>VDFB02379711.1:114778246-115000978 GCA_007258455.2 Sequoia sempervirens
TAGGTCACTCCCTCCCACAACCTCTCCCTCTCTTAGGTCTCTCACTCACACTCCCTCTCTCTCCCACTCCATCCCTCTCACACTCCCTCTCACCCCCCTCACACTCTCAAGTCTCCCCCTTTGGCACCCTACCCTCTATCCTCTACCCTACACCCTAATTTCTTTTCTCTCCCCTCTCCCCTCTACCCTCAACCCCTATACCCTCCACCCTATACATTAGACCCTCAACCCTAATCCCTTGACCCTATACCCTATACCTTTAATCCTCTACCCTCAATCCTCAACCCTTAAAGCCTAAACCCTTAAACCCTCTACCCTCTATCCTCTACCATATACATTAAACCCTCAACCCTCAATCCTTAAACCCTAAACCCTCAACCCCTATACCCTCTACCCTTTACATTGGAACCTCAACCTAATCCTTCAACCATATGCCCTCAAACCTATACCCTAAACCCTCTACCCTCAACCCTAAAAACTTAATCCTAAACCCTTTAACCCTAAACCCTTAAACCTTCTACCCTATACCCTCAAACCAATACTCTCTACCATCGACCCTAATCCCTCAATACTCAACCCTTAAACCCCAATACCCTAGAAACAATCAACCCTTTAGGTCCTCCACCCTAACCCCTCAACCCTATACCCTCAACCCCTATCGCTTTCTCTCTATCTATACATCTCACCTCTACCTCCCTCCCTCTCTCCTACCCTCTCCTTCTTTCTATGTACCTCTCGTTAAATCAATCCCTACCACCCTCTATCGCTCCCTCTATCTATCTCTCTCTATCTCCCTCCCACTCTCTCTCAAGTCTCTCCCTTTGGAAACCTACCTAGGTAACTCTCTCTCTCTCTCTCTCTCTCTCTCTCTCTCTCTCTCTCTCCTCTCTCTATCTATCCCTCCCACCCTACCTAGATAAGTCCCTCTCACTCCACCCCCTCTTTCTCTCCCTTTATTACGTCACTCCCTCCCACAACCTATCCCTCTCTTAGGTCTCTCACTCACACTCCCTCTCTCTCCCACTCTGTCACTCTCACACTCCCTCTCACTACCTATCTATCAAGTCTCTTCCGCTCACCCCCCTCACACTCTCAAGTCTCTCCCTTTGGAACCCTACCTACGTAACTCTCTCTTTCTCTCCTCTCTGTCTCTCCCCCCCTCTCTCTCTCTCCCTCTATCTCAATTATCTCTCTCCCACCCCCCTCTCTCTCACTCCCTTTATCTCTCCCACCCTACCTCGCTAAGTCTCTCTCACTCCAACCCCTTCTCTCCCAGTCCCTCTCTCTTAAACTCTCATTTTATCCCTTTATCCCTCTCACCTCCCCTCACACTCTCAAGTCTCTCCCTTTGGTACCCTACCTACATAAATCTCTCTTTCTCTCTATCTTTGTCTCTCCCTATCTCTAAATTCTCTCTTTCCCACCCCCTCTCTCTCACTCCCTTTATCCCTCCCACCCTACCTAGCTAAGTCCCTCTCACTCCAACCCCTTCTCTCCCACTCCCTCTCTCTTAAACTCTCACTTCCACCCCCTCTCCATCTCCTCAAACTCTCTCTCTCTCTCTCTCTCTCTCTCTCTCTCTCTCTCTCTCTCTCCCTCTCTCCCTCTCCCTCTCCCACCCTACCTAGAAAAATCTAGATCTCTCTCTCTCTCTCTCTCTCTCAAAATTCTCCCTCCCTCTAAAGACATACATAAATACATACATACAAGCATAATACATATGTACATACAATCCTACATACATACAAGCATACATGTACATGCGCGTATATACAATCTTACATACAAGTAGGCATACATATAATATACATGCATTGATACATACATACAAACAGACATACATAAATACATACATACATACATACATACATACATACACGACATACAAGCATACATGTGCATACAAACATAAAAATATATAAAGATACATTCAATATTCATTTAACATAAAGCAAGGCATAACGCGAGTGTGTTATACCCCGCTCACGTTATGTCTTGCTAGACATGCTCCCCACAAACAAAAAACCATGTCAAAACTGACATATAACGCAAGCGCGTTATAACGTGCTTGCGCTATATCTTGCTTTGGGAATCCCCAAGCCTTGGGATTGGTATTTGCCTTGGAATACCAACCCAAAGGCTTGGAGGGCATTCCCAATGACCAAAGACATGCTTTTGCAATTTCTACAATATTTCACATAATTAGGTTCATGCTCACCATCAGGATTGCACGTAGTTCAATATCAAACAAATCGAACATCTGGGTAATGTTAGGTTCTCTCTTAGCTATCCAACAATGTAATATTTTTCACTTTATGACAATGTTAAGCCGTTCATCCATAATTTCTTTTGTTTGTATGTCTCTTTTTTGGCAAAAAGTAGTGTATGGTGTTTTTTTGTTATAAATTAACCATTCATTGAAATTTCAAATAAATTACATTTTTAGAAACTAGACTACATTCTACAAATTCTTTTAAAAAAATTTCAATTAGTTTCCAAAATTTGTAGGGGTAGCACGACCAAAATTCTATTTTTTAGAAAGTTTCCACTTCAAAAATTAGTAAAAAATAAAATATACATTAAAAAATTATCAGAAAAATCGTGCATCAACTACATATTATTACCTAACTTCTAACCGTAGCGATTTTAAAAATACTAAAAAAATTTCACCATACAACGCTTGTACAAGAGTTGCTATGTTATGTTTTTCTGACAAGAACAACACCAATTTGTGTATGTCCCTCATTTGAACAGCTTAATCTCAACCATTTTCAAAATAAATTAGTAGTTTAGAAAGTAGACTTAGAGCACTTGAATCCTTCCTTTTGTTTCATCTCAAAATTTTGAGATTAAGTATCCTCAATTTCATGTCCAAGGTCAGTATTTTCTGATTTCAGAAAACAAGTGGCCACTTAAGCCCCCTTTTTGGGAAACATCTTGGTGCACTTACCCTCTTATCCTTTCCACCAGTCTTTTGCACCATTGCAAAAATGGGAAGACGATTCGGTGCATCGCATACTACACCGCGGGTCCGTCCACCATCCCAAGGGTTTTCCAAGTAGTGAACCTACTAAACTCAGTGGATTCTAACTTCAATCACCTAAAGGCCACTGATGACAAGTCTGTCCACCTAGGAAGAAGTATCTCCCAAAATATACCACCTTATGACCTTAGTGGTATTGTCAGCTATCTTCTTCACAATCCTGAGTAACACATGGCATTGTTCACTTCCATGCTTACCAGTGACAGCTAGTGAAATCTCTCAATACGTGGTTATGCCTAGATTAGTGTTACCCACATGGATGGGTCCCTACCCATGCAACCGCTACGGTCGTATCATAACCAAGGCAACTTGCTACCTTCACCTCTATGAACTAGGTGAATGCTGACTAATCCAAAGAAATATCCTAGAAATCAATCATTGGCATGGTCTAATGACTACCTATCACTACTCAAATATCTCAGAGGTTCACTCTTGGGCAGGTCATACATAACATGAATCACAATTTCAATCCATAGATACAAGGGCCTATACATAAACACATATAGATATGGGTTGAATTACATAGACACATAAGAGATACATGGAACCAACACGAGATGGAATTTACCCATCATATACATATAATCAAATAACCATTATAAAGTAGTCAATCTTCACTTATTATATAAAATAATAATATGTATTAAATACACAATATTAGATTTCCTTAACTCGGTCATACCCATCCTGTACCCATTCTGCCTCAATCGAGGCCTACTAAAGAGAGAAGGTCAAACTAGTTAGGAACAACCCCAACCCTTGGAGTTTCCCCCCTAAGCACTCCCCCTACAGACTTGAATTCATAGGGGCATCTTTCGCCCAAGGACCACCTACATTCCCCTCTTCCAAATGGGTCAAAGTCACACATAGTTCTCCTGCAAGGTCTATACAGTTATACCTTACTCCATGCAAAATATTAAGGTAGTTCTATATGTCACCCTCCCCTTTTGAATAGTTAGAAGAACGTACCCTTGGAAAATGAAATAACTTAGTCTTGAATGATTATCTGATAATCATATAAATATGGCAAGGTTTAGATACATAGAAAACCCAAATTCTGAGATCTCTTAATAAAAATTCGTTTGATATTCATTATCACTGCACTCCATTTTACTAAGTTGATAGGGTTTCAACTTGTAAAGTTTGAGCAGTTTGCATATTTTCAAATCTTAGCTTATCTATATCCATACGCTTTGGACAATAACATTCACCCCTGCACATAACCTCCACCCACTAGGTCGCCCACACATAAACTTTACTTATTATCTAGTTCATTAACATCTATTGATTAAATATAGACCTTAATCTTTATTTGTGTCCTTCACTAACTTTAAACGTTTGGAATACAAACCAAGGGCATAAGTGCTAAAATACAAGTATCCAAGATGAAGGTGAGGTCAAGTTTATGCCATTGCCATGATCTTAATAGGGTGTATAAATTTATGAGGTTTACTTGATAAATTATCAATATTGATGAATTTAAAGTTCAAACATGGTTTAGAGTTCTCCAAGGATGCATAATCAATCCCTCACTTTCAACATTCACACCCTAAAACTAAGAAACTCAGAATAACATAAACACTAAACTTGAATTAAAACAATAGTGTGTGATACTAGTCTTTCAATAAATCTTCATTCATTATTATCATCATTAACATAATAATGTTTATCATTTTATGATAACTATAGCCAATCTCTACTCATGAACCCAATAAAAGTAATACCAATGTTTGTTTATACAATCAAGATCAACATGTACTAGCTTAATAATGTTATCCATAAATAATCATAACCTAAATGCTTTTAATAGATTTTTATCGCAATATTCTACAAAATTAAACTCATAGAATTAAACATTGGTGAAATCCTAATGCATGCACTCACAACCTTTATAAAGGGATATGGTGAAATTATTAATACAAGGATTATCTTAGTGAAATTTCTTCCTTAATTCCAGACATCTCTTAAAGTTATGAGTTTGTGCATGTTGGGGAAAGGTTACATTTTGACATCTAATTGATGATAGACTACCACCCCAAATAACAAGATGAAATGAAATTGGTTCATACTCATATTGTAAATTGTTTTTAATATATAAGGTCATCAACTAAGTCCCACAAAATTGATTACCATTTACATATAAGGCTACATAAACCACAATTCCTTAGGTGTAAAATAGGTGTATATCATGGTAGTGGGATTTCAATCAGATTTTCTATTATGTTTTCAAATTTAGGTTGAGTCCCAATTTCTTTCTATATGAATGAACAAAAAAAACTAATCATTCTAGGATACATAGTAGAGACAATGCCAATTGGTAATTTTTGCAACAATGTGACCAAAACTAGAGCCACCCAAACAATGATGTGAATCCCCATAGTGTATAGATTAATCTGACATCTGGATAATCATTTTATACATATTTGATCCTATATTATAGTATGATAATATTCTCCCCATTTAAGGAATGATGGTCAAAAGAGGTGTAGAAGGAGTAGAGGGTAGGTGATCTGAGTTGCTCAGAGGTTATTTGCAGCTAGCAAGGGTCTAATTTTTGTGGTAACAATAGACAACATTTCTACCCTAGGTTGCAACATCTTCGGGATGGTGTGTTAACAATCTTTAAATGATAATAACATTATAAAACAACTAGAAAAGTAGATATTCCATATCCACTTCTATTTGGAAATTTTTTATACTTAATTGAGTATCTAGACCCCATTCCAAACTCTCATGGCGGCATAGGCAGGGTTGATGTGGGAAAAGGATGTATGGTTCTATGATTTTTTTTCCTTTATATCTGCCAATTTCTGTTGCTTGAATGTTTTTAAAGCTTTTACAATAGGTCAATTAGGTGCATATCCTACCCCTTGTGTGCCATGTCCTCTTCTCTCAGACTCCCTCCTAGTTTTTTCCCCCCACCTCATACTTTTCCTTCCTCTTCCAGGAAATTTCTCCTTCCCTCTCTTCACATCCCTCTATCCTCTATTCTTCCCCTGAATCCCTCTCTCTCTGCATTTAACTAGGTGTTCATTTTGTATCATGTAAAAGCTCTCATAGTGGCATAGTTGTGGATGTTGTGGCCAATGAACTAGTAGAATCCAACTATGCACCCACCAATTGTTCTATTTGAAATTCTCTAAAGCCTTTTCAATGAATCCATTTTGTGCATATCCTGCAATCTTTGCATTCCATGAGCCCACGTTTTCTATAGAGATTTTGTAAAACCTAGAAATTCCCTCTCCCAACATGATTCTTATTCAAACAGAGCCTCTGCAACTTGTCTCTTCCCTTTATTCTTTGGTTGACATCCATACCTTTTATGCTTGATGGGTGCCATAACTGGTTCACAAGCTCTCTTCTCCTCTTACTTTCTCTATATTATTGCTTCCTCACATCATTTCCTGTCTTTTTTCTGCATTTTTAGGTTGCCTCCTACCTTTTATCTACTAGTATCTCCTGTTAAACAGACGTAGAACAACTAAGAGAGGGGGTGAATTAGTTGTCACACAGATTCAAACTTAAAAATTTATCACTTATCAAATCTTCAACCACACTATTCTGTTATTAAATATGAGCATGAAACACAGATAACAGAAAATAAATCAACACAATGAACACCAAATTTTTATGTGGAAAACCCAATAAGGGAAAAACCATGGTGAGGGTTAACTCACACTATATAGTATTGTCAAAAGAGGCTCACTGCCCAAAGTAGTCACTATCCAAGTACAAAGGCTCGCTGCCTACAAAAAGGACTCACTGTCCAACAAGGAGGCTCACTGCCTACACAAAATTATACAAAAATAGAATAAGGCTTTACAACCCAAAATTGAACTGGAAAGATGCACCTATCATGTGCTGATACAGTTTCGAAGATGCTCACAACTGTTTCCTTTCTTATCACACCTTCACATTCATTACTTTCTCACCTTTTCTTCTATCACTTTTCAATTTTCTACAAAAACTTACTGCACTTTCACACACATATTCACACACACCCTCATACACACACACTTTCAAACTCACTCTCGAACTGTTTTCCATATACTGATATATATATCCAATCTCCATTGCAAGCATCAATTAGGTTGTCCTAGTTAGATGTAATTTATTTATAAAAGATATCAATTGTTGGCTCCACAAATTATTTTCAAAATGTAATTTGACCGTTTGCATGATACATTATGTTGGCTTAAACCAAAAATAGATCGCACAAAAGTTTTCATATCATATCAAAATTATCTTAACAAGTCGGCCATGAATAGTCTTCAATGCAAAAAGCAACAATCATTCTATTGGTTGCCACTATGTTGTACAAGCACCAGAACATGAAATATCCTAATCATGCATGCCTTTAACATCCATAAGTAGTTTCCCAAAACTATAATTAGCAATTGTTAAATGTGCATAAATGCAAACTAGAATACCAGAGGGGCAACCAAAAATACCGGATTGGCCACTGGAGAGGATAAGAAAGTCATACACACCAGTATAGAGTACCAAACCAAGCTACCAAAATGGTGACATCAATGACAACATATAGATAATCTAGTCATTCTTGCAACAATATCCCCCTTTATCATTGATCAAAACATGTAAACAAAAATTCTCCTTCTTTCCTGAATTTTTTTTTAACTTTCTCCACTATCCCCAACACTCTCCATTCCAACACTCTCCCCCTTTGACATCAATGGCAAAGGGCACCAAAAATGAGTGTAAACATGGTGACATCAAAATTTCAAAAACTTCAAAAACTTCCAACAATCTAGATCATTTAAGCAAACAAAAATTAAGTGAAGATGACATTCTTCACCTAGAATACCTTCTTATACCTTTCTGTGAGAACTAGATACAACTTCTTCTAGTTAAAAAAAATAGGCTCCATTTTTGTGCATGTACTTTCCAATAATCCCAACAAAGTAAAGAAGGGTGACCAAACTACAACAAAAGATTGCTTCTCAACATCTTCTGCATTAATAAGAATCCCGGAAAGATGCTCTAATCAGACTTCGGCAATTTCTTTAAGAAGCCAAAAGGTATTTGTCACATCATCTCTCTATCTTTGTGTAATGATTAGTTCATCCTGTAGTTCATCAAATCTTATCCTTTGCTTCCCTTCTTTATCTTCAAATATGTCAAAATTCTTTCCAATATCATTCACCTTGGCTTCAATCACTTCAATTGTACTTCTAAAATTATCTACAACTAGAGGCCACTGAAGACAATACTTGTAAACATCTGAAATTTCTTTAACACACTTATTTGTTTCCACAATCAATCTAGACAATCTCTACATAGCCCTTCTACATATTCTTTCAACCAAGATTCCCATTTTACGTCCTTCTGGACCTTCAAGCAACATCCTTTCTTCAACAATCTCAATTAGGTTTTTTGGCAAGAAATCAAAAACAACAGATACTTCAATTCCTTTCTGGAGTAGATAATCTACTAGGGAATCATCAATTTTCAGCTTGTCAATAGGTGAGGTAGCATTCCATAGTTCACCAATCTTCTTCATTTTTCCTTCAACTATCATAGATTGGATATCATTGGGATTAGGGGATTCAGTACTAGTTAGATATTCTTTTTCCTTCTCATCTGAAATATCAATGATGCCTTTAGTCATTTATTTTCTCTTTTTCGATTCTGGAGGGGAATCACTAATAACAACCTCCATTTCACTTTTTCGGGAGGAAGAACCCACTTCAAATTGACTTGATGCAGATATACCAGAGTAAGGTTTTTGCTTGCAAAGATGAGAAATACAATCTGCACATATTTTCATTATCTTCCAAAGACTCTAGATGTCTGCAAATTTTCTTTCCAATAGGGATACCAGATTCCCACATCACACTATCCATTCCCGGTAGAGAATTCAAAAAGTAAAACACTAGACATACCAGCAAGGATTTGAAACGAAAGGGATAATTCTCAAGCAATGACATTCAAACATTTTCAAGCAAATTCTCAAGTAATAAGCTACATAAATCAAACTGTCTATTCTCTTTAACCATCATGTGGGCAATATGTACGATAATAGCCAAAGTTGAGCTGTCATGATTTCTAAGATAAATTTTGTATGAGATACTATATGCAACATACCTAACAACCGAATTAGCAAGTGTATCAATCAACAGTGCTCTCTGATCTTTGCCAATGCTAGCCAGTTCCACCACATCTTTATACTTCATAGTTTTCTTTCTAGGGAGTTCTCCAATGCTGCATAATCTAGTGATTGCTTTGATTGCTTCCTTCGAAATCAAATAGATTTTGTCCAAAAAAATGCTACCATCCTTGAAATAGTTCAACAAGAACAAGATAACCTCCTTATCTATAATCCACATAAATTCACTCCATAAATCCATCCCTAGGGTTTTTATATTCTATAATTTGACTTCGCTCAACCCTAGTTCAATTCCTTTCATTTTCCTATGATCGTATTCTTCTACTTCAACCCTTTTAGGTTTTAGAGAGCTAACACCACACAATCCACTATCCATTATTTTTCTTTCTTGAAATTCAGTGATACTTCTTCAATTTTCTTCTTTCCTTTTGCAAATAGATAAAAATTGTTTCCAGATTACCTAATATAATTTCTTCGAATTCCCTTCAAAAAGACTTTGAGTACACCTCAAGATTTCTTTAGAGAGCTTCCCAAAGACTTCAGATGCACAATTAATCAAAAGACATCACAAATTTTTACTTAACCTCTGTCAAGTTTTCCCTAAGCGCATTAAATGTGACAAACACAAAAATCTACTAAACACACACTTCACTTAGCATAGATAGACCTAATTTGGTCCATAAATCCTCATACCGTCATATTTTTCTCTGGTTCCTTTTCCAACACATCTGAATCAAAATTCTTCACATTTGAATCATGTGCCAACCTCTGACACACCATTCTTTGAAGGGGTTTTATAATCTTCTGATAAAGCTCCACCTAAGACCATGCTAGGTCTAAATTCTGAATAAGTCATCTATACCGGATGAGGGTACAAACACATCAGGAGTCTCAAATTTTTCTTCTTCTTCTTTCTTCTTCCATACCTTATCCATTTCTTGCTTCATCTCTTCTTTATCAATCTTCTTTACCGGTTCACTCTTCTCTTCTGGAGAAAAATTCTTTCCTTTCTTATCCTTGCAAACGTTAGATACATGTCCAAGTTTGTTGTAGTTATAACAAATCACACCTTTCTAATTAGACTATCCTCCATTATTCCTCGATCTACACTAATTTTCTCTATGTTTGAATTTATTGCACGTATATCAGTAGCCAAAAAATTGATTCATTTTTCCTTCATTAAACCTGTTCCTCATTACCTGACTGACCATACTCACTTGAGATTTGCATTTTGTAGCCTTATGCCCAAACTTCCCACATTCAAAAAAAATTCTAGAAAGAAATCCAGAAAATTGGTTTATCCTACTCCTACATTCAGTTGCTCTATGACCATATTTGTTACAAGAAAAGAAAACACCATCAAAACAGGGGTACCTTTGTACATTAGGCTATCTCACAGGTGGTCTTCATTCAAAATTCCTTCTCTCCTTCCTCTTGCCTTGATTCTTCTTTGCATCTTTAGAACTTTCACCGGTTTCAATTTCTAAGCCTCCTTTGTCTTTCCATGATTTTTGTCATGCAAGTAGTTCTTCAAGTTTACCAGAGTTGGATCTGAAATTATTTTCATAGAGTTTAGCCTTCTCTAGTTCAAATCTTAAGTTTACTATCTCCTGCTCGAGTTTGGAACATTTATTAGACTTGTTTTGCACCATTGCATTCAAAGATTCTTCAATCCTCTTCTTTTCTTCTACTGTCATTTTCAATCCAGTTATCTCTTGCTTCAGCTATTCACCTACTTCTTTGTGTCTTTCCTTAAATTTCTTCAACTGTTCCTTCACTTTTTTAACACATTCATTTGCTTCATCAAGATTCTCTTTCAAATCTTTGTTTTCTCTTTCCACTTTATCAAGATCTTCAAGAGCAGTCCAAAGTTCTCCTTTATCATCCATTCAACCAGCCTTCAAGATCTTCCTCAAGCGGTTAAGCTTTACACAAAGAACCACAAGCTCTAATACCAATTGTTAAATAGGTGTAGGACAATTGAGAGTGGGGGGGGATGAATCAATTGTCACATAGATTCAAACTTAAAAATTTATCACTTATCAAATATTCAACCACACTATTTTGTTATTAAATATGAGCATGAAACACAAATAACAAAAAATAAATCAACACAATGAACACAAAATTTTTATGTGGAAAACCTAATAAGGGAAAAACCACAGTGAGGGCTAACTCACACTATATATTATTTTCAAAAGAGGCTCACTGCCAAAAGAAGGACTCACTGTACAAGTACAAAGGCTCACTTCCTACAAAAAGGACTCACTGTCCAACAAGGAGGCTCATTGCCTACATAGAATTATACAAAAATAGAATAAGGCTTTACAACCCAAAATTGAACTGGAAAGATGCACCTATCATGTGCTGATACAGTTTCAGAGATGCTCAAAAGTACTACCTTTCTGATCACACCTTCACATTCATTACTCACTCACCTTTTATTCTGTCACTTTTCTATTGTCTACACGAATTTACTACACTTTCACACACACTTGCACACTCACTCTCGAACTATTCATCATATACTTATATATATATCTGATCTCCATCGCAAGCATCAATTAGGTCGGCCTAGTTAGATGTAATTTACTTATAAAAGATATCAATTGCCAGCTCCACAAAGTATTTTCAAAATGCAATTTGAATCTTAACATGATACATTATGTTGGCTCAAACCAAAAAGAGATCACACAAAAGTTTTATATCATATCAAAATTATCTTAACAAGTCGGCCAGGAATAGTCTTCAACACAAAAAGAAACAATCATATTGTTGGTTGTCACTATGTTATATGAGCACCAGAACAAAAATATCCTGATCATGCATACCTTTAACATCCATAAGTAGTTTCCCAAAACCGCAATTAGAAATTGTTAAATGTGGGGAAATGTGGACTAGAATACCGGAGGGGCAACCAAAAATACTAGATTGGCCACCGGAGAGGATAAGACAGTCATACACACCGGTATAGAGTACCAGACCAAGCTACCAACATGGTGACATCAATGACAACATATAGATAACCTAGTCATTCTTCCAACATCTCCTGCATCCTCCTTCTGTTCTCAATCCAAAGTGAATGAAAAACTAAGGGGGTCATAGTGGTTTTAAAATCTACTCTCCCTTCTTTTCACGATCTACCCACATTTCCCTTTTCATGCGAAAAAATCAGATGAAGATATGGGGCGAACAGGGTATCCTTGCTTTATTAATGGCAAGGCCTTGTCTTCACTTTGTTCCCTCTCCTCTTTAATGCACACTGACTCCCACTGTAATTACCTTCCTTCTGCATTTTTATTTGTTTATTCCATTGTCAACCACCATGGAAAAAGGCTGACGTGTGGGATGTGACATCCTTCCCCCCTTGGGATAAGTTGTCCCAACTTATTAGAAGGGTTTATTGGTTATTTTTCTCAAAATATTTAGGTTACTATCCAAGTTAACTATTTTTTATCTCTTTGTCCTCCCTCTCAAGTGGTTGCATTTTTTCTAATTTCACCAATTTGGAATAATTTTATGATATTTAGGGAGCACACTAGGATATACCCTCAAGTAAGCATTTCCGCTTAATCCAATCCTACATTTTGAATTTAGGGGTTGATATTTCTTAAAAGGAATCTATATTATGCCATTGGGTATACACATTTACCAATTAACCTTAGTAAGATATCAAAGTATCATGCATCGAAAACTACCTTTTACCATTAAGTATTAAGGTATTTACAACCTACCCATTCAAACATACACCCTCAATTATTTGTATTTTATGTTCTTGACATTTCATGTTCTTACCCTAAGAAATATTTTTAATACTCTTAAATATGAAATGAAAATTTCCTCATAACAAGGGGAAAAAATAAAATCCAATCAAGTGATTTAGGCAGAAAACAATCACCAAATACCTTAACCTTCCACTACACACTCTGATTTTCATTTACAATTTCTATATCCAAATTCCTTTTTCTTTTTTTTTTCACCTATTCATGTTCTCTTGGTTAGGACTAGCCATGCATTCCCACAAGGTTAAGAGTCCATTTGAGATACTAAAAATATTTATGTACATACCATATGGACAACTTGGCTATGGTAGGTTGGTAGTGTAAGAAAACATAACCTAGAGTTGAGTGAGCCTCATAGCTCCAAGATTTGAACCTGGTTTCTTTGATACCAATGTAAAATTCACCCCTCAGGAACACAATTTTTTTTCTAAATAAACAATGCACAACTACCAACTTAACCATCCAACATATTCCATGTAAATTAGAAGTGCTAATTTCAATAGCTCTAAATTCCCTAAGGGAAACAAACATCAACACCTCTACTTATATGCTTACTCTCATACCCAAGGTAAGGTCCCAAGGACAAGCTCTTTCCTAGACCTACAACCTAAGCCTCGAGGGTTCATAACAACCCTACCTACGTATCCCCTCATGGGAATCAAAGGAATTGTAGTTTGCCCCACAATGACAGAGGGAGTTCAATCTATCCTCTTGCACGAGATCTCTAATCTCACATTTATTCCATGACTATTATTTAAGTACATGTAAGCTATCAACTTAACCAATTATAATATAAGGATAATAAATTTTCCATCAAGTGTTAGGTCCATACCAAACATTAGTCTACAACATTCACAATATTCATGGATGGTCATTCATACCATAATCTTGAAGGTCATACATAATAGCTATAATGAGCATACCTCCATATACACAAGCTGAATAGCTCATTAAAAATCCAAGTATAACAGTGACTGGATCATACATAGATCACAATTATAATGGTAATCAACCCATATACACATCACAAGTACAACAATGATTGTCTCTTACGCATATCACATTTACATTAGTGAATGGCTCCAACATATATCACAAATACATAGTGACAAGCAGTAGCATACATCACATATATAGTGACTAGGTCCTCCATACATCACAAATACACAATAACGATCTCCAACATACATCACAAATATATAGTGACAAGCTCCAACATATATCACACACACGGTGACAAGATTACACATCACAATGGCTAACACATGTCCTTAATGCATCCCATATAGGAAGAATACTAGTACATTGTGCACTACACCATGGATCTTATCCTTTCCATGGGTGTTTTGCACCATTGGACAAATAGGAAGAAGATTTAGTGCATCCCATACTACATCGCGGGTCTGTCCTCAACCCCAGAAGATGAAGTATATAGTCTAACATCTGGGAGGGGATTCAATGCATCCCATAAGGGATTCAGTGCATCTTATGTTGAAGATGTGGCTGGGAAAGTCCAATTTGATTCCAAAGTTGGGCTGCTCTAACGGCTAAAGTGTGATCTTGGTTGTAGCAATCACTTTAGAAAAATGTAGTTGAGAGATTAACCAAAATTCCTAGCATAATTAGTAGCCAGTCTAAAGTGGGCATAGGTGGGACAACATGCATAAAGAATCCCAACTTTTCTATGGAATAATGCTGGTAAGCTTCTCATGTTAGTGGAAACAATCTAGTGGCGGGCAGATCTAAATAACTAGATGAGGAGTAGGGCTCGATCTCCCAGTGAGTAGGGAAACATGTAGTATCTATTGGTACTAATGGGTTAGGTAGGCAACTGAAAACAACTTGGAGGTGGCTACAAACAAGAAACCCCTTTGAAAATAGAGTGGGGGTGATGTAAAGCTTTCAATCAAGACCAATCCTTTCTCTAGTAGCACAATGTGGGTCCATCCACCATCCCAAGGTTTTCCCCAAGTAGTGAACATACCAAACTTGGTGGATTTTGAATTCAATTTCCTAGAGGCCATCAACGGCAATTATTTCCACCTAGGAAGAAGTAGCTCTTGACATATACCACCTTGTGACCTTAGTGGTATTGTCAGCTATATTCTGTGCAATCCTAGGTAAACACATGGCATCGATCACTTTAGTTCTTACCAGTGAAAGCCAGTGAACCCTCTCAATATGCGGTTAGCCTCAGATTATTGTTACTTGCATAGATGGGTCCCTACTCATGCAATCACTATGACCATATCATAACTAGGGTAGCCTACTACCTTCACCTCTATGAACTAGGTGAATGATGACTAATCCCTAGCAGTAACCTAGACATCAGTCATTGGCATGGTCCAATGAATGCCTGTCACTGTTCAAATATCTTGGAGGTTCACTCTTGGGTAGGTCATACATAACATGAATCACAATTTTATTCCACAAATAGATGGGCCTATACATAAACACATAGATATGGAGTCAAATTACACAGACACATAAGAGATACATTAGACCAACATGAGATGGAATTTACCCATCATATACATATAATCAAATAGCCATTATAAAATATTCAATCTTCACTTATTATATAAAAGAATATTATGTATTAAATGCACAGTATTAGATTTCCTTAACTTGCTCATACCCATCCAGTACCCATTCAGCCTCAACCAAGGCCTACTAAAGAGAGAAGGTCAAACCAATTAGGAACAACCCCAACCAGGAGAGTTTCCCACCTAAGCCCTCCCCCTACAAACTTGAAGTCACAAGGGCATCCTTCTCCCAAGGACCACCTATGTTCTCGCTTCCAAATGGGTCAAAGTCACACGTAGTTCTCTTGCAAGGTCTATATAGTTATACCTTACTCCATGTAAAATATTAAGGTAGTTCTATATGTCACCCTCCCCTTTTGTATAGTTAGAAGACCACACCCTTGGAAAATGAAATAACTTAGTCTTGAAGGATTATCTAATAATCATATAAAGATGGCAAGGTTTAGATAGATAGAAAACCCAAATTTTGAGATCTCTTAATAAACTTCATTTGATATTCATCATCAACACACTCCCTTTTACTAAGTTGATAGGGTTTTCACTTCTAAAGTTTGAGAAGTTTGCATATTTCCAAATCTTAACTTATATATATCCATACGCTTTGGACAATAACATTCACCCCTGCACATAACCTCCACCCACTAGGTTATCCACACATAGACTTTACTTATTTTCTAGTTCATTAACATCTACTGGTTAATTATAGAACTTACTCTTTATTTGCATCCTTCACTAACTTTAAACGTTTTGAATGCAAAACAAGGGCATAAGTGCTAAAATAAAAGTATCCAAGATGAAGGCGTGTTCAAGTTTATGCCATTGCCATGATCTCGATAGGGTGTATAAATTTGCAAGTTTTACTTGATAAATTATCAATATTGATGAATTTAAAGTTCAAACATGGTTTAGAGTTCTCCAAGGATGCATAATCAATCCCTCACTTTCAACATTCATACCCTAAAACTGAGAAACTTAGAATAACATGAACACTGAACTTGAATTACAACAATAGAGTGCAATACTAGTCTTTCAATAAATCTTCATTCATTATGATCATCATTGGCATATTAATGTTTATCATTTTATGACAACTATAGCCAATCTCTACTCATGAACCCAATAAAAGTAATACCATGTTGTTTATACAATCAAGATCAACATGTACTAGCTTAATAATGCTATTAAAAAATAATCACAACCTAATTGCTTTTAATAGATTTTATCACAATCTTCTACAAACTTAAACTCATACATTTAAACTTTGGTGAAATCCTAAGGTGAACACTCACAACCTTTATAAAGGGCTATAGTGAAATTATTAATACAAGGATTATCTTAGTTAAATTTCTTCCTTAATTCCAGACATCTCTTAAAGTTATGAGTTTGTGCATGTTGGGGAAAGGTTACATTTTTACATCTAATTGATGATAGACTACCACCCCGAATATCATGGTAGTGGGATTTCAAACAAATTTTCCATTATGTTTTGAAATTTAGGTTGAGTCCCAATTTCTTTCTATATGAATGAACAAAAAAAAACTAATCATTCTAGGATACATAGTAGAGACAATGCCAATTGGTATTTTTTGCAACAATGTGACCAAAATTGGAACCACCCAAACAATGATTTCAATCCCTGTAGTGTATAGATTAATCTAACATGTGCATAATCATTTTATACATATTTGATCCTATATTATATTATGATAATATTCTCCGAAATTAAGGAAAGATGGTCAAAAGAGGTGTAGAAGGAGTAGAGGGTAGGCGAGCTGAGTTTCTCAAAGGTGATTTGCAGCTAGCAAGGGTCTAGTTTTCATTGTAACAATAGACAACATTTCTACCCTAGGTTGTAGGATCTTCAGGAGGGTGTGTTAACAATCTTTAAATGATAATAACATTATAAAACAACTAGAAAAGTAGATATTGTAGATCCAATTCTATTTGGAAAATGTTTATACTTAATTGAGTATCTAGACCCCGTTCCAAACTCTCATGGTGACATAGGTAGGGTTGATGTGGGAAAAGGATGTCTATTTCTATGTTTTTTCTCCCTTTACATCTACCAATTTCTGTTGCTCAATTTTTTTAAAGTATTTACAGCAGGTAGATTAGGTGTATATCATACCCCTTGCATGCCATGTCCTCTTCTCTCAAACTCCCTCCTACTCTATTTCCCTCATGCCATACTTTTCCTTCCTCTTCCAGGCGATTTCTCCTTCCCTCTCTTCACGTCCCTCTATCCTCTATTCTTCCCCTAAATCCCTCTCTCTTTGCATTTTTTTGAGTGTGTATAATGTATCATGTAGAATCTCTCATAGTGGCATAGTCAGGGATGTTGTGGCCAATGACCTAGTAGAATCTAGCTGTGCACCCACTAATTGTTTTATTTGAAATTCTCTAAAGCCTTTTCAATGAATCCATTTTTTGCATATCCCACAATCTTCACTCCATGAGCCCACATATTCTGTAGAGATTTTTCCCATCCTGGACGTACCCTCTCCCAACATGATTCTTATTCAAATGAAGCCTCTGCAACTTGTCTCTTCCCTTTATGCTTTGGCTAACATCCATACCTTTTATGCTTGATGGGTGTCATAACTGGTTTATGAGCTCTCTTCTCCTCACACTTTCTCTCTATTCTTGCTTCCTTGCATCATTCCCTGCCTTTTTTCTGTATTTTTAGGTTGCCTCCTACCTTCTTTCCACTAGTCTCTTCTACATACTCCTTTTTCTCTCAACCCAAAGTGAATGAAAAAATAAGGGGGTCATAGGAATTTTAAAATATACTCTCCCTTCTTTTCATGACCTACCCACATTTCCCTTTTTACATGGAAAATCAAATGAAGATATGGGGTAGACAGGGTAGCCTTGCTTTATTAATGGAAAGGCCTTGTCTTCACCTCATTCCCTCTCCTCTTTAATGCACACTGACTCCCACCGTAATTACCTTCCTTCTACATTTTTAATTTTTTATTCCACAGTCAACCACCATGGACGGGGCTGATGTGTGGGATGTGACACTTGTTAGAGGTATCTTAGATTTTATGTCAAAGGTTTCATGGTCATGCACCTTTAGGTTTTGGAGAATTAATGGTGTTGTGACTTGTGTTGGAAATTTGGTGAAATATCAATTTATTGAGCCTCTGGTGGTTTGGTGCAAAATGGTTTGGCAATTTTTTTTGTAATTTCAAATCATGCATCCTTGTAAATTTTCATGAAAATTTGAGCTTCTAGAAAAAAGTTGTATCAAAAGTTGATTTTCAACTCCAAGCTCATTGTGGATGTCTCATAAAAGCATTTTCTCGATTTGAACTCCTCCAAGTCAAGAAAAAATTGATTTAGTCTAAAAGGAAATAAATTCATACCTGATAGAAAGGAGGATATTTGAAATAAAATGTTGAATCAAGAAAAATAATAGGTTGTGGATGGATATGGGGAGTCAATAAAATGGAAATATCATTTACCAATTTTAAACTATTCAAAATTTGTGAAAAATAAAAAAAAGTCATGGTGTCAAGGATGAAAATTTGTAAAAGAATATAGGAAAATATGAAGGGTTGAGTGGGAGGAGAACCTTAAAAGACCAGAGGAATATGAAGTAAAAATTGGAGTCGATAAAATAAGAGTTAGCACCATGAAGGGAGAGGAGGGGGCAACTGTATAGAAAAGTAAGAAGTTGCGTCAAGGTGAAGATTAGTAGATTAAAATGGAGTAATGAAGATGTCACATCTGACACGTTAGCCCCTTCCATGGTGGTTGATTATGGAATAAATAAATTAAAATGCAGAAGGAAATTAATTAAGGTAGGAGACAGTGTGCATGAAAGAGGAGAGGGAATGAGGTGAAAACAATGCCTTACCATTAATAAAGCAAGGCTACCATATCCAGCCCCATATCTTCATCTGATTTTTACACATGAAAAGGGAAGTGTGGGAAAGTCATGAAAAGAAGGGAGAGTAGATTTTAAAACCCCCACAACTCCCTTAGTTTTTCATTCACTTTTGGATTGAGAGTAGAGTGAGTACACATGAGAGAATAGTTGGAAAAAAGGTAGGAGGTAGAATAAAATGCAGATAAAGACATGAAATGATGCGAGGAAGCAAGAACATCGAGAAAGCATGAGGAGAAGAGAGCTCGTGAACCAATTATGGCACCCATCAAGCATAAAAGATATGGATGTTCGTCGAAGCATAAGGGAAGAGACAAGTTGCAGAGGCTTTGATTGAATAAGAATCATGTTGGGAAAGGGCATGCAGAGAGGAAGAGAGTATAAAATGGAGGCATGAATACCAAATTCCACAACTGTTACCCATGTTGTCGTTGCCTGAGCAAAAATGATGGTTGAGGAAGAGGTCATGGACGCCCACCAAATCCTAAAGGATACAATATTTTCTTAAAATGAGATTCAAAATGGCATAAAGGGAGATGTAGAGAATGAGGACACAATTGGGAAGACATGGAGCAAAGGCATCACAGAGGAACATTATGAAGATCTTGAAGAGCAAACAAGTGAAGCAAGAAAAAAAAACAAAAAGAGAGGAATAAAGATACATTGCTAGGTAACATTGCATGCCTTGCATTCGTATACATTGAATTCTAAATATGTGCAAAGATTATTCATAAATGGTAGATAAAAAATAATTTAAAAGAGTCTCGAAATGGATTGAAGATGTATTGTCCAACATAACTTTGATAAGTGTCTTCTATTAGGTCATTGCTAAATTTATTTGCAACAAATCTCTCTGTTTAGTCCTTGTAAGCACTAAATCTATTAGAAAATACATTCCTTACTGATCATGCAAGACTTATAGAAAGTTTTTTCATTGCTATTGTGTAGAAATATAATATGCCCTAGTTACTCTCATTTCTAAAGAAGACACAAAAATTTAATAACATCTAGGGTAAAACTGGTTATTGCATCTAAAATATTAGCAAACACTTTGTGCCACTCATATAACATTGATCCTCTTTGTATGCTTAAAAATTATATGGCCAATTACATTAAATACAAATTGCAAAGGTCCAAAATCATGATATCTCAATCTTTCTTAGAGAGAATAATTAGGTAATTAAAGATTAGGCCTATTTGGTGGCCTTAGCTTGATTTCTACCAAAGTATTGAGGTTCATAACAAATCAAGAGTTGTTACTAAAAGGGGATTCTAAGTACATATTTATTTGTTTGAGATATAATAGATATCCTTCTCCTCATAAGAACATGAGTGAATATTACTGACATGTATATGGGTATAGGTAATAAGTCATGATTTGATAAAAAACAATTTCTCTAACTCCATAAGTCAAAAATCTATCTAATCTTGTTATTATGAAACCTTGAGTTGTTTCTAGCGACATCAAGATTGTAAGTGAGCATAAGCCATGCCATTAAATTGTAAGCACAATATAGCTCCAAACCTAGATAAAATAATATGCTAGCAATTGTATATTTATTTATATATCAAGTACTCAATTATATGGCCCACTTCCTTCAATATATATTAGGTGTGCGATAGATATAAAAGTAATACTAATAATTATAGTATTGAATGAACATTGACATATGATGATCATCCCGTTATTGTGTCATTAGTTTCTTAAGTATGACTTCATCATTGATCTTGCTTAAAGTCGGTTTATAACTAATTTGTTATGTATTTCAAGGTTTAAAAGGATATTATGTGACCATTTGAGAAACTCTATTGTAAGGAAAATAAGCATAATAAGTTCCTCTTTAATGTCATTTTATCCTCCTTGCTTAATACAACAATAAGACATGTTATATGGTTCTAGAATGAAATTTGGTGAAGTAAAGGCCTTATATGATTATAAAATATCTATTGACCCCTTGAGTATAAGAACCTCAATAATGAATCTATCATATGAATTTCAAAGTAAGTGCTTTCCCATAGGTTCATTAAATTGAGAATCAATTTTTCTTATCATGCATATCATGAAGCACTACTAATAGTTGAGAATCAATAAAAAGGAATCCTATTGACCAACAATGTAACTTGATTTTTATTTGATAAGATTCGAAATGAAGTGGGTAATAATGCAAGCCAAGATAAATATATATATATATGCAACTTGATGGGTCCACATATTAGCTCATTTTTTGTTTTTTTCATACACATTTTGAGACACTTTCCAGAAAATGCTCCTATATTATACTATCCTTTCATATTTATTATGTAGACTTGAACCTACAATATAATGATGGAAGTATGGTTATGGTATAATGAGTATTGCATGGTTAATATGTAGATATGCATGAATGTGGATGGAATTCTATGCTTTAATTGTGATAGTTAGTATTGTGTACATGTCTTGTGGATTAACCATTTTTTAGCCAATAAGGAACTATAGCCTCAACAGTTGCAAGATGAACCCGCAACAAAAGGAACACTAGAATAGTAAAATAAGGGAGTTCCAAAATTAATTGAGCATGATAATTGTTGATTAAAGGAACTTGGTGAAGGTTGAACGTGCATTATTATAACTAGTTAATAAGTGTTGAAGAAGAGGACTCCTTTATTGATAGGATTTTGACAAATTTTTGTATGTTTACAAGTAATTTTGTTTCAACAGAGTTTTAGTCCTATTAGGATTCTTCTTTTGTTTCAGTTATGAGTTGAACAATTCAGTCTTAACTATAAAATTTGATATCTAGGAGTGGAAAGTTAATGATTGTGGATAGTTATTTTTTTGAATAAGATTCCCTCGAGCTTCTATATAGTTGTTGGTTGAATCCATAGGTAAGTTAGTTGATTTTTCAATTTTATGTTACCAATTATTTTTAGTTTCAAGACATAATGAATATTCAGAATGATTGAATACAATTTTTGGAAAGATCTTGTGTAATCTTCATGATATGCAATGAATGGAGTTAGGCTTATTAGATATGTAAATTCTATTAGTTATATTTGGGTTCAATTAAAGTGAGAAAAAACACTTGAGCATGCCACTCAAGGTATTGTTCCTCACTTCATTTTCAGTTGTTCATTTTTGTTTAATAGTTATTTTTCATTTTTCATTACTTCATGAACTATATGCAAGTTAAACTAGAATCTCATACCTTGCTTATCATCAATGAATGCTTATGAATATGCATGTAATGGTTAATCGGTAGTACTATAGATGTTATTTTAGTTGAGTGATTAGTTTTTATCAATTTTGAGTTGATACAGTACTATTTTATTAGCAACAATTTAGTTACAGTCTAAGCTATAGGTACCCGTAGCCACTAGTTATGGTTATGTGTTTTACTGTTTTATAATTATGTGAATTTCCAGCACGGAGAATCACTTAGATAGGATAGTTTAAGAAGTTTTGAGTCTTTGAACGTATATATAATGCTGCACAATCACAAGTTTACAAACCTTGGGTTGAAATTTTAATGTAGTCTTTGTAGTGTTGAGCGGACTGTTCAGTCAGATAAACCTCTTAATTGTGTAGGTTCTACCAAGTTTATAATACATTAGTTAAGACTCTACATTTTTGGCACTATTTCCGAGGATGGTGCGATCTTCATAGACTTGATGTTATAGCCTTCATAGTTAACTTTTGTTTCCAGCATTAGGTCTGTTAGACTTAATCCTTTTCTAATACTAGAGATACACTAACATTATGCAGGACTGCTATGTTATAAAGTCATATTTCATGTATTCGAAGGAAAAGAGACTCCTTGGGTAGATTTCTTACCTCTTCAAGCCAAGCAACCATAGTAGAAATTAGTGAATCTAGCACTCAGAGCGAAGGTAACACTAACGAACAAAGTTCCTTTTCACCAACATCTAGCACATAGATAGAGGGAACATACTGCACCATGGGGGATGTAGTGGATGATGATCTTGAACGACCAACATTTGAGTTCCCCGTCACTAACTAGGAAAGGGTTGCACAACTGAAGAATATTCCTCCTTCAACCTTACCAATCTTTTATGGGTTAATGACTGAGGACCTAGATACATTTTTGTTTGATTTTGATGTCCTATGTAGAAGTTATGACTATATACTTTTGATTCTCATAGGCTCAAACTCTGCCCTACAACTTTGAAGGATGCATCCCTTGTTCAGAGGTGAAATACAACTGAGAGGGGGATGAATTAGTTGTCACCAATCTTAATCACATATCTCAAACAATTATCAACTTCACATCCACTTTATTCTATTATTAATATGAACATGAAATGTAAATAACATAAAGCAATATCAATACAAGAGACACCAGATTTACGTGGAAAACCCAATACGGGAAAAACCACAGTGAGTATTAACTCACAATATAAAATAAAGGCTCACTGCCCAAGATAAGGACTCACTATTTGGATATAAGGCTCACTTCCTATAGATAGGAATCACTATCCAACAGGGAGGTTCACTTCCTACAGATACAAAAGATAACAAAAAAATCCATCACAACAAATTACACACATCTGCAGCCGTGATTAGAAGATTGTAGACACCATCAATTCACTGCTTTCTGAAGTCTAACACATTAAAGTATTTCTTCAACAATTCACTTTCATACACTCTTTCTTCTCACACTTGTGGAATTATTGATACCATCAAATTATAACATCTCAACTTTTATTTATACCATCTTCAACCTTAGAAACTTTCTCCAAGGTCAGCTACACACACTTCATATTATAAATTCAAATTAGGTTGGCAACTCAACATTCCTGCAGTAGAAGAGAATGAAAGCGGACCAAACCAACACTTAACCAAGACCCAAAACAACATTTCAGATCAATCACATGCTTCCTCAATTGATATTTATCCTTCACATGATGTGTAGACACCAAGTTGGGAAAACTTAATGAAAACAAAAAAGAACTTTGAAGTACATGTTTTTGCAACAAGAAGATAGCATGCAGACCACATAACATGCCTTACCATACACTAGAATGCATCTTAGATGCCTTCAGATTCATTTGCATAAAATGTAACAACCTTCATACACAAAACACTTTCTATCAGTCCATCTAGATTGCACAGATACATACAATAACTTTGAAAATAATCTTCTAGAGCACCAAACCACAAACACCTTTGCCATAACATAGATAACATCATTACAAGCCTTCTATCATATCCACAAGACTTGAAACAAAATAGTGGAGGACTGTAGAGCAGAAAAATTTCTCCCAGTCCACATACAAACAACTTTGCTACACTAGTTCACACACTGGTGAACACAACTTTCACACTTCATCAAACTAGAAGCTCTAATCCAGGATATATCACCAACATATTCCCATAAAAAATACTTCATATCCACACAACCATAGGATCAACATAGAAGAAATGCAGAGAACATACCAGAGCACATTCTGAACACACACACAATTTTGACTTCGCTATTTCTCAAAAGCACTAGGAAACTCATCATATTAGTACACTTGCAACATCATAAAGATAGCTCCATGTAATCACAACATCTCTACAACACTTAACTATTCATGTACAACCTACAATCACTTGATTCCTTTCTCTGCAAAAACCTGTACTATGTTGAAATCAATGACAACATTAATGACAACACCACCAAACTCATTCATACTTGCAACAATCTCCCCCTTTGTCATTGATGGCAACACATGATTTGAAAAACCATCAAAGACATCCATTCCATTCCTACACTCTCCTTTATTTATTAGATTAGACAGCCTACACAACATTTCTTGCACTCTCTTTTCCTTGCAATATTATGAATTTCTCTCCCCCTTTGACATCAATGGAAAAGAACAAAATGTTTGATCACTCCCCCTTAGGAGTGCACCCACACAACTCATATTGCAACAATGAAACTTCCTACTCCCTCTAAGGAGTATACCTTAGTCATCAGTCCAGACAAATGAATTTTTAGATCCACTGGAATGATGCACCTTCATGTGCACCTAGTTCAAAGGAGGGGAAGTAACCCAAAACTTCTCCCTGAGATACTCAAAATTATCCTTCAAAAGAGCCTTAGTAAATATATTAGAAATTTGATCCTTTGTAGGCACATACTCTAGTTTGACTTCATTCTCCAATACCTTCTCTCTTAACAAATGATATCTGATAGATATATGTTTTTTCCTTGAATGCATTACCAGATTCTTTGAAATATTTATTGCACTTGTATCATCACAAAAGATAGGGATAGGCCCATCACACATCACTCCTATGTCCTTCAATGTTTGCTTCATCCATAATACTTGTGTACAACAAGATGTTTCAACAATGTACTCAGCTTCTATAGTGGATAAAGAAACTGAACCATATTTCTTGCTTAGCCATGAAACCAGTCTTCCTCCAAGAAAGAATGCACCACCACTTGCACTCTTCCAGTCATCGATACAGCCAACCCAATCTCCATTAGTGAAAGCAATCAAAGTGAAATTAGTATCCTTAGGATACCACAAGCCATAATCTGGATTTCCTTTTAGATATCTAAATGTCCTCTTCATAGTTGTAACATGTGCTTCTTTAGGTTCTTCTTGAAATCTGGAAACCAAACATACTGCATGCATAAATTGGATGAGATGCTGAGGCAAATAAGGGACTACCAAACACAATAGAGGTTTAGGTTTCCTTCCTTCCTTTCCCATGTTTTTTTGCATCAGAACCCTGATTTCTTTAAGAAATATGTGAAGTTGGATATTTTTGATGAATCAGACAAAAGAAGGTCAGTTTCTGTATGGACTCTTCTCCTCTCCTCTACTTACAATTCTTATGCATTTTCATATTATTTATTAACTCTAATTTTGCAAGATTTGAAAGGAGAGGACGGTATTGACTGGCTCACCAAGGAGCAGATAGGGTATATGCAGAACTTCACTCCCAAATGTGATTGGTTTCTCGGAATGGATTTCACATTTATCCGAATGCGCGGCTTCATCAGGGAACCATTTCTCCTTTTGACATGTGTCACAAATCGGGTGCTAGCCCTTGAAATGTTCTGAAAAATATCCATTATTGACTATACCTTTTGCGGAGGAAAGGCCAAGAAGAAGGGATTTTTTGTCTACCCACTAAGCTTTAAAATGGTGGTAATGGCCAAAGAAGATGCACTAGCTAATGGAAGATAAGTTGGATCATCCATGGTTAGTAGAGATTTGTGAAAAATGGAATTACAACCTTGAAAATGATTTTCCAAATGAATTTGTTAAGGTAACGCACAACCCCTAACCATACTGGGAAAAGAGGTAGAACCTGTTGAAAGAGTTGGATGATCTATTGGTTGGATTGATTCACATTCCTACATATGACAATAGACCACCATGGCTTAATTTATAATTCATTGAGGTAGAGTATGATGAGAAGTGCAAAGTAGGAGCTGACCTTCGAAGTTGGTTATCAAGAACAGAAGGATGGGGCGAGGAAAGAATCAAAGATTTCTGGGTGTACCACCAAGAGATCAAACAACCTGAAGCCCCTTATGGAAGTGTGGATTTGGATGAACAATTTGATAAATTATGGAATGAGGCACACACGGATTCTGATGCAAGCGCTGAAAAAGATGATGACTCCAGTGAGGATCGACCTAATTCGGGGAAGGGAAAAGAGAAGGAATCAGAAATGTCATCGACCTTCGCTCAACAAAAAAGGAAGGCAACAGAGCAGCCTAGATAGATTGCTTCAAATGTTTGGATGAACATATCAAGAGCTTCATGGACACTCACTTGGAACATAACAAGAAAAAGAACAACTCAACAATAGTTTAGAAACGTAGAGGTGGAGGAATCCTCGTTCGTTAAATGAAAATGCACATAAGAAATTTTTGGGGAGAGTTCACAAGCACCCACAACAAGCCATGAGGCCATGGTAAGCCAAGAACATCAATAATCCAAACAATACGTAACATTTTCTCCTTCTTCTCTTACTTCACAATCTTTAGTGTCCCCTGCTGTCTCTGCGGCGCCCATAACTACAAGTGTCAGCCCTTCCTTTTCCACTTCTATCGCAATGGTTGTGGGAGGTTTCTCCTAGTTCTCCCAAGTGAGGCCATTTATCTTGATTCCTCCACAAACCCTTTCACCTTTTTCCACTGCCATTTCTGCATCCACTATCTCTTCGTCCTTTGCATCCATGGTAGCTATTGACACCCCTCCTGCTACCACTATATTGAGCCCAACTTAGTCCACCTAGCACATGGAGTTCATCACGACTCTACTATTATCACAACACCCGATGAGTCCTCTTGTTGGGTCATAAATTGAGCTTTGGAATGTACCTCCTTTCTCCCTGTAGACAACCAATCTCTCAAAGAAGAAAATTCCTGAAACCACTACCCTCACGTTCCCTTTCGTCCTACCTCCTGGTGCACCTTTCACAGGTGAGCAAGTTCAATCACCGGCCCAATTTATGGCACAAAGTGATAATACAAAGGAAGCATAGGCTATCAGAATCCAAAAATGAAAGGCCAAGGGTGAAAAGAAGCCGGTGGAGCCAAAGGTGGATACTGTTTACAATGAAGCTCAAAAATTGATCCATTTCACAACCATGTACTTGAACGTCATCAACCACAAGGGGAGACGCATCCTGACAATTACAACATGTTTTCCATGGGACTCGATCTGAGTATAGCCCGGCCATAGGACAAAGTTGAGCTCATGGAAGAAATGCAGTGGGTGGTGACGAGTGACTTCCTCAAGTCTGGTTGCCAACTAAAGAAGAAAGAAGAGGAGCTAAAACTTTTGAAGGATAGGGTCGAGTTCTTGTTGGAAAAGGAAAAAGCAATGGAAGCAGAAGTTACGCACTTATCAGAGAAAGCCCAGGAAATAGAGGTAGAGTAGAACAAACTCCAAGAGGAAATTTCAAAGTTCCAATCCATTGACCCCACCCTGGTTGATGCACTATGGCGTAGGAACCAGGACTATGAAAAAAAGTTAGCTCTAGTGGAGCAAGTGCTACAAAAAAAGAGTGAGGTGTTTGAATGACAATGCACTCAATTTGACCAACAAATGAAACAAAAGGATGCAAACTTTAGGGACCAAAAGACCCAATTGAAAAGGGAGCTCCAAGAGATGAAGCTTTCCTTTGAGACAGATTCAGCAAATAAGAGTCGAGCCGAGGAAAACTAGTCCAAATAATTAAGAAACATCTAGGAAAAACTTGCGTCCACAAACAAGAGGATTGCATAATTGACATAGGATGTTGGCTTGAAAGATGCAAAGATTTCCCTTCTAAGAAGTGTTCCCCCAGCCCCTATTGCCCAGCCAAACCTCATTCCAGTGGCTCAACAGTTATATGTTTCGTACTAGGAAAAGGTAAAGGCATTCTCCTTGACACTACAACTGATGCTCCAATTTATGTCATGGGAAACAAGCTTGGGCAGGGAGGTTCATAGAGCAATTGAGAAATTCACGTAGTTTATCATAGAAAGGGTTCCTAAGGAAATTTTTTTTCTAAGTTATACATGGTATTAGATGAAAACTTAGCAAAGTTAGGGATCGAGGATCAAAAGGTTGCTGCTAAAAAGGTGAACAGATTCATCCACTACCACTTCGCTATCCTCCGTGCTAGCATGCGCAACCACTTTGAGCCAGACTATGGATAACATGCGGGAGAAATTCTCCCAACTAACTGAGATGGGCCTGCCCTCCCCTTTTCTTGCAGATGAGTCGGTGGCCACAACAGAGAAAATTGCAGTGAGGATTGAATAAAAGCAATAGGACACATCCACTTTCCAGAGCTTTAGCCAACCCCCTACTACAACATATATTGAAGGTGTTACTCATCTGATTGTGTGGATACTCTTCCAAATTGAGTTCGAGACCGATTTACCTATGACACTACCTTACAAAGAAATGCTTGATTTGAGTGGAACACAAGAGAATCTGTGAAACATATCGACACCATCTGAGGCTGACTGGCTACCTCTATAGGCCACTCTCTCTAAGCTCTAATTTTTTTGCCCAATGGATGGGACTCTGGTTTGCAAGCCAGAGAAAATATTGGGTTCCTCATTCCACAGGCGAAACACCCCTAGTAGTCTCCGAAAGCTGCAAATATAGAATTCCTCAAGCTCCCTTCACGTGGTTTTGTTTTTCCTAAGTACCAGCTCGTGCCTCAAGTGTTTGAAATGTTTCCCTTTGCTTCTCAATCAGGCCTCTTTTTGCTAAACTCCATCGGCTCCTGCCACATGTCTGTTGGGCACTATTCGTAGTGATTGATTCCTTCCCTCTTCTATCAGCTCCTACCATGCTTCCATGTGTCATCACCGTGGGAACTTCAAGGCTGCTTACCTTCACTTTTTAGTTGGGCCCTGACCATGTGCCATGTAGCTTTCATTTGCGTAAATTTTTGGTGGACCCCACAGTTGGCACCAATATTAAAAAACACCTCCATGTGTCTTCACTGCATAGTCTCTCAATACAAAGAGGAGAAATCAATGAGCAGGCTTCGACTTGCCACCATGCATCTCTTTGGCGGGAGTTCTACCGAAGAGAAGAGTGAGTGAGTAACAAGTTGTGACATACTGCCACGTGTTGTAACTACCTCCACTGGGAAGTGAAACTTGTCTGCATGGGGTTTTTCTAGGACAACTATCATCATTCACAAGGGATGCATCTGGCTGGGGAGTGACTACATGCTATGGATTGAATCTTTTCTGTTACAATGGGCAAGGGGGATCATTGCTACAACCATCATTTCTTGAAATACAAAATCTTTTTTGTTACTGGCCCGCTAGGCAGTGGGATTGCTAGCTATATATACTACTTCTTTCTTCAGAAGAATGTTCCAAAAGATATAGAAAAATTAGGGAAAGACACTAGGCCTTTTTTATTGCTTTTAGATTATTGTATGAGACTCTCAAACTGTTCCATTATTCGACCTTTCTATTTTTCTTAAGCTATTTGAGAAAACATTAATACTGTGCCATTATTGTCCTAAATTGTTCATTTGTAGAACTTCTATGATTTTAATGCAAGTTTTCTAGTTTAGATCATGTCTTTGACTCCTCTTTTCAGTGAATGTGTGTGAGAATCATTTTATGCCATTACATGAATTTTTCAAATCTTTATCTTTGATTTCTGTTATTCTGGAACATAGCAAATTGTTGTTCGGGCCCTTAAATCGAATCCCAAAAGATAGATTTACCGTGCCTATATCTACTTCTTGGTGTATCACCTTAGTTATACCTTTATTTTTATAGATGCTTCATTTTTCCCATTCCAAACACCCAATTATAGAAGAATCCAACTTCTTTAAAAACCCAGAGGTCACTCAGTTTAGCGCAATTGGTCCCCCCATTAACTGAGTTTCCCATATAGAGTGTTACCTTGCCAATTTTTGACATCAACAGTTCCCAAGAAAGGTAGAAAATGAGGAGTTTGTGTAGACTATAGAGAACTAAATACATCAACTAGGAAGGACCACTTTCCTTTTACCTCCATAGATCAAGTGCTTGATTCTTTATCTGGGAAAAAGTACTTCTCATTTCTAGATGGTTTTAGTGGTTACAATAAAATTATAATTTCTCCAGAGGACTAGGAAAAAACTACATTCACATGTCCTTAGGGAACTTATGCCTACTTTGGTTTTCCCTTCAGGTTATGCAATGATCCATCCAACTTTCAAAGAGCAGTACTCAAAATATTTTCTAATTATGCACATGAATGTATGGAGATATACATGGACGATTTCACTACTTATGGTGAAACTTATGAGGAAGCTCTTAATAACCAAGAAAAAATATTGAAAAGGTGTAAAGAACACAACCTGCCACTCAACAATGAAAAGTGTTTCATGATGATGACATGAGGAATTGTATTAGGGAACTTTATATCTAGTGTATGAATTCAAATTGATCCACATAAAATAGAAATAATGTCTACATTACCTATCCCACAAAATCAAAGAGATATCAGAAGCTTCCTTGGTCATGTAGGCTACTACAAGTGGTTTATTAAATATTTCAGTAAGATTGTTGCACTATTATTTGTGTTTCTAAGTAAGGATATTGAATTTGAATGGACATCTGAATGCAAACACTCCTTTGAAGAGTTGAAGAAAGCCTCAACCCAAGCACCTATTTTGAGGGGACCAAATTGGACCCTACTTTTTCATATTCATATAGATGCCTTATATTTTTCCATTGGAGCAATTTTGGGTCAGAAGGAAGGTAATAAAGAGTATGCAATTTACTACATTAGAAAAAAATTTCAAGTAGTAGAGTTGAACTATATTGCAATAGAAAAAGAGATGCTTGCAGTAGTGCATGCTATTAATAATTTTAGTCACTATATCACTAGTTATTTAGTCTTTGTTCATACATACCACACAACAATCAAATATTTGATGAACAAGCTAGTAGTTGGAGGTAGATTGGTAAGATGGCTACTTCTTCTTCAAGAATTTGACATTACCATAGTGCATAAACCTGGAAAAGCCAATGTAGTGGCAGATTTTCTATCAAGATTTCCAACACAATTAGCTGAAGGAGTGGTGGATGATGCATTTCCTGATGAACACTTATTGGTTGTAAATGTGAATATACCTTGGTATGTTGATATTTCCAATTATTTAGTCATGGGGCAGATTCTACCACATTTCTCTCCAAGGGAGAAGAGACAACTGGTTCACAAATGTTTCCCATACTCCTAGGTATTTGGTTATCTGTTTTACACTAGCCTTGATAACATTATGAGAAGATGTATAAGGGAAGATGAAATCTTTGACATCATGAAGGCATGCCATGATGAGCCATGTGGAGGTCATTTTGTAGCAAAAAGAACAACCTTTAAAATCCTCACAATTGGTTATTATTGGCCAACTTTGCACAAAGATTATGTTAAATACACAAGGAGCTGTGATAGGTGACAAAGGATGGGAAGAACAACAAGGAGTGATGAAATTCCATTGCAGCCTTAGTTATCATTAACACCTTTTGAAAAATGGGGTTTAGAATTTATTGGACCAATCTCACCTACATCCAAAAACAAGGAATACATTATTGTTTGTGCTGACTACTTGACTAAGTGGGTGGAAGTAAAGGCATTACAATTTGATAGAGATGAAAATATGGCTAAATTTCTATATATGAAGATATATTTACTAGGTATGGAGTACCTATGGAAATAATCACTAATCAAGGGCCACAATTTACCTCTGACCTCATCACTAAACTAGTTGAAGAATACCAAATTAGACATAAAAAGCCAACACCCTACCACCCTCAGGCTAATGGTCAGGTGGAGGTTAGTAATAGGGAGATTGAAAGTATTCTCACCAAAATAGTGTAGCTACATAGGAAAGATTGGGTTGCAAGGTTACCTAAAGCAGTATGGTCATACATAACAACTTGGAAAATCACCACTAGTTTTACACCTTATGAGTTAGTTTATGGTAAGAAAACAATCCTCCCTATTGAGTTTGAATATAAAACACTAAGTATAACAATAGAATTGGATATGGATTTGAATGACGCTCGAAATGAAAGGCTACATACCTTAAATGGATTGGATGAGATAAGGATGGAAGTTATCTATCATACTAAGGTAGTACTACACCAAAGGATGAAGTGGCATGATTAGTACATTAAAACCGAGTTCACTATGGGGGATTGGGCACTGTTATATGATTCAAGGTATAAATATTTCAAGAGAAAATTTTAGTCTAGATGGTTGGGCCCCTATAAAATCAACTAAGTTTATCCCAATGGGGAAATTAAGTTGCATACAATAGATGTGGTCATATTTTCACTTCTTATAAATGAACATAGATTGAAAATATATAAGAATCCATTACAGAAGGATGATTTCATATTTTCCCTATTTCAACAATATGGTACTCAAAGTGAACCAAATACAAAATCTAACACATAGAGTGATACTTCAGCAACGCATGATATACCAGGAACATCTAGTGACCCAGTGATTGAGCTACATAGCTCAATCCCTGAGATCACCCAGGATTAATTCTTATTTTATCTCACAAGCACACACTACACATTATAATAATGTTCAATATATCTTTAGCGGGGCCTATTTTTATTATTGCACATTTAAAGAGGGTCCTGAAGCTATAGGGACCTGTAGCTTAATATTTTTAACATTCAGAATAGGCCTTGATATTGCAGGTACTCATAACATCATTTGGAAACAAAAAAGAAACTTCAAATTAGTTGGCACCATATTCATTGCAATTTCACACACATTCATTTCATAATATCCACATGTAGTATCCATCACTTCACCATAAGTACTAGTGGAATAATTCTTTTGCTACTCATTCACATTTCAAACACTTGAGCTATCACATCACTAGCTCATATCCATAATACCCGTCCCATCATTTGCACCTGTCACCCCACTATTCATTACCTTGAAATTATTTTCCATCACATCAAATAAAAAAATAGATACATTCTATTTAGTTTACATGCATAATGCATGATTATCTCATCTGGGTAGTAATTCAGGTAAGCTATCATGATTAATATAGTCTTCTTTATACTTTCATAGTATTTTTCATATTACTTCATGCATGTGAACTATTCATATCATTAATTTCCATCATTTCATCTCTTAACCACCTTCCAATGAAAATGTGAAGTGAGGTCACTTTAGCAATTAAGTTGGGGGAGGGGACAAATTAGTCAATCTAAGAACTTGATCTTAGTCTAAGCTAGATTCGAACTTAGAACTTGTTCATGAGCCCGAATTAAGCTAGTACTGAGAAGGTAAATTTATAGTATGGTATGCTAATAAATATATACGAGGAAATAGAAGGAATGTGAAGGGTTTTTGAAGGTGGTAGAGAAGATTGAGTTAAATTTCCAAATTTGAATTGAATACATTGAGTAGAGAAGATAATCAAGAATGGGGGGTGATGTTATACAAAGGGAGCTAGTAGCTCATCAGCAAATTTTGGAAGATGCAACAGTTTTACCCATTTTTACCAGGGTTGGTTGGCTTGACTACTTCTTGAAATTAACAGAATTCACTGATGATATGACAAGAAGGTTTATATCTACTCTTCAATATGATGAAGCTATGGTAAGGGGCTTGTCAGTAGACTCATTTGAGATTGCCATTGCACAAGTCACAGGGTTACCAAGAATAGGGGTAGAATTTCTAGCATGAGTTGACATAGTTGCAACTAGGGAAGAATTTTATATACAAGGTGAGGAATTAGACTCATCATCACAAGGCACGAAGAGACTTTCTCTCCCCTATTTATTGGAAAATTATGCTTCTTAAATTGTCAGATACATCACCTGTGATGGTAGGAAAAACCTTTTGTATACAGTTCATTTCAAATTACTCACTCACCTCAGACATAATAGGTTAGTGAATGTACCAAACTTTCCTTACAATTTTTTGAAATGGATGGCTTCAAAATACCAAAGAAAAAAAAGTGATACTTCTCTATCTCATCACTGTCTAGTTTTTTTACTGATAAAGAGAAGTTTAAGGATTCAATACCCACAAGTGAAGTGGGAGGATTTTAAGGAATGTATATATATTAATAGTTTGCTAGATGAACCAATAATACCTAAGGATGTAGGACCCCAAAATGAACGTATAGAGGAAAAACCTCACATCTCACATGTGGCTTCACCCACCTGTAGCCAAGGTGAGCATGAGGAACCTGGAGAAATAGAATCTAGTCCACCTATAATTGAGGAAATACAATATTCTTCAAGATCGTAGAAATCTAAGAGTTGGAGAGGTAGTGCATCCACCTCCTCTACACCCTCTAAACCAGAAGAAATGAAGGATACTCCAAAGAAAAAAGAGGGATACTCAAAAGGAGAAATGGGATGTTCTAAAGAAGAAAAAGAGTGTTCAAAAGGGAAAGAAGAAATTTCAGAAAGAAATACTCACACCTAGACGTTCAAGTAGATTAAAAAGACAAGGTGTCATGAGAGAAAATATAGGAAAATTTGAAGAGGAAAACAAGAACAAGGAACAACAACAGGAAGATGTCATATTAGTAGAAAAATATTCTAAAGTAAAGGGGGATGCCCTTGGTGATATGAATATACCAGCAAAAAGTGGAAGATATGTATTAAAAAATTCTTATTCTGAATTAGAAGATATATTTACTACTAAGAAATTGCATAGGGAAACCCTAGATATTCTCATTCATGGAGACTATGCAAAGGGAGGTAATGAACAGTTTGTAGATATATAGGATATGTACATTAAGGAAAGAGATGTAAGGAAAGAGCTCCAAGAGGCTTTAGACAAGATTAAACACTTGGAGAAGTTAGTGAAAAATTATGAATAGAAGGACAAGGAAAGAGAAGCAAAAATGTAGGAGATGGAGGAGAAATTTCAACTGTATGGCCATGGCACTAAACTTGATTTGTTGGCACAACTAGCCATGACTAAAACAAAGGATAGAGAAATGGAAATGCTAGATCACAAAACTCCTTCACTCATAACTCCTAATTGCCACACAACCTTTTCACTAGGATATCAATTGTGGAAAGTGACTAATGGTCTTGCACATGAAAAGAGAATTGGAAGAAAGAAAAGGAAGAATATGTAAAGGAACTAGAAAAGAGAGATATGGAATTGAGTAGATTAGTAGTCCAGTTGGAGGAAGTAGCAAACAAAGATGCACATATTTTCAAATGTAGACCTCCACCCAGAATATATGCATTATTTTTACAGGAGAAATTTCTATGTTTTCAATTTAGTAGATTAATTAGCAAACATTCTATTGGTATGAGTAGAACTTCTGAGTTTCTTGATTTTTTTGTTGCTTCCACACCTGAAGAATTGGATTAGTTGTGTAAGTTTTATTTACACAATTATGTAATACGTGATGAGATAGAAAGGAACCCTCTAATTTTTGTGGGATATCTTCAAATCAGAGTACTTGCATCCTATTATAGAAATGAGCAACTTAGGGATGAGATCATGGAAGAGTACGAGGAGAAAGAGAAATCCATTGCACTTCCCATAAGAAAAGAGGCTAAGAATCTAGATGAAGTCATTGATGAATGGTTGAAACTTATTGATCATAAGGGTGAGTGTAAGAAAATCATGAAACTCGAGAAGGATGATTATGAAAGAATGTAGATGTTAGTTGTGGGTTTAGGAAAATAGTGTTAAAGTATGTACAAAGCAGATGGAATAGTTTAACCCCTGAATTACAAAGGAAGGAACTGCATTCTATGTATAATTTTACTGCTATGCTTGAAAGGGTACACAAGTATATAGAAATCGGTGTTAACAAAGGAGTTTACTGGGTACCGCTCACCTTCCATCCACCTATTCTCCGCTATCTAGTTCCACATTGAACTAGGGAGAAAAGTGAAGAATGTGAGAAAGCATGAATTATTAGAATGAGGCAGCTTGTAGAATATCACTAGGTTTCTATTTGAAACAAATTCAGGCGGTGAATGTACTCATGGACCTAAGGAAGATTACAACACAATAAATATCCATAGTATTTTGCTTGGGGACAAGCAAAAGGCTAGTTTGGGGGAGATGATGGGTCCACATACTAGCTCATTTTCTATTGTTTTCATACACATTTTGAGACATTTTTAGATTCACTTTCCAGACAATGCTCCTATATTATACTATCCTTTCATATTTATTATGTAGACTTGAACCTACAATATAATGATGGAAGTATGGTTATGATATAATGGGTATTGCATGGTTAATATGTAGATATGCTTGAATATGGATGGAATTCTATGTTTTAATTGTGATAGTTAGTCTTGTGTACATGTCTTGTGGATTAACTATTTTGTAGCCAATGAGGAACTATAGCCTTAGTAGTTGTAGGATGAACCCACAACAAAAGGAACATTGGAACAACAAACTAGGGGAGTTCCAAAATTAGCTGAACATGATGATTGTTGATTAAAGGAACTTGGTGAAGGTTGAATGTGTGTTATTATAACCAATTAATAAGCCCTGAAGAATAGGAATCCTTTATTGATAGGATTTTGACAAATGTTTGTGTGCTTACATGCAATTCTATTTCAGTAGAGTTTTAGTCATATTAGGATTCTTCTTTCCTTTCAGTTATGAGTTCAACAATTCAATCTTAACTATATGCTATGATATCTAGGAGTGGAAAGTTAATGATTGTGGTTAGTTTTTGTTTTGAATAATATTCCCTCAAGATTGTATATAGTTGTTGGTTGAATCCATAGACAAGTTAGTTGATTTTTAAGTTTTATGTTGCCAGTTATTTTTAGTTTCAAGACATAATGAATATTCAGAATGATTGAATACAATATGTGGAAAGATCTTGTGTAATCTTCATGATATGCAATGAATGAAGTTAATCTTATTAGATGCATAAAATCTATTTGTTAGATTTGGGTTCAGTGAAAGTGAGAACAACCACTTGAGTAGGCCACTCAAGGTATTGTTCCTCACTTCATTTTTAGTTGTTAATTTCTATTTAATAGCTATTTTCATTTTTCATTACTTCATGAAGTATATGCAAGTTAAACTAGAATCTCATGCCTTACTTATTGCCAATGAATGCTTATGAATATGCATGTAATGGTTAACCAGTAGTACTTCAGAGGTTAATTTATTTGAGTCATTAGTTTTGATTAGTTTTGAGTTGATATAGTACTATTTTATTAGCAACAGTTTAGTTACAGTCTAAGTTGTAGGTACCCATAGCCACTAGTTCTAGTTATGTCTTTTACTATTTTGCAATTTTGTAAATTTCTAGCAAGTAGAATCACTTGGATAGGATAATTTAAGAAATTTTGAGTCTTTGAAGTCATATATAATTTTGCACCATCACAAGTTTACAAACCTTGGGTTGACATTTTAATGTAGTCTTTGTAGTGTTGAGTGGACTATTAAGTGAGATAAACCTTTGAATTGTGTAGGTTCTACCAAATTTACAATACATTAGTTAAGACTCTACACAAACCTCTATCTTATTAGACTCAACATAAGATGATACAAAAATTATCATACACATGGGTCATAATAAGCATATCACTTAATTCCTTGTGGGAAGCTCTAAACAGTTGTGTACTCCTATGTTGGGGGATATGTGTTGAGTAAACCTTCCAAGTTGGGAAATTAGTACTCAATAGTGTTGGTCAACTAAGCACAAGAAATTGGGTAAATACATTTAAGACTATTATATCCTTGATTACTATCATGTGCCATAAATTAGACAAAGGAAGTTATACTTGACCCTCAATTGGAAGTCTTTGATGTCACAAGTGAGTAATAAGGTTCATGGAATCCAATATATATATATATATATATATAATTATAATTAAAACTTGATGAAAGGAAGATAAGGTAGTAGAACAACTTCCTACACTAATCTTGAAAGGAGGATAATGCAAAAAAATTACAGATCTTTAACAGTTACAAAAAATTAAACAAAAATAGACATAAATATCATGCATACCACAACACAGATTTACGTGGGGAAAACCCTTTCGGGGAAAAAACCCCACACTCCAAAATTTTTCCAATATATTACTTAAAGAGCAAGCTTCTCATAGGAGTATCACCACTCAGAGAACCAGAGACAACACGATCACTATCAAGTTTTCAAAATACATCACAATACACAACCGTAATACAACACCCTCATAAAATAGGGTTTCCTTCTAGGGTAAGTCAAGTTGATAAAATTCAACCATCAGATATGAGACATAATGATGAATGGTCCATATTTACAATAATAAAATATAAATAAAGTTTTCCTTTTGGTGGCATTTCCCTTGAGCCCTCACTAGGGTGCATTGCCCCAAACCCCAACTAGAGGGATGATCCCACCAGACCCCTTGTGGGGGAGGGATCCCCCGCACGCCCCCTGTTGTCATCGAATGAATATTACCTTATGTAATTGCAAGGTTGAGACAAATTCTCTCAACACTCAAGGCTTATTAGTGCCATCATAGTGTGATAAGATAACACTTGTTTACATTGGCATCAACAATATTAACATTATATCCCCTTGGAAAATATGATTAGTGTGTGATGAACTAGTCTAACTCTTCATTTAACTTAATGGGATTGTACGAACAACGGTAATTTTGCACTAAGTAATAGACCCAATCCCTATGTCACTAAGATGAACCTTCGAGGGAAAAATTAATGTTTTTGAATAAGGAATAGATAACCTCCTTGAGTAAGGGTATTTGAGTGTTATAAAATCTCAAGTATGAAAACCTAAGTGCATGTTCCTTGAGAGAAACCTGGTAAGGAGAACTATGTGTGACTTTGATTTATTTGGAAGTGGGTACGTAGGTGGTCCTTACATGAAGGATGCCTTTGTGACCTCAAGTCAAAAATGGGAGGGTTTAGGGGGATAACTCCAGGGTTTCGGTTGTCCCTAATTGGTTTGACCCTTCCTCCTTCATAAGCTTCAATTCAAGGTTGAAATGGGTATCAAATGGGTATGAAATGATTTAAGGAAATCTAATAACTTGTCTTTAATGCATGATGTTCTTTGAATAGTAAATGAATAAAGTAAGTGATTTAACTACTTATAATTGGTAATTGAATATATGTATATGTTGGGTAAAGTCCATCTCATGTTGGCTCCATGTGATTTTTATGTGTTGTGAAAACTGACTTCATATCTAGAGGTCTTTATGTATAGCCTTGTGTATCTATTGATTATGATTGTGATTCATGTTATGTATAACCCACACAAGTGTGAACCTCTAGGATATTTGAACAATGATAGGTAGTCATTGGACCATGCCAATGACCAATGTCTAGGCTACTGCTAGGGACTAGCCAACATTCACCAAGTTCACAAAGGTGAAGGTTGATATGGGTTACCTTGGTTATGATTAAGATACAATAACTGTTGCATGAGTAGGGACCCATCCATGTGGGTAATGCTGATCCAGGGCTAACCATTATTTAGACACTAAAAATTTTTCCTGAATGATATTGCACATCTGAATCTAATGACTAACATTGTTTCATCCTGAATTCACCCTTCTTTTCGACTGTTTAATTGAATGATCCTGGTTGTTTAATTAAATGCCTCAATTTATCCTATTAATCCAATGATCATCATTATTTGACTAATTCATCCTCTTTCACACTAATTCCCATCTTATTTAATTGAATAATGTGAATTATTTAATTAAATTGCTTATGTCCTCTCATTTAATTAAATAATCTTAATTATTGAATTAAATGTCATATGACCCTCTTTCATCAAATAAATTAATTATTTAATGATAATTCTAATTTCACTCAACTTGCACAATTAAAAATTCATTTTAATTATCTAATTCCTATTTTCCTTCACCCTCCTACTTGCATGAGAATATTCCTTTGGAATATTCTTCCATTTGAACTAGAAAATGGAATATTCTTTTATAAAAAACTTTGTAACAAAATTTCTAATAACTTTGAAAGTGTGCTTCTTTGAATCATTGTGAGTCATTGATTAACTCTTTGATCCATGTGATGTTGCATTCTCATCCATTGATGAGAATCCTTGATCCTTTCCTTCACCTCTCATGGATTCTCATCCCTTGAATGATCAAATAAATGTTGACCCTTGATTCACCATTCTCCTATAAATATTCCTCATTTTGGAGAGAAATGGATCTGCAATCATTTGAGAAAAGTTATGGTATTGAAATGCATCCTCACTTTCATCCATTAGCATTTATTTGAGCATTTTTCATCCATTTTGGTTCAATATTGCATCCACTTTTAGCCTATTTGCATTGATCACTCATCAATCTATCAAATTGATCTTGTTTTATCCAAGGGATTTGGAAAGGGTTGTCATTCCACATCAATGCAACACCAATCCCCAAATGGTATGAGGTTTCAGGCATTAGAAAAGGTTTTCATTATTCATTTCTTGTTGTTTATGTTTAATGGCTTCCTTGTTTCATGCATTCAAGAGTTTCATTGGGATTATAGCTTAACTAACTAAATATTGCTTAATTTTGTATGGATCTAGTAGATTTAGGTCATGTTATGATTATAGTCACACATTGTATTGAGGAGGTTCACTGGCTATCACTGAGGGATCAAAAGTGACCGATGCCAAGTGTTACTTGAGATTGTGAAGAAGATAACTAAAAATATCACTAATGTCACAAGGTGGTATATGTCAGGAGCTAATTCTTCCTGGGTGGACAAACTTGTCATGAGTGGCTTGTAGGTGATTGAAGTCGGAATCCACCGGGTTATGGTAGGTTCACTACTTGTGGAAAGCCTTGGGATGGTGGATGAACCCATGGTGTAGTATGGGATGCACTTAACCCCCTTCCCAATTGTCAAAATATATACTTAGCCTTGTGGGGGTTGAGGATGGACCCACATTGTAGTATTGGATACATCAAATCCTCTTCTCATTTTTCTAATGGTGCAGAAGACCAGAGGAAAGGATAGGACCAGTGGTGTAGTGTGTAATGCACTGATATTCTTTCTATCTAGGATGCATTATGGACATGTGTTAGCCATTATGATGTGTTAGTTAGCCATTGTGATGTGTTAATTATCCATTGTGTATGTGATGTATTTTGGAGCTTTTCACTATGTATTTGTGATGTATGTTGGAGCTTGTTATTGTGTATTCGTGATGTATGGTGGAGCTCATCACTATGTATATGTGATGTATGTTAGAACTTTCCATTGTGTATTTGCAATTTATGCTAGATCCAGTCACTAATATAAACATGATATGTGTATGAGACAATAATTATTGTACTTGTGATGTACATGCGAGATAATCACCATTATGATTTGTGTATGATCTAGCACTATTATACTAGTGATGTGTATGAGCTAGTCAACTTGTGTATATGGAGGTATGCTCATGATAATCATTGTGTATGATCTTTGGGATTATGGTATGTTTGAACCCTTGTGAATATTGTAAATGTTTGTACACTAATGTTGGTAATATTTGGTATGGACCCAACACTTGATGGAAAGTTATTAACATTATATTATAATCTGGTAAATTGATAGGTTACATGTACTTAATTAATAATCACGGGTTAAAAGAAAGATCAAAGATATCATACAAGAGGAGAGAATTAACTCCCTCTAACATTGTGGGGTGAACTACGAAGCCTCCAATTCCCATGATGGGATATGTGGGTAGGGTCATCAAAAACCCTTGAGGCTTAGGTTGTAGGTCTAGGAAATACCTTAACCTTAGGACCTTAACAATCCTTTGTGCAAGCATATAATTTGCAATAATGAGTTGATGCTACCATGGGAATGGAGAAGAATTAAAGTTAAAATTATTAAGCTTGATGGAAGGTGCTCAATCATTTAAGTTAGTAGATGTTGTGAATGCAAAAAAAAAATAGTGCCTGAGGGGCATATTTTACAGAAGAGGTCTTTGTATTTAGAACATAGATGAAAGAGAAGAGTAAGGAAAAAGGAAGGTTGTGACATATTCAATCCCATCGTAGGTATGAAGATTAAAATATATATGTGAAATTAAGTTTATGTAAAAAAAAAAGAAGGGCCACACCTGTAGAGGATGTGAAGACAATGAACAAATACATTGAAGCTGCCAAGTGATAGAAACTGCATATTAATATAGAAGAGGGATGCCTATGATAAATAATAAGAACTAGAAGAAGTATTAAGGAAGATAAAAAGAAGCCAAAAGGATTCATGCAACATATGGAAATGGATAAATTATGCTAAAGAAAGTGGAGAAAGGTAGAAGAACAAAATGCAATGAGTAGAGGAGAAATTGAAGAGGGGTCGCACTGTATAGATGAAGAGTTTAAAATTAAACTAAATATGCAAATTGTAAACATTTAATTATAAATAGATTGTGAAATCAAATATCATTGAATTATCATTGGATTTATTTTTCCAAGTTTTTTTGCACTGATTGTTAATTGAAAAATGAAATTATCAATTTAAAGTTGTTTTTTGGCTATGAGATCGGGAAGGAATATATTCATTTTCATCAAATGGTATCAAAGCTAAGGGTTTTGAGTGTAGAAGAAGAGCGTCAAACATGAGGTAGCCTATGCCAAGACTTGTAGGTAAAGGAAGTGCAATTATAAAGAGATTGGAAGAATTGTTGTAAGTGTGCAAAGTCCTGAGTGATTGAGAGCTAGAAGGTGCGAAGAAATTGTTTTTACAATATGTGTTATTTAGTAGTGATAAATTGTAGCAATGAACAAGATGGGTATACTTGTAAGAAAGAATCACATGATATGTGAAGGCTGGAGCAAGTGTCAAAAGAGGAATATCTCCTTGATGATCATGGATATAAATACAAGGATGGACAAATTGGAAGCTATGCAACATGGAGATCAGGTTTGAGGGATGATTTCATAGTAAATACATGCCATGAGGAAGGCATAAAAGGAAAGGATGAGGAAGATGAATAATTGTGTGCAATAGTAAGTGAGGAAGTGAAAGACATGAGAAGAAAAGATGATGATTTTTTATTGAAGATGTTGGAAATAGAAAAAAATGGATGGAAAATATTTTCATTGCAGCGAAGGACGAAGAAAAATATGTTAGGACAACGAAAAAAGAATGAGGTAAATTTTGACTTTGAAATCAATTTTGCTGATTATTTACCTTCTTTGGTGACAGTAGAAGAGGATCTAGAGCAAGAAGAGAGCATGCAGATCAAAATTTTCAATTTCCATGAAGTAGCAAATATAGAGTTTGATGTAGTTGCAAATTGGAGTATGGATAATTCATATTTAAATATAGAAGTTGTAGTGGATGTCATAGGTGAAACTTGGTGGAAGTGGTCAGCCAAAACTCATGAAAGAGGAGAAGAGTATAGATATTTTGGTGGAGTGGGCTAGATAATGGTGGGTTTGATCCCACAAAGGAGATGAGGAGAAGAGGAAGTCCTTGGAGGAGGAGGATGGTTCATGGTGGACATGAGTCCATAAGAGGGAAGAAGAGTGTAGAGTAGAGTTATGAGAGGAGGATGATAGTTGTTCCATCAAGATGCTGGAAGAAGAGGAAAAATAAATCATTTTATGTGTGCTTTGGATAGCGATGGAGTTCACTACAGATTGCTTGTAATTTGAAAGAATGGTTCTACCATTCAACTCCACTTTTGTGATCCTATGCTGACAAATTTCCTACCCAGTGTGGCTAATGTAGGAGCATTGGGGAAGACTAGAACTTAACATCAACCAAAAACATATGTTAGGTTTGAGTTTTATTTTTTTGTGTGTTTGGTGGTTTCTTTTGACATCTCTTGCCTATTGATTTTGGTGGCATGTCAAATTTTGTAAGTTTCAAACCTATCAAATTTGAGTTTTGATGCACGTAGCAATGTTTTGGGAAAATAATTGTTTCAAGAAATTGAAGTTTTATGATTAATCCTTTCACAAAAATATCTTTAGAGGTATCCTAGATTTGATGTCAAAGGTTTCATGGTCATATAACTTCAATTTTTGGAGAATTAATGGTTTTATGACTTGTGCTGGTAATTGACGAGGGAGCAAACCCGAGACACAGAAAATGATGCAAACAACCAGAGAAATTTTATTATTGTTCAAAAATAAAAATCTTACATGCAGAGGATCTCAAATCCTTGAGCTCTGCAATACATGCAAGCTATCAAAATTTTAGAAACTACAGAATTTTTTTCCCCCTTTCGCAACATGCGAACTCTTTTCCCTAAAAAGCTATCCAAAATTTCAAAAACTAGCCCATAAATAGCCCCTTTTTGGTTTGGAGCCAATAAAAAAATTTGAGTTATGAGTTTTGGCGGTTTGGCGACAAAATTTACAATTTAAAATTCAAAAATTGAGTTCTAATTTGAAAATTGGCAATTTTCCAAAAATCGGCCAACTTTCGAAAGCCATAACTTTTGATCCGGGACTCCGTTTTTCAAACCGTTTGAGCTGTTGGAAAGGTCTCAGAGTGAAGAATGCGCTAAGAACCAGCCCCTTTAGTTCTGAAAATTTTTGGGCCCATATAGGACCGTTTAGTGCCTCAAACTAGACTCAAAAGGTTTTTTAGGGCAAAAAGCATAAACTGAAACTTGAATAACTTTCAAACCGTTAATGATCTTGACCTGATTCTTTAGCCAAAGTGCTTATTTTTCCATATTTAACCTTTCCATAAATTTATGTCTTCCCATGCCTTCAAATTCACACCTGCTAAAAATAGCTGTTGAGTAGAAAAAAGAAAAAAAAGTAGTTCTGAAACTTGGGAACTCTTATTCGACGAAAAGGGTATCCAAAAATGCAAAAACATCTACAAAAAGCTAACAAGAGGAACATAAATGGAAAGCATATTTTTGGGTGATGCAAGATTGTCCTCACACCACTGGATGCTCCTACATCAGTAATTTTGTAGAATATCAATTTCTTGAGCCCCAAGAGGTTTGGTGCAAAATGGTTTGGAAAAAGGTTTTATAATATCGGATCATGCATCCTTGCAAATTTTCATGAAATTATGAGCTTTTGGAAAAAATTTGTACCAAAAGTTGGTTTTCAACTCCAAGCTCATTGTGGACATCTCATAAAGGAATTTTTTGGATTTGAACTCCTCCAAGTCAAGAAAAATTTGATCTAATCTAATAGGTCATGGATGGATATGGGGAGTCAATAAAATTCAGAGGAGTAAATAAAATGGAAATCTCATAAACCAATTTTAAACTATTCAAAATTTATGCAAAGATAAACAAAAGTCGTGGTATCAAGGATGAAAATTTGCACAAGAATATAGGAAAATATGAAGGATTGTGTGGGAGGGGAACCTCTGTCATGGGGCATGAGAAGCTTAAAAGATCAAAGGAATATGAAGTAAAAAGTGGAGTTGATAAAATAAGAGTTAGCACCATGACAGGAGAGGAGGGGGTAGTTGTATAGATAAACTAGGAAGTTGTGCCAAGGTGAAGATTAGAAGATTAAAATGGAGAAAGGAAGAGGTCTCTATGTAACATATGAAAAAGGGAACCCTAGGTTTAGTGTCTAAACCTAGGATTACTTTTTTCTCCTTTTTCAAAGGTACATTAGGATGCAAATCAACAAGGTGTTTAGAGTGACTTTCAACCATGAAGGTGATTCAATTAGACCTAGATTTGATTCTTTTGAGCCTTATAAATGAATTGGGAATGATTTTCTATGATTAACCTAATTCAACCATGTTCCTTAATATGAAAAATGCAAGATCTTGACAATGTATAGAATGAAATAGAAGTTTGCAAGTAGATTTTGGAAGTTTAGAGGATTGTGTACCTACCTAAAAAATTGGTTTCAACCACTATAAGAGGACATAGGCTCCCTAGGGTGTATGGGTCCTTATAGGGGTTTCTTACTCAAATATTTTCAATCCTCTAATTTCAAATCTTATGTCTCCATTTCTACTTGCAGAGTTGTCGAAACATTGCTGGATAATTCTATAGGTGAGTTTCCATGAGTTAACGAGATGTAGGGATTCAATTGAAAAAATGAACAATTTATCTTCAAACTTCTTTCAATCATCTTCAAACCTAAGATCTACACATTCACAAAGAGAAGAGATGTGCAATTTAGGGGCTTTCCTCAGTCAAACCCCATGTAAGTGTTTCCATTTCCACAATGGCAATTTTAATGATAAAATGATAATGGATAGTAAGGAATGATAAAATCACAAGGTGCCACCCTTCAATAGCATCTTTGAAGGACTAAAATAATGCACACCACCTCAAGACTTTGGATCTTGGTTTCTTGATTTCTTGAATTTATTTGGAGACCTACAAAAGGTGTTAGCCTTCACAAAACATTGATAATATGACAATATGAACTTACATACACTTTGACATGATGATTGGATCTTGAGTTGTTGTAATAATGCTTTAAAATGTTTCTCTTGACTTTCTCTTGAAAATAATTATTGCTCATAAATTCTCCTTCTTGCTAGATTCTTTCATTTAGATTTCAAATGGTAAAATGACTAGGTATTTATAGGCATTTATCTAATTTCTTGAAAATTAGATCCCAATAGCCGACCTTTGAAATTTGATATTTAAATGTTAATATGGCCACTTTGACATGTCCAAAATTGGTCCCTAACATAATAGGGGGGCCCATTGACCCTAGGGTGAATGGGTCCTAGCCCTATTCTCTAGGACATTAACTGTTGAGAGGGTAGAATAATAGTTGTATGCATTTATTCAATGCTTGCAATTTGTTGAAAAATGATAAAAATAGGACCTAGAATGCATAATTTAGAGAATTAGGAGCTTAATTAGGTCCAATAATTTAGGGAGGGACAAAAAATATTGTGATTTTCAAGCCTGGTGACAATTTACAATGTTATATTTAGGCCCCACTTTAGTGAGAGTATGAACTTATGCTCAGAATCATAGTAAAGTAGAAAAAGATGTCAAGAGGGGTCCAATTGTCTAAATTTTGAAGATGTGTAATGCCCTGCTACACAACCCTAGGGGAAGTTGCAAACTACTAAACAAATGCACAATTTTTTTTTTGTTTAATTACAAATACATGTAAGATTACAACACAAAGCCAACAATCCCCTAAGGTTACGAGACAAAGATTAATTAAATTACGAATTAAAACAACATGCATGAAATGAAACATAACAACATTCGCTTAAATAATTAAAGCACATACATTCCATACATGAGATTTTCATTTAAGACCATGAGATCCTTCATGGTTACCAATAACAAAAGTTTTACAATTACAATTACATCACTCATTCCCAGAATGAGGTAAATCAATAACATGATAGCTTAATTACAATTTCCACCTCGATAATAATGAGGGGTAAAAATAGTACAAGAATGACTAACATAAAAGAACCAAGGTAGCAACTGGATCCAATGAGCTCTCCAACACGAAAGTCTCATCCACATAAGAAAACGCCAAAAGAACAACAGAATAAGGTGCACGTTCCACCCAACCAAGTGATACCCGAAGGCTCACCCCCCATGCTAGGAGATAGTAACAAGGATTTCAGCTCAAGACCAACAACCTCCAAACATAGGCAACATGACTCAACTGAAAAAGATACGAACATAACATCACATGACACAAAGGTTACAATGCTTCCAGATTTTAAGTAAATGATCACATCACAAATACAAACATATTGTTGACTTAGGAGAAGTGTCATCACAATGTCGCATGGGATATCTTGGCAAGTCTTCCTAGGTCCTGGCCCCCATCTCAGGATATCCTGGTAACCTCTAATGACTCCCGGCCCCACATGCAAACCAATGCGGAATCAGTTATCTTTCGAAGGGACAAGATAACGATCTTGCCATTCCAGGCCTTCTCGTCTCATCCCAAGTCTATACAAGCACTTGCGTCCATGAGAGATGCAAAAATTAATCTTTTTAAATGTTGGTACCACCTACACTAATCAATTAGTTTAAGTTTTCATTGAATTAACTAACTTACATTGAGATCTCCTGGCACCACTTTGTGTGCCGGCCCTCAATGTAAGCCACTTCTCTAAGACAACACATGGAACTAACCACAACCAAAGGGTACTCAAATGCAAACTAGGGATAATGAATCCCTAAACACGACATGAAGTCAACATAGCTCGTCCAAGATAACCGGGTACAACACTGGACACAATTACGCACTACCCAAGGCAAACAAGGTTGGCCGACATGACAACAACCCCAAAATTTGGAAGACGATTCTATCTGGAAGACTTACAAAATCTGACTCAAATCCCAACAAGAATGAACACCCCCACGATGAAAGGAAGCTTGCAACAATATAAGGTAATCTACCTTCAGATTTCGTAAATCCAATCATTCATCGCATTAGTGCACTTAATCAAATTAAATAAACTATGTTCTTGCACAATCGCATAAGGGTTTGATTATTCATTTGATTCTTGTTGACGCAATACACACAATAAATTAAATCAATCTTTCCTTTGCTATACCATGATTTTCCATAAACAAATTTTCGTCTATCCCTTTACAAATATCTCATTTATAAATTAAATACTTCTTCTCTTTTAAGAAAATAAATCACATTTAAATATACATATATATATCTAATTACATATATATTTTTAAAATATATATATATATATAATTAATATTTAAATACGAATGATAATTACTTAAGCATTTATTAAAATATAATATACACACATTATAATATATATATTATATATAAATAATATTAAATTATTATATACAACATATATATTAAAAAATATATATAAATTATATTTTAATTCATAAAATAAAACATTGATATCAAATTTCATATTATATGTATTAAATATAAAATATATAATATGAAATATATTATATATTTTATATTTAATAAATATAATAATAAAAAAATAATAATTTCATAAAACAAAAAGCAACATCATTTAGGGTTCTGTCACGCCCTGCTATGAATAGGGGACGCAACCCCCATTGATGGGGGCATCGACCTATGTGGGCAATGTCGGCGCTGCCTCCAAATGCCGCCGACGCCCATCAATGGGGATGCGTGGGGTTGAAACCCCACCCCCATACACTTCGCCCAGCCCAGAAATAAACAAATCCGCCATGCGCGGATTTAAATAAAATTTTCGAATGGTAAAGATAAAACAAATTTTCTGGTAAAACTAGAATGATAAAAACAACACGATTTTACATTTCTTCAAATTTTTCGTTTAAAACGAAACTCACAAAATATATATGTATATGTTTATATATATATGTATATATATATACATATAACCAGGTGTATATATATATATATACATATACACAGTCATAATGAATGACTGTAAAAATACTTTTTTTTTCAATACCCAGATTGGGCAAATGCTCAATCTGAGAAATAAAATAATTTTTCCATTTGAAATTACAAGATTTAACCCAGCAATGAAAGATTTCTCACAAATTAAATGAAGATTTTCCAAGCAAACACAATTTATTAAGAAAATCTATTTGAATCCCCATGCTTGTTTTCAAATTTTCTGTTGATAGTTTGAGGATGAATTTTTGAATCTTTTCCTTGTTTCCACAATATGTTGAGAATTCTTTTGTTCAAGTTGAATGGAGATTTTGTCATGGGTTTTCCTCTAAATCAAAACTTGAACTCCATAATCCAATTTGAACCAATTCAAAAACAAGATTTTCAAATAAAAAATTGCACAAGAATTAAAAGAAATTGCACCTTATGTTTTCTCCAAGCTTCAAATCCTTCAATGGAGATCTTTCTTTTTTTTAATTTAGCTTCACCAAATTTCTCCAATCTTTTCTTCACAATTTCTTCCAATAATTTCAACCCAAGTTTGCTCTCCAAAATTGCAAATTAAAATTCAAAATAAAACAACAATTACCTTATGCAATCCCTTCTCCAAGTTTGTCAAACCCCTAATTTTTTGAACTCACCCACCAAAATTTATTGCTAAACTAGATATTTTATTTTTGCAATTTAATAAAACAATTTCCATTTTCCATTGAATTTGCATAATATTTATTTTTAAAAAAGTTCTATTTTGCAACCAAAAGATAATTACATTTTCCTTTTTTCCACAAAATTGAATTTACCCATCTACATTTAAAATCATTTTTAATTTTATTTTAAAAAGGGATGCAAGGCAATTTCTATTTTGATTTGATCTCAAAATTTAATAATGCTAACACAACATTTTAATTTAATTTATCAATAAATAAATCTAATCCATGATTAGATTATTTATTGATTGAATTAAACTAACTAATTAATTAATGAGCACTCCTTTATTTATTTTGACAATGAAATTAAATAAAACAAACACCATTTTTTCTTGCAAATTTAAATACGCAAGTAAGGAGAGAAGAGGCAAAAAAGAAAATAACTTATCCCAACTAACAACCCAACGAAACACTATGGCTAGGGTGATGTCATGACACAGAAAACCTAGCTACTATCTCCCAATCATTTTCCGTTGGACAAGGGACACGCTTAGACCTGTGGAACCAGGTCGAGTCGATGTCATGTACCTGCATCCTGCACACAATACGAGTGTCGAAACATGCATATATATATATATATATTAAAACACACCGTGAAGAGAAAATCACGGAATTCGCAGAGCGCTCGCAAGCGAGTGGTGCAATCTCGTCCCCTTCACCAAAACAGTGTTACAAAACTGACGAATCTAACATCAATACTTAAGTCAACAACATTTTTACCATATTAATTCAAATATTCACAATGCTAATCTAAAGCATGCCATAATGATAACATCATAATCAAATACCATCACATTGAAATGCATCATCACCTCGCGTTACAGATAGCGATCAAGTAGTAACCAAGCACCAAGGCAAAGTACTACCAGAGAACACAACATAAAGGAGAACACTGATCGATCAAAAGAGTAAAATGGAGGGGTGCTACATCCTCCCCCCCTAGGGTCAGGCTTACTCTTGGAAGCTTGCAACTACCCCTAGTGCAAACTCCATACAATCACACATAACCAAGGATTAACATACATAATACCCATGTGCACCATTACACATCACCGGGAATCATCACAAGGCTACACAAGGGTCCATCTGGACACCGGAAAGCAGCATACCATCCATGATAGAAGGATCCATGAACCAAGAACCAAAGTTCAACACAAAATCCATACATCACAACAGTGGCTTGATGGTGCTAGGCCACACGTAAGGTGAGACCATCCAAAAAGGACCACCCTGACCTATCTCTTGTTGTATAAGGTGATTAGCCTCCAAGAGATAGTCACCACACATAGGTGAGTAGTGGATCCTAGCTGCATAACAGCCTCACATACCCCCATCCTCAACGTTTCCTGCGTCTACTTCCTCGTACACACTCACCAAGTCCGCCTCATATGTCCTTGGAGAGGAATCACAATACAACACATAGCCGGCATTAAAAACAACAATGATAACTAGCTTAGCCACCAAGTTCATAAAGAAGAGAAAAATTTAAAGTTCAATTTCAACAATAAGGCAATAAATGTGCATAATTTCAACACTAATCCAAATGTATAACCCCTAGGATTATAAGAAAATAAGATCACAAGTTGTGGCTAAACCTTCACAATCAAATATAACAAAGTGTCGGCCTTCACACTCAATTGAAAAATCATCAATAACCATAAAGAAAGTTCACAATCTTTAAAATTGCATTGTACAACACTATGTGACTAACTTAATAGCCACCAAACGAGGAAAGAGGAAACAACGTCAGGCTAGAATGATAATAGCCCTCATGTGGTGCGGAGTGAGCACGACAACCACATGGCCCAGAGTGTATCCATGACTAACAAAATGTCGTCACTCTGCCTGGTCATACGCCAGCCGGAGAAGGCACGTACTGGTCACATGCCACGTGGCCATGTGTCTAAGGGTCCGCAGAAATAGGCACGCGCAGATCACACCCCACCTTGCGATACCTCGTGGAGAAGACACACGCAGGAACTCGCTGAAGCCAGAGGTATACATGGCTAGGATCTAGCCATATGCTACTAGACCAACATGGTCAAGGAAACCATGAGGATCCCTCTACAGGTGTTCGAGGCCCTATAACGCTCCTCACACAAGTAGGCTAACAAAGACAATCTCATAATGCACCTTCACATGTCTAGGCACGTGGCATCATGTAAAATGACATCATCACCATCACTATGTCGTAACATGAGTGGGGTGTGGCATTGTATCTATCACATCATGTTGGAGCATGTGCAGATACACTAAATATATAATGCAATACGATAATATCACTATGGGGCTACCGAGCTTCACCTCTCATACAAACGAGGTTTACTCACTATGCCAGATCAATGCCTCTAAGGATGACCAGGCATACACAAACAAACCTATGCTGCTATACTCAAATCTATGGGGATTAGGTTAACACTTATGGATCAAGTATCCTGATCCATTATAAGGGAAAGTAGTGGGTACAATTCCTTGGGATTAGTTGAGCTAAGATGCTCTGCACCGCAATATGCGTAGGCTAAACACTCCACCCAAGGAACTTGTGGCTGCTACTATCCCTTCATGGATTGAGGGTCTAGAGAACCAAAAAGAAAAAGAACTACTTTTGGTTACTCTTATATATAAGTTTCAACCACACATGGGTTGGCCCTCAATCAGGTAACAAACATGCAAACACACACATTTTGGTATGGTAAATCCCACATCAAAATGCAACTTTTTCCTCAAGGATGGGTACCAAGTATCACCATCACATGGATACACAAAGCAAGTACGGGGTATTCACAACACTCAAACAAGATACAGTTACTGGTTTCTTACATTTACAGGGGTACAACTACATACAAAATCCCATAGGAATATCCAAATCCACAACCCAAGGGATACATACCAAAGCTTTCCAACCAAAACCTTTTATCAAGTTTCTTTCACGCTACTCTTTTCCACAGAGTACATCATGCTAAATTAAAAGCCATGAACACGTCATCACTTAACAAATTCCACTAACAAAACACAGGGACAACATAGTGGACACAAATGTACCCAGAGTATCCAGTGTATGAACCTGGGGCTCTGATACCATGTGTAATGCCCTGCCACGCAACCCTAGGGGAAGTTGCAAACTACTAAACAAATGCACAATTTTTTTTTTGTTTAATTACAAATACATGTAAGATTACAACACAAAGCCAACAATCCCCTAAGGTTACGAGACAAAGATTAATTAAATTACGAATTAAAACAACATGCATGAAATGAAACATAACAACATTCGCTTAAATAATTAAAGCACATACATTCCATACATGAGATTTTTATTTAAGACCATGAGATCCTTCATGGTTACCAATAACAGAAGTTTTACAATTACAATTACATCACTCATTCCCAGAATAAGGTAAATCAATAACATGATAGCTTAATTACAATTTCCACCTCGATAATAATGAGGGGTAAAAATAGTACAAGAATGACTAACATAAAAGAACCAAGGTAGCAACTGGATCCAACGAGCTCTCCAACACGAAAGTCTCATCCACATAAGAAAACGCCAAAAGAACAATGGAATAAGGTGCACGTTCCACCCAACCAAGTGATACCCGAAGGCTCACCCCCCGTGCTAGGAGACAGTAACAAGGATTTAAGGTCAAGACCAACAACCTCCAAACATAGGCAACATGACTCAACTGAAAAAGATACGAACATGACATCACATGACACAAAGGTTACAATGCTTCCAAATTTTAAGTAAATGATCACATCACAAATACAAACATATTGTTGACTTAGGAGAAGTGTCATCACAATGTCGCATGGGATATCCTAGCAAGTCTTCCTAGGTCCCGGCCCCCATCTCAGGATATCTTGGTAACCTCTAATGACTCCCGGCCCCACATGCAAACCAATGCGGAATCAGTTATCTTTCGAAGGGACAAGATAACAATCTTGCCATTCCAGGCCTTTTCGTCTCATCCCAAGTCTATACAAGCACTTGCATCCATGAGAGAGGCAAAAATTAATCTTTTTAAATGTTGGTACCACCTACACTAATCAATTGGTTTAAGTTTTCACTGAATTAACTAACTTACATTGAGATCTCCTAGCACCACTTTGTGTGTCGGCCCTCAATGTAAGCCACTTCTCTAAGACAACAAGTGGAACTACACCACAACCAAAGGGTACTCAAGTGCAACCTAGGGATAATGAATCCCTAAACACGACATGAAGTCAACATAGCCCGTCCAAGATAACCAGGTACAACATTGGACACAATTACGCACTACCCAAGGCAAACAAGGTTGGCCGACATGACAACAACCCCAAAACATGGAAGACAGTTCTATCTGGAAGACTTACAAAATTTGACTCAAATCCCAACAAGAATGAACACCCCCACGATGAAAGGAAGCTTGCAACAATATAAGGTAATCTAGCTTCGGATTTCGTAAATCCAATCATTCATCGCATTAGTGCACTTAATCAAATTAAATAAACTATGTTCTTGCACAATCGCATAAGGGTTTGATTATTTGTTTGATTCTTGTCGACGTAATACACACAATAAATTAAATCAATCTTTCCTTTGCTATACCATGATTTTCCATAAAAAAAATTTCGTCTATCCCTTTACAAATATCTCATTTATAAATTAAATACTTCTCTTTTAAGAAAATAAATCACATTTAAATATACAAATATATATATCTAATTACATATATATTTTTAAAATATATATATATATATATAATATTTAAATATGAATGATAATTACTTAAGCATTTATTAAAATATAATACACATATTATAATATATATATATATAAATTATATTTTAATTCATAAAATAAAACATTGATATCAAATTTCATATTATATGTATTAAATATAAAATATATAATATGAAATATATTATATATTTTATATTTAATAAATATAATAATAAAAAAAAATTAATTTCATAAAACAAAAAGCAACATCATTTAGGGTTCAGCCGCACCCTGCTATGAATAGGGGACGTAGCCCCCATTGATGGGGGCGGCGACCTGTGTGGGCAGCGTCGGCGCTGCCTCCATAGGCCACCGATGCCCATCAATGGGGATGTGTGGGGTTGAAACCCCACCCCCATACACTTCGCCTAGCCCAGAAATAAACAAATCCGCCATGCGTGGATTTAAATAAAAATTTTGACTGGTAAAAATAAAACAGATTTTCTGGTAAAACCAGAATGATAAAAACAACACGATTTTACATTTCTTCGAATTTTTTGTTTAAAACGAAACTCACAAAATATATATGTATATATTTATATATATATGTATATATTTATATATATATGTATATATTTATACATATAACTAGGTGTATATATATATATACATATACACAGTCATAATGAATGACTGTAAAAATACTTTTTTTTTCAATACCCAGATTGGGCAAATGCTCAATCTGAGAAATAAAATAATTTTTCCATTTGAAATTACAAGATTTAACCCAACAATGAAAGATTTCTCACAAATTAAATGAAGATTTTCCAAGCAAACACAATTTATTAAGAAAATCTATTTGAATCCCCATGCTTGTTTTCAAATTTTCTGTTGATAGTTTGAGGATGAATTTTTGAATCTTTTCCTTGTTTCCACAATATGTTGAGAATTCTTTTGTTCAAGTTGAATGGAGATTTTGTCATGGGTTTTCCTCTAAATCAAAACTTGAACTCCATAATCCAATTTGAACCAATTCAAAAACAAGATTTTCAAATAAAAAATTGCACAAGAATTAAAAGAAATTGCACCTTATGTTTTCTCCAAGCTTCAAATCCTTCAATGGAGATCTTTCTTTTTTTTTAATTTAGCTTCACCAAATTTCTCCAATCTTTTCTTCACAATTTCTTCCAATAATTTCAACCCAAGTTTGCTCTCCAAAATTGCAAATTAAAATTCAAAATAAAACAACAATTACCTCATGCAATCCCTTCTCCAAGTTTGTCAAACCCCTAATTTTTTGAACTCACCCACCAAAATTTATTGCTAAACTAGATATTTTATTTTTGCAATTTAATAAAACAATTTCCATTTTCCATTGAATTTGCATAATATTTATTTAAAATAAAGTTCTATTTTGCAACCAAAAGATAATTACATTTTCCTTTTTTCCACAAAATTGAATTTACCCATCTACATTTAAAATCATTTTTAATTTTATTTTAAAAAGGGATGCAAGGCAATTTCTATTTTGATTTGATCTCAAAATTTAATAATGCTAACACAACATTTTAATTTAATTTATCAATAAATAAATCTAATCCATGATTAGATTATTTATTGATTGAATTAAACTAACTAATTAATTAATGAGCACTCCTTTATTTATTTTGACAATGAAATTAAATAAAACAAACACCATTTTTTCTTGCAAATTTAAATACGCAAGTAAGGAGAGAAGAGGCAACAAAGAAAATAACTTATCTCAACTAACAACCCGATGACACACTATGGCTAGGGTGATGTCATGACATAGAAAACCTAGCTACTATCTCCCAATCATTTTCCGTTGGACAAGGGACACGCTTAGACCTGTGGAACCAGGTCGAGTCGATGTCCTGTACCTACATCTTGCACACAATACGAGTGTCGAAACATGCATATATATATATATATTAAAACGCACCGTGAAGAGAAAATCACAGAATTCGCAGAGCGCTCGCAAGAGAGTGGTGCAATCCCGTCCCCTTCACCAAAATAGTGTTACAAAACTGACGAATCTAACATCAATACTTAAGTCAACAACATTTTTACCATATTAATTCAAATATTCACAATGCTAATCTAAAGCATGCCATAATGATAACATCATAATCAAATACCATCACATTGAAATGCATCATCACCTCACATTACAGATAGCGATCAAGTAGTAACCAAGCACCAAGGCAAAGTACTAGCAGAGAACACAACATAAAGGAGAACATTGATTGATCAAAAGAGTAAAATGGAGGGGTGCTACAAGATATAGGATGAATAAGGATCTAGGGGGAGTGTGCAAGCCCCTAGGATATGAGATCCCATGAAAAACCAACATAATAAAAAATGAATGCACATCTATGATATGCAACAAGACAACACACAAAAACATACATGTCAGAAAACACAAAGCATACACGATTAAAACACATAACATGACACATAAATGAAGACAAAATGAACAAAACATGATATAAAAATAATGCAAACACAAATAGGACACATAAAAATACATACAATAAAACAAAAGGTTAGTACTAAAAGATTTGATTCGATAAGGAAAAGAGATCTTAGTCCTAAATTATCTCAAATACTAAATGCCATCCATTGAATGTGATATCTAACAAAATGATGCTCTCACAAGGATGTAAAATCACTTATGAGACACATGGATCCATTGGAAATAAATTTGTGTTATGCTAGGTGACCATATCAAAAAGGGGTGCTCAAGTTCATGACCCAACAAGCTCCATTATGTCAAATCCATGAACTATCTTGCAAAATATTGCTTTAGGGAGTGCATAAAACTTAACTCAGGGGGTACATAAAGTTTAACATCTCAGGGGACAAGCAAAACCCACCTTAGGGGGTGCATAAAGTTTAATGTCTTAGGGGACAAACAAAACTCACCTCAGGGGGTGTACAAAGTTTAACATCTTAGGAGATGAATTGATAACCATGCCTCAGAGGCACTACAAACAACACCACCACCAAAGGAGGTATGTCAATAGGTCAAATATCACAAGACAAAATGGATAGGGGTAATATATTCCCCCCCTTAAAATTTCAATACACTTGCTATGTTGGTATTTTAAGCAGAAAGAGAGAAGAGGGGATCCTTGAAAAGAATTACACTTCTCCCAAAAATAGTTATCCTTCCCCCCCAAGAGTGGAGACAAGGACAACCACACCAAGGACTATCATGTTGCTATCATGGAAAATATGGTTGCACATAATATTGTACCACCATGAATGGCAATGAGCAAAACACATAAATCTACAAATGCCACATGGTGATGAGAAACATGATAGGATGAAGATCATTATTGATTAGAGGAATTAGGTGAATCAACACATGGAAGAGCACCACAATCCTTAATTTGTATTTTATTACTCAAGGCCTCTCATTCATTGGTAGAATGACCATGCACTCGATGATATACAAAAACATGATCTTTTGTTGTAGAATTTATTTCGTATTCTTGGAGGAAGAGTAATCGAGTGGGATTTGAAAAGTCTTGACAAGATACTGTCTTGATCAATAGAAGGGGAAATTTCTTTCTCTTGTGAAGAAAATCTTGTTTTCTTATCACAAGATGTCATACACACAGTAGATGTAGTGCCTCTCATGTTCCTAGTACTACCATGATACCTTTTTGTGTGTGATTGATGTCATTCAAATACTGCTTATGTTTGATGCATACTCAAGACTATATTGGTGACTGTTTCATCATGTTGTTTGGTTGGTTGACAGTTCTGCTTACTAGACTTGGTTGTTTACAACACTGTTATTTTTGATATGTGGACATAGGTGTTTGATGTTATGCTTACGTAGTTGTTTACTTATCGTTTAATGATGATGTTGTTTAGAATATGGTTATGGATTGAGGTTTAGGTGAGAGAGACAATGTTGCATCACTCATCTGTGAGCACCCTGCCACACTGCAATTCTCTCTCACAGTGTGTATGGCATTAGATATATATGTTGTTTCGACACTTGTTTTTATGCAGGATTGCAGGTACCAAGCCTTGATTCCACCTGCACTGGCAGGACAGGGCGAGCCTCATAAATTCCCAATGGGTATGAAGTTGAAAATGGATTTGACAAGAAAGCATCCCCATCCACGTCCGTCATCCTGTCATTGTTTGACAATGTCGTCCGTCAGTGCCCCATATTGTTTGGTATTGTTTTGTTCATGACATTCATTTTAATTATTCATTTAACGTTGTTATGTTTAGTCGTTCATGATAATTGGACAATTAATGTGTTTCAAGTATGGGGCATAATCATCGTTTATTTTCGTTCAAACATTGCTTTGGGTTTCGTTGCTCATCTTTTTTTTGTAATATTGATTTAATTAAGTAATAAATTAAATTATTAAATTTTCTTAGAGAATTCTAATAATTAAAATATTAAATTAATCTAAGGGTTGCAACGATTTGATAATTTATACTAATGTTTTATTACGACGAAAATATGAATAAAACACAAATTTGTATTTAAAAAAAAAAGGATATTTTAAATTAAAATATAATGGATTGATAATCCACTTATAAATAAATTTTATACTTAAATTTAAATTATATGTTGAGAGGAATTTAATAAAATATTACATTTAAAATATAAAGTTAAAAAAAAACAAATATATATATTTACAGAATTAAAAGTTTTACACCGTAAGAGATTTATTTAAGTTAATTAAGTTTGATGTATTTAATGGTTAAAATATTAAATCAAGAATGAATTTGTTTCGTATAAGGGAAATCAAACTATTAGTGGGAGTAGATTTCTAAATTCTTTAAACTGAAGAAATTTCCTCCAGGTGGTTACGTTGGGTAAAAGGTTTTTTTGCCTGGTGTAAATTGGAATTTGTGAAAATTGACACCTAACTCCTTTGGCTTTCAAAAAATGATAAAATTTCTCCTTGATTTATTTTGGAATTGGGGGAAAAATGAGAGAAGGATTTTTTTTGGCAAAAACGTGATACGGGGGAGAATTTTAAAGGAAAAGAGACTTTTACTGTAGGGGGTGAATAAGGTAAAAGTTAAAAGAAAGAGTTCTTCAGCAATAGAATTGGGAATTACCACATATCGTTTTCATTTGCAGCTGCAAATCTCCAGGTTGGTTTTTTTTTAATTTTTCCTTGCAAGTAAATCATTTCAAAAGTCTTAAGAGTGAAGATTTTGTTTTGCACACTTATAACTGGTTTGCGTAGTGTCTGTTTGAAGATTCATGTGTTGTAAAACCCCGTCCCACAACCTAGAGGATGTTGCAATACTACGGAAGCACAACTAATTTTTTTTCTTAAAAGTCAAAACAAGATGAGTAAAGTATCCTACTCTAACCACCTACATCCTTTAGGCTACGCAACGCGTCTACATGTGAACACCATTACTTATAAAATTTAACCAACCATAGCATATGAATATTAAACTCAAGATACAACTTACAACAAAGCATTAAACCATTGCAAGATAAATCTAACACATAGAAATGTATTGAACATATTTCCACAGATACAACACCATTAAATCCAATAATGAATAGATCATAAATATTATTACAATTGCATCACAAAGGTTCACTTCGATACAAATGAGGTATTACAATTATACATAATGAACCACAGTTACAATGAAGAAAGAGAAGAACAACTCCAGAGAACCACACGAGCTCCTCGAACAAGAAGATCTCGCCATCACGAACAGAATGAGAAACTCAATAGTGTAAGATGCACGCCACCCAACCATCTGGTACCCGTAGGCCCAGCCCCCATGCTAGGAGATAGTAACAGGTAATCAAGACAATCCTACTACCTCTAGACACAGACAACATACATAATACTCACAGTACAAATAACCAAGAACTATGATCACATTGCTTCCAGAATCACTGAATCAATTATAAACACAATACAAATAAACTAACTGTTGTCATAGGAGTGTCATCACAAAGGTTCCATTGGTTGTCCAAAGGAGATCTTCCTAGGTCCCATCCCCCCTTTAGGGTTATCTTGGTAACTTCTCACGATTCTGGCCCCACATGCACACCAGTGCGGAATCGGTTATCTTTCGAGAAGACAAGATAATGATCTAGCCATTCCAGGCCTTCCCGACTCATCTCAAGTCTCATACAAGCCCTTGAGCCAATGAGCGAGGCTAAATATCTTGTTATATGTGTTAAGCTAATAGATTATTTAATTCCCATTTGATTATACTGACTCCCACATGAGTTGTCCTAGGACCACTTTGTGTCTCGGCCCTCGCTGAAATCCACTCCCCTATTGACAACACATAACTCAAACTACATGTCAAGGGTAGACAGTGCACTAAGAACTGACAACAATAACCAATACACCTCAAAAGGTAACACATCTCAATGGATGTCCAATATAGAAACCTAATACGTGCACTACCCAAGAAACTCAAAGGGTGAACTAAAGTTACCACAACCCTTTCACAATTACAACTCTGGAAGACTTAGATTCACAAAATGACAAATACTTTCCCCCCAGTACACAATTACAAAAACACATGCTTTTAAATACAATTAAAGAAAATAACAAATACTATCCTTCAGATTTCCTAAATCCATTACAATCAATTCTTGCATATTAAAATATATCATCCAAAACACTATTTCAATTTAATAAACTAACAACGAAACAATTAAATATTCCACTTCCAAATCCCAACTACTCTTAATACTTAACTCAATTTCCTTAATTAAATATTCAATCTCTCTAATAAAATCAATTTATTATAAAACACCTACTTGTGCATTGCATGCATTAATTAACAACAAAATATTCATTTAAATAAATATATATATATATTCTAATTACATAATCTAACTATTCTTTTTCATTGTTCATTTTAAAATATCTAATTGTCCATGTGCATGCACCTATTTAAAAATACATTTAAATATTCTAAAATTATATGCAATTTTTCTAATATATATTTTTAAATAAATATATTAATTTACAATTTTCAAAACAATACTAATCATAAAACCAGTCTATTGCGACTTTAATAATTATTGTTTTTGGATCTGGGTTTCTCTAAAATTTTTATTGAAGGCGCCATCAAGTCGTTTAAAACATATAAAAGATTCAGCCCTACCCATTTCGTAAATTTCAAATTATGATTAATTTAGTGACTCGCTCTCTCTGTTGTTTTGATTTAAAAATTACCAGAGGTTTCCAATTATTTCAATTTTCTCAAATTTATCAAAAGATTTCATTTTTAATCCTACAGAGGTTTTCTATTTCCTCAAATACTTTTCTTTGAATTTTCTATTGTGTTAAAAATCATTCCCTACAAGGATTTAAATCTTCAACGGTAATTACCATTTTCTACAGAAGAATAAATTATATTTTCATAGGAAGAGGTTTCTAAGTTTTGATTTAAATTCAACAGAGGTTCAATAATTCCACTATAATTTCCTTCTGTATAAATCTATTTCAAATACTCAATTTAAACAGAGGATTTAAATATGTTTTTCTACAGAAGTTCAATTTTCATGGCAATATTTTAAAAATAAAAGCTTCTACAGTAATGAAAAATCCTTTCCTAAACATTTCCAATTTGCATTACAGTAATAAAATAACTTTTCAATACAAAATTCACAAAAACAGCAAAGGAACTTGTTCCAGAAGAAACTATTGCTTCGAAAATTGTTATCGAGCTTCTCTGTAACTTCAAATTGCCAATGTAGCCAAAAATTCCTCCAATAAATTTGCCTCTTTCTAGAAAACACACAATACACAGCCAATAATTCTACAGTAAAATTCTAAAACAAATCTTGAGAGAGATCCACAATTTCCTCACCAATTTTCAACAACCCACACAAAAACTCCTGTGAAACAACTTTCTTTTCTTTTCCCAAAAATCTCTTCTGAGAATGAATTTCCAACCATTAGATAACAAATTTCTAAGTCAGAGTTATTTCAAACAAAGTATCTTTTCCCTCAACAACTCATATATTTTCCATCCACACGCATTTAAATAAAATAATACAATTTACTAATTGCAACCAATTTAAATATTTTTATTTATTTAATTACCATTTTTTTTTTAATAATAAAATTTACTGAACAACATAACCAAATTAAATTAATTAATTAATTTATTCTAAAACCTTCACAACAATAATTCAATTAATTAAATATATAAATCAATACACATTTAATTTACCAAATTAAACTTGCACAATAATAAAATACCCAAAACAACAATGATAAGGCTAAGACCAAAATTCAAACTAACGACACACTATAATAAAGTAAAGGTATGACTAGGTAACCCATTACTATCTCCCAATATTACTATTGAGTAGTGGACACGCTCAGACTTGTGAAACTAGGTGAAGCTAATGTCCTGTACCTGCAATCCTGCAAACAAGCAAATGTCGCACATGTATACAGATAGTAATTCATACACACCATGAAGAGAGAATCACGGAAATCACAGGGCACTCGCAAGCGAGTGATGCAATACTGTTCTCTTCACCAATACAATGTTACAAAAACTGACGAGATAATATATCAATTAAACAACGATAAGAAAATATATCAATGTCATCACAACTAAGCATCTATGCAAACATAAATCATATTAAACATAATCACCATGCATACAATGTGTCATCACATCAATATAGTCTATCATCGCTCCATTGTCAGCGATAGAATAACTATAACATAAAACATAGTCTCACAAAGTATCTGAGCTATCAAGAAAACATAACAAATCGGAGGGGTGTCACGTGTAATCCTTGAGGGGTTTTCATTACCATAGCTAGATTTAAGATTATGTGTAGATATTCAATCTATCTTTTAGCCTTATGGTGCCACACCCACACCTTCTCCATTCAGTCTTCTTATTCAACTTCACTCCTCATCCCCAGGTCACACCATTTCTTAAGTTCTTTGTTCTTAGTATTTCCTCTTGTCACTGGAGGCTTGTATTTATTCCTTTTGATGTGCAGACACCATAGGTTTGACTGGCTTCTTAGTGATATGTTTTGGGGTGCCTTCAAGATAGCCATTACGACATGAAGGTCAACCATGCTTTCCCTCATGATCAACTTAATTTGTAAAGAAAAGAGGTTGTCTGATGGTGAAATATGTGTAGCCCTCAACCACTAAGCCTATTTGGCTACACACCTAGTTCACAAGCAAAGCTTACAATGTTAGGATGCATTCCAATGTGCTTCATTAATTTAGAGATTTGAGGCCTTCCTTACAAAATCCATTTTGTGCATATCCTACAAATATTGCATTTCATGGGACCGTAATTCTTTAGGGAATGTTGTCAAACTGTTTCATGAGTTTCTGGTAATACATTTAGCTTATTTTTGGAAGGGTGCATTTATTTGAATTAATGTCCTGGGCGTCTGAACCTTCCTATTGCAAATAATTTATTCAAATTTCTATAGCTGAGGCTGGTTTTCATGATTTGGGGCTGGTATTTTCATTTGTTATCTGAAGGCAATGATTTGGTGGTTTTATCTTGGCTGCTTTCATATATGATATTATTAATGTTAGCTCTCTTTTTAATTATTGACCATTAGAGCTTATCAAAAAGATAAGGTAATTTATAGTCTACTTTCTGCAACCTTCCAATGTTTAAAATACAAAAATGAAAAGAAAGATGATGGCTTTATTTTAATTGCAACATTATTTAGTCATAGCTATTGTTATTCATAGTTGAAAAGCATGAAACATGTTAAGAAGTAAGGATAATCATTTTTAGCTGATTTAGAATCAGCTTGTAATATGTATTTTAATTTTACTATTTATCTTTGTGTTTACATATTAGAATCTTTGTTTTACTTTCTATCATAGCTTAAACTATTTTCCGCAGTTGGTGTTAATAGACAACATTGTTGTTCTCTTTTTTTTTGAATTTATGTTCCTTTGAAAAGCAGAGTTTGTTTTAACTACATGAGTTTTAACGTTGCTGTAACTCCATGTATTTTTAATTAATCTTTGCATAACCATAGTATGTTGTAACTTTGTATTTTTCCAGCTCTTAATTCAATTAAAAAAAATATATTGACAAAAGATATGATAATTAGAAAGAAAAAAAAAGGGCCATAATAGAGAGAGATACTGTAAACATTTTTGGTTATATGTTGTGTAATTTGAACCATTGTTTTGATAGGGGTATTAAGACTATCATGTCTATAATCTCGGTTGTTTAAAGGAATTACATCTCAATATCCAAATTGTCTATGCTAAACTATATGCATGTTCTACTAATTAATAAATGGTTGGATAGAGTTATTAGCTTGATTATTTGAATAAGTAACAATGTCCCAGTTTCTAATCATCATGAACTTTGTGTGCTATAATCTCAAAAGGGTGTGTGAATGCTTAGCTAGGTAATTGCCAACTATGAATGGTATAATAAATTTGTGTCTTTGTCTTAATTTATTTATATATGGTTTAAAAGTAATATGTATTAGTAATAAGTATCTATATCTATATACGAGTCTCTACTTTACAAAATTATATATATTAGAATAAAGTATAAATACATACAATGAACAAAACAAAATCTAAATGAGATATACAATATGTGAAATATGTTAATCTACTAATGTCAATATGTTTAGTGTATTGATATAGGATTTGATGAATGCTCCTATGAGTTGTCTTTAATTTATTTATTACAATAGATAGTATGTGTTGAGGTTATATTAGTTGATTAGGACATAGTTGTGTCATTAATGACTAAAAGGATTACATTATTAAAATGTATATATGTTTATGTAAACCTCCCAATTTGGTACTCAATTGGATTTAAGGAAATACTCGTGAATACTCATAGTATTGATTTATAAATTAGTATTTGAAAACATTTAATGATTAATTCGTATTTGAAGTTACTAGCCGCTTAGTTATCATGTTATTGAATATTATCACCATATTTTATCATTGTATGTGAGGTTTACCATTAGCAATTTATACCACGACTAATATTATTATCTTATGGTCAAACCCTTGTTTTAAGTAAGCTAATGAGCTTTGTAGAGAAAGTTGCTCTCATGTTCTTGAGTTTCTTGCAAAACTATTTCTGGGTTTAATTCTTCGTTATTTCACCTTTTTGGAACATATTGAACTTTCATTTTTGGCTAATAAACATAAAAGATGTGATTGTTACAACCCTGCCTCATTTTGGCTACCATCTACAGATTTAATGATACAAATTGATTTATATAATATGCATAAGGGTTGTGTGTATCATCTAGTTTTAGATGAGACTTTGGGAGATCTTACTTGAGTTCCTAGTCATAATTTTTGACCTTGAACCATTATTCCCATTGTTATAGTGTGGATTAGTGACATTGAGGATATGATTGAATTTTTGGTAGATTATGGTGAGAGTTGATCTTAGATAATAAACATTATTATTGATCAACCATTTTGAAATGTTTGATTTAATTATTAGTTTTTGAACTCTTGTGGGTGTTACCTTATTTGATAGTTTGCCTCTTGTTATGGCTGTTTGGAGAGATTTTCCATGGCTCACATTTGTACTCAGACTGGTAATGTTTGGTGTTTTATGTTTGGTACACCCCTGATTGCTGTAAAGTTTTGTATTAGGACTGGGTGATGACACTCTCCCATAGTATCCCTTGCTTTTCCTTCGTATGCCTCTGGAAGCAGTCACCTTGTAAGTGGTCATTGAGATTGTTGTATTTTATGTTTTGGTTGACCTTTTGGTTTGTTTGTGTGATCGTTCTACTTGCCTATCTTGGTCGTGGGTCCTTTCTTATCATCTCCTAGCATGAGGGGTGGACCTTCGGGTCCACTTGGTCAGGTGGAACGTGTTATGAACACCATTGGGTTCCCAGGTTGTGTTCGTTATGTAGAAGCAGATGCATAGTTTCCAAAGCTTCACTTGGTTGAAGATTGTTCTTCGTCTTGTACCTTTTTCTTCATTGATGTAATTATTCTTGTACTTCTTGTACTCTTCTCGTCGATATAAGGGAAGCATTATGTAATGTATTAATCTAATCATGATGTGTTGTATCTATGGAAATATGCTCCACAATTGTAATATTAAACTATGAGTTGAAATGTAATACATGATGAATATCTTTTCCTCTCTTTTGATCATTAATGGTTGTATGTCATCATTATGTAATCTTGGTTTTTATTCACTTTTGTCTTGGTAAAAGTTTAGGTTTCGTAATGACCGTTCCATGTACCTCAGAGGACGTAGTTGAATTTTTAAATGCATAACTATTATTCATGTAATGAATGTACAAATTAATCTTATGCAATGTTTTTCTTTCAAAAAAAAAAATTGTGTTGTGTTTGTTGTCCTTTGGGGTTCACACGGCAGAGCGTTATAGTAGATGGTAAAGCATTAGATGAAGATGGGGAGAAATGTTGGAAACCTAGACCCTACTTGGAAAAGTAAGGTATAAATTCTCTTGATACCTATCATTTTGTTTCATGTTTTAATTATATCCATGTGTTAGAAAGAATTTTGTATCCAAGACCATAACATGCTTCCAACTCAGATGATGATATTTTATCTACATGCTTCTGAGAAAGATTGGGTTCTTCTCGTGCATGCAAAAAAAATTTAAGCTTTTTAAAGTTAAGTACCTTCCACTCATGAGGGACATGAGTTGAAGAGCCCCTGTCACAACCATGGGGTGATGTTGATGTAGAACCAAGTTGAGAAAATGAAACATGAGACTATTTTGGTTTAGATTGTGAGATTTTGTAATCTACCATAAAGGAGGGTGTAAAATCTAATACACCCCAATCAGCCCTAAAACATGTGTTTGAAGATGAATCATTTGTATTGGAATCTTTGGACTTTGAGGGTGAGATTTGAGACTCCCCTTTGAAAAAAGGTGTACAATATAATATCCCCCAATCATCATCTAAGAGTTTTATTATATGTTAAAGATAATTAGGATTACCATAAACTTGTATAGGTTCTATCTTTGAAGTTGGAATCAAAGCATTAAGAGAGTTGGAGGTGCTATGATCTTGTTGAAATTGTGAATTATAGATCTGTTCATTTTCTTCAACTATGTATATCTTGTTATTATATGCATACTTCATCTCATGGGGAAGAGTATATGGGACTCCCTTCATGGAATGAATCCACAGTCTACCTAGGAGAAGGTTGTATGAAAGAGGGCTTGGCATGATATGGATAGGGGTAGGCAAAACCATGGGTCCAACCTCAACGGGTAATGTGATCATTCCAAATGATTTCTTAATAAATTTTTGAAAGCCACAAATATTAACATCATTTTGATTTATAAGAATCTTATCCAAACCAATTTTATCTAGAAGGTCAATGCTACAAATTTTAAGACCCACTCCATTGTCTATGAGAGTGTGCCTATCTCTAGTTTCATTATGATAACCTTTATCATTAGGGTATCATATTTATTTTTGATCTCAAGTGAGGGTAATTCATGTTGAGGGAATGTAATATCTGACTTTGTCACTTGCATACAATCAAATAAGGTGGTTGCATCATTTGGTCTAACAAAAGGTAGGACATAATTCTTCTACAAAACCTCTTGGATAATCCTATTATATGTAGGTGATGTTTGAATCAAATCCCAAAGGGAGATGTTTGTTGTCCATTATGATAAAGTTGCTCAACAAGATCATACTCTTTACCACTATGTTAAGGAATGTTATATGTGTGAGCAACTATGTGATAACTTGTTTGTTGTGACACATGCTTTCTAGTGAGTTGTTTTGTAAAGTTTAAGATATGTCCAAGGTGTTTAGGAGGTCCTATAATGGGAGGTGAACCAATTTTTACTTGTTTGTTCATAGCCTCCATGGATTTGACTTCTTGTTGATGATTTTTTATCGAGGGGGGTCTAACATCACCTTAGCATATTCATCTATGTAATCCATTTTACTATCTTTTGAACATCCTTTGTGCCATAATATCTTTCCAAGTAGGAGAAGTGTAGAGAGAGAAACAAACAATATTCTCATAATAGTCAATGATTGGATCCTCTAACACCATGATACCTTCTTCACAAGTGGGTAAGGTTTTGAGAGAAGAATAACTATAATTATTGTGATGGTCCATGATTGCATCCTCTTGTACCAAAGTGTTTTCACAAGTAGGGAAGATTTTGGGAGGTGAATGAAGATTAGGTAGAGATATTAAGAAATGTGTCAATGATTCCATTTTCTTGTGTTAAGATACTCTCACAATTAGGAGGGATATTATGAGAATAACTACTATGATTATCAAGAGTATCAATGATTGAATTTTTTAGAATATTAGGATCCTTAGTGGATGATCTAGGTGAGATGAACTCCCCAAGGGAATTATCTAACATGTCAAAGTCATCAAAATTAAAGGGCTTGGTAAATATACAATGTGCTTGTGGAAAGAGATCTAACATGATTAGATTAATATGGTTTCCCCAACTCTAATCATTAAATTTCAATTGCAATCTAGTTTTAAGCGTGTTAAGGAAAAATAGAACTAAAAACAAACTAATAGACCTGATGCAAGCACAAATCTGGAAACCAGGTTCCAAGTATGTAAACTGAAAATAGGTATTAATCTATTTTGGAGATATCAAGTAGGTTTTTTAAGGACTAGGACTCCCCATGGTGTCTAAGCCCTATTAGGTATTTTTCTAAGATTTTAGTTTCAAAGGAACTAGTGGTAGGAACTAACTATGTGGTAGCTTGCAAACCCAAATTTAGAATTGATTATGTTGTTGTTTTATAAGTTTCTAGATTGTGCAATGTGTTGTAACAACCTATGGTTTTGAATATTTGCAAAAATGAAATTAATCTACCCAAATTATGCAATGCTTCATAAAATGTAAATAATTGTCCTATAGATTTGATAATTTCCAATATTGAAATACAAAAAAAAATCATAAATTTGTAACAAATGAAGAAAAATTACAACTTTCTTTAACATGCAATAACACTTTTCCAAAATTTCAAATAAGATATTTGCAAGTAGAATTAGACAGAGAATATAGAGATAAAGACATGTGCAAAAATTATATAAGCCTCATGTAGTAGAATAGAGGTGCCCTAGGGCATCTAAGTCCCTGACAAAGGTTAAAAAAAATGATTTTTTTTTTATTAGATTGCCTATAGGTTTTGTTTTTGTGTGGAAACAAGTTTGACATTGAATTTTTTTCCATATTTTGGTCAATTTATGATTGTGAAATTGAAAATGCAAGTGTGCAAAAATGTTGAAAATGCTTGAACAATAAATGGAAATGTTGAATGAAATTTTCAAATCTAAGATGTAATAATTGAATAATTCCAAGATGAAAAATTATGAGAATGATTATTTGAAACAAAACAATGTAATTTTTCACTTTTTTGACTTAAATGAAAGATGCCTAAATAGATGCAGTGAACAATTTCTAATTTTAATGAGTTATTGAATGTAATTTCAATGTATATCTAATATGAAATGACTGAAATTAATCCTATTACAACCTATGATGCAATATGAAATGCAATTTTTTGAATTTTTATGATCTTTTATGATGCAAAAATGAAACCCTAAATGAAAAATGCAAGACAATGCAAGATAATGCAATGTAAAACCTAGATCTAGGGTTAATTTTCAAAATGAATATGTTGTCAAAATATTGGGTTCACCAAAACTAAACCTAGGATTACTTTTGCTCCTTTTTCAAAGGTACATTAGGATACAAATCAACAAGGTGTTTAGATTTACTTTTATCCATGAAGATGAGTTTCAATCAAACCTAGATTTGATCCTTTTGAGCCTTAGAAATGGATTAGGATTGATTTTCTATGATTAACATGATTCATCCATGTGCTCTAATATGAAAAATGTAAGATCTCGACAATGTATAGATTGAAACAACAGTTTGCAAGCAACTATGGGAAGTGAAAATGATTGTGTACCTACCCATAAAACTTGTTTTCAGGCACTATAGGAGGACATAATCTCCCCAGGGCATATGGGTCCTTGTAGGGATGTCCTGATCAACTTTTGTAGTCCTTTCATGTTAGATATGGGATCTTTGTTTCCACTTGGAGAGTTGTCGAAACATTGAAATATAATTATGTAGTTGAGTTTCTATGAGTTAACAAGATGTAGGGATTTAATTGCAACAATGAACAATTTATCTTCAAACTCATTTCAATCCTCTTCAAACCTAAGATCAATACATTCATAAAGAGAAGAGATGTTGTGCCATTTTGGAGCTTGCCTTAGTCAAACCCTATGTAAGTGTTTCCATTTCCATAATGGCAATATCAATGATAAAATGATAATGGATAGGAAGGAATGATGAAATCACAAGGTGCCACCGTTCAATGGCTTCCTTAAAGGATTGAATCCATGTAGATCACCTCAAGCACTTGGATCTTGGTTGCTTGATTTCTTGAATTGATTTGGAGACCTACAAAAGGGGTTAGCCTTCACAAGACAATGATAATATGGCAACATGAAATCACATACACGTTGGCATGATGCTTGTATCTTGAATTTTTATAATAATTCTTTGAAATGTTGCTCTTGACTTGCTCTTGGCAATAGTTATTGCTCATAAGTTCTCCTTCTTTCTAGATTCTTTCACTTAGATTTCAAATGGTAAAATTACTAGGTATTTATAGGAATTTATCTAATTTTCCAACAATTAGATCCTGATAGCCGACCTTTGAAATTTAAATTTTGAATGTAAGATGGCCACTCTGGCGCAAAATAATAGTTGGATGCATTTGTTCAATGCTTGCAATCTATTGAAAAATAGTAAAAATTGGCCAAAAAATGCATAATTTAGGGAACTAGGAGCTTAATTAGGTCCAATAATTTTGGGGGTGGACAAAAAATAGTGTGAAATTGTCAAGGGTGACAATTTATGATGCTACACTCTATATTCAGAGCAGAGTAAGGAAAAATGAAGGTCATAGCATATTTAATTCCATTGTAGGTATGAGGATTAAAATGTATATGTGAAATTAAGTGTATGCAAAAAAGAAGGGTCACACCTGTATACGATGTGAAGACAATGAGAAAATAAATTTAAATCTTCCAAGTGATAGAAACTACAAGTTAATATAGAAGAGGGATTCCTATGACAAATAATGAGAACTGGAAGACACTATAATAACGAAGAAAAAAAAAGGAGTTGTACAACATATGGACATGGATAAATTATGCTAAAGAAAGTGGAGAAAGGTAGAAGAACAAAATGAAATTAGTAGAGGAGAAATTGAAGAGGGGTCGCACTGTATTGCTAGAGAGTTCAACATTAAATTGAAAAATGCAAATTGTAAACATTTAATTATCAATAGATTGTAAAATCAAATATCATTGAATTTCCATTTGACTTGTTTGTCATTCAAGTTTTGTTTGCATTGATTGTTAATTGACAAATGGAATTGTCAATTTAAAGTTGTTTGGATATGAGATCGGGAAGGAGTATATTTGTTTTCATCAAGAATGCACACATCAACTCTAGAAATTTTATAATTAGTATGCAACTTTTTTGTTGTAATATATATATATATATATATATATATATATATATCATATTCTTCTCCTTTGGTTTCCATATTTTGTATTTTTTGTCTCATTGCCAATAGTCGACACTAGAGCAATAATACATATTGATTGGTTTTTTCTTCTAATTAGATTGGTATCAGAGAATTTTTTTAACTTGTATTGGGTATTGAAGACTTGTTTGAATTTCAAACATTGTTGGAGGTGGTAGAAAGAGTTGGAAAAAACCACCAAATTTTGATGGACAAAATTATGATGTGTGGAAAAAGAAGATGAATACCATAATGGTTGCAAATGATTTGTGGGAGCTAGTGGTCAATGGTTTCATAAATGTAATAGACCTAACTACATATGCAGCTCTCACAAATTCCCAAAAGACTGAGTTAAAAGAAACTAGAAGAAAAGATGTAAAATCTTTAAGTTTAATAGATATAACTTTGACAAAAGTCATTTTCCCTAGAATGGAAGTAGCCTATTATGTAAAGGAGGCCTAATAAATACTCCAAACCAATTGCAAGGGGAATAATAATGTGAGATTAGTTAAACTCTAACTATTTTAAAGAGATTTTGAAACTCTTCAATTGAAGGATGGAGAACCTATTTCATAATTTCACACAAGAGTTTCTACCTTGATAAATTAGTTCAAAATTAATGGTGAAACTATGAAAGAGTAGAGGATTGTTGAAAACATCCTTATGAGTCTACCCTCAAAATTTGACCCAACATTCATTGCCATAGAAGAGGCCAAATACCTTTAAAAAATGATAGAGAATGAGTTAATGGGTTTACTACAAAGCCATGAGAAATACCTAAATAGGTTCGTACCTTCTTCCCAAGATTAAGCATTCAAATCTCAAGCCAATGCAAGAGGTAAGGGGAGAGCAAGAAACAACTTTGGAAGGAATTATAAAATTTTCCCCATAGCCACTATAATTTTTCTTAAATAAATTAAAAAAATACCAAACTTAATATACTAAGCATCTTCCATGTATCTTAGAAGTGCTAATTTTAAAACTTCTCCTTTAACTATGGTGGTGTCAACTCAACAAATCAATGTCACCACTTATGTGCTTACATTCAAAATCACTAAGCTCCTACAGTTATGGCCATCCCTAGACCTAGACCTAAACCTCGAGGGTTCATAACAATCCTACCTACATATCCCCTCATGGGAAATCAGAGGCTTCGTAGTTCACACTTCAATGTTAGGGGAGTTTATTCTCTCTTCTTACATGAGATATTTGATCTCATATTTAAACCAAGAATATTCATTAAAAACAAGTCATCAACTTAGTCCACATATGATAGAATGATAATAATGATTTTCCATTAAGTGTGGGTTCTATACCAAACATTACCAATCATCAATGTACATTATACACAAATAAACAAGTGTCATATAATACCATAATCCAAAGATCACATACATAGTGACTATCTCGAACATGTACATCACATATACACAAGGTGGCTAGCTCATACATGTCAAATTACAATAGTGACTATATCATACACACATCACAATACAATAGCGACTAGCTCATACACATCACAAGTACAACCGAGACTGGCTCATATGCACATAACATACATATAATAGTGATTGGCTTATACACATATCACAAGTACATATGTGACTAGCTCATACATACATCACAGGAACAATGGTTCTTAGCTCATATGTACATAATAAGTATGACAATGATTAGCTCCAATAAACACATCACATATACATAATGACTAGCTCCAATAAACATCAAATATAAACAATGACTAGCTGACGCATCCAAAATTGCTAACTAACACTTTCCCTTAGTGCATCCTGAATAGAAAAGGAATATTGGTGCATTACAGACCACATCATGGGTCTCATCATTTCCTTTGATCTTTTGTACCATTAGATAACTTGGAAGAGGATTTGGTGCATCTCATACCTCACTGAGGGTTAACCCTCAACCTAATAAGGACAAGTATACCATTTGAAAATTAGGAAGGGGATTCAATGCATCCCATACTATACCATGGGTCTATCCTCCATCCCAAAGCTTTCCACAAGTAGCGAACCTATCTAGCCTAGTGGATTCCAACTTCAATCAACTATAATCCATTCATGACAAGTTTTTCCACCCAAGAAGAAGTAGCTTTTGAGATATACCACCTTGTGACCTTAGTGATATTGTCATTTATCTTCTTCACAATCTCGGGTAGCACTTAACATCCGTAACCCTTGTTCTATAGGTGATTTATAGCTAACCCTCTTGATATAATGGTTAGCTTAGATTATCATTATCTGCATGATAGTGAAACTACCTATGCAACCATTAATGTATAAAATCTTGAATAGCCCCTAGCAATCCACCTCTGTGAACTAGGTGAAAGTTGACTAATCTAAAAGATACAACAATAGCTCTAGGCATATGGAATTAGCACGATCCAATGATAACATTTTAACTATTACCATATCATAATCAAGGTAACCCCTAGCAATCCACCTCTGTGAACCAAGTGATTGCTAGAAAATCCCTAGTAGCAACCTAGATATCAATCATTGGCACGGTCCAATGACTACTTGTCATTGAAAAATTACCCTAGAGGTTCAAACTTGGGTGAGTCATACATGACATGCTTCACAATATTGGTCAATTGATCTATAAAAGTAAATCTCAATCAACAAATCCAAGAGCCTATACACAAAGACCTCTAGATATGGAGTTGAATTTCACAAAAACATAAAAGTTACACAAAACCAATATGAGATGGCCTTTACCCAATATATACATATAATAAAATACCAATTATAAACTAGTTAAATCCCTTACTTCATTGGTTTACTATTCAAAAGCATTTGATACCCTTAACTTGTTCATACCCATCTGATTTCAAATTCGAACTAAATCTTATAGAGAAGGAAAGGTCAAAACCAAATAGGAACAACCCCATACCTTGGATTTATCACCCACTAAACCCTCCTCCTACTAACTTGAGGTCACAAGGGAATCCTTCACCCAAGGACTGCCTATGTACCTGCTTCTAAATGGAATTGAAGTCACATGTAGTTCTCCTTACAAGGTCTCTCTCCAAGAACTTACACTTGAAATTCCTATCCAGAAAATCCCCCATCTAAATGACAATAAGGGTATTATGATTTTCCACCCTAGGGAGTCAATTAAGCATTTATAAACTAATATTAAGTGTTCCCTTACAAACCCACCAAGGTTCTACACATATTAGGATTGTTTCATTCTGGTGAATGAGGATTTACTAGATTTTATCAAGAGCATATAGAAATATCCATAATATGTCTCTCCAAGATTGGAAATCTAAACATGCATGGGCACAAATTTTACAAGAAATTTCAATTTCATATAAGAGTAGGACATTAATAAAGTATATATGTCCCTATAAGGAAGTAGTCTAATATTTTTATTAAACATTAAATATGTATAAGTCTTGACATGGGCCCAATTGAGGTTTTCCACCCACAATATGGTTTTAAATAGTCAAGTATCATAATCAAATAGGAATTGCTCATAAGTGGAACCAAACATTCATTAATAAGTCCATGTAGAAGTGTCAAGGACATTGAAGGCTTACAACAACACTTATAAACTTACCTGATGCATAATCAATACCTACACCATATTGAACACACTAGAGCTAGTGTATATATTAGATCATTATATAAAGATATACACCTAATGATTTTATGAATAGTAATATTCTCAACCTTATGATTTCATCTTCTTTAAGGTGTATCCCAATATTTTCATAATAGTCTAGTTCACTAGATAGACAATATTTATGTTTTCCATTTATATAAAAGTATGTCCTTAATGGTCAATAATAAGGCATTAAGGGATGTTACATAGTATGATTATATAGGGTTTATTTATTAACTCAATCTCAACATGGTCAAATTAAATAGTAGTTATCTTCCATTTAGTACACAGTCATATTGTGATTCATTATAGTTATAATATGTTTTTTTCATTCACCAGATAATTTCAATATCAAGGTTCTCATTGTTGGTGTAAATAAGAATTTTACTTATTACACTTTACTTAAGCTTACTTAGGGAATGCATATCATTGTAATTTGCACTTGTGACACCTAGTTATTTGCATCTTGCATCTAGGTTGGTTCATATATTGAGAGATATGAGTTGGAAACTTAGGGAAGTGTGTGTACGATAAATTCCACTCTTTGTGGTGTGATCTAGTTATCACCTTTTAATCTCCACCTTTCGTGGCATGATAATTCCACTTTAGGTGGGTGGTCCACCTTCATGGAATTATCTATTATTTCTTTCTACCTACCCTACACATGATTGGGACACTTGTCTCGTTCATTTCCCTTCATTGTGTCCTAGCTTGACTTTATAAGCAAGCCTTGTACATACTTGTAATATTACATCTTCATGCATATTGAGGATACTATCATCATATTCTCTCATTTTATCTCTCTCTCTCTCTCTCTCTCTCTTTTGTGCTATCTTTGATCTCTTGATCTTGTTGTTTCTTTTCATAAGTTCTTACATGGTATCAGCGCAGTTGGAGGTTCTTTGCATAGCCATTGTTGAGAGATCTTAGTTCATGTGAAGGTGGTCAAGAGGAAAATATGAGGAGCAACAACATTTTGGTGTGTCCTAGACCAGATCTAACCTAAAATTAGGATTCAGAAGGCTGTTTTTAGTCAAGATAGCCTTTCTTTTTGTCAAAATCGGACACCAGGAGCTCTAGATCGGAAAAATTTGCCAATTTGGGTATTTTTTCAATTTTCTGAATTTTTATATAGTTTTGAAAAATTATTTCTGCAAATAGTTTTGGAAAAATTATTTTCAGAACCTTTCCAGTTTTGTAATATTTTTTGTGAATTTTTTTTTTTTTGAAAATTAAAAACCCCTTTAAAAAAATTGTATTAGGGGTTGGCTATTTTGATTTTTTGTAAATAAAAAAAAAATAAAAAATTTTGAGTTTGCAGACCTAACTACACTTTGTACCGCTTTGTACAACAGCTCCATCATCGGTCGCCATGCGACACATCTACAGGCCAACATCGTACCAAGTGGGTACATCGACTAGTGGGAGAAGAATCTGATGGCCCCTTCTACTGGCATTGGCTCCACTCACACACCGACCGGTGAGGTCAGATCTCCGGCATTGACTCCACTCACACATCCAGCCACTTTCAAATACTTTGGTGAGCGTTTAAAAATAAATTCGGTGCTCATTCACAATCATCGGCCGGTCTACACAGCCAGCAACCACAAATCCACCGGCGGAGGTTTAAAAAATCCAGTCGGCAATACTTAAAATTTTGGCACTTATCAGCGGTGGCTCATTCTCAAACACCGATGACCTTCTATCAAACTCTGACGACTGCAATTTGAAGAACACCAGCGTCCAAAGATTAAACCGACAGTGCATAAAAATCAGCCACAAAAGTCAAAGATTCCAAGGCATCGAGAATATTCTGCCAGGGAATATTCTGGTACGCTCGCAAGATTCCGGCCTACCCAAAGATTCTTGTAACTATGAATATTCTGGTCAGATTTTGAATACTCTGGGCAAGGGAATTTTTTGGCCTGAAAGCCATTTGAAAGTCAAATTTAAGCTACAGGGTTGTCGACGTTAGCCTGCATCAGTGCCACGTCAACACTGGTTTCAAAAAAATTTCCCCCCTCGCGGATGAGATTTTTTAGTTTTGCAGTCAATTTTCAAATGCCCATATCTTGCTCATTTTAGCTCCTTTTTTTGAGTAATTTTTTTTTATTTGGGCTAATTTTTCATGTACTTCACATCCATATGGTTGGTTTCTAATTTTGGTAGACATATTTTCCAAAATTTTCAATTTTTCAACACTATACTTGTCCAATCCTCATTTTTGCAACTTCCAGGGCTTTGTACAGACACATATGAACTCCTTTTCAGGTGCCATTCTTTTTTAAAGTGCACGATTTTTCATCTACTTCTTGAACCTATGATCATTTTGAAGTGATCTTGAGTGGATTTTGTACTTTCAACATATGGTATTTTTTGGCCTATTTGGCACTTGTATTGCATAGATTTTAATTTAGGTCTTTGCTTATTTGTTCTAGTCTGTTCTTAGCCTATTTGTGGTAAGTTGTAAATCAAAAATCATAATTCCACTTAGCCAAGTTGCAAGTGGCCTATTGTACACACACTGCATTATAAAGTGCCAAAATCATCTATTTGGGGGGGTTACTTTGATTGAGTGGATTTGGGGGGGTGTATCTTGTGTGATTGTGCCTATTTTCTCTCTTGTGCTCTTGAATTCCATCATGGGTTCATCTAAAGTTCCACTCTTAACTGCACATAATTATGCTACATGGAAATTACATGCATGGAGTAAACTAATGGAAAAATGTTTAATTTACTATATTGATGGAACCATAACTGCACCTTTGGATCCTAAGGAAGATCCAACTACATATATGGATTGGCTCACTAAAACTTCTATGGAATTGGGTACACTTAGAAAGTTCATTTCAGATGATCTCATTTTCCATGTTGATAAATACACTACAACCAAGGAAGCTTGGGATAAGCTTGCTACTTTGTATGGAAAGGTTGATAAGGTTAAGGGATACAAACTTGAACATGATCTCCTAAGCCTTGATCCCAAGGATTTTGACACAATTCAAGATTATGTCACTAAGGAAAATGAGCTAAGAGCACAACTAAAGGATTTTGGTATTGAGAAATAGGATGATCAATTGGTCTTCAACTTTTTGGACAAGCTTCTAGCTAAGTATGTAGCCTTTTTTTCAAGTTTTCAGACTCAACGATTGAAAATTAGTAACTTCACATCACCATTTTTTGAGGCTCTCACAGATCTCTTGATTCTTGAGCAAAATAAGTTGATGAAAATGGGAATTCTCAAGCCTTCAACTTCAAAAACATTGGTGGTCAATCATGGAAACAACAAGCAAGGAAAATGGAAAGGAAAAAAGTAAATCTTCACCAAAGCCACAAGGAGAGAACCAACAATTCACTCCTCCACAACAAGGCTCATCATCATATTCTTCAAAGAACAATTCAAGCAAGAAGGAGAAACCAACATGTGCATATTGCAAAAAGTCTGGTCATGAGGAGCATCGTTGTCATGTTAAGAAAATTGATGAGTTGAAAAATATCCTTAAGAAGAATAGCATCAACTTGCCAACTGCATATCAGGAGGACCCATATCCTTCCACTTCTACTTCTAATGGAGAAGGAACAAATATCATGGCAACAACATCTAGCTCATCTCCTTCTTCTACATCATCTCAACATGAGACACGTAAGGGGAAAGCATTTATTGCAGTTGTAGATTCCAATTCAAATAGGTGGATCCTTGATTCAGGAGCTTCAAATCATATGACTTCTTCCAAGGATATGTTCTCTTCATTTTATTCTTGTTCATCACCACCCATTTTGATGGCCAACAACACTTCTTTGGTAGTTTGTGGGAAGGGATATATTGAAATTGAAGGTGGAGCATTTAATGATGTTCTATGTGTGCCTACTTTGTCAATGAACATTCTTTCCATCTATCAGATTACACATAGTGGTATAGGAAAGAGTGTAGAGTTCACACCAGATTCTGTCATTGTTTAGGATTTGTATAGCAGGGCTCTTGTTGCAATTGGGGAGGTTGATCATTGTTCTCAGTTCTACACCTTCTCATATTTTTCTCCTATTGATGATTCAGTTCACCCCAGTGTAGACACACTTGAGGAGAATGAGTATGGTCCCTTGAATCTTGGAGTGCTCACTACTCCTGAGGTTCTTGAGCCTATTGCTGATATTCCATATCCTACATTGACTGATGTACCTGATGATACTTGTGTCCTTCCAATTTCAGTGCCTTGTGATTCAGTGCAACAGTGCATACCTTGTCTTCCAGCAGCAGTTTCATGGGATGACTACTTGACAGACATTGGTAGTTTGTTTGTGGAGTCCTACATTGTAGATTTAGGAGACACATTTGATTACTTAGATCTTCTCTTTGATGAAGGTGATTATTCTTTAGTTGTTGTGAGGGAACACTCTAACCCTCCTCTACATGATCAGTCTTTCGAGGTTAATGTGATTGTGGATGCATATGTACAATAGTTGGAGGAGGCCACTTTCTCTCTTGAGGAGACATTTGCGTCTTTGGAGTATGTTCTACCTTCATCCTTGCTAGATCTTGAGTTGTCTTTTTCAATGAATGAGAGTGTTGTTGCACAGGGGTTCTCACAGGTTCCAGGATGTGACTACACTGTGACCTTTGCACTTGCCATTGTAGCTTCACATGGTTTGGGAAAGGCATCTTTCAGCATCAACATAGGGAAATTTGAACAGATTTCAAAGACTCCTTACATTTTGAGGGTTCTTCCTTCTTCACTTATGGATTGGGGAGACTTCATTCGTGTACCTTTGGATCATGTTCTACATTCATCTCTACTAGATGTTGGATTGTCCTCTTCAGGAGTGTGGCCTAGAATGCCTGTTTGGATTGTGTCAACTTTCGACATCGACATGGAGACATTTGAGCATGCTTCAGAGACATCATCACACATGATCCATATTTTTTATATCCTGCATACATCCATGGTTTTGTTTCTTCCTAAGGGGAGGAACATTGTTCGACGCTTTTGGAGCAGCTTCTTCATTCCTTCTCAAGCATCTTCCATGGGTGAACATTGTACATTGAGGGGGGGCTACTTTGTCTCCTTCTCTTGTATAGGGGGGAATTTTTCCTCACATGGGGTTTTTTCCTTCTCATGTTGTGTTCATAAGCTTTTGTATTTTATCTCTTTTGGGGGGTAGTTTTTTCCCACTGGGTTTTTCTATCTTTACTCTGCTTGTGAGAGATTTCATTTCATTTGTACATGGGTACCTAGCATGGCTCAGATGCCGAGACCCATCTTGCATCTTATCTTGCATGGTTAGCTTGAGTCTTCATTCCCCAAGTTGCACTTAAGGGGGGGTGTTGGTGTAAATAAGTATTTTACTTATTACACTTTACTTAAGCTTACTTAGGGAATGCATATCATTGTAGTTTGCACTTGTGACACCTAGTTATTTGCATTTGCATCTAGTTTGGTGCATATATTGAGAGATATGAGTTAGACACTTAGGGAAGTGTGTGTAGGAGAAATTCCACTCTTTGTGGTGTGATCTAGTTATCACCTTTTTATCTCCACCTTTCGTGGCATGATAATTCCACTTTAGGTGGGTGATCCACCTTTCATGGAATTATCTATTATTTCTTTCTACCTACCCTACACATGATTGGGACACTTGTCTCATTCATGTCCCTTCATTGTTTCCTAGCTTGAATTTATAAGCAAGCCTTGTACATACTTATAATAGTACATCTTCATGCATATTGAGAATACTATCATCATATTCTCTCATTCTCTCTCTCTCTCTCTCTCTCTCTCTCTCTCTCTCTCTCTCTCTCTCTCTTTTGTGCTATCTTTGATCTCTTGATCATGTTGTTGCTTTTCATAAGTTCTTACACTCATAGTTAGGATGTTAATAGACTTCATGTATTCATATTAAGCCTTTATCCATCAATAAAAATGGATTACCAAGAGTATCAAATTTTAGCATTAAAATATGTATACAATATAGTTTAGTTTCAATAATGAAGTCATTATCACCTATATTGTTAAGTTATCATAATCCTAAGCTCATATTAATTGAATATTGAATAGGACGATGCTAATATGATGTTAAAGGAACATAAAATTATAAAAAGCATATATGACCACACTCTCGTTAACAATAATTACACTTTAAATTGTTTCTAGCATCATTACATACACCTTGGGCAAGGAAAACCCTCTAAGTTATTATTTCACTTATTCCAATTGAGTATTATATCCTTGGATTAGTCGTAGTCATCAAATGGATAACCAAAACTAATAAAATTTATAAATATGAACATGCCCATGTGATAGAGTTTCATTATAAGATAGATTTAGTTTAAGCTCCATAACTTATAACACTTTGTTAAAAATCTCTAGAATGATGAGTGTTTTCAAATAGCATTACATTTGCTCATGGGATACTACCCAAAAGTATTCAACATATATCCACTAGATAATTTTTTCTAAAGTTCCATACCCTAATAGGTATGGATTTTCATTATCAAATTATTATATTTTATTTATTTATTTTCTATGAATAGATGATCATGACCATCTTTAGGGTGCCATGGTTGTTGAAAATTTAGCAACATATTATTAAGTTGAATCCATTAGTCCATTGCAATATTTAATTATGAATCAAACTACAACACCATATACAATAACTATAAAATAACTATAATTGTTTAATCTTATGTATCCATATTTAGTGCTTGATATTCACCAAAATATATTACTTTACTGATGATTAAATATTAAAAGTGAGACTAAACATAACCATATTGATGAAAAATAATAGCAATTGAGATTTATTATATTTATAGAAGAATAAAATTTATCGATGTACCTATTACTTACAAAATCATAGACCCTCCCAATGCTAGAAAAGAGATAGACAACCACCTTTGTATAACATAGCATGGAAAAATTTGTGCTTTCTTCATTAGACCAACTCACCTTTCTCCACAAATATCTTTATGTTCTCTTGCCAACTACATCTGCTTGAAATTTTCTAAGGAATTTTTTCTTAAGGGAGTTGTAAGAAAACACTTAACTCATCCCGTACCATTTTCTCACATTTATCCATTCTCCTAATGCATTGATGGATTTCCCTACCTTGTCATGATTTCTCATAGCAACATAACTAGGAAGGGTGAAATCAAAGGTTGTGGATTTTTTATTTACTCATGTGAACTATGTATTGCTTTAGAGTTTCTAAATCCTTCTCAATGAGTACCTCTCATTCCTATCCTCCCATCTTGATCTTCCAAGAGATTACATTTCTCTACCTTGTCAATCACTCTCAACCCCCCTTCTTTACTCTCCATGTGAGTAGATAGAATGCTACCCAAGGTTGTGGAATCTTTCTTTTGTGCTAGCTAAATCGCTTTCTTTGCAACTCTATTCCTCTTTATTCATAGCTATAAATTTTTCCTCTATTCTCTCCCTTACACTATTCTCTCCTTTTGCAGTTGCAGTTCCATCTATTCTTCTCATGAAAATCCTCTCTTTCTTATGTAGATTTAGCATTCTCTTTCTATCTCCTATGTTCTTTTTGCATTCCTTCTCCATACATTTTAATGGTCTCTTTGTTCTCCAACCCATACTTAATGAGAAACTAATGGAGTTGTGACTTAAAGTTTTCTTGCACTTTTTTTTCCCACATGACCTCCAATTTCCATACAAATTAAAGGGCCACCATACCATATTAATGGAATGAATGCCTCCTCTCTTAATTGTTCCCATTCCTTCTCATTGACACTGGACACATTTCAACCACGCACAACATCATAAACTTAATAGGGTCATGAAATATTCAAAATGCATTATTGTGGTATTGTACACTTGTCAACATTATGCATCACCACAACTTTGGCATGGTCGAGACAGGCTTGAAATTCACTCATGTGCTATCGTGACCATTTTCCAACCCTCTTGCAAATACGTCATCTTGAACATGCATCAACATAGTGCATCATCACAAACTCGTCATAGTTCTATAGACTCCAAAATGTGCTCATATGAAGCATCAAGACTTGTTAGCTTTTTTCTCCGCCGCAATTTCAACATGGTCAAAGAAGACTCAAAATGCATTCACACACATTTACAACACTTGTCCCTCTGGCATCATCCTTTGCTTCTCAAAAGTAATAACTTTATGAAAGGAAATATGTACCCACCCAAGATAATTTCCACATAACCCAAATAGAGAAATCTATGCAAACAAGTATTCATAATCCATATGCAAAATAATACATGTAACATACCATCAAAGATAACACAAGATATACCCTAGAAAACCCTCAAGAGGGAAAAAAATAGCCTCCAAAAGAATCCATCACTCATGTATTATTCAAAAATAAAAATTATAATATATCTTCAGAGTTTTCCATGAATACCTTTGAGACACAAGATCTCTACAAGCACTCCATGTGAACAAGCATGTAACCAAGCATCCCATGACATGCTTTAACTATCACAAATGATAACAAGAGCTAACTAGCCAAGTTATCCAACCTTAGACAACTACCCATGTGTTTTCTTTTATAGAAACAATCTCACACAAAACCACCAAGTGGTATTACATAAAACCATGTGACTAATACCATGAGCTTACAAAACCATTAACCCCTCATTTAATATTGGTACTAAGTTTTCCCAACATTAAATATTTTTCACATGTGCAACCCCACATTAAATATTTAATCCAATGTTACATACAACATATAAAGTGGCCCCAGGAAACCTAGACCCATGTGATGCACACATCCCTAGATTCTCTAGGCGCACCACATAATAATAAAATATTACATTATAACATTATGTGAGGTGGATAATGCCCTTTTCCTAACATTCTCCCACTTTGTATACATTGCATAAGGGGTAAATAAGTAAAATAAAACATGAACAAGGGAACAATCCCCATAGCCATGTATGTCATCAAGGAATCAAAGTGATCCATGTGCTCCATCAAGATACCTGTAACAAAAATCAAGGTGACCACCATCTCAAGCATGAATGCCCTCATCCTCCATCATGCACATGCACAAAGATAAGAATCCATCCAAAGAGATGTCACACTATCTATCACAAAGAATCATAATTCCTACCTCCAACTGATATCTCAATACACAAACACTCAATCCAAAGGTAACAAGTATGTATGAATCATTGTCAAGATAAAATCACCATAGTTGAAAAATAACACCCACAACAAATACTAAAAAATCCAACTATCCATACCTAAAAGGTATACAAATCATAAGGAGTGAACCTCATGCCATCAACATATACAACCCATAACATGTAATCAAAAGCTCCAAGTGCCAAACATGTCATATAATCAGATTAAATGGATAGCATGAGGATGCAATGATAAAAGATTCAATAGATATTTTGGCAACTTAAGGGTATGAAGATGGAGGATCCTCAAATTGGATGAGAGATCTCTAATTTATATAATTTCCATAAGGAAAATCAAGGACCAAGATGTATTAACTGACTGACTCACGGTTGTCATAGGAGGAGTGTCATAAGAGGACCAAGATTTATTAACAATGATCAACTATACTATACAACAAACTGACTCACAGTTGTCATAGGAGGAGTGTCATCACAACGGTTGCATGGGTTACCCTGGTGTATCTTCCTAGGCTCTGGCCCCCATATTGGGTTACCCTGGTGACCTCTTATGATACCTGGCCCCAACATGCAATCCAATGCGGAATTGGTTATCTTTTGAGAAGACAAGATAACGATCTTGCCATTTCAGGCCTTCTCATCTCATCCCAAGTCTTTACTAGCCCTTGCGTCCATGAGTGAGGCATTAAATAAGTTAAGTGTTTAAACTACCCTTTTTCCTAACATATTTATTTAATTTCACTTATTAGACTAACTCTGCATAAGTTACCCTAACACCACTTTGTGTGTAGGCCCTCATGAAAAGCCACTCCCCTATTAACAACCTAAGGGATCAATTCCACTAACATAGGGTAAACCAAGTGCACATAACCAATTACAAATACCGACTTATTAACAAAGTACAACATAACATGTTCGTAGAATCAGGTGACCAAAATTGTAACACCCCTCCATTTTGGATATTTGGATCGGCAGTGTTTTCTTGGTAATGTTTGATTATGCTTATGATGTGACTGTGAACTTAGTGATTATTTAATCATGAACTGTTTAGTGATGCGCATGTTATATTATGATGTGACGATTGTGTCTGAACATGCTTTGACTCTGGAACTTAATTACTTGCGATCGTGATTGTTATACGATGTGAAGTTATATGTTGATGTGATGTGATCTTATTCTGATGTTATCTTTATGACATGATTTGGAGTAACTTAGAAGATATCTGATTAAATGATGTTGTATGCTATTGATCATATCTTTGATGTTAGATGCGTCAGTTAGTGATACTGTATTGGTGAAAGGGATGGATTGTATCACTCGCTTGCGAGTGCCCTACAATTCCAAGATTCCCTCTTCACGGTGTGTTTAATCATATTATATATATATGTACGTTCGACATGCTCTTTGTTGCAGGTTGGCAGGTACATGACATCGACTCCACCTGGTTTCACAGGTTTGAGCGTGTCCATTTACCAACGGTAATTGATTAGGAAATAGTAGCTAGGTTTTCCAAGCCAAGTCGTCACCCTAGTCATAACGTGTTGTCGGGTTGTTGTCGGGGTTAGTCGTTTTAACTTGGTCAGTTTTCCCTTGAGTGTTTATTTAATTTCAAATTTTAAAGTTTATTAAATGCTAGGTGTAGTTTAATTAATGATTAAATGTGTTTAGCTGCAATGTTGAAATGTGATTTATTTTATTGATTTATTTGATGAAATTAATAAAATAATTATTGGGTTATTGATTGATTTGATTAATTAATAAACTAGATTTAGTTTATTCATTAATTAGATTAATAGTGATATATTAAACGAAATAGTGATTTTGGTGTTATTGTATATCTAAATTCAAATGAAATTGAAAATGGAAGTTATATTGGATATTTAAGATTTAATTAAAATAAATAATTAAATGCTAATATGTTTAATTCCACTTTTGAAAAATATGGTTGAGAAAATCATTTATTGATAATTTTGAAATGCATATGTTTTATGAGGAATTTGGAAAATGCATAAAGTTGAATTAAAAATTCGAAATTGGGATTTGAATTAAAAATTAGAAATATTCCCATGTTTGAAAATTATATTTTGTGAGTGGGAATTTTAGGGTTTGGAAGAATTTGGGGGAAAAACCCTATTTTGGACAAGGAATGGATCTAAGTTTTGATCTTGCATTTTTTTTGGGAGAAAATTTTATGGTGGGTGGTTTTGATTTGGATTGGTGAAGGAGATTGAAGGTGTGCTTGAGCTGGATTTGAAGAGGAATTGAAGCTCCATTCGAATCTTCAAGTTTGGAAAAAAAAAATCAGGTTCCTCTTGCTCTTGTTTTGTCCATTTCGAAATTACTTTAAATCCTTGTTTTTGATTGTTAAAAATATTTGTTTGGCTGTGTGTAAACCCTTGAAAGATTGTTTGAATTCAATTTAAACCATGAAAAATTCATTTGAAAACTTGCATTAGATCTTGGAAGGGATTCAAATGAAAAGGTTTAGTTTATTTATCAATTTGGGGAAAACCCAGAAAAAAAATCCATCTTATTATTTTACTTGGATTCTTTCTTCTCAATCTGTTCTTTAAGAAAATTTTCCCAATTTGGGCTGTGAAATGATATATTCTTATGAATGATCATTTATATTTTGCATTTAAATCTTTGCAAGCTGGGGTTTCTCTTTTCAAAAATTTATGTGAGAAATTTGTTCTGGTTTTTCTTTTTTTTTACCAGAAGAAAGTTTTGATTTTCTTTTTAAAACGAAATCGAATGAATTAAAAAAAAATTATAATAAAAAAAATTGTGGGGGCTGCCCACAGCCACCCCCCCAACCATGGGGGCGCTGGTTGTGCAGCGCTCCCCATGAATGGGGAGGGGGCTGCAAGCAGCCACCACAGGGGCTGCAATGCAGCCAAAAAGGGCCTTTGACCTTTAGTTTATTTTAATAAAATTTTGTTTTATTTAAAACTTTAGTTTAAATTTTGTTTTTTCTTTTATATATTATAATATATATATTTATTATAATATTTATATATTATATATATTGATTTGATATATATGTAATATATACATATTATAATATATATATAAATTATATATATAGAGATTAATTTCAAAATTATATATAGAAATATATATATATTTAATGAATATATATTCCCTCATCTTCCCATTTTATGGTAAAATAAAATAATAGATTGTTTATTTTAAACAAATATATTTAAATCATAATTATATTTAAATGGGTTCTATTTAAATATAATTTATTTAGGGAATTTATTTTGTCACCAAGTCGAAATAAATGGAGTTCTTGTAATCAATCGATTCTATTCAAGAATTTTTTTTGACCGGGAAATCATGGGATTCTAAATAATATTCTATTTGGCATATTTAAATAAGGTTAATTGTTAAATTTGAAATTGTTTTTAAACGATCATGTGATTATGACAATTGGGGAAATTGATATTTTAATATATAGATGTAAATTTTTAAAAGAGTTGATTTTTTGTAGTAATTATTTAAATGTATATTAAAGACATAATTTGTATATGAAAAATAATAAGGAATTAAACATGATTAATTGAAATATATAAACTATTAGATATATTTTAATTAATGAGGTTTTAAATTATGTTTTGAACGGGAAATCTTTGAATCCTAAATGATATTTATGGGTACGCATTTAAATGATAATTGAATATCGAAAATAGAACTTACTCTAAAATGATTATCGCATTGGTATTGAAGAAATGAAAGTTGATGTTGATCATACGTTTTATTTAGAATATTGAATTCGATTAATTCATTTATTTAATTCATGATGTAATATAGATTAAGTGATTTAATTAAAATTTAGTTAAATTATTGATGCGAAATTGAAATAAAGACTAATTTTTTTAAATCTAAATGTCTATTTATCAAAACATTCTAAGTATAGAAGACAATTGAGAAACTTAGAGACAATGAATAACTTAGTTCAATCAGGTGGTTCTAGTCCTTAATTATGGAACAAAATTGAAGAGTTTAGGATTAACGAATGATTTATTTAAATCAAAGGACTTTATTTGTCAAATGTTGTTTTAATGATAATTTGACTTTGATTAATTATAGATTGATCAAGTAGAGTTGTATTATCGGTTTAAATTCTTTAATGTCGGCAAGAGGATTTATGTATATACTATTTAGTATAATTGATTGGAATATGTTTGTGTTCAAGGAGAGATGAGTTTTAGTTGATTTACTTAATGCGGAGTTGAGATTAAGATTGAGTTATTTGATCTAAATGATTATTTACTAAAAGTTTAATTTATAGAATACAGTGGTTAGACTTAGAAGTAACGAATGATTTCATGAATCATATGAGATTGAGTTGTTTGACTTATTGCTATAAGAGTAATTTATTTAATCCAATTTTTTTATAAATCAAGTGGATTTATTTACAGTATATGATTGTGAGACGTAGAGTGATTGATTGGTTTAATTCCAATTCGATGATGTTATTTATTAAAATGTCTTGATTTTGGAATATGGTTGTGAAATTTAGAGTATGTGTTATGTTCTTTGCATATTTCTATGTCATGAAAACAAATGGGTTCGATTGATTGGATAAATGCAAGTCATGTAAACTGTGTTTGACTGGATTTAGGAAATCCAAACATTAGTGCATTTGGTTGCTCGAAATGCTTTTAGTGTTTATATGTACTTTCTCAATGTTGTGGGATTAGAGTGATTATATTGAAAGTCTTCCAGATAGAAGTTCATTTATTGGTATCGGTTGTGGTACATGAGTCAACTTTTGATGTGTCGTGGGAAAATGTGCATAGTTATACCATGTTGTTTCACCGGGTTTTCACGAACGGGGATGGTGTGTGTCTCCTTTGGATTAGGAGAGGGTTATGTAATTTGTGCCTCCTTTGGATGGAGTGGTATTTTGTATTTTGTTTTCCTCCAGTGTATGGAGTGGATTATGTGACCTTGTTTCCTCCTGTGTTGGAGAGGGCTAGACCTTGTTGCCTCCAGTGTTTGGAGAGGGTCTTGACCTTGTGGTCTTCAGTGTTGGGGTGAATATCCTTGTTTTGTTACCTCCTTGAAATGGAGAGGTCGTGTTATCTTGTTTATTATTGTGGATTTCACCGTGTGGGTTGTCTTAGGAGAGTGGCTTGCAATGGGCGCCGACACACAAAGTAGTGCCAGGATAACCCTTTCTAAGTTGGTTAATTCAGTGATAACTAAATTAAACTTTTAGAAGCTTAGGTTGCATCAAACATTAAACAAGATAATTTGTGCCTCGCTCATGGGCCCAATGGCTTGTTTTAGACTTGGGATGAGACGGGAAGGCCTGGAATGGCAAGATCATCTATCTCGTTTTCACGAGAGGTATTTGATTATGCATGAGTGAGCATGGGTGTCGGGATTTCAGTAGAGGCCACTAGGATAACCCAAGGTGGGGGCCGGAGCCTAGGAAGATTCCCAGAGGATATCCCTTGATGAGCTATGCGATGACACTCTTCCTAAGTCAATAGTGTGTACTTGATATTTGTGGCATCCTTGATTTATTCTATGTCTAGAAGCAATGTAACCTATGGCAGTGTTGTGTGAGTCATGCCTAGAGTTGCACGTATGACCGTTCAGTCATGTGATGAGGTCTATATTTATTTTGTATCAGTTTTATGTGGCTCGTGTCTAGTGGTAGATGGTCTTGTGTAGGAATTCCTGGTTACTATCTCCTAGCATGAAGGGAGTGGAACCTTTTGGATTCCACGTGGTCAGGTGGCGTGCATCTTAATCCGTTGGTTCTTCTTCTTGTTCGTGTGGTCGTGATTCCCAGTTGGAGAGCTCGTGGGAATCAGTTTCTTCTCATGCCTTGTTCTCTCAGTTCTTATTGTATTTTATTACCCCTCAGTTGTTATCGAGGTGGAATTTGTAATATGTAATCATTTTGTTGGAATTACCTCATTCGGGAAATGAGTGTTGTAATCTTATTGTTTAAATATTGTTAATTGAAATCTTTTGGTATTTCTTATCCTTAGTTGTAAGTTATCTTGTATGGAATGTATGTTGTCTCATTTCCTTAAGTGATTAATGTTTCGGTTTATATTATTGTTTGTTGTTGTTTGGGTTTTAAAGTAATCTTTGTCTCGTGGCCTTAGAGGTTGTTGGCAATGTGTATTCATCTTACATGTTATTTGTACTTAAACAAAAAAAAATTGGTGCATTTAAGTAGTGAATTGCAACTTCCTCTAGGGTTGCGTGGCGGGGCATTACAAAACTTGATAAAACACCACGTGCACTACCCAAGTTAACTCAAAAGCCAAACTAACTCAAGTTGCAGCCCCACCACAAAGAAAACACATTTGGAAGTCTTACATAAACAATAACTTAATTTTCCCCAACCATGAGGATGAGAGAAACATAACTTAAAAAGACCAATTTTCAAGCAACATAACATTCTAACCTTAGGATTTCCTAAATCCAAATAATTCACCAATACATCATTTGTAAATACCCACGGTAAAATAGCACAACCGACATAATAGAAGAAACACAATTTAAAAGAAAATTAGGCAAATAAAACATCTAATATTCGGATTTCCTAAATCCAATATAAACAGTAATACTTTGCTCAATGATTTCTAAATCGAGACAAATTTTATTCATAGAATAAGAGCAAATCATAACCAATTGCTTAACTCTATAATTCCTCAATACATCACATGCACATAATTAATCTTATCATAAATTTGTTTGCAACCAATAAGAAATATAAATAAAAATCACTTTCTTAATAAAAATCATTTCATCTAAAAAGAATAACCATCTCCCTTTAAATCATTCCCTTATTTAATAACGACTTGCACTTTTGACAAGAAATAATAAATTTAAATCTAAAAGTTTATTTTGGTTTCCCATTAATATTTAAATATACTAAAATCCCATTTCCCAATTAAAATTATTTCATTATAAAATAGCTACCTGGACATAATACAATAGTCATAAAATTGCTCTAAACAAGGTCGATACATAATTTGACTCTAGATGGTTGACAACACTATATTTATTGGATCCAAATGTATACATTAAATAATAGTATATCTATTGTTAATCTCTTAATATCTTTTATTATCTGGTGAAATGCATTACTTTCAAAATAGTCTAGTTCACGAAATATGAAAAGATCATCCTGATGACTTATATCTATATATAAAATTAAAGGTAAGTAATAAGATAATAGTACATGTTATATTATGTGATTGCAAATGGGTTTTATATATCTCTACAAAACCATTAAAAATAAATGATAGTTCCATTTCCTTAATTCATTCAACAATCTAGAACTAGTCTCGAGGTTCAATTGATAGCTCAATTGTTATTTAAGAGTTCTATAGTCATCATGTAGTACCATAACGTCTATCCATATACTCCCGAATATGAGGCATATTATGCAAAAGTGTCAATTTTAAATTATAATAAAATATGATTACAACATAGCTTTGGTTCTTATACGGTGGAATTTATTCTTACTTTCCATTTATGCTAATTATAGCCTTGATGGTTAACATTAAGGTATTAAAAGATGTCGCATAACGTGGTTACATAGAGTTTATCTCTTCACTCAATCTTAATAACATTGACAAATTAAATGGTACTTTCTTTTTTGTTTATTACGCATTTATACTACAACTTACTAAGGCTACCATACCCTTCATTCATTGACATTGTAATGCCCCGCCACGCAACCCTAGGGGAAGTTGCAAATAACTACTCAAACGCAATAATTTTTATTTTTTTTGCTTAAGTACAAATAACATGCAAATTCACTACCCATTGCCAACAACCCCTAAGGTTGCGAGACTGAGTTTACTTAAACCCAAACAAGAAACATGAATTGAAACCAAACATTTAATTACTTAACAAATTAAATACACATACATTCCAAAATTACATCAAAGGCATAAGAGATACCACATGTTTCCAATAAGATAATCTACAATACGATTACAACTCTCATTCCCCGAATGAGGTAAATCCAATAAACATGGTTACAAATTACGTCTTCCACCTCGATACAAATGAGGGGTAATAAAATTACAATAATAACTAAAAAGAATAAAGCATAAAAGTAACTGGATCCCACGATCTCTCCAACTGGAAATTTTGTCCACACGAACAAGAAGACGACGCAACGGATTAAGGTGCACGTTCCACCCAACCATGTGATACCCGAAGGCTCACCGCCCGTGCTAGGAGATAGTAACAAGGATTCCTAGACAAGACCATCTACCTCCAGACATAGGCTAAACAAAATTGAACTAAATTAAATACAAGTGCAACATCACATAACACAATGGTTACAATGCTTCCAGAGTTAAATAATCAATTGCATCACTGATACAAACATACTGTTGACTTAAGAGAAGTGTCATCACAATGTCACATGGGATATCCTGGTAAGTCTTCCTAGGTCCCGGCCCCCATCTCGAGATATCCTGGAAACCTCTAACGACTCCTGGCCCCTCATGCAAACCAATGCGGAATCAATTATCTCTCATAGAGACGAGACAACGATCTTGCCATTCCAGGCTTTCTCGTCTCATCCCAAGTCTATAAAAGCCCTTGTGTCCATGAGCGAGACAAAATTAATCTTGTTAAGTGTTTGATGCAACCTAAACCTCTAATAAGTTTATTTACGTTATCACTGAATTAACTAACTTACAAAGAGTTTCCCTAACACCACTTTGTGTGTCGGCCCTCATTGCAAGCCACTTCTCTAAGACAACACGTGGACTAGCTCCACAACCCAAGGGTACACAAGTGCGACCTAAGGAGAATGACTCCCTATCCATGACATAAAGTCCACACATTTTGTTCATGATACAACAAGGCGCACTACCCAACAAGGCGCACTACCCAAGGCAAAACAAGGTTGACTAACACATTACGACAACCCCCAAATTCAAGGTAAACCCAATCCAGAAGACTTACATAACATTTGACTCTACTTGTCCAACATCATGAAAGAGGGAGATTACATAATGATAGGGCAATTGACGATTTAATCACCTACTTTAGGATTTCCTAAATCCAATCCAAACAATGGCATATTGCATGTAATCAGATACAATTAATTAAGGATTGTTTGCAACTACACAAAAGTAACTAAAAATCACAATTGCAATATTGAAGAATTTAAACTAATAATTTATCTCCATGTTTCTTCAATTACCCATAATAATCAAAATCAACTTTTCAAGTAAAGTCATTTTTATTTCTTTCAATGCTTATAGAATAATCATTTAAAAATCTATATATATTTAAATATATAAAAAAAACATTTAAATATATGTCTAAAACAAAATATCATTTTATTTAAATATTCCAACTAATTAAAAATCATTCCCTATTATTTAACATATATATAATATATATATATATTTCATATATATATAATATATATATTTAAATAATAAAATAAACATATTTATTTAAATTAAAATATTATATATATATACATAATATATAAATATTATATATATAATATAAATTAATAAAATAAACAACAAAAAAAATTAAATTTAAATTTTAAAAAAAAAAAGCAAACTCATTCTTTTTGGCCCCACGGCCCCTAAAGGGGAGAGTGGACGCAGCCACAGGCTGCGCCTAGCCTCCCCTGTGGAGGCCAGCGCCCTCCCCATAGTGGGGAAGCGCTGCCACAGCAGCACCCCTCCATGGGGCAGCTGTGTGCAGCCTTGGGTTGCGCCTCCCCCACATCCATTGCCCCTTAAAAAAATTAGCATAAATTTTATTTTTAATAAAATAAAACAAAACGACCTCCCCCTGTACATAAATTTTTCTGTGTGTATATATATATATAGGCATATTTATAAATATATATACCCAAATTTCCATTTTTTCAGACAAATTGTGCAACTTCACAACATAATTTTTTGCAATAAAATTAATTTGTCAACACAATATTTGTGCTTAAATTTCAAGTTTGAAATGAAAATTTATTTTGTACAACTTTTAGTTTTTCATTGTTTGAATCTTTCTTTGCTTTCTTTTTCTTTCTTTCATGATCTCAACAAAGGGTTTTCAAATTTGTTCGAAACAAGTTTTCAATTGAGAATCCAAAAATAATTACAAAACAATTAAACAGATAAGAACCTGTGATTTGAAGTTTGAAGAAATAGTTTGGTGTAGAGCTTCTTGCCAAATTAAAAATCCAGATCTCCCTCCAAACCTCCCCCTTGCAAATCCAAGATTGAATCCCACAAGAACCAAACCCTCCTCTTTCTTTTTGCAACAATTTTTCTTTCTCCAAAATTTGAAATTCAAAAATCCCCAAAATCAAAATGAAATGGTTCCCTAAGTTTTTCCCCAAATTTAGTCAAATACCCTAAAATATCTCATCCACCATAGTTATTGCAAATTTGGAGATATTTTATTTTCTTTCATTTTTTTAAAATTTAAAACTCAAAATTTCTTTCAACATGACTTTGTTTCATTATTTCATTTTTCTAAATTTCTATTTCAAAAGAATTTAATTTAATTTTTATTTTTAACATTTTCATTACCAAAAGAATTTCATACATTTAAAAATTTATTTTTCAACAAAAAGGAATTTTAACTCTTTTTTAAAACAAAAATTCTTTTACATACTAATTTTCAAAAAGATGCAATTTAAAATATATTTTCATTTTTCCAATTTCAATCAACATATATATTAATTCCAAAATGAATAACTTAATTCAATTCATCTCCATTAATTTAATTAATCAATAAAATAAATCTAATCCAAGATTAGATTATTTTATTAATTAAATTAAATTAGCTAATAAGATAATTAACATTCTAACATTGTAACCAGCTATATTTAAACATAAATTTAACTACACAATCCATTTATTTACCTTTATAATTTGAAATTAAATACAACCAAGGTGAAATGGACAACATTAAAACAACTAAACCCAACTACAACCTGATGACACACTATGACTAGGGTGATGACTTGGCACGGAAAACCTAGCTACTATCTCCCAATCAATTACTGTTGGTCAATGGACATGCTCCAACCTGTGAAATCAGGTGGAGTCGATGTCCTGTACCTGTCAACCTGTGAACAAAGAGTATATCGAACATGCATATATATGATATAATAAAACACACTGTGAAGAGGAAATCTCAGAATCGTAGGGCACTCGCAAGCGAGTGATACAATCCTGTCCCCTTCACCAATACAGACTTTCTAACTGACGAGTCTAACATCAACAATATAATCAAAAGCATAAGCATCATTAATTACATATCTGCTAAGCTAATTCAAAACATGCCATAATGATAACATCAGAGTAAAATTCCATCACATCAAAATATCACATACGCATCACTTAACAGTTTGTAATAAAATAGAACCAAGTACCATAGTCAAAGTAATAGCAAAACAAAGCATAACAAAGAAAACACTGTAAGATCAAAGAGCCAAAATGGAGCCTGGGTGCTACATCCTCCCCCCTAGGGTCAGGCTTACTCCTAGAAGCCTACAAACAAATAGGGATAGAGCTCCCTCATCCTAGCTGTATCTTCCCAAGTGGATGACGTTTCATCCCTAGGATTCCACTAGATCCTAACCTAATCAATATCTCGCCCTCGAAGAGCGAGCATTCTGCACTCCATTACGGCCATGGGCTCCAAAGCCAGTTGCCCGTCCTCTACCTGTAATGCATTCCAATCAAGTATATGAGAAATGTCTGGATGGTACGGCCGAAGAACTGAAACATGAAAAACATCGTGAATACGCGAGAGACTGGGTAGTAAAGCAAGATGGTAAGAAACTGGACCAATCTTCTCAAGTATCTCGAAGGGTCCGACAAAGCAAGGCACCAACTTAGAGCCCTTCCCATAACGGATCATGGGACTCTTTCACGAACGCACCCCCAAGAAGACTCTATCGCCCACAGAAAATTGATGATCCACTTTATGCGCATCCGCATACTTCTTCTACGTATCTTGCGCTGCCACCAAGTGCTCTCTAATCCTATCCAACTATTTCTCCATATCCTACAACATCTTAGGACCCAAAGTCACTCTATCCTCAAGTCAATCCCAACTCAAGGGAGTGTGACATGGCCGCCCATACAAGCCTGGACTGGAGGCATGCCGATAGAACTCTAAAAACCATTATTATATGCAAACTCTACCAAATAGAGATAATATTCCCATCGTTTCTGCTGGTCCATTACATACATACGTAACATATCCTCAAGGATCTGATTGACCCTCTCAGTCTATCCATCTGTCTCTGGGTGGTAAGCTGAACTGAAGTTCAACTGTGTCCCCATCACATGCTGTAATGAAGTCCAAAGAGCTGAGGTGAACATTGGATCCCTGTCAGAAATAATCCGACGCGGAATACCATGTAACCTCACTATGTCCTCCATGAACACTCTAGCTATGGACGATGCAGTATAAGAAGAGAAAATAGGTGAGAAGTGTGCCACCTTCGTCAACCTATCAACTGTTACCATGATCGCATCATGTCATCTCGAAGAGTTGGGTAAACCAACAATGAAATCCAATGAGATAATATCCCACTTCCACTTTGGTGCTAAATGCGGTTGCAAAAGCCCTGCTGGATGCTGGTGTTCAGTCTTCACCCATTGACACTCAAGAAATCGCGAAACATAATCCACAATATCGCGTTTCATCCCTGGCCAGAAATACAACTAACGTAGATCTGCATACATCTTCTTCACCCCAGGATGGGCTGAATAAGGTGAACGATGTGCTTCAGTCATGAACAAGGTGTGAAGATCACCTGATGAAGGAACGTATATACATCCCATGTGCCTCAATACCTCATCTGAATCCAGAGAATAACCTAAATACCTGCCCTCAAGGGGTCTCCCCGCCTCAATCTCTGTCCTAACCTCCTGATACCAACTATCCGCTGGAAGGGTAGAAAGAATCTAACTCTGCAAATCTACAACAAGAGTCAACTCAGATATCTCATGTCTCCTCCTACTGAGTGCATCCACTACAACATTCTCCTTTCCCTAGATATACTTCACTTCAAAGTCATATTCGCAGAGAAAATCCATCCAACGCCTTTGCCTAGCATTAAGGTTGGGTTGCGTGAAAATATACTGAAGGCTTCTATGATCACTGTGCAACTCAAACCTATGGCCAAGAAGGAAATGCCTCCATCTCGTCAATGCATGAACCACTTCCGCTAACTCTAGATCATGTGTGGGATAGTTCAACTCATGATCCTTGAGCTTCTGTGATTCGTATGCAATGACACGAACCTCCTGCATCAACACTGCACCTAATCCCTCCAAGGACGCATTTGTACAAACTACAAATTCCCCATTCAGATCCAGTATCGCAAGTATTGGTGCACTAGTCAGCTTCCTCTTAAGATCCTGAAACGCTGCCTCACACTTCTCTGACCACTCAAACCTCTTCCCTTTCCACTGAAGGGAGGTGATAGGATAGCCTATCCTAAAAAATACCTACAAAAAATGCCTGTAATAACCCGCTAGCCCCATAAAGCTACGTATCTCTGGCACATTCGTGGGCGTAGGCCAATCTGAGATCGCTTGGATCTTTGCAGGATCCACTGAAATAACTTCCCCTGAGATCACATGACCAAGGTATTGGATCTCAGTCTTGAAGAATTCACATTTCAACAGGTTAGCATAAAGCAGATTATCCCGTAAGCACTGTAATACCTGCTGCAAATGTTCCTCATGCTCTTCCACTGTCCTAGAGTATATCAAAATGTCATCAAGGAACACAAGGAAAAATATGTCTAGGTATGTACGAAATACCCCGTTCATCAGACTCATGAACACAGAGGGGGCATTCGTCAACCCAAATGGTACTACTATGAACTCATAGTGACCATACCGCATTCGAAACGCTGTCTTATGGATGTCTAATTTGAAGATACGAAGTTGATGGTATCCCAACTTAAGATCAATATTTGAAAAGATTGTGGCACCCTTGATCTGGTTGAATAGATCATCAATCCTAGGAAGCGGATATCGATTCTTGATGGTCACTTTGTTCAACTGTCGGTAATCAATACATAACCGAAGTGAATCATCCTTCTTCTTCACGAAGATAACTGGTTCTCCCCATGGAGAAACACTAGGGTGAATAAAACCCTTCTCTAACAACTCTTCGAGCTACAAGCGAAGCTCTTTCAGCTCCTGGGTGGTCATACGATAAGGAACTCGTGAAATGGGTTCTGATCTAGGTACAAGGTCTATCTTGAAGTCTATATCCCTCTGAGGTGGCATCCCCAGAATCTCATCAGGAAAAACATCAGAATACTCCTGAAGAATGGGTTGACTATCAAGAGAGACTTTCTCCTCTCCCCTTCCTAGATCCAAATCATCCATTGTAACAGCAAATAACTGGCAACCCTGATGCACACACCTCCTCAACTGCATAGCTAAGATGACCCTCAAGGAAATCGGCCTATGAACTCCCACTATCTCTACTACTCTTCCAAATGCCTCAATGCATCGAATCAACTTATGCCGACAATCTATGACCACACTATGTGCCTCTAACCAATCCATCCCTATGACAATGTCATAAGAACCCAAAGGAATAACTTGAAGGTCCAATGTAGTATGAAGAGGTCCAACCTCCAATCTACAATTTGGTACAAGGGAATGGGATGCAACCTTCGCACTCGAAGCTAACTCAACCTGCCACCTATCGACTTGCCTTACCGCACCCAATCTACATCGTGTCATGACAGAAGAAGAAATGAAGGAGTCTGACGCTCTAGAATTAAACAAAATGGTAACTGGGTTACCTAACAACATACCATATGACTCCACAATGGTACCCTGATGCTCTGCCTGGTGGTTATCAACCACTGTGAAAACACGATGCCCTCAACCAGCATCTCCAACTGTAGGCTTAGATGCCACTAGTCCCTGAGAAAACCCAGATGTGCCCTTGTTGGGACACATTCTAGCTATATGGCCCTGCTGGCCACATGCAAAACACTTAGTACCTCTGCCATAGCCCCTACCTCCAGGGGGTGCGCTAGACTACTGTGCACTACCCCTGAAGGTGGACTGAGAACCCTGAGCTGGTTGATCAAAGCTGAAGCATTTAATATGCCTCCAGTTCTTGTCCCCCTACCTCTGTTGGAAACCTTTACGTTTCCCTTGCGATACCTGCTGCTACTGCTGCTGCCCACTTTGCGACGGTCCCTGCTAAGCTCTGGAAGGTGCACCTCCCTGAGATTGACCTCCTCTAGCACTAGACCCCACTGCTGAACTCTACTGTGCACTACCCCTGAAGGTGGACTGAGAACCCTGAGCTGGTTGATCAAAGCTGAAGCATTTAATACGCCTCCAGTTCTTGTCCCCCTACCTCTGTTGGAAACCTTTACGTTTCCCTTGCGATACCTGCTGCTACTGCTGCTGCCCACTTTGCGATGGTCCCTGCTAAGCTCTGGAAGGTGCACCTCCCTGAGATTGACCTCCTCTAGCACTAGACCCCACTGCTGAACTGCTGTCTATCTACGCACCCATATGGCCTCCCAGTGCAAAGCCAGATTCTCCTCCACCAAACGCGCCTTCTCCACCGCTACCTCCATGGTCTTGGGTTAGTAAACCCTCACTCCTCCGCTAAGATGGGCATTTAAGCCCCTGAAAAAATGGTGGACCAACATACTCTCATCATCTCCTACCCCTGCATACTATTTGAGCTCGTAAAAGCATCGCTCATACTGCTCAACTGATAATGCCAACTGACGTAAGGCATGAAACTCATCGCCTCGATGCTGACGCCAGTGTTCAAATAGGAAACGAGCTCTGAACCGCTCTAAGAAGATCTCCCAAGATACAGAGTTGATGTCTATGTGGAGCTTCTGCTCCTCTAACCTCCACCATGTGGATGCAAATCCCCGCAAGTGCATGATAGCGCATCGCGCTTTGGTATTGCTACCATACAGATGCATCGCAAAACACCTATCCAGGCCAATGAGCCATGTCTTAGCCTCTAACCCAGTGTCGGCTCCATCATACAATGGTGGATGTGCCCTAAGCAAATCTCTCATGTGCATCTTTGGCTGAGGTGGAACTTCCCTCTCAGTAGGGTTACCCTGAACCACGGTCTGTCTCTAACCAAGGAGCGCTAATGCCTCCTCTAGAGCTCTATGTGCAACCTCAATCCCTGGCGGATCCTGCTGTTGAGCTATACCCCCTGAAACATTCTGAGATACTTGGTGCTCTTCCTGATCTGGTATAATAGGAACATCAAGAGGAGAGTCATGCTGACTCTCACCGTGATCGCCTAGACGGCCACGTCAATGCCCTCTACCTCTTTCGCGTCTGGGAGGCATAATCTTGTACAGACACATCAAGGTATTAGGCAAGGTACACAACTTAAAACCTACACAACTAAAAGCTTAATGGGTTCATCATAATCCCAAAGTACCCAGTGTTTAAACCTAGGCTCTGATACCATGTGTAACACCTCACCACACAACCCTAGGGGAAGTTGCAAATAACTACTCAAACACAATAATTTTTTCTTTTTGCTTAAGTACAACTAACATGCAAATTCACTACCCATTGCCAACAACCCCTAAGGTTACGAGACTGAGTTTACTTAAACCCAAACAAGAAACATGAATTGAAACCAAACATTTAATTACTTGACAAATTAAATACACATACATTCCATACATGATAAAATTACATCAAAGGCATAAGAGATACCACATGTTTCCAATAAGATAATCTAATATACGATTACAACTCTCATTCCCTGAATGAGGTAAATCTAATAAACATGGTTACAAATTACATCTTCCACCTTGATACAAATGAGGGGTAATAAAATTACAATAATAACTAAAAAGAATAAAGCATGAAATTAACTGGATCCCACGAGCTCTCCAACTAGAAATCTCATCCACACGAACAAGAAGACGACCCAATGGATTAAGGTGCACGTTCCACCCAACCATGTGATACCCGAAGGCTCACCCCCCATGCTAGGAGATAGTAACAAGGATTCCTAGACAAGACCATCTACCTCCAGACATAGGCTAAACAAAATTGAACTAAATTAAATACAAGTGCAACATCACATAACACAATGGTTACAATGCTTCCAGAGTTAAATAATCAATTGCATCACTGATACAAACATACTGTTGACTGAAGAGAAGTGTCATCACAATGTCACATGGGATATCCTGGTAAGTCTTCCTAGGTCCCGACCCCCATCTCGGGATATCTTGGAAACCTCTAACGACTCCTGGCCCCTCATGCAAACCAATGCAGAATCAATTATCTCTCATAGAGACGAGACAATGATCTTGCCATTCCAGGCCTTCTTGTCTCATCCCAAGTCTATACAAGCCATTATGTCCATGAGTGAGGCAAAATTAATCTTGTTAAGTGTTTGATACAACCTAAACCTCTAATAATTTTATTTACGTTATCACTGAATTAACTAGCTTACAAAGAGTTTCCTTGACACCACTTTGTGTGTCGACCCTCATTGCAAGCCACTTCTCTAAGACAACACGTGGACTAGCTCCACAACCCAAGGGTACACAAGTGCGACCTAAGGAGAATGACTCCCTATCCACGACATAAAGTCCACACATCCCATTCATGATAACCAGGTACAATATTGGATACAACAAGGCGCACTACCCAAGGCAAAACAAGGTTGACTAACACATTACGACAACCCCCAAATTCAAGGTAAACCCAATCCGGAAGACTTACATAACATTTGACTCTACTTGTCCAACATCACGAAAGAGGGAGATTACATAATGACAGGGCAATTGACGATTTAATCACCTACTTTAGGATTTTCTAAATCCAAGCCAAACAATGACATATTGCATGTAATCAGATACAATTAATTAAGGATTGTTTGCAACTACACAAAAGTAACTAAAAATCACAATTGCAATATTGAAGAATTTAAACTAATAATTTATCTCCCTGTTTCTTCAATTACCCATAATAATCAAAATTAGCGTTTCAAGTAAAGTCATTTTTATTTCTTTCAATGCTTATAGAATAATCATTCATAAATCTATATATATTTAAATATATAAAAAAACATCTAAATATGTGTCTAAAACAAAATATAATTTTATTTAAATGTTCCAACTAATTAAAAATCATTCCCTATTATTTAACATATATATAATATATATATTTAGATAATAAAATAAACATATTTATTTAAATTAAAATATATTATATATATACATAATATATACATATTATATATATATAGTATATAAATATTATAATATATAATTTATATATATTATAATATATATATAATATAAATTAATAAAATAAACAACAAAAAAATAGAATTTTTTTTTTTTAAAAAAGCGAACTCATTCTTTTTGGCCCCACGACCCCCAAAGGGGAGAGTGGACGCAGCCACAGGCTGCGCCCAGCCTCCCCTGTGCTGCCCTCCCCACGGCTGTGGGGAAGCGCTGCCATAGCAGCGCCCCTCCATGGGGCGGCTATGTGCAGCCTTGGGCTGCGCCTCCTCCACATCCATTGCCCCTTAAAAAATTTAACATAAATTTTATTTTTAATAAAATAAAACAAAATGACCTCCCCCTGTACATAAATTTTTTTGTGCATAAAAATTTTTGAAACAAAAATTTTCAAAAAAATAAAATCCAAAACATATTTATAAAATATGTTTGTATATATATATATATATATACAGGCATATTTATAAATATATATATATATATATATATATATATATATATATATATATATCTCACTATATATATATACTATATATATATATATATATATATATATATATCTGACATATTATAAATATATATACCAAATTTCCATTTTTTCAGACAAATTTTGCAACTTCACAACAGAATTTTTTGCAGTAAAATTAATTTGTCAACACAATATCTAGGTTTAAATTTCAAGTTTGAAATGAAAATTTCTTTTGTGCAACTTTCAGTTTTTCATTGTTTGAATCTTTCTTTGCTTTCTTTTTCTTTCTTTCATGATCTCAACAAAGGGTTTTCAAATTTGTTCAAAAAAAGTTTTCAATTGAGAATCCAAAAATAATTACAAAACAATTAAACAGATAAGAACCTGTGATTTGAAGTTTGAAGAAATAGTTTGGTGTTGAGCTTCTTGCCAAATTAAAAATCCATATCTCCTTCCAAGCCTCCCCCTTGCAAATCCAAGATTGAATCCCACACTGGTACATTTTGACCAATTTTTCGACGATGGCCTATCGGAATTTTGATGGTTGTTCGTCGCTATAATTGCGTTGGAATTTCAATGACATTTGAAACATCAAAATTTTGACTCGGCATCGAAATGTCAGGTTGGAATTTCGACGTTTCAAATGTCGTCAAAATTATGACACAATTATAGTGACGAACAACCGTCAAAATTCTGATGGGTCGTCGTCAAAAAATTGGTCAAAATGTACCAGTGCCACAAGAACCAAACCCTCCTCTTTCTTTTTGCAGCAATTTTTCTTTCTCCAAAATTTGAAATTCAAAAATCCCCAAAATCAAAATGGATTTGTTCCCTAAGTTTTTCCCCAAATTTAGTCAAATACCCTAAAATATCTCATCCACCATAGTTATTGCAAATTTGGAGATATTTTATTTTCTTTCATTTTTTTAAAATTTAAAACTCAAAATTTCTTTCAACATGACTTTGTTTCATTATTTCATTTTTCTAAATTTCTATTTCAAAAGAATTTAATTTAATTTTTATTTTTAACATTTTCATTACCAAAAGAATTTCATACATTTAAAAATTTATTTTTCAACAAAAAGGAATTTTAACTCTTTTTTAAAACAAAAATTCTTTTACATACTAATTTTCAAAAAGATGCAATTTAAAACATATTTTCATTTTTCCAATTTCAATCAACATATATATTAATTCTGAAATGAATAACTTAATTCAATTCATCTCCATTAATTTAATTAATCAATAAAATAAATCTAATCCAAGATTAGATTATTTTATTAATTAAATTAAATTAATTAATAAGATAATTGACATTCTAACATTGCAACCAGCTATATTTAAACATAAATTTAACTACACAAGCCATTTATTTACCTTTATAATTTGAAATTAAATACAACCAAGGTGAAATGGACAACATTAAAACAACTAAACCCAACTACAACCCGACGACACACTATGACTAGGGTGATGACTTGGAATGGAAAACCTAGCTACTATCTCCCAATCTATTATCGTTGGTCAATGGACACGTTCCAACCTGTGAAATCAGGTGGAGTCGATGTCCTGTACCTGTCAACCTGCGAACAAAGAGTATATCAAACATGCATAGATATGATATAATAAAACACACCGTGAAGAGGAAATCTCAGAATCGTAGGGAGCTCGCAAGCGAGTGATACAATCCCGTCCCCTTCACCAATACAGACTTTCTAACTGACGAGTCTAACATCAACAATATAATCAAAAGCATAAGCATCATTAATTACATATCTACTAAGCTAATTCAAAACATGCCATAATGATAACATCAGAGTAAAATTCCATCACATCAAAATATCACATATGCATCGCTTAACAGTTTGCGATCAAATAGAACCAAGTACCATAGTCAAAGTAATAGCAGAACAAAGCATAACAAAGAAAACACTGTATGATCAAAGAGCCAAAATGGAGGGGTGATATAGACATGATAATTTCCATAACTCGATTCCATATTTAAGAGGTTGATAAACATTTATAGCCATATAAAGTCTGTATCCCAAACCTAGAATAGATTACCAATATTATCAAGTTGAATGTTAAATTATGATTGGGTTCAATGTGTTTCTATTTACATTTAACATTCCTTTCTCATATTTAAACATTCATTTATTTAACCATATGCACATCATCCAGTTTCCTTAATTACACCTAATGATCAAAATCAATTTTTTTGAATTAAAACTTTTTATTAAAAACAATCAATTTTTCATCTAATAAAATAATCCTAAAATCATTATACTTAACCATAAATATATAAATTAAACATATATATATATATATATATAATTATATATATATATATATATATATATATATAATTATATACAACATAAATACAACTATATATATATATATACATATTTAAATATATATATTTATAAAAGAAATAATTTAAATTCTAAATCATTAATTATAATCAAATTTACAAATTTGAATTTTACAAATAATATATATATATATATATATTTATATATATATATTAAAAATAATATATAAAATATATAATATATATAATTATAATTATAAAATTTATAAAATAAATAAAAAATTAAATATATAATATACATATATATATATACATTAAATATTAAATATAATTTTTATATTTAAAAAAACAAAGCAACACTTCCACACTTGGGGACCTTGAGGTCAAATATCCCCACGATCAGAGGCACTCATGACCTCCTATAGGATACTTTACTGTGGGGGCTGACATTGGTGCCTGCCTCCACCCGTGACACCCTCCCATATGAGTGTCAGGTAGCTCCCGGCTCCCCACTTATTTTATTATTAATAATGGGATTTTTTTTATATTTATATTTAAAATAAAATAAATAAATACCACATTATTCTCAGGTATTTTTTAAATAATAATTTTATATCTCGATGAATTTTCCATTTCCAAAACCTCAAATTTAGACAGAAATTTTTAACAGGAATAACAAAAAAGAACTTCCCAATTAAAAACATATAAGATTTTATGAATACAATATAAGTATATATATATACATACATATAAAAAAATTATTTAACAGTCAAATCAGACAAATTTTCTAAAGAAATAACTACATAGCAAAACGATTTCAATTTCTATTTCAATTTCAATTTCTAAATTATATTGAAAAAATAAACTTAAAATCAAACCCAAAAATTTATATGTTTTCCATTTGATTCTTTTTCCAATTTTTCTATTGTTAAATTTCATTTGCCAAAATTTCTATTATTTTCTCTATAGAAAATCTGAGATTTTCTCCATTTTTCTATAGAGGTTTTCTAAGAATTCACAGCCAAATTTACAAACCTCTTCCAAAAAAAATAAAAAATCAAAGCTTCCAACAAAAATAAAACAGTTAAAGGAACCTATTTTTGAAGCTTGAAGACAAAATGAGATTTGGAGTTGAGCAGATCCAGATTCTCCTTCCTTCCAAGATCTCCACTTTCAAAATCCAAAACAGATGAAAAATCCCAGAAAAAACCCTCTTTCCTTCTTCACAGCAAATTTTCTCCAAGAATCCAAAAAAAATACTCTTTTTTTTTTCTCCCAAATTTAGTCAATATCCTCCAAAAATAATATCCCAGATATTTTCTTTTTCTAAAAATAAATATCTTTCAACAATATAGATATTTTCATGCATTTACAAAATATCTTACTTTTAATAATTTAAAACAAAATTCCTTTTCAAATAAATTTAATTCTATTAATTTATGCATTTACAAGATATTTGCATTTTAATACTTTAAAACACAATTTAAATTTCAAATAGATTTAAATCATTTACTTTATGCATTTTCAAAACAACTTTACAAATACAATTAAACTATTCACTTAATAAATTTAATAGATTAATTTATTTACTCCACAACTAAATTTATTTAATTAAATTATTTATTTAATAAATAAATTTAACTACAAAGATTGAATTACTTTACCACATAAATTAAATTTAAAGCATTTTTTAACAACTTTACTCCAAATAATAAATAACATTTAAAACATACAATCACTAATTTACACATATACTTCCCACCAATAATAAATTATCAAAACCTTAAAGACATGACTAAACAACAAATTAGACACAAACTGACGACACACTATGACAAGGTTGTGGTTTGACAAGGGAACCTCGTTACTATCTCCCAATCAAAAAAACCGTTGGGATATGGACACGCTCAAACCTGTGAAACCAGGTGGAGACAATGCCCTGTACCTACAATCCTGTAATCAAAACGAATGTCGAACATGCATAAAACATAACCGTCACATCATGAAGAGAAATCACAGAATCATAGAGCGCTCGCATGTGAGTGATGTAACCCCATCCCCTTCACCAATACAGTCACATCAAGACTGATGAAAGTAAAGCATCATTAATCAACAGATAAGCATATATCAATATTAACAACTATGTTAATCAAAAGCATAACATAAAACATAACATACATATAGTGCATCATCTCATCATGGTAAAACATCCACATCACTCTAAAGCCGACGATCATAAGACAATAAAAAATATCAAGGTCTATCATAGAAGAGATAATGTCTAACAACATATACAAATCTAAGTTGTTCACATAGAAGCACGACTGGAGGGGTACTACATTACAGATATATTTTGATACATTAGATAAATTCATTACAAATTATTCTTTCAAAAGTAACATGGAGGATCTAGAATAAAGTGGGAAGAAGCTAGATGAGACATTTTTTTTAGATTCATCAAATCATTGATAATTTTGAAAGTAAGTTTGGATACATTAAAGGAAAGCTTCACTCTTAATTATGAACTACAAGTCAATTACTAAGAGTTGCAACAAAAAAAACTTCTAACATATATAAAAAAGTGGAACATGCTATAAAAGATGATATGCCAACCACAAAATGTAGAGTATAATTTATTTTTAAAAAATTTGTTGTACTTCTATTTTTTGAAGAAAGAATATTATAAATTTAAGTGTTGAAATAGTTTGATAAAGAATTATGCAAAAGTTATTGATTCAACATACATTTTAGAAGGGGTTCAAAACATTTTAATAGTTTATATCAAAAGAGTGTGATAATCTATTTTGAGACTCAAATAAAGCATTATAGAGTTATTTTTTAGCAAGATAAATTATAATATTTTTTTAAAAAAATATTAGACTCAATGTTAGAGTAATCATGCATTAGCTAATAATTAATTAATATTTAATTGATTATATTAGTCTAATTTATTCTCATACACTTAAGCTAAACTTAGGAGTTCTTTATTCAATTAACTAAGTGCTTTTCTAACTGAAGTGAGCTATTATTAGATCATTTTGTCTCATCGCATGTGACGTTGACACTTGTCTTGATCTAATCCCTTTACCATTTAGGGTTGGTCCAATATATCACTCAACTCTCATTGTATTATCTCTCTTCTACTCTTGAGCTTTCATGCCTTTGATAGAATGAGCTCAACCTTTGACAAATTTTGTTTTCCTTGAAGGCTCTTGAGGTTCATTACATAGCTTTTTCTTGTTGAGGAATGTAGCAATTCTTTGTTTGCAAATCTCTTGCATGAAAGATGTCTTTGTTAATTGTTTAATCTTGTGGCTCATGTTTTTCAAAATCCTAACATGGTATCAAAGTGTGGATTCAACAAAGCCCTTCTCGATTTATGATATTTTTTTCTTCAACAAGGGTTACAAGCTTCAAATCTAACTCCTTTTTTCTTTTTTTACAAATTTTAGAGGTCAAAAATTTTTGGGTGCATTTAGAACCAAAATAGTCTTCCATTGGGTTCAAAGTTGTCAAGAAAGTTATATTTTCCTTGTATTTGGCCTGATTGGTTCCTAAGGTCAGATCTACGAGGATTTGAAGAGGTTGCTTATTTTACAGATTCAAAGGGTAGTTTCAATTTTGGTGCATTTTGGTGTGGAAAGGACCTTGTTGTTGGATTCAAGAGACCGATGAAGAATTTTGACTATAAATTTGTCTTATTTCGCCATTGAGAGCTTCTGGGGAATTTTTTTTTGCATAGGGACCCATACGACCCCTATACAGATTCATGTGCACACATTTAAAAAAAAATCCAAAAAAATTAAGGGTTGACGTTTTTATTTTTTTAATTTCTGCATTTTGAAAAAAAATATTTTTGGGCATAAATTTTAAAAATTAATAATTAAAAAAATGCATGGTTTTTGGGTGGCATTTGAATTTTCAAAAGGGGGCATTAATATTTGGTACCCGTAGGGTACCTACAACTTGCAGGCCCTACGGGCCCATGCCTTCACCAGTGGCATGTGTGGGCCAACCGACAACTTTAATAACCACTGATGGCTACCGCATAGCCGTCTGGTGGATTTTTTATACCTGTGGCATTTCCTTCTAACGCCCGATGACTTATTTTTCTCGGAAACAAAAAAAACTCTTCTGGCAGTGACGAAATTTTTTGAGCCTCCTTTTATTTTTCCGACCATGTGCTTGTTTTCTAGGGACCCATATTTTTCTGGAAAGAGGGGGAATATTCCAAGAATAATCATTGATTTCATCATGACGTCAACTGTATGGTCAGCTATTAGGGGCCCCAAGTCCCCTTCTTTGGCCTTCAAGGAGCATTTTTTTTTCTTTTGGCCATAACTTGGGTGTACTATATCATATTTTGGCAAACAAGATATCGACGAGAATCTGGTTCTACCAAATTTCCAGTGGTGTGGGTCTCATCACTTTTTTCTACTGTTGGTGCATTCTATAGCCTATTGAAGTCAAAGGTGTTATTTTTCAATTTGAGCTCATAACTTTTTACTTGTTTCTTTGTTTTTCATGATTCTAACGACATTGGGATGGCTCTTCACAACCATCTATGTCATTATACCAGATTTCTTTCCATGTACATTTTATTCAGTTTTTTGTGTTTTCACACTAGTGAATTACTTGGATGTCTTAGCTCCTGGAAAATTTTCATTTGAGTTGGATGAATCCTTTTTGGCTATTCTATATTTTTTTTCAGTATTCTATCCTATTTGGGCATTATAGACATCTTTTTTCATGCACATTCTCATTTTTACATGCACTAAGATTAAGTGCCATTTTGGTGTATACTTTTTGGGGATTTTGTACATCTTGTTGTGCCCTTTGTACTCACAATATGATATAAAGTGTCATGGGGGATTATAATTTCCTTTGGTTTTCCATCACACATTTGTCAAGCGAGTGTCCCTTCCATGACAGTAGTGAATCCCAGTGATTCTTGCCTCATGTGTGTGTGTCTTACTTTGTGCACCCTTTTATTTGCAGGTTGTTTTTCCTACATGCACATCTTGGTTTCACACAGTTTTAGTGTATCTATATTGGCTCTCCACTTTTAGCATTATGGTGGGGTTTCTACTGGTGGTGCTAATGCTTCCTTCGTTTCATAGGTCTGAGTGATCTATCTATCTAGTTCTTGTTCCTATGTACTTTCAGATGGAGTGTAAATTAGCAACTAGTTACCTTGCATTTTAATGAGATGGATCATATACCATATGGACACTCTTGCATTCCTTTTTATGGAGGTGACCGTCCACTTTCATTTGATCGAAGACTATTGGCCTACCTGTATTTTCAACTTGCATATCACATGTTGAGTAGTGTCATTAGGCTCGCTCATGCATATTCATGTAATGTTTGTACCTTTGAGTTCCAAAATTTTTCCTTTGTTTGCCATCTGACTCGAGTAGTGTCGTTGGGGACACTCATGCAGATTATTGTCTCTCTTGTGATCAATGTTCTTTAGAATATTAGTACCTATATTTTTTGACTTGCATCTTGTGTGTTGAGTAGTGTCGTTGGGGTCACTCATGCAGATTCATGTACCACCTACATATCTTTGACTTCTAGATTTTTTCCTTTTTTTTCATCAAATTTGAGTAGTGTTATTGGGAGAACTCATGTAAATTACTATCTTCTTGATCTTCACATTTATATCTTTGAGTTCCAAATGTTTTTCCTTTTTTTTCCTTATAATTTGAGAAGTGTCATTGGGGAACTCATGCATATTATTGTTATCTTGATCCTGATCATCAAGAGGAGGTTCAACATTTCAGCATTATATTAGTCATCTTTCGATAGCAAGCTACAATTTTTTCATGCTTCGACGATGTTCTACATGTTCCTCTCTTTTTGGGACATTGTTCGGTTGGAGGCTTCTTACTCCTTCACCTTGATTTGGAGGATTTTTCAGTCCTTCATTCACCTTTCTCTCTTTTGGAGAGGATTTTTCTCCCATTTTGATTTTCTCCTTTTCCCCAATTTTGAGAGATCTTTCAATTGTACATGGATACCTCACCAAGCCTTGTTTTTTTGGGACCCATCATGCATTCTATTTTTAGGTTTTTTAACTACTCCATAATTTCATCTTCAGGGGGGTGTTAGAGTAACGTATTAGCTAATAATTAATTAATATTTAATTGATTATTAGTCTAATTTATTCTCATGCACTTAAGCTAAATTTAGGAGTTCTTCATTCAGTTAACTAAGTTCTTTTCTATGTTAACTAAAGTGAGCTATTCTTAGATCATTTTGTCTCATCACATGTGATTTTGACACTTTTCCTAATCTAATCCCTTTATCATTTAGGATTGCTCCTATATAGCACTCAACCCTCATTGTAGTATCTCTCTTATACTCTTTTGAGCTTTCATGCCTTTGACATAACTCTCAAGCTTTGAGGACTTTTGTTTTCCTTGAAGATTCTTGAGGTTCATTGTTGTGGATTTTTCTTGTTGAGGAATATATCAATTCTTTGTTTATAAATCTTTTCATTAAAATGTGTTTTTGTTTGTTTTTTTATCCTGTGGCTCGTGTTTTTCACAATTCTAACACAATTCTATTTATGTGTTCAAATTATCTACTTTAAGAAAACTCTATTTTCTAGATGTACATATTTGTTGTATATGCTATTATTGCTAATGAGTATGCATTTAGTTGAATGTCTATAAAAATATTCACACAATACGTGGGGTATTCTATATAAATAAGAGATTAGTAAGAATTATTTGTTCTATAGTGGATGGTCATGGGATGAAATTTCATGGATTAAATATAATATCTAAAATTAATTTTGAAAACATTTTTTAAAATTTAGATTTTAAAATGAAACCTTAAAAATGATAATATATTAATTTTCAAGTGAAAATTGAATAATGGGAGTCAATATGCTCATTGTTACTAAATAAAAATATAAGTTCAAGTAAAATCAAATTTTAAATTAATGTTTAAAATTTAGCTTCTAAAATGGAACATTGAAAAATAATATGTTAATTTGCTAGTTCTTAAATGAAAATTAAAAAATGAGTATCACTAATTAATAAATTAAATATTATTAATAGTATTTTGGAACATGAAATACAGTATAAATAACTACTAAGTTCTAAATCTCTTCTAATTGCCAAATCAACTACTCACCTTGACCATGAGAGCCATCCTAATCTTGGTCTTCATTTTCGTTTATCTGCATACTTCCACTTAACCACATCTCATCAATGTCACTAAATGTGTTGTAAGTGTTAGTATTATTCAAAGTGTTGCACAACCCTATACTTTCACATATGGACCTATAACACCCTGCTAAGGGACCAAGTGGATTAACACAAAAGACCATCAACACCAAGCCATTTTTTTTTTTTTTTAAAGAAACTAAATTAACACTAACTAATGCAACTCAACCAATTAATATGAATGACATCATTACATTAACATGATATTATAATCACATTATAACCTAAAAGTAATATTGAACATAACCCATTTGCACACCTATCCACCATGGTCCCCTAACGTCGCTACTAAGATACACCTATACTAATTAAGCCTAAAAAATATATTTGATACACTATAACCATATTTTATTAACACTTGAATGTAAATTAATCTCATACATCAAATTATATATGATAACATATCAAAATTATCTTCAAACCACATCTAACACTATGCTAATATAAATCTATTCTCAATCAATATTATAAAATAAGTACATAAAGATATATCATATCTACTGCTTAATTCAACTCATGCATTATAAATACAATATTTCTATATTAAACCTCTCTATTACATACTAAACAATAGTAAAAATGTGTATAATCAAGATTATAACAATTCACTTACTTTTCTTATACAAGAATGCTACCATGAATACGATTCATAAATCTAAGAGGTACATATGTATAAGATACACTAAACATAATTTTTTTAAAAAAATATCACCTGCACATAAATTCAACTATAGAATAAAGCGAAAAGAAAGACTCTCCATGTTGCGCACGAATTGCACCACCTAAATCCCAATAGATGGTTCGGAAATACCACCCTACCACGTGGAACCCTGAGGCCCACTCCCTCCGTGCTAGGAGACAATACTAGGCCTCACAAACCAGCAAACAACAGAACAGAAACTACAAGTGGCTGACACTAAACATTCAAGAAAACTACCAAAATAAGAATCAACCGAAAATTACAATAACTTCACAAATACTTCTAGGTACTTCTATAGACACATTCACATAACACAAATGGATAGAAAACTAAAAAGATTATCATTAAACCACAACACTACAATAAAATATATTACATCAATCTCATAATCTTATAACTTAATAACTCACTTTAGTTTAGTAATTCACAATCAAGACCAACAATGCACATCCCTGACATAATTGATCTTTACAAATACAGAAGCTTCAATACAAGATCTTACAAATATGAAAGGATTTATAATATGAAAATAGTAAACACAATTAAATAAAAATAGTACAACACAATACAGATCAAAGAATATAGTTATACCCTCAAATACAACTTTTAAAACTAAACTAATTCTCACTTGACAACAGTCAAATCTGTTAACAATAAAACAACCATAAAATAGTCATATCATTTCGAAATCAAAATCTGTAAAATACCCATTTCAGATTTAGACGTCGACTACTCAGCAACGTGAAAGAAATTGACTACAAATGAATAATAATTTCATAAAATGCAAAACAACAGACAGATTCCATAAAACCCTATTTTTGGCAATACTCGATTACAGTCAAATGACAAAATGAGTAACTTAACAACCAGATTTTATCCAAAATAAAATATATATAAAAAAAAAGAATATTAAAATTAATTTAAGCTATTTCAAACCCCTATAAATTTAAAATCTCAATCTTCCTTTGGCTGGTTACAGGGAGAAATAAAGATATTTGCAGTCATAGAAGAGCAACTTGACAGTAGTCTCGTGTTTCAACCATATCTCACAAATTGTGATCTGGGTTTCTGAAATTTTTGGACAAAATTTAAACGACAACGAGATGAAAAAACCCTTTAAAAATCTTACCAACCCAGTTTGTAAATTTAGATTTATAGGCAACGCAATCAGACCCTTTTATTGGTAAAGAACAAGAACACAAATATGTATTAATTTTTATTGTAGAATAAATAAATATTTCATTCACACAGAAATAAAACTATCCAATATTTATTTTCCAAAATCAAAATAAAGAAATCAATCAAATCATTCATGCATACAAAAGAAAATTTTAACACAAGAACTGAAAATCCAACCTAGATCCAACGCTTGGGAATAACAGAAATTTGATGCTGAGCTCCAAAGTTTTCAACTTTCAAAACCCTCAAATTCCACAAATTTCTCATTGCTCCTTCATCTTTGCAAGCATGGAAAAATCTCTCTAAAAAAAGAATCTAAATCCAACATGCACGCCAAAATAGAATAACCCAACTAAGAAGAAACCATTTTTTTCTCCTCCCAAATAAAGAGAACACTTCCAAAACCCAAAAGACCAAAAAACAACCTCCCAACCACCCTTTTAACTTCCATTTTTGTCACTTTTCATAATGGAGTAATTATGGTGGGTTCTAGACTCTCAAAACATAATTTTATAAAATAAAAATACCTCTCACCCATAAAGTTATCACATAGGTAACATTTTAAATCATTAAAACCACATAAAGACTTCATAAAACATAAATTAAGTGACCATTTTAATAAAATGAATCAAGAGATTAATAATGCAAAAATTACATCCAAACAAAAGTAAAACAAATATTACTCAATAAACAATAACCAAATACCAAATAATGATAATAATAAACAATAATTAAATAATTATTTCTCAAAATAATAACATAATAAAATATAACATAAATAAATGTCACTTATGGATAATATTATATCACACCTCAAACACATTAATAAAAATCATAACAATAAATATAATAGATTCAATATCCAACTTCACTTAAATAATTCACAAACTAAGGTAAAATATAAATCATAAAATAACTTCACATAAAAGAGCAACATTCACATCAAAAAATAAATAACACTAATGACAATCATAACAACACAACTAACCACATGGTTTAACACCAACAAGTTGGGATCTAAAACTAAGGTTAGACAACAAAATCAAACAATCACATTTCACATAAGAAACAATCAAATAAATGCAACACTCCAAACATAGGGTAAAGGAGATCGGACATTGTCTCATGACAATAAAAGTTGACTTACGATTTATTGTCAGAACAATATATAGTTGGGAACGGCTAGGGTTAGGTTATAATTTGGACTCAACACTTCTTATTAAAACGATTCAGAATACTTCCCGGACCTACTAATTTGAGGTGAAAGGGCATAGTCTAGTACGATACCATGAAGCCGCCTGAATTCAGGGCTTGCATTGCAATAGCGACACTAGGAGAAGAACTCACAACAGTAGTACATCTCATTTCTGGGTATGTCTCTATGCGTCCAAACGATCTGATGCAGCCCGCCTCATATCCTGAAAGGCCATACTACTGTATCTACTCAGGTTTATCAAATAAATCACGCGTATATAATAGCAAAACAAGCGCATTATACTCACCCAAAACCGCTGGCCAGAAACAAAGCCTTATCTTACGACAAAGCTTGAACCACACAAATTAGGTATATTTTACATGATAAAAATAAGAAGTGTACCATTAAATTAGCTAATAGTATAAACGCTGTGTAATATATTTGATCAAATTAAGAAACCCTGAGATGAACAAAGAACACTTTCATCAAAAATTAAATGGCTATTCGGCCGTAACGGCCATTCGACAGTATTGGTCATGTCACGAGGAACACACGCATCATGATGCGTATATCCTTGAAACATATAATAAATTATTTCCTAACCTTTTTATTTAGTCCATAAATTCATGATATACAATATCAATTGTTTAACATCATTAGCACATACCTTTAAATATCTCTATTATTTTACTTTCATCTCCAAGTTCCAAAGCCAAACTTCCTGCACATCCACTATGAGAATGGAGGGGCACTACATCCTCCCCCCTAAAACTTGACTTACTCCTGGAAGTCACAGACTAGGGTGGAAACATAAGACATTAGTACCAAAAATTTCTATTCTTTATTTGATGTACATCCTCTTTCTGAATATCTTCGATCAAAATCACTATCTAACTACACATTAGAAAGTAATACTTTTCTATCTACCTTTACTTAGAAATCTTTACATCTCTTATAGTATGATACTTGATTTTACACTAACAATATAGTAAGCACTCCAATTAACTCCTTTTTCCATTCCTAATTATAAAACCTCTATAATCTTATGTAAGGGATGCACATAAATTTTTTTATTCAGAAATACACATTGTCTCCTGTTTTAGAAATTTATTTTCAATTACAATTTATGATTTCAGTAACATCCACTCCATTTAATACCATAGATTGACAATACATTCAAATTTAACATAGCATGGTTGTCCCTCTTTTACATCAATAAGCAACAACACATAAGAAATATACATCTAACACACACATACATAATCACATCATCGAGAAAAACACATCACAAGGCTACACAAGGGTCCATCTGGACACCGAAAAGCAGCATACTAATCCATGATATATAATCCATGAGCCAAAAGCCAATATCCATCTCACATAATCCATACCTCACACTCAGTGGCTTAATGGTGTTAGGCCACACTCACATGGTGAGACCATCCATACAAGACCACAATGACCTACCTCTTGTTGTATAAGGTGGTTAGCCTCCAAGAGATAGTCATCACACATGGGGTGCGTTAATTAGGTCCTGCCATTTGATGTAATAGCCTCCCGCATACCCCATCCCTCATGGTTCCTTTCGTCACTGCTTAAGTTTTTGCCTCATGTAGGTGAATTACAATGCAGCTCGATGGCTGACATCGAAAACAATAAGGATAAATTAGTTTAGCCACTAAAGTCATAAATAAAAGAAAATAAAAGTTCAATTTCAACAATAAATAAATAAATGTACACAATTTCAACACTAAATCAAATGTAACCACGAGGGCTATGAACAAATAAGATCACAAGGTGTGGCTAAACTATCACAATCAAATATAAATAAGGTGTCGGCCTTCACAATCACTAGAAAATCATCAATAATTATAAAGAAAGTTCACAATCTTAGAAATTGCACTATACAACACTGTGTGACTAGATACTAGCCACCAAACAAGGAAGGAGAGAACAACATCCGGCTATACAATAGCCCCCATGTGGTCTTGAATTGAATACGCTTAATCCTTGTATGCGGTGCTCACCATTTACACCCTGCCAGCGTCGTCCGCCTTGGCATGGATATAGAAAGTGGCCCTTTCGCGCTCCCCTTGGCTATCCATGGGATGTGCACCTATTTATCCTACATACGTCGGTCGCGGCGCTGGTCAATACCCACCCGGTAGGAGGCCCATGGTGCGGTATGCGCGTGGCGTTATTATTGTGGCTCCGCGAATAGGCGATGCTTTAGACACACCCAGCATAGCAATACCACCGTGGAGAAGGTACCGCGCGAGGTGCTTCGCCAGTAGCCGGTATACGTAGCTGGAGGACATACCCATATGCTAACCGGCCAAACAATGTGAGAAGCAAATTGCCAAATTATTCCCTCTGAAGTTAGTGTGAGGTTATTACGCCGTCACCAAGTAGGCTATCATAACCTGAATTTCATAGTGCACCTTCAAATTATTATGCATGGCGCTCGTGTCTCGAGCCAGCTAAAGCACCACCGCCGACAACGCGACATCATCACCGACAGCGTGTCCAGGAACAGCATCGATTGGGGGTGTATCGATATCCATTGCATCATGTCGAACCGCGTGTAGATCTGATATACATGTGTACATATATGAGTATATCAATATGGGGCTACTCGAGCTTCACCTCTCATACAAACGAGGTTGACTCGCTAATGTCAGCTCAATGTCCCTATGGATGGCCAGACAAATACTAACAAACCAATATTGCTATACTCAAAACTGTGGGGATTAGGCTCACACATATGGATCAAGTACCTTGATCCATCATAAGGGGAAGTAGTGAGTATGTTGTCTCGGGATCGGTTGAGCTAAGACTGCTCTGTGTCGCATTATGCGTACGCTGCACACTCCGCCCAAGGAACTTTATGGCTGCTACTACCCCTTCATGGATTGAGGGACTGGAGAACCAAAAGAAAAGAATCTGTGAAACTATTTTTTGGCTACTCATATATAAATTTCAACCACACGTGGGTTGGCCTTCAATCAGGTAACAAACATACAAGAACACATAAAGGTATGGTTAATCCCACACCAACAAATACACAATTTTCTCCATGAATGGGTACACAGTATCACCATCCCATGGAACCTAAAGCAAATCTGGGGGTATTCTACAACCTCAACCAATGCCACGATTCGCGGTTTCTCCGCATTTAGGGATAAAATTACATTACACGGTTCGTAGAACGGTAGCTTTTGCAATCCATGGCGATTCATGTCATTACGCGTCATGTGCTGCTGCCGCTCTACTCTTCCGCGCCATTGTTTGGGCCATATTGGCCATCAATATTATCGTGATCACTTATCAACTCCACTAAACAAGTTTGCATTCACTTTTATTCATTCGACATAACATTTTATCCTTATAACATATGCATATGCAAACTGATTTTTTTTCCTCCACACTAAGAATTTTACATAAGTAGCATAAATTTTTAAATGCATCCAAGAATCATTAATACTTCCACACCATTATTCGTGTATCCGGAGTTCAACTAGTTATACACAAGTTATTCAAATTTTCACAAAACAAAACAACATCACATATTTATTTTTCAAAACACAATCCCACATTCTCTCAAATTTTATCTCAGGCCAATACAAGTAACACTAAACCTTTGCATAGTGATTATGCCTACTCAAACATCCATATCTGATACCTAAGTTTAATTATTTCACATGCTACCCCCACATAACAATTCAACATACAAAAAATTCAATGGATAAATCTTTTCTATTTATATAGAAGTAAGAAAGGACATTATATCATAGGTTTCAACTATACATAATAAACAAAATGTTCAAATACTAATATAGTCCTCATAATTTCTCAAAATACAAACTTAGTTCTATGCACTAGCATCTTATTTATTCCACAAAAGTAGTCATTTCTAATAAAAAAACATATCATATCATATAATGCAAACTTATTCACATAAATTTATTTCCAAATACATAGATTAAATACCTAGCAACTACACTCAGTCTCATTCATAATTTATCTTTTATGCATTAACCATAAATGAGTACAATTTCAAGAGAATATATAGTTTACCACTCAAGTAAATTCAAACATTATTTCTTTGATTCATCATCAAGGTTTAAGCATACAAGTTTAAGACCTAAATGATTTTCTATTATAATGTTGTTTAATACTATTTATTTATTTTATTTTATTTTTATTTTTTTATTAACTGTATGTGGGCTAGGATAAAGAAGAAACAAGATAACTTAATTTAATGCAAGCAATTTGCAAATGCAACATTTCCAAACAAAACATCTATATAAAGGAAAAATAAGTCACACTTTCTACCCAAATTTTAAGCACCACTCATAGACAAGTTTTCCATTTATAAATATAGCTAAAAACAAAGTTAAGATTCCATTACATCACTCAACATGTATTATAATGATCACAAAATATCGACTATAATTCATTTATAAACCACTTATATATTTTCCTTAATCTATTCTAAGAACCATTTTACATGCAATATATTCTTAACATTATGAACATGCACTAAACAATATATGGGTGTAAACACTCCTACAAAACATAGAAAAACACATGAATAGATAACATACTCAGGTCAGGACTTCCCTTTTAACCACATAACATACATTTCCACTTACATAAAATGATTTAAGTAGCCCAACTGCACAAAATAACATATTTTCTTAATGCACATTTAGTCAAATAAAGGAAATCCACATGCAAACTTAACAACTAATTAATCTAAACCCACAAATACATCCCAAGATTAAATTTACACTTTTAAGGAACTAAAAGTCATAGAAATGAAACAAGGTCACACAAGAAAAAACAATAGTTACAAACATATAAGGAATCACACCCAACAAAAGAATACACAAAGTGTATAATCCTCTATCTAACGTCTCAACTAAATGTATAGATTAAAACAAAGTATCTAACATAAGGGTCCCTACAAATTTTTAATCATACATCAAACATTCATCAGCACATGCATAAAAAAAGTTACTATAACAAGACATGTGCAACAACATCAACCAAAGATCCAGATTACTTTGGCCTAAATACGATACTAGATGCCTTGGCTAGAGACCAAAATTGGATTAACACAAAGAGACCATCAACACCAAACCATTTTTTTTTTTTTTTTAAAGAAACTAAATTAACACTAACTTCAATGTTGCAACTCAACCAATTAATATGAATGACATCATTACATTAACATGATAATTATAATCACATTATAACCTAAAAGTAATATTAGACATAACCCCATTTTGCACACCTATCCACCATGGTCCTAACATAAAACTGCTAAGATACACCTATAGTAATTAAGCCTAAGAAACATATATTTGATACACTATATACATATTTTATTAACATGAATATGTAAATTAATCATACATCAAATTATATATGATAGCATATCAAAATTATCTTCGACCACATCTAACACTATGCTAATATAAATCTATTCTCAATCAATGTTATAAAATAAGTGCAATAAAGATATATATCATATCCTCTGCTTAATTTAAACTCATGCATTATAAATACAATATTTCATATATTAAAGAGCCACCATATTACGCTTACTAGGCAATGGTAAAAGTATTGGCCATAATCAGAAGATTATAACAATTCCTTACTTTTTCTTATACAAAATTGCTACCATGAATGCTTCAGTTTATTAAATCTAAAAGAGGGGTACATATGTATAAGATACACTAAACTTATAATTTTTTTTGAAATATCACACATAAATTCAACTATAGAGATGGCTGAAGAAAGACTCTCATGTTAGCATACGAGATTGCACCACCTAAATCCCAATGGATGGTTGAGTACCACCCCTACCACGTGGAACCACAGGAGCCCTCCCCTCAGTGTTGGGAACAATACTAGGCCCTCACAAACCCAGCAAACAACATACTTGAAACCACAAGTGGCTGACACTAAACATTCAAGAAAACTACCAAAATAAGAATCAACCGAAAATTACAATAACTTCACAAATACTTCTAGGTACTTCTATAGACAATATGAAAATAGTAAACACAATTAAATAAAAATGGTACAGCACAATACAGATCAAAGAATATAGTTATACCCTCAAATACAACTTTTAAAACTAAACTAATTCTCACTTGACAACAGTCAAATCTGTTAACAATAAAACAGCCATAAAATAGTCATATCAACTCGAAATCAAAATCTGTAAAATACCCATTTCAGATTTAGACGTCGACTACTCAGTATCATGGAAGAAATTGACTAAAAATGAATAATAATTTCATAAAATGCAAAACAACAGATGGATTCCATAAAACCCTATTTTTGGCAATACTCGATTACTGTCAAATGACAAAATGAGTAACTTAACAACCAGATTTTATCCAAAATTTAAAAAAAATTAAAAAAATGGCTTGGTGTTGATGGTCTTTTGTGTTAATCCACTTGGTCCCTTAGCGGGGCATTACAGGACCTCTAGATTCCTAGTGCCCTTTGAAAAGGAAAACTTAAAATATTATATCTAGTTTTATGCATCCTCAAGAAAAAAATAAAATTCTTGCTAAGTTTGTTTCTTATATTTTATTTCAATAATCCTAATGCGTTGAAAACTATCTCATCCTCCACTAACCCCAAATAGATTTATGAATTAATGTGAATGTGAGCTTCAAAGTCCTTAAATTTATTGTAAAGAAATATTATAAACTTTTAAACTATATATAACTCTCATTTGGCCATTTTTTAAAATATGTCAATGATGAATGAAGTAACTAGCAAACAACTAATCTAAACATGACCACTATGCTAATAATATTAAAATCTCCTACATTATATTTGAAATACATGCATACATACATGCATGCATGCATACATACATATATACTCAAACCTCACACATGTACACATAATTGGCTACAAATGTTAGATGTGTGATGTTTCAAGTACATGTATGCATGTGTGAGGTTTGAGGCTAATTATTTCATGCATAGTAGTTATATATGAATTCCAAGTTCAAGTGTTTTGTATGGCATGCAAATTTTTTATTTTATGGGTTTGGAGGAGGAGGTATGGAAATACAAATACAAGAAATGAGACATAATGGTAGAAGATGATAGTGAACTACTTTAGTAGAGTAGACAATGAGGTGCTATCCTCTCTCTCTCCACTTATCTATGTGGTGGAAATGGAATTTAAATTTAGTTGCAAATGGATTAGTTATGTATGTAAGATACATCTATTTTATTGAATGTGAGGTGTTGAATAGAATTTTAAAGTCCATAGTAAATATTTATTTTTTCATGCATTGTACTTTCCTCCTCTTAACCTATGCTTCTCTTAAATGATAATTCAGAAAATCAATCATGTACTAAGAAGATAAGTTATTTAGCATAAAGGTACAAAATAAATTTTTACACTTAATTTTAAATCATTTAATTATATTTTTGCTAAGAATAGTTAGACTCTTGTGGTCTATTCCCTTCATCTTCATTCTTGTGTCGAGTATTGAACTTAGATATTAAAAGGGTAACACACTTTTACACTCCATACCCAATAGTAGCTTCTTTCATGCTAGCCTTTCTTTTTTGCACATCACCCATCTTTCTTTCACATTCATTCTAGTCCTCTTCCATTGTGTTCATTTATTGACACTCTTTTATGTGTGATAGAATCCCAAGTTGTTTCAAATATCATGATGGTACATGTATGTTATGCATTTCCACCTTATAATATTACAACTATTATTAAAACCCATCAAACAAATCAATATTGATGACACATGTTGTATATTATGTAATAAGGTACCAAGTTGTGTCAAATATGATAACTTAGAAGCAATACAATGAAATTATTAAAACCCATCAAACAAATCTTTATTATTAACTATTTTATAAATATATTATCTTTATAAAACATAATATTATTCTCAAAACCAATATGTGCTTGATTAAATAGAACAACTATTAAAGAAAAATTCAAGAAACAACAAACATCATATTGAATAACCCATGCTATGAAAAATAGTTTTAACCAGAAAAACCATCCAATTCAACACTAATGAACATCCTCATCCTTGACCTCATCCTTAACCTCATCCTTAACCTTTTTCATGATTTGTTTGATAGACTTCAGTTTAGGAATAAGGTTAAGAGGTTAGTAGGGTGGAAGGTGAAGGTGCAGTAGTCCCCAACATGGCACTCACCCAAGCTCTTATTCTCCTCATCAAACACCTGCGACTCGCACCTCTCTTCTAAAATGTGAGAATTCATAGCCAAACCCACCAAGCTGCCAAATTTTCCTTCACCTTTCCCACCTTCTCATATTTTTCTACTAACATGGTATAAATAGGACTCCTTGGAAACCTTCCCCATTTATAGACTATCACTTTTATAATGTTGAAATCATTTGGATGAGGGAGACCAACCTATAGATAAAGTAAAGATGATTCCCTAAGACTGTACTCACCCACAGTTAAATCATCATCTTGAACCAAAGATTTTTGAATGTGGAGGCTCTCTTACACTTCTAGGGTTTTATACCTAAAAGGAGAGAGGCGCCAAAAATATTAATGGCTCACTCAAGCACAAACCCTTGAGATTCCAATGTAAATTAGATTGAAATCTATCAAAGGGGATTTCCCTAAATGCTAAGAATTGATAAAAGAGATTAACTATTAATATGGAACTAAGAAAATGCAAGATGTTTGAAAACACAAAGTGATATGCAAAATGACCTAGAAATGCAAGTAAACTGTAACAAAAACTTATGAAATAATTGAAAGTGTGCACCTAGAGACTAGAAAAGGGTGGAATGGAGCTCTAGAATCCTAAATAATTCATTGTTGATGCCAACTGGTACTCATACGCCAAGTTGGGCGGCTTAGTCTTGCTTTGAGAAAACTATGTCGGAACAGGTTTCGAACAAATGGGTACTCAGAATTGCAAAAATATTTGTTTGAGCCTGGGCAATGGGACTCATTCACCACTAATGGCGAATCAATCCACTTCAGGATTTCTGGAAATTCAAAAGTGGAATCTGTAGCTCCCGGTCTGCACTTCTACTCCTAACAGGTTTCCATATCTGAAACTGCAGAATTCGGCATGTAGGTGTTCTCCAAGCTTCTTTTAAGGCTTTGACAACTTTGAATGACTTTACAAATTTTTTGACAACTTTTCCATTCTCACTCTTTGACAAATCTGCAACTTAGACCTGCAAATCACATGTAAAGAAAGGGAAAAATTGTTGAAGATTAGTGAATAGGGGTTTTCCTTGGTCAAACCCCAGATTGGTAATTAAACCCTTGAAAATGAAATGAAATATGAAAATAAAATGATGAATGAACAAATACAATGCTACAACTCACCAAACCCTTGAAGTAGAACTCTACAGACATGAAAATAATAGCTCCAATGGATGTAGACTTGAAAATGCTTGAAATGCTTAGAATGCTTAAGTGATTGATTGATTAATTGATTGAGTGATTGGGGGTGAAATGAGTGGGAAAACCCTATATTTATACACAATTATGCAATAATTCCCAAAAATACATCACAGGCCGACCTTAGATCTTAGAAAATAAAAAACCTGCCAAAAATTTGAATTGATTTTGATTTTTGTGCCAAAGGGAACTTATTCACCCCTAATGGAGAATGGGTCCCACCTAAGGCATTTTAAGTTGGTTTCAAAATTTAGATATTTTAAATGATGTTTATTAGGATTATTTTAAAAACTATACTTAAGTAAGGCCTATAAGTGTAAAATGGGGCCAATTAAAGCATAAGAAAGGTCAAATTATTAATGAAAAGCCTAGAAAAACATGAAATTTTGTTACAACACTTTATAACACTTTGAAATAAGGCTTAGTAAATGATAAAAAGAGGTTATTTAGGTGAAATATATTAATAAGATCCTAGAAAAGTGTGAAGGTGTGTTACAAATGTTACCTGATTTTTAGCTTTCAGCTGAAATCAGGTAACTTAGTGTTTATTCTTTTGGTTTTTTTGTTTAAACATTTTAAAGATAAACCATAGTTTGCTAAGTTCATTAATATGCATAAAAGAGATTATTTCAGTGTTGCAATTACAGACAAATGACAAATAGAACCATGTGTATTGCAAATGTAATCTTTATTGATAATCATGAGAGTATAAATGTCCCTCACAAACCAAGGGACTAGCTATCCTAATGCTAGTAAAGAAGAAATCATATGCATATGGATACAAAATTAAAATTTACATATAACATGAAAAGGGACCTGTCATTGCTTGGTGGAATGATGAATCTTGTTGACTTGGCCTTACATCATCTCTACTGCTCTATTGCTCTGCTTCCATTTGACACCCTCCTCGTTGCTCCTAAGTTTTCTACATTGGATTAAAACAGTGTTGTTAGAGAAATGAAAGATCCCTAATCAAAATTATATGCAAAATATCCATAAACGTGTGATCAAATGTATACAAGCATTACAATAGCAGCATACCATAAGTGTCCCTGAAAAAAAGAAAAGAGTGATCAAACACACCTATGATATGCTTTGTTTATCTAACTATTTGTTCCTTGTGCAAATTTAGGACAAGTCTTGTTACTATTCTGATTTAGCTAATTACAACATGTGGGGTAAATGTGGCTCCCATGAGGGTAGAGCTCAACATGTTGCCCTCTGATATTTTAAGAGGGATAGGAAATTGAGCAACTTGATCACAGATCTAGACATGCTATTAATGCATTAAATCAATATGGAATCACACCAGTTGATCAACTTTCATTATCAGATTCAAAAGATGCAACACATAATGTGAGATGTCATGAAATTCATACTTCATAATGAACCAATCATATGGCTGCCATTATGTCAAAAGGAAGGTACATTTTGTTGGAAATTTCTTTCAATCATCTTAAGTGGATCCAAGATCCATTTTATTAAAAGAAGTAAGTGATTTCAGAGATGCATCAAGTTCAATTATAGATGCATCAAGTTCAATTATGCATCTCTTAAATAATGAAGGAGAAATCAAGTCATGCCTGAAGCCATCATGAGGCATATGGAATAGCAAGAAGGAACAATCCAAGGTATTGTCAAGTCCCTCTCACCTTAACCCTATTGGACAACCACACATCACATAGGATGGTGAGCTTTCAGGTCACCAACATAGGTGACATGTGTTTTCCCACTAGAATTAAAGTGAGGAGACGGTGTGTATTTGTTCCACATGGTCAAAAGGAAAGAAAATGTTGTGGAAACCAAGTTACAAGCATGTGGGGCAGCAAGTAGTTGTTAGGGAAACCATGAAGATTGAGGCAGCCCTAAAGGAGGAATGCATGCTACTTCTCATTCTACAGGAAAGAAACAATGAATGAAGCAACACAAGTTGATCAAATGATTGTTGGACACTCATAAAGGGGCAGCCATAGTCAAGGAATGGAGGATTTAAAGTACATTGGGTAGTTTGACATGCCTAATGGCAAGTGACAGAGTTGCATCCAAGGGCAGGTTCTTTTCATGAAAGGTATCAATCCTTTTCATGGAGCAATCACCATTGAGCAATTGATGTTTGTATCACAGTCCAAAAGTGTAGAGTCACTTGAAAAGGGTGGCCATCATCCAAATCTTATTCCACATAGCATTTGATATAAAAGGATTACATGACATTTCAGGGGAAGTAGAGAGGACAGTCATAATAAAGAGGAAAACAATGGCATTGAAGAAGTAAGCATCCTCAAAATACAGTCCATAATGATCCCATACTATAGGACAGCTACAAGTAAGTGGGCAATCATGACCTATAATGTAACAAGAGGACAATCCTCTAATCAACATATGCACAATAAAAGACCAGTTGCGCAGTCATGACTATCATAAAAGAAAAAGGCACATTACAAGAATAGTGCTATGGCATCATGCCAAACATAGAGAAGCAAGTTCACTTAAGAAAAAAGGTGTAGCAGTGGTTCTCAGCTTGAGACAAAGCTAAGACAAGTGATGTAGGACAGTGATAAATGCATGAGAAGGGACATTTTTGCTAGTCTTTGTTGCGGGATAGTTTAGTGACCATAGGCAGCATGATCATCACAAAAGGTAATATGCAAGGCTCTATGAAGATACACCATGAATACAAGGTCACTATCACCAATGGTAAAGACAGATCAAAGAGGAAAAGATAAGCATGCGAATGAGGTAAGTAGACAATTCCCAACACAAGAGACAATTCAAGATATGCTACATAGTCTAAAAAAAGGTTGTGAGAAAGGGAAGTCAATGGTTCTCAAATATATAAGCATAGTAAGCAAGGTTTCCATGGCATGGGTAGAAGAACGTAAGACTGCATTTTTATCATTGAAAGGAAAATATGTGAAAGTTGCAAGATCATATTAAGATAAAGATTCCTTTACAATCAGTGTCAAGAACTTCATTAGAGTTGACATCTAGTTCTATATGATATCGAATGCAATCCCTGAAGATCAAATTGTAGGTTTAAAAAGTAGCAAGGAGGATAAAAACTCATGGAAATATGCTTCTACACCTCCATGTGCATGAGCATGCTTCAATTTTATCGCCTATTACAAGTACATTTGTTTGCATACATTTATTGTATGACCCACATATAGATTTTGAAATGTTTGAGGCATCAACATTTGTTGATTAGTGGACTCAACATGTTGGTTTCAAATATTGTCAAAGTGTATCTTTATGGTTCTATTAGTTATTTTTGCAACTTTGTAATACATTCACATGGCCAGATTTGAAAAGTAGAAGACCCAGAAGCTAGTATTCTGAGAGGAAATAAAATGCAAGTGAATACATGGAGATGAAGCATGAAAACACATCCATCATAACATGAAATACACAGGGCAACATTTGTTTGTGGAATAACCTATAGAGAACTTTAGTTTCAATTGTCACTCTCTCATGAAATTTCATTCATATTATAATCTTGCATGATCATCACAAAAAGGAAATTTTCAAAGGTTCTATGTAGGGATAACATAAAGAAATGACATAAATTAAGTGTGATAAAGGTCATACTACTCTTTCAAGAAACAACCATGATAGTGACTGCTAACACAATAAAAGGGTCGAGCCTTGAGATGTGGAAGTTTTCCATTCTTTCCTCCACATAAATGCAAAGGTATGAACCCCTTAAGTCTCTACAGGCATGGTGGAGGAACATGAATATATGTGATTCAAATGGAAAAAAGACCCACCATGAGTATTAAAATATCTTCCTTCAGATCCCAACACTTGCAGATATATGAGTAACAACCAGTTACAGATGAAAGGAAAAGGAGCTAGGGTTTTATGCTAACCATAATATCTCATTGTTTTGTAAGAACCCAAAAGAACATGGCCGCGGCTATTCAAAAATGCAAAGGTATTGAAGAGGTATTTAATAGAAATCATTCTATAGAAAATACCAACAAAATCCAGTGGTTCTTTCATGGTCGCAGCATAAAAGAACATAATTTCTTCACAAACAACAAAATGCATTTAGGGTTTTCTTCATTTAAATGAAAATACACAAGAAAATAATCATTTTTATGCTTCACTCTTAGCCGGAGGCTCGAAACGAGCTATTTTTTGCTCAAAAAAATCAAAATGATATGGTCAACTGAAGGCTTACCTAAAGGTTTTGCTCTCTTCTTTGCAAAATTCAAATCTTTTCTTTTCACAAAGAGCTTCTTTCGAGCTTCAAAAAATCAACAATGGTTGTTGTGAAAGAAAATGAAACAACAATAGAAAGGAGAAATGAAACAAAATGGTTAGAAATATGTTATAGGCCGTGGCTATTGAGCTTGAAATGGCCTTCAGAAAAGTGATATAACACAATTTTTTTCAAAAAAAATGCAATTACCTATTATCCTTTGTGTTTTTCATCAGAAAAATGTAAAGAATCGACCATCAAAAATCATGTTCTGTGTGAAAGCATCAAACCCTCATGGCGGCCAAAGGTTGTCTCCAGAAGGCTCGAAGCAAAAGTGAAATGTTTTTTTTTTTTTTCTGTGTTTCATCTTCTGTTGTTTAGGGTTTGAACCCTTTGAAAAGCCGATGGGATTTTTTTCCATTCATTTTAAAAAATGAAACACATATTAATGTGTTATTGGGGACCGAATGGTAAATGCCATGACTTAGGCATTTTTTTTTTCCTTATGTTTTTCCATTGTCATTCAAAATTGCTAAGCCCTTCATAAAGAAACATGTGAAATGTGCCAAGTCCCAAATCATATGCATGTGGCATTTAATCATATGGTTCCTTGAAGACTTAAAGTGTGCCTTCCAAGATGTGTGGAATCCTTGATGCCCATATAGGCCGAAATATGGGCCTTTTGTTGTCTTTGAAAATCATGGAGAATATTGACCAAGTGTGTGGCCTTGAAGTGCAGGAGTGGAGGTCGTGTAATTTCATCAAATTCCTTGGAGTTTTGATTTTGCTTAATGCTTTTGGAAGCATTTAAATGTATCCTTATATTTTGCATTTTATTTCAAAGTGTAAAAATATCATTTAAGTGAGTTGCAAATAACTTTAATGTTATTCATATGCAAATGTAAATGTAATTCAAGGATAGTGGTGGGACCTTTTGCATTGGTCTTTAAAATGTAAAGTAATTTGTTTAAGTGATGGATTATAAATCACTTAAGCAGATTATCATTGTTTTAATGCAAATTAGTGTCTTGTGTTTTCAAAACACACATGTAGCATGGGTCAAGGTTGTGAGAGACAAAATGATGTTTGGCAGACATGAGAAGAGTGTGTGAGCTTGCTTTGGCTGTTTTGGAGGTTGTTTTGTCACACCTTCAATGTGACCTTGGACTTGGCTTGACTTTTCTACATTTGGAGGACCTTTTGGAGAGGTTTTGGAAGCTTTCATTTTGGATTTTTTGTTGCATCTGACTAGAACCTTCTAGATGGACATGTGTGAGGGGATTTGATTATTTTTTTTGGCTTAAGTAACTTCATCTTTGCATTTTGGAGGGAGTTCTTTCTTTCCAGCAAAGTGATAGCTTTGGTTTTTGGAGCTATTTTTTAGCATGGAGCAGTATTGTAACTTAGATGGACTTGTTATGCAGTGAGTACTTTGAATCAATAAAATAGAGCATTTTACCTTCTCATTTCATGTTTTATAGCATGTTGTTAGTGATTGATCAGTTTTTTTTGTGAAGTTTAATCTTTCTTTGCAAACTTGTCTCATGTTTAGGCATCTATTTAGCAGAAAATGCATTGTTACAGGTTATAAGCTGTGTTAGTTTTAACAGTGCTGCTAGTTGTGAGACTTGTGTTTTCCTTCTAAGAGTCCTATTTAAAAACCTCCTTATAAATTACTAGGTTATAAGCTGTGTTAGTTTTAACAGTGCTGCTAGTTGTGAGACTTGTGTTTTCCTTCTAAGAGTCCTATTTAAAAACCTCCTTATAAATTACTTATGTGAACTACATGTGAAAATGATTTGTGTAAACAAAGTTTTATGATATTGTTTTGAATGTGATAGGCTGTTATCAGGTCTTAGTTGGTTTTTGGTGTATCACCTTAGGTAGTTTCAATTAATGTTCATGTTTTATGCATCTCTTACCCTTTTCTTCAGAAAGTAGTAGTTAGGTGGCATCAAAAGGGGATCCAACCCATAATCTGGAGGTCTACTTTCAAATAGGACATCCACAACCTGAAAGTAGTCCCATGTTACATCCAAACCTACTAAGTTCTTTCATAGCTTGCCATTAGGGGTGCTGATTTGGATCACTAACAACAACACTTTTGCAAGGCATCATAAAATTCTTATTAATTCACAAGGGCCCAAGACCTAATGTGAATGTGTTGACCACATTACAACACTAAATCAAGGAAAAACTAAGCCAACATCCACAAGAAGGACCCAAATGAGCGTGAAAATGTCCAAAGATCCATTTTTCTACGCTACACATCCATGGGCGTTCTAGAGGCATGGAAAAGATCTTGCTTGCAATTTCTTGGAATACTCAACCTCTCCAACAATTTTCTCTTCACTTGGTAGATTTTATCTTACTCATTTACATCCACAATTGTTGTTTGCCCTGTGGAGGCCTTCACTTTGATCAACATGTTGAGATGTACATTTATAAGTAAATCGAAGTTAAAGGAAAGAGCATTGTGGGCAAGCCCATAAATTTCTTTTAAAGTTAATGGAATACAAAGGACCTTCTTTGTATATATATATACATTTGTTTCCTTATATGAAGTGCAAACGCCAAGGGAATTATTAGTTCTTTCCACAGTAACTATAGGGATAATAGCATCCATTACATTCCAAAATATCTTGATCTTTTTTTCATTACCAAGTTTTAATTTTTATATAACAAGAGACGCATTTGCATCATGTTCATGCCGATTGTGAGTTGTGTTGTTTGAGAGATTTAGTTAGCAGAAGTAGATATTGGGGTGCAATATCAATGTGTGTTGTTTAAAAATAAAAAATAGTAGTCATGGAGTTTTTTTTTTTTAATTTATTTAAAATATTTGTTGTGAGCTAAGGCCTTACTTATTATAAGAGGAAACATAAGTTAAATTTTATTGTTTACAAATATTTGTGAATAGAAATATGTGTTCATAGACTTAACATTGTAGACTTAACATTGTATCATCAGACCATATAACTTGAAAGTTTTAAAAAATAATTGTGCATGTAGCAATTGACATGTAGTATCATAAATAATTATGCAACTGAAGTTTATAGTTGGTGTCATGAATTTTTTTTTAAAACAACTAATAGAGTTGCATCAGGCATGTTTGAGCACAAAAGATAGTTGTTGTCCAGATGGTAGAAGTGCAATATTGTCCCCTTTTTTATCTCATTTGTTGCTTGCAAATATTGTATTGATATAGTTGTTAGAAAATCATTATTGTATTATATAAGAATATTGAATGAGTACAAATGTATGCATATAGTAAAAACTGTTTGGAAAATATTATACTTACCTTTTCATAGGATGTATTGATTATTGGTGAGTAGGATTGGCATGGATGATGACGTTGTTGTGGTTCAATGTGAAGTGGCCTCTAGCTGAGAAATCGTGTAACATGAAGATGAGAATTGATTTATTTTCTATGTACTCTTCATACGTAGTGTTGTGTAGATGAGGCAGTAACATTGGAACAATGGATTTATCAAAAAAGCAATGTATGGTTTTTCTTTTTTAAGCTATTGGGATGGTTTTTAAATAAGGGGAGTATATATAAGGCATATCATCATTACATCTAGTGCAAAAAGTAACTTGTTTTTCTAGTGTTCCATACTTTTCAAACTTGTTCTTGATTCTTGTAAAATGATTATGCAATCACAATCTCCACGGTCATAGTTTGCTTTGTGAGCAATTTAAAAATTTGATACACATATTGTTGATCCTCAATTTGAAAATTTGATACACATATTGTTGATCCTGGAATTATTTTGTTTTCATGTTGTTTGAGAAGATGCCCAGTAACATTTAAAGTGATTGTCATTTCAGCTTTAGCATCTATCAATTCAATTGCCTTTGAACTTATATGTAACAAGAAAATATTGATTTATTTTATTGAGCCACAAATGGATTAACTAGTGTTTCTGACTAGACTAGGATAATTACTAATCAATAATTTGTATATTATTAAAATTTCAAAAAATTCATAGATATCAATTAATTGAAGAATACATATCTTTATTTTTAGATTATTTCATAAATATTTAATTAAACATAATAAAATATTAAAAGATAAAATATAATATATACAGATTCTAATTACAAAAACATAAAATCTTAAAACATGGGACTAATCTCTTTTCCATAATTTAATTGACCATTGTGTAAAAAATAAATAAAATATTATACTCTAAAAAGATAGATTTGGTATCAAAATATAGCGCTGGCAATGTGCACCTCAACATCAAAATAAAGGTTGCGCGTAGCCATGTGGACAGGTGGGTTGGTTATCATGTGGACAAGTGGAAGGCATGCAGGTTACAAGGTTAAATGTATTTACTGGAGACAACTGTAATTTCTACCCTTCTAGGTTCACCTGTTTAAGCTTCTCTAAACCTCTTTTCCACTTCTCTTTGACTCATGCCAGCTTCTAACGAGAAGAATGAAGCAAGTACAACTACGAAAAAAAAGCAAGCTAAAGAATAAAGAAGATGCAGCTGCGAGAACAAAGCAATTACATTTGTGAACATACAGATAGAATAATGTAAAGCATACTGGGGAGATTAATTATAAGGATTATTATTTTTTTTTATGAAAATTTGGGTATACAAAAACTATTGAATATTTATTCTTTATTATTCTCAGCTGCGAAGTGGCTCTTATCCATGTTTTGGCTGTTCTACATAATGGTAAAATCAAAACAGACTCCCGGACCTTAATTTCTGTTAACATAGTTCACCAATCAAATGCTAGAGTGATTGAGAATGTGGTTGAACTATCCCCGCCTGCATCGAAGCGCATCCATAGCCAAAACACTGCCTTCTTCTTGGTCTTGTGAAGCTAGGGATGAAGCTTAATTATTGGACCATGAGAATTGTTTTGGTCTTTTCTAAAATGTAGATAGTGTGGATTCTTTACACTCCCACGTGAATGACAAATGCTTGAAGCGTCATCATTCATTAGTATATTGTTGAGGAATAGTTAGATACTATTGAGGAATAGTGTTTGTATATGATTGGGGAAAAAATCAAACATTATTCAAAATGCGGACATTATTGAAATATTATTGTACTCTACTATTATCCAATAGAATTGAAGTAAAATAGTTTTTAAATATTAAACAAAATATGAAAGAAATATAAACATTAGAAAATATAGTCAATAAAATTTAATTCTTGCATTCCATTGGTTGATGTTTTTCAAACTATTAGAACTAGGTGAATGCATTAGTATACCTGCCAATGACATGGACTAATAATAATCTTTATTTAAATAATTTTTTATTTGATTTTGTATATAATAATAATAATGATAACAAATTACCATCAAGTGTTGGTTACATATCAATCAATACCAACCATTAGAGTACAAACACACATAAAACCACGTAGGGGTCAATATTATTCCAAAATTCCCATGTTCACACACACTACCTATCTCGAGCATATATCACATGTATGATAGTGACTAGCTCTTATACACATCACAAATACAACTATGACTAACTAGTTGAAATGCACATCAAAAGTACAACAATGACTAGCTCATACACACCTCACATATACCTAGTGTGAACAATTCACACATGCATATCTTCTAACTTACATAAAGAATAAGTGGTAAAGTGGAAATAGATGCAACATATTCCATAAAAAATTCAAAATATATCACAATCACATAAGATTGTAAGTACATATTACTTGGAAAATAAATATTGGTGTATCATATATTGCACTGTGGGTTCCATCCTTTTCCCAATCCACCACAATTTTGTGATGAAAATAAAAAAATCCATACTACTTGGTATCATCATTAACAAGGGCATATGTAATAATATGCACAAAATTTGAGGCCATTTACACAAATAAATAGTGAGTGACTAACATATACACAATGAGTGACTGACACATTCATAAAGAGTGGCTAGCACCTATCCTTTTATTGCATCCCAAATTGAAAAGGAATTTCGATGCATTACATATTATATTGTGGGTCCATCCTTTTCCCTAGCCTTTTGCACTAGTCATGTGCACTAGTTGTGATTATGGAAAGCATCCCATACTACTTGTGACACCATCAAACAACTAGGAAGAGGATTTGGTGTATTTCATACTATATCCAAGGTCTACCCTCCATCAAAAGGGTTATATGGGCATAAGTGATATTTCCATAAGTAGTGAACCTATGCAACAAGATGGATTCCAATTCCAATCACCCTTAGGTCACCGGCGAAAAGTTTGTCTACCTAGAAAGAAATAGCTTCTAACATATACCAGCTTGTGACTTTAGTGATATTTTTAGTTGTATTCTTTATAATATAGGCAACACTTGGCATTGACCTCCCCTATGCTATAGGTGATTGCATGTTAACCCTCCTAATACAACTGTTAGTTTTGGTTATTGTTGCATGCATGGTAGGGTAACTAGCAACTCAATTGTTCTCATAGCATAACTAGGGTAGTCCTTAGCAACCTTCACCTCTATGAACCAAGTGAATTCTAACTAATCCCTTACAATAGCCCATGCATTGATCAAGCTTAGTTCATGCTCTAGGGTAATTACAAGGATAATAACATCTATTATATTCCAAAATATATTTTTTCATTACCAATTTTTAATAAATGTCAAAAATATTTGTACAATATCAATGATTTTATATATAATCTTTATGAAAATAAAGTTCTATTGAACTTGAAACAAAAGGAAATGGGATCCTTCCCTAAAGGGGTGATGAATGTGATGAAGGGAGTATGTTAAAGCAAAATTGGGTGTCTACCTAATCACAAATCCACCTTTTCTATGTTCATTAGGAAGAGGGATAGTGCCACAAATGATTAGAATTGACTTACAATCCTCAAGGTGAGTCAACCCCAAATTTGGACACTATGCTACCTTGACTTCCTTATGACAAAAATGATTGAACAACAATTTTGGGAGAAGAATAAAAGTGATTTAACAATCAAACCTATGAGATATACCACTTGGAATATGAAGTATTATGATAACACTATCATAAACAAAAATTAACCAGCAAATCTAAGAAGGTTAGGATGATGTTTACCAAGCTCCAAAAGTGGGTTTCAGGATTTGCTAAAGGACATATTCATCCAAGGGTGAATGGGTCTCTATATAGGGGTCTAAAATTTTTTTTTGCAATCCTTGGATCCTAAATTTAAGCTTTTGATTCCACCAAGTTTGACTATTGAAAAGCCAAAAATAAAACCTATAGGTGAGTTTTTGTTTCTTGACAACTTTGATGACAACTTTGTAAAATTGCACTTTTGATCCAATTTCAATCCTTCTTCTCCTGTAAACCTACACATGCAAAGAGAGATTATTTTTATTTTTTTTTGTGGATAAGGGTTTTCCTTGGTCAAACCCTAGTTTGGTAATTAAGCCTTGATAATGAAATAATGATAAAATAAAGGAATTGATGGATGAACAAAGCCTGTTACACATCACCAAACCCTATAATGGATTCCCTTAGAGGGTTGATGTCTAACACATCACTCTAAGGATTGGATATTGCATGAAATCCCTTGATTGCTTGATAGATCTTGATACTTGAATGTTGTCTTGAAACTTGAAACCTACATCACAATGTTAGCTCCAATAACATGCATGAACACACATAAATCTTGACATCATGATAAGATCTTGAATAATGTTGTAGATGACTGATAAATCTACTCTTCAATGCTCTTGACAATAATATTTTTTCATGTGAAATTTGAATTATGCCACTTAGATTTGAATTGATAAAAAAGACCTTATATTTATAGGTGTTTCCTTAATTACCCAACAATTAAATACCACAAGTAGACCTCTGCAATTTGAATTTAGATCATTAAAATGCTTCCAAAAACATATTAAAAATGGGTCATAAGACTTAAGGGGGACCCATGCCATAGAAAAAAGGACCCTTTTCTTGACATGGGATTAATTCATGATAAAATAGACTTAATGAGTCCTTAATCTAGTGTTGTGAGGCATTTTATGCATCCACATTAGGTCTTGGACCCTTATAAATTGAATAACATGCTTTTAACAATGTCTTGTAAAGGTGTTGTAAAGTCTTGTAAAGGACTTTCACACTTTTCTAGACTTAATTAACCTATTTCTCCCTAATTCAACATTACAAAATGTTTTTAATAACATTATTACATCAATCTAGAAGGTTTTTAAATTAAACTTAATGATAAACTAGTGTTGTAATGTGTCTTGCACATTCACATTGGTTTTTGTGCCTTTCTATGCTATGTGGAAATCATTTTAGTGTTGTAAAGTGTATTTAGTCATGCTTTCACATTGATTTCTGTGTCCCAAGCCCTATTTAATATTTACATCATCACCAATAGGCCCCTATTAACCTATATTATGCATCCCGAGGCATAATTTGATCAAATAACCAACATAGTCATCATATAAGCCTAATTTTCTTACTTCTCAGCATTCCAACCAACAAAAATGGCCCTTATGGGACCCATTCACCATTAGTGGAGAATTATTCCCATCTAGATGGGACCCATTCATCATTAGTGGCGAAGGAGTTCCATTCGAGCCATTTTCGAGGTTTTGAGCAGGAAAAATTAGGTTTTAAGTTTAATTTTTCTCCATGTCAGCCTTAGGGATCTAAATAAGGTGAATTTCCTATAAAAGCACCTCTCTAAACTCATTTTTACATCTATTCATCCATTAACACATTCACATCATTCATTCATCATCTATCTTCTATCTCAAGTCAAGCAAGCTAGGGCATTTACATTGCAAGTCATCAATTTAGCTTCCTAAGACATCCAAGAGCATATTCTACATGTTATGTTGTATACTTTCAAGATAAATCATCATGGCAAGGTAATCCATTCCATTATTGCATGTCTTATTCCTTTCTTTCATCATTTTGGTTTAATTACCTAAAATGGGTTTGACCAAGGCAAACCTCCATGCCCTAACATTCAACATCTCTCTCTTGTCTTGTATGTTTGTAGATTTAGGTCTCTTGGAAGCTTGGAAATCATTGAATATCAAGTTGCAAGGTTTCTAAAGTCTTCTCCTCATTCATCAAGTCAAAATATCAACAAAAATCCATTTTTAGACCTATAAATTAGAGCTTTGGAAGTGGACACCTATAGGGCATCAAAGTGCAGATCAGAAGCTTTAGAATCCATCTTTGAAAATACAAAAATTAAAAAATGGGCTCATTCGCCATGAGTGGTGAATGAATCCCACTCCAGGTTCAATTTTGAGTTTTCTACATTTTTTAGTACCCTTTTGTCAGAAATGGGTTCTAGTATAGTTTAGCAGAACTGGGACTGATTCACCCAGAATGGTGAATGAGTCCAACCAGGCCTAAGTTTTAGCATCAGTAGAATTTCAAAAGCACTTTCCAGTCTCCATCCATATCCCCAGTGCACACTTTCAATTTGGTTCATTTCTGTTAAGTTTTACATTCATTCCTAGTTCATTATTGTATTACACAATGCGTTTTCAAAAAAGTTGTTAAATCCTTTAGTTTCTACTCATTAGTCAATCAATCTCATTCGTTTCTTGCATTCAAGCATTATATCTATGAATATTTCATCTTTATTCTATCCATATTGCATTGACTTTGAATGTAACATAAGCATTTTTGGCCCATCTTTCTCCTTCTAGGTGAAAAACCCTAGAAGTGCTAGAAAGCAAGTGGGTGCCAAAAATCTATGTTACATGACCGATTCTCCCTTGGGAAAATGGGTCCTAGGCCCTAAACCTAGGACACACAATTTCTAAGATGTGTAATTAAGTGTATGCATTGATTAAATGTGTGTTACCCTTTTCAGAAATGAAATTAATTAGGATTGTGAATACATAATTGGGCCAATTAAATGCTTAATTAATTCCAATTAATCAAGGGGATGGAAGCATAGTGTGAAATTGAAAGGGTGTACATTTTTCAACACTACATTTAGCCCCACTTAAGTGAGGGTATGAATTTGTGCTCAGACTCACACTAAAGTAGACAAATAAGTCAAGAGGTCTAATTGTACAATTGTTGGAAAGATAAGATGACAAAGGTCAAGGAGGGTGATCAAGCCCCCAAGATATAATATCTCATGATGAACCAACAAAGGCATAAAGAGACACATGCTTGTAGTAGCAACATAAGATGCACCATCATGCAATGCCAAAATTAATGCAAAAAGAAAGAAAAGGATGGATGGATTAGCCACAGTTGTGTTGTCTATAAAATGTGTTCACAAGTGAAAACCTATTGTCCACTATGTGAAAAAAATATACTCATGAGGGCTAGTGAAATCTAGTGTCCACTAGGTGAGCCCCAAGAAAGTGAGAAATACACACTAAGTTGGTATGAACCCACAAAAATTTGGATGATGGGAAAGTCATGCTAGGTCTACAGGCTCCCATATGTCAACCATACCATTTAAGTTATACCTCTTGATAACTTTGATAAGGTGCCACACAAAAATGGTTCCACAAGGCTAGCAAGCTACATTATGCTAGACAGTTATGAAAAAAAAAGGCTCCATTAGAAAGAAAGTTGTGTTATGCTTGGTGGCCATGACAATGTTTAAAATACAATAGGATAGGATAGTGAAAGGGTTTTTGATTAGTTCATGAAAGGTCACACCTTATGGAACATTGTGCTTAATGTCACCAAGAGAGGACTAGTCGAGGATAAAAAATTTGCACCTTAGGGAATACAAGTCAAGGCATCACCACTAAGAGGAATGTCATACGCCAAGAAAGGTCACACTCTTGAAGGACATCAAACCCAATGTCACCACCAAAAGACACATCACATGAAGTTAGAAGACCACACTTTGAAGGGAATATGCAAACAATGAGTAGGGATGCGTATGGCCCCACTTTAAAGAAATTCCTAAACACAATGCTATGAGAAATTACTTTAAAGTAGAAAATGATAAATGCCAATACATGAGAGCTTTATTCAGAAATCTCTATGCCAATGATATGTTTTTGAATATACCTAAGTCATAAAGAGGAGGCTTCCCCCCATATTTAATCCTAAGATAACACATAAGGGATCCATATATTTGGGTTCAGTGTTATGTCTTTGCTACAATGATATAATAGAGATCAGAACCATCATCATTCCCCAAATAACTCATGGAAAAATGAGCACAAAATAAGAATGACACATATAGAGAAAAAACATAGAAAATATTTTGGGTCAACATGGAAAAGACCTACATGTCTCAATGCCTTGTGTCATACCCAAAAGGAAAAGACAAGATAAATGAAAATATAATGGTTACAACATATAGAAGAATGAAGATACAAATATCTAAGAATGTCATGATAGATTCGATTCCTTTGTATCCTTGCACCAACAAAGTAACAAGGGTCATCCAAAGTAGGCTCAAAAACATAAAGACAAGACAAGAAGAACAATACAAAGGATCACATTATGCACATGCAATCACAAAGAACATAAAAAGAAAAAAAAGAAAATACTAGTATGGCACATGTGAGTCAACCTATAGTAGGTCATCCACATCCCAATATTGTTCATCATAGGTGGAAGGTAAAAATCTATCCAAAGGGACAACAACAAGTGTTGTACTAGGAGTATCACCAAGTTCAACACGTGGTGAGTCACTCTTTATAGGAGGATCATCACAGTTGTTTTCATCTAAACTCATGGAGAAGGAAAAAAATAAATTCATCTCATTATGCACTTCCTAATCAATCTTAACAATCTCATCATCATCATCCAAGTTAATCATAACAGGAGGCCTAATAATGATGTCCATGGAGGTTTCTTTTTTTTGTTGTGGTGAAGGTGGAGAATCATCATGCTTTGTCTCAATTGGTGTTTGATCTTGGTTTTTTTAATTTGTTCTTTTCTTCTAATTGATGAGTAATAACACATATGTGCCTACACTCTTTAGCATTTCAGTTTCTTCTTACACAATTTTCAAGTTGTGATTGCATAGGAGCGGGTTTATCAACCATTGGTTTATTTTCTTCCCACAAAGGAGGAATGGAAGGAACCATGGAAGGTTGCTCAACCACTTTCTCTTTGGCTTTATAAACTTTTTTGATCATAGGAGGAACAATAAGATTTATATGGTTATCTCTTGGTCTTTTATAGGAAATAGGTGGAGGAATCATGGTTGGCTTGTCTTGGTTACCTAGAAGGGATTTTGGTTCAATCATAGGGTAAGTACTGAAAGATGGGGGGCCAAAAGGGGTCTTAAGTGGACACTTTTTTTCTAAAACCAGAAAATACTAACCTTGGATGAGAAATTGAGGATAGTTACATTCAAAATTTTAAGATGTAACAAAAAAAAAAATTGTAGTGCTTTGAGTCTACTTTCTAAACTACTATTTTTTTTTTAAATGGTAGAGATTAAGGGGTTAAAAAAAGGGAGCCATAGAAATTAGTGATGTTTTTTTCAAAAAAAAACATAGCATCTTTTCTGGCTCCCTCAAAAGGTTAATATTTTTTGGTATTTTTAAAATTGCTTCAGTGAGAAATTAGCTAACAACATGTAGTTTATGCCTGATTTTTTTGATAATTTTCTAATGAATATTTTATTTTTTACTAATCCTCAAAGTGGACACATCCTAAAAAATAGAATTTTGGTCGTACTACCCCTATAATTTTTTAAAACTAATCAAAATCATTTTTTTGAATATGTGTAGAATGGAGTCTAGTTTATAAAAATATAATTTATTTGAAATTTCAATGAACAATTAAAAAAAAGTAAAAAATACCAAACATTGGTTTTTGACAAAAATGAACACACAAATGAAAGAAATTAAAGATGAAAGCCTTAACATTGTCAAAATGTGAAAAGAGTTACATTGTTAAATAGCTAAGAGAGAGCCTAACATTACACAGGTGTTCAATTTATTTAACCTTGAAACACGTGCAAACCTGATGGTTAACACGAACGAGATTATATGAAATCCTATAGAATATAAAAAAACATGTCTTTGTATGTTGGGAAGGCACTCCAATCCTTCGGTTTGGAAATACAAAGAAAATCCAAGCCTAAGGCTTGGGGATTCCCAAAACAAGACATAACATAAGTATGTTATAACGCACTCGCATATGTTTTGTATTGAAATTTGTTCCTTGTCAATGAATTTCAAAAAATGTGCCAAAATGTTCCAAAAAGCATTTCCAAAATGTGAACACATTATAGCATGCTCACATTTTGTGAATGTATTCCCAAAATGCGAGCATGTTATAACATGCTCACATTTTGTGAATGTATTCCCAAAATGCGAGCATGTTATAACGTGCTCACATTTTGTGAATGTATTGGAAAAATGTGAGCACATTATAACGTGCTCATGTTTTGTGAATGTATTGACAAAATGTGAGTGTGTTATAATGCACCCACATTTTGGTTTGCACTGAAATTTTTTTCTCCTCCTTTTTCTCTTTCTTGTTATTTTTCAAGGAAACTATATACATGAAATAAATTGACATTTACATGAAAGTATAAGTTGACATTTACATAGGGACATTTAATTTCTTATACTTTAAGTTATATATCATGTATATAGTTTTAGGATGTTTGAAAGTGGTTTCAAATCTGTAAGAGTTATAATGAAAATTCTAGTTTTTAGAAGATCTTACAATTTTTTAGACTTATTCAAATTTTAGTAATCAGCATGTCAAATTTTAGTAATTAGGAGGTCAAATTTTAGTAATTAGTAAGTTGTATTATATTTCTCTCTCATTATATATCCCTAATTCTCTAGGCCTCTCTCTCACTCTCTACCTCTCTCTCTCTCACTCTTTCCCCTCTACTTCTCTCTATCTCGCAATTCTATCTCTCCTTGTCTCCCTCTTCTATACTTCTCTCCCTCTCCCTCTCTCTCCCTCTCTCCCTATTTATATTTGTCTCTCTTTTTCTTTCTATCTCACCTATGTCTCCCTCCCTACCTCTCTCTCTCTACTCTCTCTCTCTAGCTATCTCACTCTCTCTGTCCCTCCCTATATCCATCTCTTTCTCTCTCACTCTCTCCTCTCTATCTCACTCCACTCTCTTCATCTCTATATCACCTCATTCTCTCTCTCTCTACTTCTCAATTCCTCCTCTTTTACCTCTCCTTCCTAATTCTTCACACACCCTCCCTCCTTTCCCCCCCTCTCTCTCTTTTTGTTTTCTTTATCTCTCAATTTTATCCCCCTCTCTCTCTCTCTCTCTCTCTCTCTCTCTCTCTCTCTCTCTCTCTCTCTCTCTCTCTCTCTCTCTCTCTCTCTCTCTCTTCTCTCTATTCTTCATTCCCTACTCTCTATCTCACCACTCTCTATCCATATCACTGTCCCTACCCCCCTCTCTCCCTCCCTACCTACCTATCCCTCCCTCTCTACTTTATATCTCCCCTCTCCCTTTCTCTACCTACCTCTCCCTTCATTAATCCCTACTTTCTCCACTCTATCTCACCATTATCTCTCTCACACACACACACCTCTATCTCCCTCCCTACCTTCCCTTCCTCCCCCCTCTTTCTCTCTCATCCTCTCCTCTCTATCTAACCATCTCTCTCTCTCTCTCTCTCTCTCTCTCTCTCTCTCTCTCTCTCTCTCTCTCTCTCTCTCTCTCTCTCTCTCTCTCTCTCTCTCTCTCTCTATCTTACCTCTCTTTCTCTCTCATACACACTCACCTCTATCTCCTCCCTACCTCTCCCTCCCTCCCTCTCCTTTCCTCCCTACTTATCTTTATCTTCCCTCTCCCTATCTCTACTTACCTCTCCCTCCATTAGTCTCTCTATCTCACCTATGTCTCCCTCACTAACTCTTTTTGTCTCTACTCTATATCTCTCCTCTCTCTCCCTCTATCTCTCTCACTCCCTCTTTCTCTCTCACTCACTCCTCTCTATCTCACCTCCCTATATCTATACCTCTCCTTCCATCTCTACTTATCTTTGTATCCTCTTTCCCTCTCTCTACATATCTCTCCCTCCATCACTCTCTCTCTGTCTCTCTTTGTATCTCTCTTTATCTCACCTATGTCTCCCTCTCTACCTCTTTCCCTATCACTCTCTCTCCCTCTCTCCCCCTCTTTATCTCTCACATTTCCTCTCTATCTCACCATTCTCTCCCTCCTTGTCTATCACACTCTCCTTCCCCCTATCTCATCATTCTCTCTCTCTCTCCCTCTCCCTCTCACCTCTATCTCTCTCTCCCACCTTCCCCCTATTATTTAGGGTTGAGGGTATAGGACTAAGTGTATAAGGTATAGAAATTAGGTTTAGGATATCAGGTATAGGGTTGATGGTATTGGGATTATGGTATTGGGTTTAGGTTTTAAGTATAGGATGAAGGACTAAGATTTGAGGGTTGAGGGTATAAGGTTAATTTTATAGGGTAAGGATTAGAGTTTAATATATTAGGTATAGGGTTTAGGTTATAAGGTATAAGGTTAAGGGTTGAGAGTGTAGGGTTTAGGGTATAAGTATAGGTTTGAGGGATAATGTTCAAGGTTTGAGGGTGTAAGAATTAGTGTTTAAGGGATAGGTTTAAGGGTTGAGGGATAGTGTTTAGGGTTGAGGGTATAGGATTAAGTGTATAAGGTATAGGGATTAGGTTTTAGGATATTCAATATAGGGTTGAGGGTATTGGGTTTAGGGTTGATGGTTTAAGTATAGGGTTGAGGGTATAATATTAAGTGTATAGGGTATGGGAAAATTAAGGTTTAGGATATTGGGTATAGAATTTAGGTTGTAGGGTTTAGGGTATAAGGTATAGGGTTAAGGGTTTAAGTATAGGGTTAAGGGATAATGTTTAGGGTTAGGGTATAAGGTATAGGGATGAGGGTTGAGGGTGTAGGGTGTAGGGTTTAAGGTATAGGTTTGAGGTTTGAGGGATAGTGTTTAAGGTTGAGGGTATAGGGTTAAGTACCAGGGGTATAGGGATTAGGGTTTATGATATTGGGTATAGAGTTGAGGGCATTAGGTTTAGGGTTGAGTTTTTAGGGTACAAGGTTGAATGCAGGTTTTAGGGTTTAAGTATAGGGTTTAGGATTGAGGTTTGAGGGTATTAGGTTAAGTGTATAGGGTATAGGGATTATGGTTTAAAATATTGGGTATAAGGTCTAGGGTGTAGGGTTTAGGGTATAAGGTATAGGGTTAAGGGTTGAGAGTGTAGGGTTTAGGGTTTAAGTATAAGGTTGAGGGATAATGTTCAAGGTTTAAGGTATAAGGTTGAGGGTATATGGTATAGGGATGAGGGTTGAGGGTGTAGGATTTAGGGTTTAAGATATAGGTTTGAGGGTTGAGGGATAGTGTTCTGGGTTGAGGGTATATGGTTAAGTATGTAGGGTATAGGGATTAGGGTTTAGGATATTTGGTAAAGGGTTGAGGGTATTGGGTTTAGGGTATAATGTTGAATTTAGGGTTTAGGGTTTAAGTATAGAGTTGATGGTTAAGGATTGATGATATAAGGTTAAGTGTATAGGATATAGGGATTAGGTTTTAGGATATTGGGTATAAGGTTTAGGGTGTAGGGTTTAGGGTATAAGGTATAGGATTAATGGTTGAGAGTGTATGGTTTGGGGTTTGAGTATAGGGTTGAGGGATAATGTTTAGGGTTTAGGGTATAAGGTTGAGTGTATAGGGAATGGGGATGAGGGTTGATGATCTAGGGTTTAGGGTTTAAGTTATAGGGCTAAGGGTTGAGGGATAGTGTTCCAGGTTGAGGGTATAGGGTTAAGTGTATTGGGTATAAGGATTAGGGTTTAGAATATTGGGTATAGGGTTGAGGTTATTGGATTTAGGATTGAGGATTTAGGGTTTAAAGTAAGAAAAGGTTGAATTTAGGGTTGAAGGATAATCTTCACCTAGTTTAGGTTATAAGGTTGAGGGTATAGGGTATAGTGGTGACAATTTAGGGTGTAGGGTTTAAGGATAGTGTTTAGGGTTGAGGGTATAGGGATAAGTGTATAGGGTATAGGGTTGAGGGTATACGATATAGGGATGAGGTTTGAGGTGTAGGGATTAGGGTTTAAGGAATAGGTTTGAGGGTTGAGGGATAGTGTTTAGGGTTGAGGGTATAAGGTTAAGTGTATAGGGTATAGGAATTAGGTTTTAGTATATTCAATATAGGGTTGAGGGTATTGGGTTTAGGATTGAGGGTTTAGGGTACAAGGTTGAATGTAGGGTTGAGGGTTTAATTATAGAGTTGAAGTTTGAGGGTATAAGGTTAAATGTATAGGGTATATTGATTAGGGCTTAGGATATTGGGTATAGGATGTAGGGTGTAGGGTTTAGGATATAACGTATAGTGTTAATGGTTGAGAGTGTAAGGTTTAGGGTTTAAGTATAGGGTTCATGGATAATGTTTAGGGTTTAGGGTATAAGGTTGAGGATATATGGTATAGGGATGAGGGTTGAGGATGTAGTGTTTAGGGTTTAAGGTATAGGTTTGAGGGTTGAGGGATAGTGCTCAAGTTTGAGGGTATAGGGAAAAGGTTTTTAGGATATTTAGTATAGGGTTGAGGGATTATGGTACAAGGTTGAATGTAGGGTTTAGGGTTGAGGGTTGAGGGTATAAGGTTAAGTGTATAGGGTATAGGGTTTAAGGTGTAGGGTTTAGGGTATAAGGTATAGGTTTAAGGGTTTAAAATGTAGGTTTAGGGTTTAAGTATAGGGTTGAGGGATAATGTTCAGGGTTTAGGATATAAGGTTAAGTTTTTATGGTATAGGGATGAGGCTTGAGGGTTTAGGGTTTAGGGTTTAAGGTATAGGTTTGAGGGTTGAGGGATAGTTTTCAAGCTTGAGGGTATAGAGTTAAGTGTATTGGGTATAAGGATTAGGGTTTAGAATATTGGTTATAGGTTTGAGGGTATTGGGTTTAAATTTTAGAGTGCAACAAGGTTGAATGTAGAGTTTAGGTTATAAGGTTGAGGGTATAGGGTATAGTGGTGAGGGTTGAAGGTGTAGGGTTTAGGGTTTAAGGTATAGGGTTGAGGGTTGAGGGATAGTGTTCAAGGTTAAGTGTATAGGGTATAAGGTTGAGGGTATATGATATAGGGATGAGGTTTGAGGGTATAGGAATTAATATTTAAGGACTAGGTTTGAGGGTATAGGGTTAAGTGTATAGGGTATAGGGATTATTGTTTAAGTATAGGGTTGAGGGTTGAGGGTTTAGGGTATAAGGTTAAGTGTATAGGGTATAGGGATTAGGGTTTAGGATATTGGGTATAAGATTTATGGTTTAGGGTTTAAGTAGAGGGTTAAGGGATATAATGTTTAAGGTTTAGGGTATAGGGTATAGGGATGAGGGTTTAAGGTTTAAGGTATAGATTTGAAGGTTGAGGGATAGTGCTCAGGGTTGAGGGTATAGGGTTAAGTATGTAGGGTATAGTGATTAGGGTTTAGGATATTTGGTATAGGGTTGAGGGTATTGGGTTTAGGGTTCAGGGTACAAGGTTGAATGCAAGGTTTAGGGTTTAAGTATAGGGTTGAGGGTTGAGAGTTGAGGATAAGGTTAAATGTATAGGGTATAGGGATTAGGATTTAGGATATTAGGTATAGGGTTTAAGGTGTAGGGTTTAGGGTATAAGGTATAGGGTTAAGGGTTGCGAGTGTAGGGTTTAGGGATTAATTATAGGATTGAGGGATAATGTTTAAGGTTTAGGGAATAAGGTTAAGTTTATAGGGTATAGGGATGAGGATTGAGGGTTTAGGATTAAGGGTGTAGGGTTTAAGGTATAGGGTTGAGGATTGAGGGATAGCTTTCAATAAGGGTATAGGGTTAAGTGTATTTGGTATAAGGATTATGGTTTAGAATATTGGGTATAGGGTTGAGGGTATTGGGTTTAGGATTCAATGTAGGTTTTAGGGTTTATGTCTAGGATTTAGGGATAATATTTAAGGTTTAGGGTATAAGTTTGAGGGTATAGGCTATATGGATTAAGGTTGAGAGTTGAGGGATAGTGTTGAGTATTTAGGATATTTGGTATTGGGTTCAGGGTTGAGGACTGAGGATTTATGGTTTAGGGCTCAAGGTTGTGAACCATCAATTTTGAGATGTTCTATGTACTTCTCTTACACTCTTAGGATCTTTCACCTAAAAGCAGAGAGATAGAACACTAAAATTGGGGTGGTTCACTCAAAATAATGTATGTTAGATGGAATTGAGACTAAATGCAATGATCTAAATGAAACTAAGTCATGGAATTGACTGATTATGAATGCAAAACTAATGAAATATGCCATATTTGAAAACACAGTGACGTTTACAAAAATCTTAAAAAGATGAACAAACATGCAATTGAAACTAAATAGAAAGTTATAATTTAGAATGTGTGCACCTATAAGACTGATGAAGATTGGAAAACACTCTGGAAATCTTAAAAAGTTGACTTTTAGGTTGACTAGGACTCATTCGCCACCCTAGGCGAATCAATCCTAGGTTAGAGTTTTCTGCCCAAAAACTAATTTATGCTCTCTAGGTACTAGAATCTGCATTTAACTTTGATAGCCACCTTAAGTGGGACTCATTCTCCATCCATGGTGAATCGATCCTCTTTTAATTTTCTACAAATTCAGATCTCAGACCTACACCTATACAACACTTTTTGAAAGGGATTTGGATTGAGATCTCAGAAAATACTTACAAAACAACTTAAAATTTGTTTTCTAATGGGGGGTTTTCCTTGGTAAAACCCCTAATTAGGTATTCAAGCCTTGAATGGATAAAACCTGCATAAAACCCTTGCCTTAAGTGTGTTAAAGACTAGGAAAATCTAAAGTATGACAAAACCCTATTCTAATGTGCTAGAATAAGATGTGCAAATGTGATTTGAATGATACAAGATATTAATCCTAGAAACCCTACAACATATCAAATGGATGTAAATGAAATGAAAACCTTAATCTGAAGATAGAGAGAAAATGGAAGATGGAATCACTTTGAAAACAAGTCTTTAGGTTTGATTTGATGGCAAGTTTCATCTCCTCAACCTAGATTTCTCTATGATTCACTATAGGTATCCATCATCACCTCTTTGTAATGTTGGATCTTGAATGAGAAGTGAGATGGAAGACCTTTGAAAACTCTAGTTTGTTGCCCTAAAGCTTCAACTTTGCTGTAAAAAATGCAAATAAGACTTATTGTGGAAGACTCCTAACACTTGACTTTTGATTTTGCTTTGTAAAAATGACTAAGAGATGTGAAAAATGACCTAAAATGTGTATTTATAGGCATCAACACCTAATTTTCCTGTTATTTAGACCTAAGAGGCTGACATCCACTAAAAAATTAAGTTGAATTAATTGAATTCCCACTCAAAATTAATTTTTTCCCCAAAAGGGACTAATTTTCCACCCTTGGTGAATGGGTCCCACCAGAGGGGACTCATTCACCCAAGGTGGTGAATGGGTCCCACTAGTGGTTTTGGAGGTGTGTTTTTGGGATATGAGTGAATTAAGTGTTTTTTTCCAGGATTTAGATGATTTCTCAAGTGAAACAGGCCTCTAAATAAAAAATAATAGGTCGTAGGGGCCTATAAATGTTGTTTTGAAGAATGAATAATGCATGGGTCCTCAAAAGTAGGTCTAAATTAAGTGTGAAACTATCTCTTTTCTCAAGAGTGTCCAATTTTCTATGCCACAATTAGCCCCCACTTTAGTGACCATATGACTCTACATGCATATGTAAGCTAAAGGACTCTAAACAATGCACTTTATTGCGTAAAACGATACCCATTCAAAAAATGGGAGAACAAATCCCCCACTGTAGTTATCTACAAAACCACAACATTAGGAACCACATCCTGTAGCACAAGTTCATTAATTGTCCAAAAAACATTTTATCTAACTCCTAGGAATCTAATTCGAGGGTAGATGTACGCCCCCCCTTGATTCCGCTTGCCTTACAAAGGTGGAATCAAGGTAGCAATCTAGCCAAGTCGAATAAGGAGCATCTACCATAGGGAATTTCCAAGTACCATGCCATGTAATGATAGATGATTGATGATGTCAGGTGTGGAATCACGATTCCAACACATCAAACAACATCGAAAATGGTGTTCCCTAGCTCTCGTTATGTTGTTTTGAAGAAAAGGTACTTTATGAACTTGTAAAAGAAAATAACCCTATTTTAATGCATAAGAGTAAAAGTAATGAAAATAGGTGAAAAGAGGTAAATGAGAGTAATTTTTCACTTACTATTCATTTTACCTATGTGTAGCTTGAGAGTGATGAGTGAGATGAGAAGATGTCGAGTAGATGGGGTTACACACCTTCACAACTAGATGAGCTTCGAGAGCAGGTGGCACGCGGTGAGCTATACCATGAGGTGAGTTGATTATGCAACTTTCACTTAGTGGTTTTGTAATGATTTAATTATTTTTAATGCATGGGTATGTGCAGGATCATGATGGGCCAAAAAGTGGCAATATGAAAAAAGTAGTGTTTTGCATTGGCCAAAAAACACGAAAAATCTCGAGTTGAATTTTTTTGGGTTGGGTGTTAGTACATTGCTCCAAAGCAATGCCCAAGCCAAAGTAGCACAAATCGGATATCCAATCCAAATCGGATAATCTAATTTGGATCGGATATTCGATTTGTGTCAGGTGTATATAAAATGTATTGTATTGAAAACATTTTAAAATGTATTGTAACAACAAAATTTTGGTGTTACAAATCGGATATCCAATTTTTTCACACATAGACCCAAAAGAGAGAGAGGGTTGAGGGTAGAGGGTTGACGATATAGGGTTGAGGGATTAGGGTTGAGGGCTTAAGGGTTTAGGGCTTAAGGGTTAAGGGTTTAGGGTTTAGGGTTAAGGGTAGAGGGAGAGATATAGAGGGAGTGAGTGAGAGAGAGAGAGGGATTGAGTGAGAGAGAGAGAGGGAGACTTGAGAGAGAGATAGAGGGAGACTTGAGGGAGAGAGGGAGGGAGTGTGAGAGAGACAAAGGAATGGATGGTTAAGGGTAGAGGGTAGAGGTTTTAAGGGTTAAGGGTTTAGGGTAGGGGAGAGAGAGAGGGAGTGAGTGAGAGAGACCTGAGAGGGGAGTGGAGGTATGAGACACTTGAGAGAGAGAGATAGAGGGTATATGGTTGATGGTAGAGGTATAGGGTTATAAGGGTTTAGGGTTTAAGGGTTAAGGGGTTTAGTTTTTAAGGGTAAGGGGAGAGAGATAGAGGGAGTGAGTGAGAGAGAGAGAGAGACCTGAGAGAGGAGAGGGGGTAGGAGGGAGAGACTTGAGAGAGAGAGAGAGTGGGAGAGAGATAGAGTCACAGGGGTTAATGGTAGAGGTGGAGAGGGTTTAGGTTTAGGGTTTAAAGGTTAAGGGTTAAGGGTTAAGGGTTTAGGGTTTAGGGTAGAGGAGATATAGAGGAGTGAGTGAGAGAGAGAGAGAGACCTAAGAGAGGGGAGAGAGGGAGGAGAGAGCTTGAGAGAGTAGAGGTGTGAGGGTTGAAGGGTTTAGGGTAGAGGGGAGAGAGATATAGGGAATCAATGAAAGAGAGGGAGGGAGGGAGTGGGAGAGAGAGAAGGAGAGAGAGAGAGAGAGAGAGAGGGAAAGAGATAATATTTAAATATTTTATATATTAGTAATATTAATTAGTTATATAATGTTATATATATACATTAACTAAAATATAGAAATAATATTTAAATATTATATATTAAATTATAAACTATATTGTATATTCTAAACTAGATATATTAAAATAAACTATAAACTATTTATTGCATTTTTTAAATCATATATTATAAACTGTATAACTTTTTTAAAATCGTATATAAAACAAATCGAATATTCGATTCAAATCGGATATTCGATTTGAATTGGATATCTGATATTTCTAACACAAAATTTGTTGCCTAGGGATTAGCCTCGAGCTTTCTTTGGAATTTGGTTAAGACATGTCAATCCTAAGAAGTCAACACAAAAAACTTGTTTAACAGCTTACCTTGCTTTTCTAGACTTACGCCCATGTGGCTGACAACTTTTTAGCCAAAATTGATGAAACAAAAAGGGGTTTGTAAAGGATCTTCTCAGCTTTCCACCAATATAAATTATGCTTTACTTTGAATTTAATAAATAATTATTATTCATTTTCTATTAGAATTACGACTAAACTCCTGATTGATAGGTTGATTGAAAAGCATCTATAGCTTTCAAACGTATCACATTTTTGAATCCAAAATATGCATCACATTCTATGCTTCACATACTATAGGATTAAAAAAAAATAAAAAATCATGAAGTTTTGAATGAGTTAAGGTGGTCATACATAAGAGTTTTTATATTTTTAAAAAAATTTAATAAAAAATTCATAATTAATTATTTACTTGGAAAAAAATTACAAAAAATATGTGTCCATCCAAACATCAGTCCTCTACTTATATAAAATATATAATTTTTTATTTTTTTTATCATTTTATTGTGGTTAGGGTGGTTAAATAGAGACCTACTTCTTATTTTTTCTCGAAATTTAAGTACAACTGCATTGAAATTTCAAATTTTCACCAAATAGATTTTTTTTTTTTTAATAAACCTAGTAGTTTAGAAACTACATTCAATTTGCCACAAATTCTATTCTTACATATTTTTGAAATAATATAGATAACTTATTCAAATTTTTATGTCAAGTTCCCTAACTCTGATTTTTCTGAATTTTCATTGCCACATAAGGGCCTGTTTTTTCCATGATGATCTTGTACATACCTGCATGGATAGGTTAATTTAGGGTCTTGGAAAAAAAAAAGTTCGTGAAGTGTCCCCTTTTTCCGCAAAGTTTCCCGTTTCTTCGCAAAGTGTCTTGTTTCTTCACGAAGTGTCTCAAAAGGGTTCTAAAGTGTCTAGGGCCTTTAGAAAAGCACACTAGATGAACTTTAGCACACTTTCATGATGAATAATGTAAAAATTGAAGCTATTAGATGAATTTTTAGAACATATTGTTGTGATTTTGATAGGTTCCAGCCCGGTCATGACAATGGCTAGGAGGGAGAAAGATTATCTTTCTTAGAGATTTAGCTCCAACACTATAAGTAGTAGAGACAGAGCATCTGCAAGCAGTAGGCATCTATTGGGCATATCTTATGCCACCTATGACATACCATGATGCCATGTTGATGGCCCTATGTGAGTGTTGGGATGCTGACACAAGTACATTTCACCTTCTAACCAGGGAGATGATCATCACCCTAGAGGATGTACACTGTATTCTATGAGTTCAAATTCAAGGAGAGTGGGTATATTTCCATGGAGATTGGTCATTCTGCGAGAAGAAGGTGGACGTGCAGTATTTCTTGGATGGACCTGTTCATGATGAGTGCGTGAGAGAATGAATTGAGCTTCCTATGCTTCTATATTCATGAGCCCCCATTGTGAGATGGATTATGATGCATACTGTGGCTCTAGTTCTCAATCCTGATGGAAAAGCATCACACTTGGATGGAGGATTGGTACACTTGATTCACAGGATGGAAAAGTGTAGGATGGTCTACGGTTGGGGACACTGTATCCTAGCACATCTTTATTATGATCTAGGCCGATTTGTGTTTCAAGAGATCGACAATATGGTGCATTGCACGCTTTTGCAGGTGTGGTGCATCGAGCATATTACATGTACCAGGCTTGTCGGTTTCCCATGTTCCATAGCCGTAGGATATCCACGAGCCTTTGGCTATCCTCTATGGTGCTTGTGGTAGAATGGAGATCTACAATTTTGGAGGGTGAGATTTGACTGGCTAGAGGAGGATGAGGTTCTATGGAGACCTTATCTACTCACACTACAGTAGCTAGATCCCACAGGACAGCTAAGGAGGATGTAGATGGATAGATTTTTGGTTGGGCGGCATGACTATGTTGTACGACCTTTCTATTATGGGTGAGTCATGCAATAGTTTGGGTAGGTGTAGACACCACCAAGGGAATTACCCTTCATTAGGCGATCAATACGGAATGCTCGAAGGCCAAGTGATACTGTTCAACTCACTATAGACCATGTCGTCCAGAGTGACTCCAATGATTCAGATCATGATCAACCACTAGTCTTTGACGTTGATGACGTCGGTAGTAAAAATGAGCATGAGGAGTGGTGGTCAGTGACATGACCAACTCTTGTATTTCCCATGGATGTCCCTATAGGTGATGCAATACTAGCACCAGATGAGGGAGACGAGCCAGAGGATAGGGCCGAGGATGTGTGATACAGGCCAACAAATATATTTACTGATGCTATCAATGATGAGTATGATTCAGAGGCCAATGTTGACTATGAGGACCAAGATGGAGAAGAGGAGGAGTATGAGGAGGAGCCACCCCTGAGTAAGGGTGATGAGGTAGTGACTGAGGATCAACATGAGCGAGGAGAGTCCTATCACACTCGTGTGACTAGATCACGTGCAATAGCTATAGCAGACATTGATACCCATAGTCAGAGAGAGGCTAGCATGTCCTCCATGCCCCCCAGAGAGGATGAGGTTGATATCCCTCAGTGGATTGGAGATATAGGTGATGATATTTTATTTTATGCATGTACCTTAGTGTTTATGCTTTATATATATATATATATCATGATGATGTTTACTAATTGTGTACTATTTCTACCTTGTAGGAGCGATGAGAGACTGGCAAGAGTTCTATCATCAGGTTGTCATAGAGATAGTACGTACATCCATCAACGAGGAGGAGATGGACCCTAATTACGTGCCCCCATCGATCATAGAGGATGATCTAGAGTCACTCAGGCCTTTCGTGAGGCTATGGGCAGCATACAAGAGTGTGAGTAGATGACTCCATCGAGTTGAGATCATAGGACAGTCATCCCAGACTCCAATAGAGATGGAGAGACTGCATGCAGAGCTAGCACAACTATGGGTGGAGAGGGATCAAATGGAAAAGGAGAATCTAGTAGATCTTGGTCGAGTACAAGGTCTGGAGTATGCACTCAAGGTCAAAGGATCATGATCATGATCTAACACGACCATCTCACAATGTCCAGGGACTAGATCATGGGCGCCAGAGCCTAAGGGGTCTAGCTCTCACATACCTTGGTGATTTTGTATATTATGATGAGATGTACATAAAAATTTTGATATATATATATAGACATGAGCATTTGATGTTTTTGTAATTTGTCTTAATGTGTTTGAATGTTAAATGACAATGTGATTAATTAAATAACTTGTGGTAAAAGTATTTAATTAATGTCTACATGATTTAACATGATTGATGTGATTTAATGTAAAACATGTTTCAGTTTCACTTTAGATACAACATTGCTAAATTAAAGAAAGTATGTTAAATTAGATACACCTACAATTCATATAAGGATCAAACTTAACATAACATGAGGGTGAACAGTATGAAATATAAAGTAATTATAAGAAGAACTTAAATAATTACCTTAGTGTTCAAGACAAACACATGACCAGTTGTCAAGAATGAAGCAATGTGAAAGTTATTTAGAATGAAACTAAATAACTTTAGACAACACCACTTTTTCATGCATACTATTCAAGGAGGCTAGAGATAATACCGACATAGATGCACCACATTAATAGGTTCCTTAAGGGGTGTTTCATCAAGCTTTGTTAAGACATAAGCACTAGACCCATAACTGGTATTGATTATATAAGGTCCCAACCAATTAGGGCTGAATTTATCTTTGTCTTCATGGTTAGCGTGAGTATTGCATTGATTCTCATAGAGAATTAAATCACCATTACAAAACGTTTGAGGAATGACATGAGTGTTGTGTTTTTGTTGTAATTGTTTAATATAAGCTTGGAGATGTTCAAGAGTGTTAATACGCTTTTCATCGAGCATCTCAAGTTGGTGCAATTTTTGATCTTTATAAGTGGCATCATCAATAAGGTCTTGAAGAGAAATTCGTAGCATAGGAATTTCTAACTCCAAGGGAATGATTACATCAATACCATAAACAAGGTTATAGGGTGTAGTTCCTATGGATAATTTAACACTTGTTCGATAAGCCCAAAGTGCATAATGTAATTGCGTATGCTAATCCTTATGATGTTTGTTAATAGTTTTCCATAGGATTTGTTCAAGAATCTTGTTAGTGCTTTCAGCTTGTCCATTGGATTGCAAATAGTATGGTGTAGAAAATTTATGTTGGATGTTGAATGTTTCAAGAAATTTCTTTACATCATTATTATTAAATGGGGTTCCATTGTTTGAAACAATTATGGACAGAAGTCCAAAGTGAGCAATTATGTGTTCCAATATGAAATGAAAAATTACTTTAGCATTTGTAGATTGAAGAGGAATAGCTTCCACCCATTTTGTAAAATAGTTTGTTGTGGTTATTATAAATGTATGTCCAGTAGAGGAGGGTGGTGAGATTTTTCAAATGAGATCTAATCCCCATACTAAAAATGACCAAATGGTATTTTAGGCATGGAACTAAGAAGCAAGGGCATGTATGAAATTGCTATGTTCTTGACATTTGTGACATTGTTTAATGTAAGCAAAGCAATCTTTCTCCATATGTCTCCAATAATATCCCATACGGATAAGTTTTTGCACTAATGACCATCCTCCAAAATGACCTTCACAGGCACTAGCATGAGCTTGCTCAAGGGCTATAGGAATTTTAGAGTCCTTAAGACACCTTAGTAAGATACCATGGAAGGATCTTCTATACAACACATCAGCGAGGATCATGTATTTGGCTGCTAGTTTGCGTAAATTATTTCGAGTGTTTGTTGTTGTGAGCTCAGGAATGGTATCATATTTTAAATAATTGTATATTTTGTCATACCATTCTCGCGAGTCATCTTGAGTTATTGTTAAAATGTCTTCTAATTGGGTATCAATTGAAGGTTTCATGATTGGGTGAATAATAAAGGTGAAGTTTGTTGAAGGATCATGAGGGGATATAAGAGAGGTTGCACTCACCATCGCATCCACATGTTGATTGTCTTTTCGTGGGATGTTATCAATGGTGAATGATTCAAAATTCTCTAACAGTTTCATTAAAGCAGCTCACAATCCTGCAATTAATGCCTCATACTCGATTGTGTTATTTGTACATAGGAAATTCAATCGATAGGACAAGGGAATAGGATTTTTGTTGGGTGGAAGTAATACCAGTCCAGCACTAGAACCTATTCTACACTTAGATCCATCAAAATATAATTCACATGTTTTAAAATCTGTAGTCAAGACACTATCATCAGGGAAGGAGTCATGGTTAGGTAAAGTGAGAGGAGAAGGGGCATTAGCTAAGTGATCAGTTAAGGCTTGTCCTTTGATTTCTTTTTGTGAAACAAAATTAAGTTCAAACTCAATTAACAACATCACCCACTTAGCTAAGCATCCAAAGAGATCACTTTTATTAAAAAGATGCTTAAGGGGTTCAAATTTTTTTATGACTTTTATTTCAACATTTAGTAAATAATGTCGCAACTCACTAGTAGCGAATACAAGAGTTAAACATATTTTTTCAATTGGTGAGTATCGAGTTTCATAATCAATTAAAGATTGACTAATGTAATAAATGGAATGTTCCTTTCCATGATCATCTTGTTGAGCCAATAATGTTGCAAGAGTATGGGCTAATGTGACTATGTATAGGATAAATTATTTTCTTAGCATAGCGGGTTGTAAAATAGGTGGGGTTGCAAGGTATTCCTTTAAACTCTCAAAATCCTATTTACAATCCTCATTCCAAACAAAGTGTACATCCTTTTTTAGGAGATGGGTGAATGGTAACATGCGATTGACTAAAGATGCAACGAAATGACGGACAACTTGAATTCAGCCTTGTAATGTGCACAATTGAGAAATATTTTTAGGAGGTGGCATGTTAATAATGGCATAAATTTTATTTGTATCCACCTCTATGCCTCTATGAGATATGAAAAACCCCAAAATTTTCCCACTATCAACACCAAAGACACACTTTTTTGGATTTAAGTGCATGTAATATTTACATATTCACTTGAAGATTTTTCGAAGGACATGTACATTATCTTGTCTTGTTAAGGATTTAGCAAGGATATCATCAACATAATCTTCCAAGATTTTATGTATGTAATCATGAAATATCAATGTCATCACTCATTGATAAGTTTTGCTGGAATTCTTTAAGCCAAAAGGCATGACCACCCAACAAAACATTCCCCAAATAGTTGTAAATGTGGTTTTGCATTGATCTTGTGGGTTAATAAAGATTTGATTATAACAAGAAAATCCATCCATGAATGACAACAAAGCATGTCCAATAGTTGAATACATGATCATGTCAATATTAGGAAGTGAAAAGTTTTCTTTTAAAGAGGCTTTATTCAAATCATGAAAATATGTGCATACCTTAATACGATTATCGGGTTTAGCAACTACGACAATGTTTGAGATCCAAGGGGAATAATCAATAGGTCGAATGAAGCCTGCATCAAGAAATTTTTCAAGCTCTGCTTTAACATGCAAGGCTATGTTAGGGTGAATTTTTCATATCTCTTGGTGAACAAGTTTATCATTTTGAGTGAGAATGATATTGTGTGTCACAATTTTCGGGTCAATTCCTAGCATATTAGAATATTTCCAAGCAATTTTTTTAGGAAAATCATGAAGTAAAGTTGTAGTGTCCTCTTGTTCTTCGTCGTCAAGGAACTTCCCAATCTTAATAAATTTGTCTTTATCATCTATGTCCATTGGCACATCAATTGTATCTCCTAAGTGGACTGCATTAAATTTAGGAAATTCAGGATCATATGGTTCTTTGGTGATAACACTATCTTTTTTCTTAGTAATTATCACAATTCAAGTCACTTGTTTCATGGGAGTAGTAGAGGATGTGTTATTATAAACTCCTAACATTTGTTTCAGAGTTTCATCACTATCAACATACTGCCATGATGGTGATAAGTTCAAATCAAGCAATTTAGTATGTTTGATTGTGATTTTGTGTTTTGGTTGACATGTAATAGTGTTGATGTTCAAAGATGGTCATTGAGTGGCTTTTGTTGTCTTAGAAAAAGAATATCCCAATCCATTTTTTGTCTCTTGTGTATTAGGTTCTATAGGGACACGAATACCTTGTTCATTCTTTCCACAGCCTTTTCCAGTATATCCTAATTTTTTCACAAGTTCATATCCTTTTCCATAAAGTCTTTCCATTTCCTTCAGATTAGGTGGATGTTGATAATCTATCTCATAAAAATTTGTTGTGTACGTTGTAGTTTCTTCCAAAGTAGAGAAGATAGATGTTTGAGAATATTTTTCTGAATTCTGAGTTGACATGACAGTTGTTCTTGTTTCTCATCCTTCTTTTGTGTGATTATGTATTTGCCCATAAATGAATGTGTGAATTCTAAGGATCCCCAATCATCACTAAAAATTTTGGAGACCGATTCCTCATCTTGTTGTTCAATTTTGAGAGGTTCTATATTAGATGTTGGAATTAATGTATTTAGAGGACTTGTGGTTCCTTTTTCAAGATGCAAGCAACTTTTAGGCTCGAGGTCTATTTCAACTTGATAAATGTTTTTTTTATAGACATATTTCATGATACGATGAAGGGTCGAAGGCATTGAATTCATCTCATGAATCCATGGTCTTCCTAAAAGAAGATTATACAAAAGATCATAAGGCATGACATGAATAGGAGTTTGCTTAATAGCCACCCCAACTATAATAGGAAAAGTGATTATGGTGAGCGGTTGCTTTGTTGTATTGTCAAATCCTCGAATGGATAAGGGATCATATTTTATTTGTGACTTGTCAACATGCAATCTATCAAGGATATTCACACTACACACATTAAGGGCAGAACCATTATCAATGAGGGTTCTCTTGATACCTATTCGATTGAATTGGGCAATGATCATAAATGATTCATTTTTTTTTGCAACTCTAAAGGAGGGAGCTCATGTTGATGGAAAGTAATGTCTAGATTAACTTTATTCATTCCATGTATTAAATTTTCCACATCATTTAGAGTTGTACTAGGAGGAACCGCAATATGTTGTAAGGTTGTTTGAAGGATAGTGTGATAATTTGGTGAATTCTAAAATAAATCCCAAGGGGAAATTTTTGTAGGAGTATTCTTGAGTTGTTCAATAAGATCGTACTCCTTTGTGTGTGAGGGAAAGCGAGGAGCACTAGGCGGATTAGGTAAAGGTAAAGAGGGTGAGGTTGGTTGCGGTGGCTGCAGATTATTTTGGGTATTATATGTATGAGAAATAGTAATATTACTAGATTGTTGCAACACATCAGGTTTAGGTGGATAAAGAGTAAACTAGGGTTTATTGGAAGGATGAAGTTTATGCGAGGGTGGGTAAAGAATGAGTTGAGGTTGAATCACATTAACGCCCTTAGTTTTAGATTGTTCACAACAAACCTTAATGGATGACCTAAGCGAGATGAAGTCCTGAAAGTTTTCATCTAACAATTCAAGGTCATCACAACTAAGAGGTTGTAGGGGTAAGTTATCATCAATTAGTTTAAGCTTCTCATGGAAAATGTTAGAGGCATTAACGTTCTTTGTTGTAGGTTGGTCACAACGAACCTTAGTGGATGACTTAGGTGATATGAAGTCCTAAAGGGATTCATCTAACAAGTCAAGATCATCACTACTAAAAGGTTTGGGAGGTAAGTTATCGTTAATTGGTTTAGGATTCTCATGGAAAGCTTTAGAGGATGAAGTGAGTGAGAGGAATTCATGAAGGAATTCATCTAACTTGTCTACATCATCACTACAAAGAGGCTTGGATGAGATAGTGTTTCTAAAGTGAATCATTTGTTTGAAAGGTTGGCTTGATGTTTTTGTTTTTTTGTTTTTATGTATTGATGAATCTAATTTAAAAGAACTAGGAACTAATGCTAAAAAGGAAACTTGCAAAAATCTAATACTATCCATAAATTCCATGAAAGGAAATGATGCTTATGCAAATGGTTTAGATATATTAGAAAGTAACTGAACTAAAACAGAAAAGGAACTTCAAGGAACAGAAAAGCAGCTACAAGGAACAAAAAAGTGCAAAGCAAGAAACTAAATTCTGGAAATACTGATGCAAAAAGTGCACTGGGACTGATTCACCCAAGGTGGCGAATGAGTCCCAGGAGAGGTATTTTTAAGTTTTTTCTAATTTTTTTTATGTTTTTCTATGTGTTCAGGTTTGTACAATAAAGATAAATGTTGGAAATGTAGAATTTTGAAATGATTTGATAAATTGAAATGCAATAATGAACTCTAAATGATAGTTTCACTAATGCAATTTTAGTAAACCCTAGGATAAAAAAACAATGCAAAAGGTAATGCAATTGAGTCCTACGATGCAAATGAAAATGCAAATCATAAATATAATGTGTTCAATATGCAGGTTCACCAAAATGAACCATCAATTTTGAGGTGTTCTATGTACTCTTACACTCTTAGGATCTTTCACCTAAAAGAAGAGAGATAAAACACTAAAATTGAGGTGATTCACTCAAACTAAGGTATGTTAGATGGAATTGAGACTAAATTATATGATCTAAATGCAACTAAGTCATGGAATTGACTGATTATGAATGCAAAACTAATGAAAATGCAATATTTGAAAACACAGTGACGTTTACAAAAAGCTTAAAAAGATGAACAAACATGCAAATGAAACTAAATAGAAAGTTATAATTTAGAATGTGTGCACGTGTAAGACTGATGAAGATTGGAAAACACTCTAGAAATCTAGAAAAGTTGACTTTTAGGTTGATTGGGACTCATTCGCCACCCTAGGCGAATCAGTCCTAGGTCAGAGTTTTCTGCCCAGAAATTGATTTCTGCTCACTAGGTACTGGAATCTGCATTTAACTTTGATAGCCACCTTAAGTGGGACTCATTCACCATCCATGGCGAATCAGTCCTCTTTCAATTTTCTACAAATTCAGATCTCAGACTTGCACCTTGTCACCTGTACAATACTTTTTAACGGGAATCTGAATCAGGATCTTGGAAAATACCTACAAAATAGATTAAAATTTGTTGTCTAGTGGGGGCTTTAACTTGGTCAAACCCCTAATTGGGTATTCAAACCTTGAATGGATAAAATCTACATAAAACCCTAGCCTTAAGTGTATTAAAGACTAGGAAAATCTGAAGTATGACAAAACCATATTCTAATGTGCTAGAATAAGATGTGAAAATGTGATTTGAATGATGCAAGACTTCAATCCTAGAAACCCTACTGTTGATATTATAAGCAGTATCGGGCTACTTCTAGCGATCTCCTATTAGCAATAAATTAAATATATCCCCAGGCTATTTAATTTATCAAGACTCCAAGAGGTGCGATTATTAAGAGACATATCTATTTGTTAAGGCAAACAAATTATAATGAAGAGGCACGATTATTATCAAGGCCGACCTTGATATGAATTAGGAGGCACAATTTTCAAGACAGTCAACTTCTTTATTGAGGATGTAATGATTCAAGGAGGCCGACATGATGCTTTGGAGAGTCACAACCTCTCCCTCTATATTGTATATATAATCGATGGAAGCTTCATTGTTATTCATTCAAATTGCTTATTGTTCATCCTTCATCAAGTGCGAGTTCTTCACAAAGCAGTTTGATATCTATTGAGACTGAATTTTGTATCAGCGAATTGTTATCTTGAGTTGGTTGTGTTGCATTATTCATTGGTGCTTATATTTGACCTGCATATCGACCTATTGTAAAGGAGACTTTCTTTGTTGAGATTCAATATATAAGTGATATATTGTTGCTGGGTTTTTCTCCCTCAAGAGGAGGGTTTTCCCAGGGTATTTGTTGTGTTATTATGTTTGATTTTGAATTAATTTATGTGCATTAAATCTAATCATAAAACTAACATGGTATTAGAGTGGGTTTGAGAAGATCGTTATCATATTTTGTTATCACAGTGATACTCTCCATTCTCTTTTCATATCTTTGTCTATCTCTATTTTAGTCAAGATGGTGAACTGTCTTAAAATTGAGGATAGACTCGAGGGAGCATCCAACTATACATCATGGAGGTTCAGAATCATGCTCACCTTGGAAGAGAATGATTTGGTTGAGTTTGTGGAGACCAAAGTTCCCGAACTAGAGGAGGAAGAAGAGAAGTTGCAGTGGAGGATGAAAGACATCAAGGAAAAGAAGATGTTGGTTGATTTCGTTAAGGACCACATCATTCCTGTTGTCTCTAAGTTGAAGATGGAAAGGGAAATATTCAAAACATTGGAGGAGATGTACGAAATAAACAACACCAGTCGAGGTCTTGCACTGAAGCAACAACTACACCATGTGAAGATGGCAAAAGGAGAAACAGTGATTTCCTATTTCATGAAGATTTCAGAATTGAGAGATCAGCTCTCTACAATTGGTCATGTGATCAATGATAAATACTTGACCATGCTTGCTCTCAATGGTCTTCCTTTATCATGGGAGTCCTACATTCAAGGAATCGGTGTGAGATCAAAACTTCCTAAGTTTGATTGTTTGAGGGCCAACTGCATTCAAGAGGAATCAAGGTTGGTGGCTAGAGGCATTGGTCAAAGTTCAAACAATGAAGAAATTCTTGTTCTCACCTCCCAAGCTTCGAAGAATAAAGAAAAAGATGGAAAGAAAGGATTCTTCAAGAGGAATCAAGATAAGGGAATGATGGTGCTCCTGCTTTCAAGAAGAAGAGAGACTTTTCCAAGATCCAATGCTTTAGATGTGATAAATTTGGCCACTTTGCTAGCACTGTCCATCCAGACCTAAGCAACAGGCCGCCATTGCAGATGTTGATGATGCTTCTCCATAGAAGGATTCATGTGAATACTTGTTCTATTCGAAATTGTCAAGCAATGTACCTTCAGACACCAACACTTGGCAGATCGACAATGGTGCTTCTGGACACGTCACTGGAATTAAGGAGCATTTATCAAGCTTGGTGGAGACAAATTCTTCTAAACAAGTCATTATTGGAGATGATGCTAGCTACTCCGTAAAAGGAATTGGGACCTCTACTCTCCAATTGGATTATGGCATTACGCTTCAGTTATGTGATGTTCTTTATGTTCCTGGAATCAAGCATAATCTTATCTCCATTTCAGGTTTAGAAGATAAAGGATATCAAGTTGCCTTCTCCAAAGGAAAAGTACTTGTGTGGATGAAGAATTCCAACTTCAAGACTATTCAAGTAATTGGTGTTAGACATGAAAGCCTCTACAGGTTGTGCACTCATCCACTTCAAGCATTAGTTCACAATTCTTCAAGCTTATGTGATCTTTGCCATCGAAGATTGGCTCACCTACACTTCTGAGCCTTACCTATCATGGAGAAGATGGTTACGGGTCTTCCCAAGTTCAATCAAGAGCATGAAGGAACTTGCAAAGGTTGTGCAATAGGTAAGAATACAAAAGCTCCATTCCATAGTAGAGAAAGTAGATCTAAATGTATTTTAGACCTTATTCATTCTGATTTATGTGGACCTATGTCTATTCCTTCTTTGAGTGGCTTCTTGTATTATGTTCTTTTTATTGATGATCACTCTAGAAAGACTTGGATTTGTTTTTTGAAAAATAAAGAGTTTGAGGAAGTGTTAGAAAGATTCAAGGAGTTCAAAGCTCTGGTAGAGAATCTATCTGGTAAAAGAATCAAGGTTCTTAGATCTGATAATGGAGGAGAATACACCTCTGGAAACTTTTAGAATTTTTGTGTTGATGCTAGGATTAAGAGGGAGTTTTGTGTCCCCTATAATCCTCAACAAAATGGTGTTGCATAGAGAAAGAATAGGATGATTTTGGAATCAGCAAAAGCCATGATCCATGACCAGGGTCTGCAAACCTTCTTATGGGCAGAAGCTTCTAGGACTGCAGTATATGTTCAGAATAGAAGTCCTCACAAAGTATTGGAGAATATGGCTCCGAAAGAAGCCTTTACAGGGAAGAAGCCAGAGATTAGTCATTTAAGGATCTTTGGATGTCTTGTCTATGTTCATGTTCCAAAGGAAAAAGAGAACAAAGTTGGAGCCTTCTGGCAAGAAGGGAATATTTGTGGGCTACAGTGAGACATCAAAAGCCTACAAGATATACGTTCTAGGTTAGAAGTTAATTGAGATCAGTAGAGATGTCACATTCAAGGAAGATGTTGCATTTAGAAGATCCAAGGGAACTCATGTGTAGATTGACAATGATGAGTCTCCTCTGGATATGGAAACTGAGCATACTCCTAAGACTCAGAGGGAGACTTCAGAACTGAAGGAAGATGGTGATATAGTTGTGCCCTTGGAACCTATTGATGGGCCTACCGATATTGTGATTAGGAGAAAAATACCTCTTTGGGCTAGGCAAACAATGCAGGAAGCAAAAAGGTTCATAGCTCCTAGAGGAACATTCAAAGAAAGTAAAAGGCCGCATAAGTTCTCTAGTTATGTTGCCTTAATGAGTCAGATTATTGAATCCGAACCTTCCAGTGTTGAGGAAGCATCTAGTCAACAGGTTTGGAGAGATTCTATGGTAGAGGAGTACCAATCAATTCTCAAAAATGATGTTTGGGACATTGTTCCTAGACCCCAAGGAAAATTTGTTGTATCTTCAAAATGGCTCTTCAAGATCAAGCATGCGGCTAATGGAAGCATTGAGAAGTACAAGGAAAGATTTGTGGCTAGAGGGTTTTCACAGAAAGAGGGAGTTGACTATCAAGAAACATTTGCACCTATTGCTCCCTACACTTTTGTCAGAACCATTATTGCCATTGCTACATCTAGAGGATGGAAGATTCATTAGATGGATGTGAAGAAAACTTTTCTAAATGGTATGATTGAGGAAGAAGTTTATATCGAGTAACTTGATGGATTCAAGGTACATAGGAAGGAGTCTCATGTTTGTAGGCTGAAGAAGGCCTTGTATGGTCTTAAGTAGGCTCCTCGTGCATGGTACGAAAGAATTGATCATTACTTGTCAAGCTTGGGTTTCTCTAAGAATGATGCAGACTCAAATCTGTACTTTAAGGTAATTGATGGTGAAGAATTAATTTTGGTCTTGTATGTTGATGATTTGATTCTTACTAGAGAAGATCACCTTATTCTCAAGTGTAAGAAGGAGTTGGCTTTTGAATTTGAGATGGACCTTGGGCTTATGCATTACTTCCTTGGATTAGAAGTCTGGAAGAAACCAGATGAGATGATTCTAAGTCAAGGGAAGTACATCATTGATATATTTAAAAGGTTTGGTATGATGGATTGAAAATCCATGTCTACACCTATGGAGACCAACCTACATAAATTGAAGGAGGTTGCCAACTAGTTCAGACTTGGTGGATCCTACGATGTACAGATAGTTGATTGGGTCCTTGATGTATCTAGTTAACACTATACTAGATATTTGTTATGCTGTGAGTGCACTTAGTCAATTCATGTGTGAACTAAGACAGATACATCTTGTTGCATCTAAGCATATCCTAAGATACTTGCGTGGCACAGTTGGATATGGGTTGAGATATTCTTCATATGCGAACTTGGAGCTACATGGTTATACTGATTCTGATTGGGCGAGGAGTGTTACTGATCGGGAGAGCGCGTCTGGATGTTGCTTTAGTTTGGGATCTACTATGATTTCCTGGTGTAGCAAGAAATAGTCATCTATAGCATTGAGTATAGCAGAGGCAGAGTATATTGCAGCTTGTGTGGCAGCTCGAGAAGCAGTGTAGCTTTGTAAGCTCCTTGCATGATTTTTTGGACAATCAATGGAGCCTACTATCATTCATTGTGATAACCAAAGTTGTGTGAAGCTTTTTGTCAATCTTATGTTTCATGATAGAACCAAGCATGTTGAGATCAAATACCACTATATTAGAGATATGGTATTGAGGAAGGCTATACAGTTGAAGTATATTAGCACTGATGAGCAGACGACAGACATTCTCACCAAGCCTCTCTCTAGAATAAAATTTGTGTACTTTCAAGATAAGCTTGGTATGGTGGAGAATCCTACCTTAACTGAGAAATAGTCTCAGTATTAGTGATAGACAGTAATGAGTTCTCTGTGAGAGAAGTTTGAGGTGAAATCCCTTGAGTAATGAGTTCTTTGTGAGAGAATTTTGAGGTGAAATCCCTTGATTAATGAGTTCTTCTCTGTGAGAGAAGTTTGAGGTGTAATCCATTGATTCCACCCTCTGGGAGAGCCATGGTGGATGTCATGTGTGTGACTCCATGATAACATCACGTGAGAGAGTTTGTGATGATTTTCTTGTACTTGTGTTTCACCCTCTGGGAGAGCCATGGTGAAAGTCATGTTGAGGTGACAACATCACGCAAGTGATGAACACTTGTACATACCATACATGGTTGTAGCCATTATGGTTGATATCATGTTGAGGTGATATCTGATATCACAATGAGGTGATATTCTTCTTTTCACATATGGTTGTAGCCATTGTGGTAGACATCATGATGAGGTGATATGTCTTGTGTAGTTGGAAGTATCATCCCTAGCTGAGAGGGAGTGTTGATATTATAAGCAACGTCGGGCTGCTTCTAGTGTTCCCCTATTTGCAATAAATTAAATATAGCCCCAGGCTATTTAATTTATCAAGACTCCAAGAGGTACTATTATTAAGAGACATATCTGTTTATTAAGGCAAACAAATTATAATGAAGAGGCATGATTATTATCAAGGCCGACCTTGATATGAATTAGGAGGAGGCACGATTTTCTAGACAGTCAACTTCTTTATTGAGGATGTGATGATTCAAGGAGGCTGACATGATGCTTTGGAGAGTCACAACCTCTCCCTCTATATTGTATATATAATCGATGGAAGCTTCATTGTTATTCATTCAGATTGCTTATTGTTCATCCTTCATCAAGTGCGAGTTCTTCACAAAGCAGTTTGATATCTATTGAGACCGAGTTTTGTATCAGTGAATTTTTATCTTGAGTTGGCTATGTTGCATCATTCATTGGTGCTTATATTTGGCCTTCATATTGGCCTATTGTAAAGGAGACTTTCTTTGTTGAGATTCAATATATAAGTGATATATTATTGTTGGGTTTTTCTGCCTCAAGAGGAGGGTTTTCCCAAGGTATCTATTGTGTTATTGTGTCTGATTTTGAATTAATTTTTGTGCATTAAATCTGATAATAAAACTAACACCTACAACATATCAAATGGATGTAAATGACATGCAAATGAAATGCAAACCTTAATTTGAAGATAGAGAGAAAATGGAAGATGGAATCACTCTGAAAACAAGTCTTTAGGTTTAATTTGATGGCTAGTTGCATCTCCTCAACCTAGATTTCTCCATGTTTCACCATAGGCATCCACCATCAACTCTTTGCAATGTTGGATCTTGAATGAGAAGTGAGCTTGAAGACCTGCAAAAACCCTAGTTTGCTGCCCTAAAGCTTCAACTTTGTTGTAAAAAATGCAAATAAGACTTATTGTGGAAGACTCCTAACACTTGAATTTTGATTTTTCTTTGTAAAAATGACTAAGAGATGTGAAAAATGCCCTAAAATGTGTATTTATAGGCATCACACCTATTTTCCCATTATTTAGACCTAAGAGGCTGACATCCACTTGAAAAATTAAGTTGAATTAATTGAATTCCCGCTCAAAATTACATTTTCCCCCAAAAGGGAATCATTCGCCACCCTTGGTGAATGGGTCCCACCAAAGAGGACTCATTCACCCAAGGTGGCGAATAGGTCCCACTAGTGGTTTTTGGAGGTGGGTTTTTGGGTTATGAGTGAATTAAGTGTTGTTTATCGAGATTTAGATGATTTCTCAAGTGAAATGATCCTCTAGATAAAAATAATAGGACTTAGGGGCCTATAAATGTTGTTTTGAAGAATGAATAATGTAGGGGTACTCAAAAGTAGGTCTAAATTAAGCATCAAATTGTCTCTTTTCTCAATAGTGTCCAATTTTCTATGCCACAGGTTGAATGTAGGGTTTATGGTTTAAGTATAGGGTTTAGGGTTGTAGGTTTATGGCTAAGAGATATTGTTTAGGGTTGAGGGTCAAGGTTAAGTGTATAGGGTATGAGGGTTGAGGGTATAAAGTGTTGGGTTAAGGGTTGAGAGTATAATTTTTTTTGTTTAAGTACAAGGTTGAGGGTATAGAGCTGAGGGATAATGTTTAGGGTTTAGGTTATAAGGTTGAGAGTATGAGGTATAGGGATGAGGTTTGAGGGTGTAGGGTTTAGGGTTTAAGGTATAAGGTTGAGGGTTAAGGGATAGTGTTCAAGGTTGATAGTATGTGGTTAAGTGTATAGGGTATAGGGATTAGGGTTTAGAATATTGGCTATAAGGTTGAGGATATTAGGTTTAGGATTGAGGGTATAGGGTACAATATTGAATGTAGGGTTTAGGGTTTAAGTTTATAGGTAAAATTACAAATTTGTTTCACACTTTTATAAAGGAAATAGCCAACACTGACCCAACTTTTAAACTTGAATCACTAAAATGTGATATATATATATATATATATATATATATATGTTTTGAATTTTTAAATGATGTAAACTAATAAAATATTTATTTTTTAGTATTTTATGTTTGTATTTTTTTGAATAAATTAAGAAATTATTTGAATATAGTTTTTGATAAATTAACACTATAATTTAGTTGCTGATAAAATGCTAAAAAATGAAGTTACATGAGATGCCAACCTTTATATAGAAAATTTTGTTTGTTTTCCTTCAATTTGTTGTGTGTATTAAATCATTCACTAGTAAACATTTAGGGCATTATGTTTTTCCATCAAAGGTAATAGAACCAATTCCAACAATCTATGTTGTTTTATCATCTCCAAATCTACAGAACCTCCATCATATTTTTCAATCTTCACAAACTTACTTTTATCACTGGTCATATGATTCAAACATCCACTATCAATCAACCATTCATCTCTGTTTCTTTTAACAAATAATGCAGCTTCAGTGTTATCACTAGATTTTGGACAAATATTAGAGATATCAAATCTAGGTTCATCCTTTTTCCACCAAAAAAAAACAATCCTCATGATTTGATTCATCATCTGAAATACTGACATTTTCATTGACATAATAGGCCTTCTTATTGATATTTAAAAAAAAATTCCTTGTTCCTTTTTCTAGAAACTTAGTTGCTAAATGACCAATCTTTCCACATTTGAAGCATTTAAGAGGTAACATACCTTTGTACTTTCCAGTACCTTTCTTCAGTTTCCTTGTGAAATTTGCTTCCAACTCATTTGAACTTTCTTTGTTTGGATCTTGTTTTGTCTTTGTGGCTTTGAAGGCTGTTTCAAATTTCTCCTTATCTTTTCCAAATTTTCTCATCTCAAACGTGGTCAAGGTGCCAAATAGTTTCTCTTTGGTGAATTTCTTTGGATCATAAACTTCCTCAATAGCCAAGATCTTGTCACTGTAGCTCTTTGGTGGGGTCATCAAAATATTCTCCATTACATCTTTATTTGTCAGAGTGCCTCTTTGATTTTTGACTTCATTTACTACATTGTCAACTCTCTGAAAGTAGCTTGCTATATCCTCACCTTCTTCTATCCTCAAGTTTTCATATTTGTGCTTAGTTGTCAACTTATTTGATAATTTGACTCTATCATTTCCTTCATAGATTTCTTTCAAATTTTCCCAAACTTCATAAGTAGTGCCCAATGAAATAAATTTTGTTAACTTAGTCTTAGACAAAACACTAAAGATTGCATACCTTGCCTTTTCATTCTCTTCATATGCTTCAATTTCATCTGTAGAAGAATGATCACTTGTTGGTTCAACATATTTTGTCTCAACAACTTTCCAAGTCTTGTAGCCAAGAGAGATAAGGTAACCTCTCATTTGCACTTTCCAAAAACTGTAGTTAGATCCATCAAACACGGGAATTGTCAGTTTGTATGCCATCAGATCTGCCCCAAGCGGTTAAGCTATTCTTCAAGGAACCAAAGCTCTGATACCAATTGTTCAATAGTCTGAATAACTGAGAGGGGGGGCGAATTAGTTATTATAAAATAATTTTCTCGACTTTAATTAATCTGGAGAAAACTTAAATCAATTAGATAATAATCTAACAGATATGAACATGAAAGCACATAACAACACCATGCATAAAGAACACCAAAATTTACGTGGAAACCTAAGAAGAGAAAACCATAGAGAATGCAAATTCTCAATTATAAAACATTGGTTACAGTGATTTTTACAAGGGCTCACTGCCAAATTGCTCACTACAAGTAAGGCTCACTATCGGTGGGCTCACTGCCCAACTATTACAACCAAAGATAAAAAAGGCTCATTGCCAAAGGAGAAAGGCTCACTACCAACAAAAAATGGCTCACTGCCAGAAGAATGATGGAAGGGAATCCATCGCTAAAATAACTGTCACCAACAATGACACTGGATAGGATCTCACTATCTGATGCCTCCAGTCATATAATTTCACATACTTCACAATGTCAGAATTTTTAGATTCACATTCATCACACTTTCTTTCATCGAACAAAACCAAATTTTACTTATACCATTCCATGCTTCCATAAAATACTAAATCGGCCAAACACAATTTGAATTAGGTCACCAAAAAACATTCCCACAGTGGAAATAAATGAAACATGGACCAAATAAAACCTCCTCGCTCAAATCAACACGCTACATGATATCTGGGACCAAAGAATAGGATATACATGTTACAATGCAAAAAATGTTCCAGAGCACATTAACCAATTTCTAGATCGGTTTAGACCCATAAGAGTGTATCTCATTATGTTGCAAAATGAATGGGACTAGGACAAACACAACCAAAGATAGATCATCTCAACACAACATCCAAAGCATGTCAATCCGGGTAACCAAAGCATCAAAATCAATCAACCAAGATATGTTGACATCAATGACAACAATCAACACTACATTCCAACATCCCTCTCTCTACCTACCTCTCCCTCTCACTCCCTACCACTCTCTCCATTTCTTTCTATCTCACCTCTCTCACCTCCTCTCTCCCTCTCTTCTTCCCTATCTATTCTATCTCCCAATCCCTCTCTACCTACCTCTCCATCCATCACACCCTACCATTCTCTCTCTACACCTCTCTATATCACCTTTCTCTCCCTCCCTCCCTACCTATCCCTCTCTCCCTCTCTTTGTTTCCCTCACTCTCTCTACATCTCTCTACTTTTCTCTACCTCTCCTTCCCTCTCTACTGATCTTTATCTTCTCTCTCCCTGCATCACTCTCTTTGTTTCTCTCTGTCTCACCTCTCTCTCTCTCCCTGCCTCTCCCTCCCTCTCTACTTATCTATATCTCCCCTCTTCCTCTCTACCTACCTCTCCATCCATCACTGCCTATCACTCTCTCTATTGCGCTTTATCTCACCTCTCTCTCACCTCCCACTCTCTTCATCCATACTTCTCCCCCTTCTTCCCTCTCTACTCTCTATCTCCATAATCCCTCTCTACCTACTTCTCCATCCATCACTCCCTGCCACTCTCTCTACACCTCTCTATCTCACGTATCTCCCTCCCTCCCTCATTCCCTCTCTACTTCTCTTTGTCCCGCTCTACCTCTCTTTCCCTCTCTAATTATCTTTATCTCCCCCCTCTCTCTCTCTACTCTCTCTATCTCCCCTCTTCCTATCTCGACCTACCTCTCCCTCCATCACTTCCTACCACTCTCTCTATTTCTCTCTATATCACCTCTCTCTCACCTCCCTCTCTCTCCCTCCATACTTATATCTCCCTTTTCTCTTCCCTATCTACTCTATATATCCCAATCCATGTCTCTACCTACCTCTCCATCCATCACACCCTACCACTCTCTCTCTACATTTCTCTATCTCACCCTTCTCTCCCTCCCTACCTCTCCCTCCCTCCCTCATTCCCTCTCTACTTCTCTTTATTTCTCCTCTCTCTCTACTCATTCCCTCTCTACATATCTTTATCTCCTCTCTCCCTCTCTCTACCCACCTCTCCCTCCATCACTCTCTATTTGTATCTATCTCACCTCTCTCTCCCTCCCTCTCTACTTATCTATATGTCTACTTTCCCTCTCTACCTATCTCTCCATCCATCACTGCCTACCACTCTCTCTATTTCTCTCTATTTCACCTCTCTCACCTCCCATTCTCTCCATCCATATCTCTCCCTCTCCTTCCCTCTCTACCTACCTCTCCATGCATCACTCCCTACCACTCTCTCTACACATCTCTATCTCACTTCTCTCTCACCCTCTTGTTAGGTCTCAAAAATGCAAGTTGTAAATCCTAAGAGGTTGTCAGGCTCTATGGTTAGACTTACAACGTTTTTGGGATAATTAATGGAGTTAACCTATGTGGTTCATGATGACTCCCTACACTTTAGGATTTGCTAAACCTAGGCACGTGAACCTTGATAACTGATGCATATTTTAGAGTTGTGTGACTTAGTTGAGTTTAGGGATCTATCCACAGTGGCATGAAATGTGGAATAGATGAAAACTTAATAGCTACTCCTACTCCTAGTGCTGAAATTTAAAATGTAAATGTATGAATTAGATTTTATGAAATGTGTAATGAAATGGGTAATGACCAATGCCTAATTCTATTGGGTTAATGGAGTCAATATTTGTATGATATATGTGTCTTATTTCTGGATATAGTTCGAAGTGTTTGGCACTTTTATAAGTTTATGACTGGCATAAATGTGCAAGGATATAATTATAAGGTTATTCTTATTGATCCAAATGACCTTTTCCAGATTACTGTGATTAATTAAGAGAATTTAATCCTTACTTGAAAGAGCCAATTAATTAAATCATACAAGAACAACAAATGTACCTTGATAAATTGAATATATACTTGATACACCAATTTAAATAATAAGGAAACATCATCCTTGTAGACAACCAGATAATATTTATCAATTAACTCAACAAACAATTGACACCAGAATTGGAACACCAAATTAAGTCTTCTTCTCCATTATATTACTTTAGAAATATTTTGCAATATACATCATAATATTTTGTTGAAGCAACTGATCAACCTATCTAAATACTTATGATTTTCTAACTACTGATTATTATTGATTATCTCTTCTTTTGATCTTATTTGTCATATATACGTTGTGTATTTCCAAGGGTTATGACCATTCATCCATTCTAGTGTAGTATCTTGATTATCTTTAGCAAAATAAAATATTTAATATAACTTGTTTGTCATCCCATGAAAAATAAAGCATTTTGCAATACTTTAATTTTAATTCCTATGCTGACAATTTCTCACTTTATATTTTACCCAAAATTTCCTTTGAGAAAAATGATTATTCACTCCACAATTTTTACTTTTAATTAACTCTCTTGATGAAAATATTTTACTTTGCACTTTACCTGTATACATTCTCATCATATTCTCATGTAAAATAATTACCCACTTTGAAACTTTTAATTTGTTTTAACTTCTTGGATGGAAATATTTTTACTTCTCAGTGAAAACATTTTGCCATTGTATTTTATATTATTAACAAAATAATATGCCCCAAGGTAACATTGAATTCACGATGATTAAAATATTTACTTTGTTCTTCATGCACTTTCTTTTTAGGTTCCATCAAAGGGACTCAAAACTTATTTTCTCCAAAAATCAACAGTCTCTTTAATTGGTTTTGTGCAAAATCATTTTATCCGAGGGACCAATGTTTTACTGTTGCTAATATTCACTTCTTTGTTCGATAAATTCAAAACATATGCATATTTAATTTTTTTTAGAGTATCAAGGAAACTCACATTTTACTCACTCTAAAATCTACTTCTCTCTTCAATGAAGGATACAACCTTCCCATTTTCAGGATATCTGAATTAGGACTTCAAAATTACTCCCTCTGAAATATCTAGGTCTCTTCAATGACATTTATGTCGTCTCACTACTTTTATCAGAGTTTTGAAGAGACTTCAAATATGTTTTCTCTGATACTAGTGTTTCTTATCGATAAATCACTTAAGTCCCTTTTGTTATTGGAAGGATTAAAAAAATTGCTCACTCCAATACTCATTTTCTCTTCGATGAAATTTTGGCTTTGCAACATTGCACAATTTTTAGGGTTTCTAACTGGTTGTTTGTGAGAGTTTATGAAATCATTTTCTTCATATTTCACTATACTTTCTTATTTATTATCCACTGGAGGCTTTGAGGATTCTTCACATTTCTCCTCTGTTTATACCTTGCATGTCCTCGTTTCTCTTTCATGTTCTATGGGGAAAATCTATTTTCCTAGCTAGAAAACCCCTATACTATCCTTTGGTTTAAAGGAAATTAGAACCTCAATGTAGCTGATTTCATTCTTCTCAAGCTTGAAATACTTTTTCATCTTGGCCTTTCCAATGTTCACCTCTTAGAGCCAAATGTCATACTCAAATATACCCATGCAAGATTTGAATCACCCTTATTCTCCAATTTCAAATGTAGTATTACAAAAGTTTCATCAAATGGAAATTTATTAAACTCCACTTTGTCTAGACCAACATTAGGTTTGTAAGGAATGGGAATCTCTTTTCTCAGAGGGAAGGTTATTTCCCCAAATATAGGCATATTTGCAATAAGCCCAATTTTAGTTTTGTAGAGGATGATGCTTCCAGGCTTGATATCATCAAAGGTGTCCTTGATGTCATTATAATTCAATATTATGGGGATCTTTATTGCCTTAAATCCATGGACATTGATTGTATCTGCATCGGCCATCATTTTATCTTCCTATGTTTTACACAAGAGTATAATGTTCCCTAGTAATATCTTTTCTTTCTCATCATTCACAGGAATATGCCCTTTTAAATCTGATTCTCTTTTTCTTCTATAGTACTTCTCAGAGAGAAAATCTCTAAATTTGTTCTAGAGAGATTTTTCTTTAGGTCATTGTTCACTTTCAACTGGATCATTTTGACTGCCAATGAAATTACTTATAAATTCCTATGCTCATCATCTCAACTATACTCAAAAGAGAGCATAAGAAATGAAAAAATCTCCACCATGCAGGGAATCCCATTAGTTCTCTCATGATCTACACATCATTAGAATGATCTCTATTTCTAGTTGTTTCCTTATTTGAAAACTCTATGTGATGCCAATACACCAGGTACTAATATAATAACATAATCAAAATCCACAGTCTCAAGACTGCTAGTCATCAAATCTACTTTCTTAAATCTAGATAATTACATCCATTTGTATGTTGAATGTTGCTTCTGTATGCATCCAGGGTGAAAATTTTGAAGTGGGTTCTTGTCAAAATTTTACTTTCTGGCATTTTGTACTGTGATAAAAGAAAGTTAGGTAGCCTTCAGAATTACCTTGAAAAACTAACCAAACATTCTCTTGGAGCCATGAAATTTCACCAATATGTTGATTTATGATAGGGGAACATGGTTGTCAAAGGGATTGGCATAAATTAATTAGGGTTGCAAGATATTAATGCCCAAATTTTCTTATTTGTTTTTGCAAACAACACTTGTCAGAAGTCATCTGCAATCCACCAACTTGCCATCTTGAAAAATTATCAAATCTGATTCTGGGAAGCTGCCACCCTGGAGATTAGTTCATTTAGGTCAAGTGAACATGTGTGCAAAAGTATTTTTCATCAATCCTCTTCTTTTACAAAATATCAAGCATCAAAGTTGACCTCTAAAAATTTTCTTCAAATGCATATGTCAAATTGTGTAAAACCCATTTGCTTTCATCTTCGAAAAAATATCAAACAATATGCTGGGGTATTGAAAAATGACACGAGAGAACATTATCATGGGGGGGATTTGGAGCACCAATTGGTTTTCCATGAAAATCTTCCAGTTGATAAATATTATCCTCCAAAGTTGACCTTTTTGGTAGATCTAACACTGTGTAGCCAACAAACCTTTTCAGAACCCTCCAACTTGGTACTTTGGAACCTCATCAAAACTAATTGTAGGATGTTGAAATCAGGTGTACACACTCACATATGGAAAATAAACATTGTTTACAAAGTTATTTTTCATGAAACTAAACAAGCTTCGAGTTGTGATTTTTCAAAGTAGGCCCTTGGAGCAGATTTCCCAACTGTATTTTTGAGTGCTAAAATCAAATTTTTCATCATGGGAACCTCAATTTTTGTAAAAAATGGTAGGAAATTTTAGGTTCTAACACCTCCTTCATTCCCTCTCTACTTCTCTCTATCTCTCCCTACCTCTCCTTCCCTCTCTAATTATCTCCCCCCCTCTCTCTATCTATCTCCCTACATCTCCCTCCCTCCTTCCCTCTCTCTCCCTCTCTCAATATCCCAACCTTCCTCCTCTATCTCTCTCCTATCCTCTCTACTCTCTATCTCACCATACTCTCTCTCTCTCTCTACTTATCCCTCTCTCTCTCTCTCCCAACCTTCTCTATCTCTCTCCTTTCCTCTCTACTCTCTATCTCACCATTCTCTCTCTCTACTTCTCCCTCTCTATCTCTCCTTCCCTATATACCTCTCTCTATCTCCCATCCTCACTCCCTCCTTCCCTCTCTCTACCTCTCTCTCAATCTCCCCAACTTCCTCCTCTCTATCTCATATTTCTCTCTCAATCTCTCTTCCCTCTACTCTCTATCGAGCACCATTCTCTCTCTCTCCCTCTCCTCTCTCTCTATCTCACCTCTCTCTCTCCTTCCTCCCTCCTTCCATCTCTAATATTCTCTATCTCCCCCTTTCTCTCTTCCTTCCTCCCACCCACCTTCCCTCTTTACCTCTCTCTCCTTTCCTCCTTTCTCTCTCTCTCATCTCTACCTTCCTCCTTCACTCTTTACTTCTCTCTCTCCTTCCCTCTCTACTTCTCCCTCTCTCCCCCCTCTCCCCTCTCTCTCAATCTCCCAAACCATTATTGAATATCATAAATCCTAATCCCCATACTCTACACCCTCATCCCTATACCCTATACCCTCAACCTTATAACCTAAACCCTGAATAGTATCCATCAACCATGGGTATCAGCACAAAGTTGTGTCACACTTTCGACCAACTTATCATCACAAGTGAATTTAAGTAATTTTAACTAAAAATTAATTTTGGTCAAACATATGATCTTGTAAGATTCATTCTAGCTAAGTTATATATGTCCACAACTTTTCCAACTAAAATTGTTGGCTAAATGCATATTTAGCACCACTTTGAGTCCAATTTACCCAAAAAATAAAATTATTTGAAAAACTTGATGTTTCAACAACTTCTACTCATGTAAAAATTATTATTTTTTAAATATGAAAAATACCCTTTTGTAGATCCATAAGTTTAGTTTTCAAAAATGTATATATTTTAATAGTTTAATTATTATTTATATTTTCCCCCTTTTTTTTTACTAAATATAGGTTATCAACACAAAACATTAGGTTGATTACCATGTCAAGGAAAAATTGTAAAACTTATTAATTTTTTTTTGAAAAAAAATGATGCCCTAAATATAAGAACCTATATCAAGATGCTATATTTTTTTTCTAGTTTAGATGAATAATTTATATGAAAGTTGGCATTGACATGAAAAAACTAAGTTTTAATACACGAGCATTTTAAATAAAATTTGAAAAAAATATTCCATGCCCTAAAGTTTCAAGTTATAAATACACACAACAAATTGAAGGAAAACAAATAAAATTTTCTATATAAAGGTTGGCGTCTCATGTAACTTCATTTTTTAGCATTTTATCAGCAACTAAATTATAGTGTTAATTTATCAAAAACTATATTCAAATAATTTCTTAATTTATTCAAAAAAATACAAACATAAAATACTAAAAAATAAATATTTTATTAGTTTACATCATTTCAAAATTCAAAACATATATATATATATATATATATATATATCACATTTTAGTGATTCAAGTTTAAAAGTTGGGTCAGTGTTGGCTATTTCCTTTATAAAAGTGTGACACAAATTTGTGCTTTTACCCATAAACTTAAACCCTAAACCCTACATTCAATATTGTACCATGTACCCTCAATCCTAAACCTAATATCCTCAACCTTATAGCCAATATTCTAAACCCTAATCCCTATACCCTATACACTTAACCACTACTAACCTTGACTATCCCTCCCTTAAACCTTATACCTTAAACCCTAAACCCTACACCCTCAAACCTCATCCCTATACCTCATACTCTCAACCTTATAACCTAAACCCTAAACATTATCCCTCAGCTCTATACCCTCAACCTTGTACTTAAACAAAAAAAATTATACTCTCAACCCTTAACCCAACACTTTATACCCTCAACCCCATACCCTATACACTTAACCTTGACCCTCAACCCTGAACATTATCTCTTAGCCATAAACCTACAACCCTAAACCCTATACTTAAACCATAAACCCTACATTCAACCTGTGGCATAGAAAATTGGACACTATTGAGAAAAGAGACAATTTGATGCTTAATTTAGACCTACTTTTGAGTACCCCTACATTATTCATTCTTCAAAAAACCATTTATAGGCCCCTAAGTCCTATTATTTTTGATCTAGAGGCTCATTTCACTTGAGAAATCATCCAAATCTCGATAAACAACACTTAATTCACTCATAACCCAAAAACCCACCTCCAAAAACCACTAGTGGGCCCTATTCGCCACCTTGGGTGAATGAGTCCCCTTTGGTGGGACCCATTCACCAAGGGTGGCAAATGATTCCCTTTTGGGGGAAAATGTAATTTTGAGCGGGAATTCAATTAATTCAACTTAATTTTTCAGTGGATGTCAGCCTCTTAGGTCTAAATAATGGGAAAATTAGGTGTCGATGCCTATAAATACACATTTTAGGGCATTTTTCACATCTCTTAGTCATTTTTACAAAGAAAAATCAAAATTCAAGTGTTAGGAGTCTTCCACAATAAGTCTTATTTGCATTTTTTACAACAAAGTTGAAGCTTTAGGGCAGCAAACTAGGGTTTTTGCAGGTCTTCAAGCTCACTTTTCATTCAAGATCCAACATTGCAAAGAGTTGATGGTGGATGCCTATGGTGAACCATGGAGAAATTTAGGTTGAGGAGATGCAACTAGCCATCAAATTAAACCTAAAGACTTGTTTTCAGAGTGATTCCATCTTCCATTTTCTCTCGATCTTCAAATTAAGGTTTGCATTTCATTTGCATGTCATTTACATCCATTTGATATGTTGTAGGTGTTAGTTTTATGATCAGATTAAATGCACAAAAATTAATTCAAAATCAGACACAATAACACAATAGATACCCTGGGAAAACCCTCCTCTTGAGGGAGAAAAACCCAACAATAATATATCACTTATATATTGAATCTCAACAAAGAAATTCTCCTTTACAATAGGCCGATATGAAGGCCAAATATAAGCACCAATGAATGATGCAACATAGCCAACTCAAGATAACAATTCACTGATACAAAACTCAGTCTCAATAGATATCGAACTGCTTTGTGAAGAACTTGCACTTGATGAAGGATGAACAATAAGCAATCTGAATGAATAACAATGAAGCTTCCATCGATTATATATACAATATAGAGGGAGAGGTTGTGACTCTCCAAAGCATCATGTCGGCCTCCTTGAATCATCACGTCCTCAATAAAGAAGTCGATTGTCTAGAAAATCGTGCCTCCTCCTAATTCATATCAAGGCCGGCCTTGATAATAATCGTGCCTCTTCAGTATAATTTGTTTTCCTTAATAAACAGATATGTCTCTTAATAATCGCACCTCTTGGAGTCTTGATAAATTAAATAGCCTGGGGCTATATTTAATTTATTGCAAATAGGAGAATACTGGAAGTAGCCCGACATTGCTTATAATATCAACACTCCCTCTCAGCTAGGGATGATACTTCTAGCTACACAAGACATATCACCTCATCGTGATGTCTACCACAATGGCTACAACCATATGTGAAAAGAAGAATATCACCTTATTGTGATATCGGATATCACCTCAACATGATATCAACCATAATGGCTACAACCATGTATGGTATGTACAAGTGTTCATCACTTGCGTGATGTTGTCACCTCAACATGACTTTCACCATGGCTCTCCCAGAGGGTGAAACACAAGTACAAGAAAATCATCATAGACTCTCTCATGTGATGCTATCATGGAGTCACACACATGACATCCACCATGGCTCTCCCAGAGGGTGGAATAAATGGATTACACCTCAAACTTCTCTCACAGAGAAGAACTCATTAATCAAGGGATTTCACCTCAAAATTATCTCACAAAGAAGAACTCATTACTCAAGGGATTTCACCTCAAACTTCTCTCACAGAGAAGAACTCATTACTGTCTATCACTGATACTGAGACTCTTTCTCAGTTAAGGTAGGATTCTCCACCATACCAAGGGTAAGTGCACAAAGTTGAGTCCACGAAACGTGGAAGTTTTTGCCTTAGGCAAAAAAATGAATTCGGCATCCAAAAAACGGGATCCCGTTTAGCTTCGGGATCCCGAGCCTAAGTTTAAAAAACGGGATCCCGTTTTTGGAAACGGATCCCGTTTTGGAAATTTCCATTTTTGGAAAATTTTTCAAAACGGATCCGTTTAAATTTTCAAAAACGGAAATTTCCAAAATAGAAAGTTTTAAAACAGGATCCCGTTTTGAAAAATTCCAAAATGGAAACCAATTTTTGAAAAATTCCATTTTTGGAAAGTTTTCAAAACGGATCCCGTTTTGAAAACTTTCCATTTTTGGAAATTTTCGTTTTTGGAAGAATTTCAAAACGGGATCCCGTTTTACAACGGGATCCCGTTTCGAACCATAAAAAATGGCATTTTATGAAACGAGATCCCGTTTTTTAAATTATGAATTTTTGGCGGGTTTTTTGGCTTGTTTTTTGGTTCGAGAAATGGCTTGGGGACCTGAACCTAAGCTTTGGACCTAGTTTGACCTGCAACTTGAAGGTCCTGTTAATGTCACAGGAAAATAATGACTTTGGACATATGTTTGAAGACCTATTTTGCAGATTTTTTTTACTAAATTAAAACCCATTATAGATGAGACAAGTGCAGATTCAAATATGTAATTTTTTTAATAATTTGATTATTTTTCTATTTTTCAATTAATTTCTAATGAAACTAGTCCATAAACTTGAATTATCGGGTTTTTTAGTATTTTAATAACTTTTGATCAACATAACATTTTGATGAATGGATTGTACGAGAAAACTTGGACAATTCTTTTCAATTTAAAAAAAAATCAAAAATGATAAGTTTAGGTCATCTTATGCATGTCATTACCCGATTTTTCAAAATGACAAATATGCCTAATAAATATTTAATAAAAAAAAATTCAATAAAAAATTATAAAAAAATATTAAAAGCAAGCTTTAGTGAGTCACAAATCTTTTCCCAAAAGGATTTAGAAAAATATGATAATTTAGGTCAAAATATGGATGTCGTACACGTGCATGGTATGGTATAAAAAGTGACTTTTAAACAGTGGTTTTTAGAAATGCCTATTGAAACTCAATTTTTACAATCTGGGTATTGAAATAAATTACATATTTGGAAACTAGACTCCGAGTACTACATTTTATGATTAGTGACTTTTTTGAAGATTCCATCTCTAAGTGCTTCAAATTTTAAGGTCAAATGTGTCAAATTCTGAAAATCAGGGAAAACACTTGCACTTTTTGGCCAAAAAGTGGACTCAACTTCTTGCACACACCCCCAAGCTTATCTCAAAAGTACACAAATTTTATTCTAGAGAGAGGCTTGGTGAGAATGTATGTCGTCTGCTCATCAGTGCTAATATACTTCAACTGTATAGCCTTCCTCAATACCATATCTCTAATATAGTGGTATTTGATCTCAACATGCTTGGTTCTATCATGAAACATAAGATTGAAAGAAAGCTTCACACAACTTTGGTTATCACAATGAATGATAGTAGGCTCCATTGATTGTCCAAAAAATCCTGCAAGGAGCTTACAAAGCTACACTGCTTCTTGAGCTGCCACACAAGCTGCAATATACTCTACCTCTGTTGTACTCAATGCTACAAATGACTATTTCTTGTTGCACTAGGAAATCATAGCAGATCATAAACTAAAGCAACATCCAGAGGTGCTCTTCTGATTAGTAACACTCCTCGTCCAATTAGAATCAGTATAACCATGTAGCTCCAAGTCTACATCTGAAGAATATCTCAACCCATATCCAGCTGTGCCACACAAGTATCTTAGGATATGTTTAGCTACAACAAGATATATTTGTCTTGGTTCACACATGAATTGACTAAGTGCACTCATAGCATAATAGATATCTAGTATAGTGTTAACTAGATACATCAAGGACCCAATCAACTATCTATACATCGTAGGATCCACCAAGTCTAAACTAGTTGGCAGCCTCCTTCAATTTATGTAGGTTGGTCTCCATAGGTGTAGACATGGATTTGCAATCCATCATAGCAAACCTTTTAAATATATCAATGGTGTACTTCCCTTGACTTAGAATCATCTCATCTAGTTTCTTCCAGACTTCTAATCCAAGGAAGTAATGCATAAGCCCAAGGTCCTTCATCTCAAATTGAAAAGCCAACTCCTTCTTACACTTGAGAATAAGGTGATCTTCTCCAGTAAGAATCAAATCATCAACATACAAGACCAAAATTAATTCTTCACCATCAATTACCTTAAAGTACAGATTTGAGTCTGCATCATTCTTAGAGAAACCCAAGCTTGACAAGTAACCATCAATTCTTTCGTACCATGCATGAGGAGCCTACTTAAGACCATACAAGGCCTTCTTCAACCTACAAACATGAGTCTCCTTCCTATGTACCTTGAATCCATCAAGTTACTCAATATAAACTTCTTCCTCAATCACACCATTTAGAAAAATTTTCTTCACATCCATCTAATGAATCTTCCATCCTCTAGATGTAGCAATGGCAATAATGGTTCTGACAGAAGTGAAGGGAGCAATAGGTGCAAATGTTTCTTCATAGTCAACTCCCTCTTTCTGTGAAAACCCTCTAGCCACAAATCTTGCCTTGTACTTCTCAATGCTTCCATTAGCCGCATGCTTGATCTTAAGAGCCATTTTGAAGATACAACAAATTTTCCTTTGGGTCTAGGAACAATGTCCCAAACATCAATTTTGAGAATTGATTGGTACTCCTCTACCATAGCATCTCTCCAAACCTATTGACTAGATGCTTCCTCAACACTGGAAGGTTTGGATTCAATAATCTGACTCATCAAGGCAACATAACTAGAGAACTTATGCAGCCTTTTACTTTCTTTGAATGTTCCTCTAGGAGCTACGAACCTTTTTGCTTCCTGCATTGTTTTCCTAGCCCAAAGAGGTCTTTTTCTCCTAATCACAATATTGGTAAGCCCATCAGTAGGTTCCAAGGGAAGAACTATATCACCATCTTCCTTTGGTTCTGAAGTCTCCCTCTGAGTCTTAGGAGTATGGTCAATTTCCATATCCAAAGGAGACTCATCATTGTCAATCTACATATGAGTTCCCTTGGATCTTCTAAATGCAACATCTTCCTCGAATGTGACATCTCTACTGATCTCAATTAACTTCTGACCTAGAACGTATATCTTGTAGGCTTTTGATGTCTCACTATAGCCCACAAATATTCCCTTCTTGCCAGAAGGCTCCAACTTTGTTCTCTTTTCCTTTGGAACATGAACATAGACAAGACATCCAAAGATCCTTAAATGACTAATCTTTGGCTTCTTCCCTATAAAGGCTTCGTACGAAGCCATATTCTCCAATACTTTGTGAGGACTTCTATTCTGAACATATACTGCAGTCCTAGAAGCTTCTGCCTATAAGAAGGTTTGCAGACCCTGGTCATGGATCATGGATTTTGCTACTTCCACAATCGTCCTGTTCTTTCTCTCTGCAACACCATTTTGTTGAGGATTATAGGGGACACAAAACTCCCTCTTAATCCCAGCATCAACACAAAAATTCTAAAAGCTGCCAGAGGTGTATTCTCCTCCATTATCAAATCTACTTGGACCTTGATTATTTTACCAGACAGACTCTCTACTAGAGCTTTGAACTCCTTGAATCTTTCTAACACTTCCTCAGACTCTTTATTTTTCAAAAAATAAATCCAAGTCTTTCTAGAGTGATCATCAATAAAAATAACATAATACAAGAAACCACTCGAAGAAGGAACAGACATAGGTCCACATAAATCAGAATGAATAAGGTCTAAAATACATTTAGATCTACTTTCTCTACTATGGAATGGAGCTTTTGTATTCTTACCCATTGCACAACCTTTGCAAGTTCCTTCATGCTCTTGATTGAACTTGGGAAGACCCGTAACCATCTTCTCCATGATAAGTAAGGCTCAGAAGTGTAGGTGAGCCAATATTCGATGCCAAAGATTTAATAAGCTTGAAGAATCGTGAACTAATGCCTGAAGTGGATGAGTGCACAACCTGTAGAGGATTTCATGTCTAACACCAATTACTTGAACAGTCTTGAAGTTGGAATTCTTCGTCCACACAAGTACTTTTCCTTTGGAGAAGGCAACTTGATATCCTTTATCTTCTAAAGTTGAAATGGAGATAAGATTATGCTTGATTCCAAGAACATAAAGAACATCACATAACTGAAGCGTAATGCCAGAATCCAAGTGGAGAGTAGAGGTCCCAATTCCTTTTACGGAGTAGCTAGCATCATCTCCAATAATGACTTGTTCAGAAGAATCTCTCTCCACCAAGCTTGATAAATTCTCCTTAAATCCAATGATGTGTCGAGAAGCACCATTGTCGATCAACCAAGTGTTGGTGTCTGAAGGTACATTTCTTGACAATTCTGAATAGAACAAGTATTCACATGAATCCTTCTGCGAAGAAGCATCATCAACATCTACAATGGTGGCCTGTTGCTTAGGTCTGGATGGACAATGCTTAGCAAAGTGGCCAAATTTATCACATCTAAAGCATTGGATCTTGGACAAGTCTCTTTTCTTCTTGAAAGTAGGAGCACCATCATTTCCCTTATCTCGATTCCTCTTGAAGAATCCTTTCTTTCCATCTTTTTCTTTCTTCTTCGAAGCTTGGGAGGTGAGAAAAAGAATTTCTTCATTGTTTGAACTTTGACCAATGCCTCTAGCCACCAACCTTGATTCCTCTTGAATGTAGTCGGCCCTCAAACGATCAAACTTAGGAAGTTTTGATCTCACACTGATTCCTTGAATGTAGGACTCCCATGATAAAGGAAGACCACTGAGAGCAAGCATGGTCAAGTATTTATCATCGATCACATGACCAATTGTAGAGAGTTGATCTCTCAATTCTGAAATCTTCATGAAATAGGAAATCACTGTTTCTCCTTTTGTCATCTTCACATGGTGTAGTTGTTGCTTCAGTGCAAGAGCCCGACTGGTGTTGTTTATTTCGTACATCTCCTCCAATGTTTTGAATATGTCCCTTTCCATCCTCAGCTTAGAGACAATAGGAACGATATGGTCCTTAATGGAATCAACCAACATCTTCTTTTCCTTGATGTCTTTCATCCTCCACTGCAACTTCTCTTCTTCCTCCTCTGGTTTAGGAACTTTGGTCTCCAAAAACTCAGCCAAATCATTCTCTTCCAAGGTGAGCATGATTCTGAACCTCCATGATGTATAGTTGGATGCTCCCTCAAGTATATCCTCAATTTTAAGACCGTTCACCATCTTGACTAAAATAGAGATAGACAAAGATATGAAAAGAGAATGGAGAGTATCGCTGTGATAACAAAATCTGATCATGATCTTCTCAAACTCGCTCTGATACCATGTTAGTTTTATGATTAGATTTAATGCACAGAAATTAATTCAAAATTAGACACAATAACACAACAGATACCCTAGGAAAACCCTCTTCTTGAGGGAGAAAAACCTAGCAATAATATATCACTTATATATTGAATCTCAACAAAGAAAGTCTCCTTTACAATAGGCCGATATGAAGGTCAAATATAAGCACCAATGAATAATGCAACACAACCTGTTGGTGTAATTAAATGTCTTGTACCTTGTCCTAGGTCATGATTACACCTTAGTTAAGTTTACTTAGGGACCACATAGGAGGTTGTTGGAGATTTTCCACTTTTGGTGGACTTGACATGTCATTACCTCATCACTTCCACCTTTTGTGGACACATCATGTGATCATCTCTCCACCTTTTGTGGGTGATCCACCTTTTGTGGAGATTATCACATTATCCCTTTCCACTTTAGGTGGAGTGATAACTTTTCATAGTTATCTCATGTCATAAGATTACGACACTTGTCATAATCTTATGCCCTCCTATGTTCTCACCTTGGCTATATAACCAAGGGGTCCTCTATGTATGTATTGTATTGCATCTCATATTATTGACATTGAATGCAGTTTATTCTTGTCATATTCTATCTCTCTCTTTTGTGCTTTCTATTAGGCCTCTAGATCTTGGGTGGCTACTTTCATAGCAAATTCTTACATGGTATCAGAGTGATTGGAGTGCCTTTGGTTAGTCATTTGGAGAGATTCTTAGAAGATTCTATTTTTGGCCTTATGTTGCAGCAGCATTTTGGAGCATCCTACACCAAATCTGAGCCCACCATTGCATTTGGGAGGCTGTTTTCATTCAAGATTGCCTTTCGTTTCATTGAAATCGGATATCGGGAGCTCCAGATTTGAAAAAATTGCCAATTTGGGTATTTTTCAATTTTCTGAATCTTTCAACAATTTGAAAAATTTATTTGTTTGGAAAATTAATTTCCAGTTTCAATATTCTGCAAAAAAAATTTGTTAGAATTTTTTGAAATTTTTTTTAGAAAAATTGATTTGGACCAATTGAATTTTGTAAAGAAAATTTGTATTTCAGAAAATATTCTGCGAAATTTTTTGTTAAATACAAAATCATTAGCAAAAATATATTTTCGCAGATTATTTGTCATTGTATAAAGTTTCTTTTGATTTATAAATCCAAAATAAAAAAAAAATAAAAAAAATAAATTGTATTGATTTTGTTAAATCAAAATAAATAAAAAATCAAATTTTTTTGCGGAGGTACCGTAGCCGGTACACAGACTGTAGTACCCTGTACCCGCAGGGGAACCGACGGCCACCACGAGCCGCCACGTGGCTCCCACCAATGCCACCGCGGGCCCCTCTTCCAATCGTGGGCCAGGTTGTACCCGGCGATCAAAATTCACCGGCGGTGAAAAAAACAAAAATTCGGACGGCAAAAATTTGAAGATTCTGGTGATTGTACAGGGAATATTCCGATAACAGGCGAGCATATTCCGACCAGAAGAGCAACGGTAGTATGACGGGCTGACGACCGTCAATTTTAGGCTCATGGAGATCCCGGACGTCCAAATGACCGTCAAATTTAAGCTCATTGATTGATGGCGTCAGCGTGACGTCAACATCTTTCAAAAAAAATTTTGCCCCGCTCTCTAATGGGCTTTTTGAATTTGCAATTCAACTTTGGAAGGCCGTATCTCACTCATTTTTGCTCCTTTTTTCGAGATTTTTTTTTTTATTTGGGCTAATTTTTCGTGTAATTCATAGTGGTGTACTCAGTTTCTGATTTTGGTGGACAGATTTTCCCGAATTTATAGTTTCTCATCACTGTACCTGTCTTGTCACTGTTTCTGCAACTTCCAAGGCTTCGTTCAGGCTCATACGAACTCCTTTTCAGGTGCTGTTTTTTTTGAAAGTGCATGATTTTTTGTCTACTTCTTGAATCTGCAATCAGTTTGAAGTGATCTTGAGTGGATTTTGTACTTTCAGCATATGGTCCTTTTTGGCCTATTTGGCACTTGTATTGCATAGATTTGAATTTAGGTCTTTTCTTATTTATTCTAGTTTGTTATCAGCCTATTTATTGGCAAGTTGTAAATCAGAAATCATAAGCCCACTTAGCCAAGTTGCAAGTGGCCTATTGTACTTGCACTACAATATAAAGTGCCAAAATCATCTATTTGTGGGGGGGTACTTTTATTGAGTGATTTTGGGGGGGTGTCTCTTGTGTGATTGTTCATATTTTCTCTCTTGTGCTCTTGCATTGCATCATGGGTTCATCTAAAGTTCCACTCTTAACTGCACATAATTATGGTACATGGAAAGTATGTGCATGGAGTAAACTAATGGAAAAAGGTTTAATTTACTACATTGATGGAACCATAACTGCACCTTCAGATCCTAAGGCAGATCCAATTGCATATATGGATTGGCTCACTAAAACTTCTATGGCATTGGGTACACTAAGAAAGTTCATTTCAGATGATCTCATTTTCCATGTTGATAAATGTACTACAGCTAAGGAAGCTTGGGATAAGCTTGCTGCTTTGTATGGCAAGGTTGATAAGGTTAAGGGATACAAGCTTGAGCATGATCTCTTAAGCCTTGATCCCAAGGATTTTGATACAATTCAGGATTATGTCACTAAGGAAACTGAACTAAGAGTACAACTAAAAGATTGTGGTATTGAAAAACAGGATGATCAATTGGTCTTCAACTTGTTGGATAAACTTCCAGTTGAGTATGCAGCCTTTGTTTCAAGTTTTCAAACTCAAAGATTGACAATTAGTAACTTCACAACACCATCTTTTGAGGCTCTCACAGATCTTTTGATTCTTGAGAAAAATAAGTTGATGAAAATGGGCATTCTAAAGTCTTCAACTTCAAGAGCATTGGTGGTCAATCATGGAAACAATAAGCAAAGCAAAGGAAAGGACCAAAAGCAATCTTCGCCAAAGCCACAAGGAGAGAAAAAACAATCCACTCCTCCACAACAAAGCTCAACTTCATCTTCTTCAAAGAAGTACAACAATTCAAGCAAGAGGGAGCAACCAACATGTGCATATTGCAAAAGGATTGATCATGAAGAGCATCGTTGTCATGTTAAGCAAATTGATGAGTTGAAACACATCCTTAAGAAGAACAACATCAACTTTCCAGCTGCATATCAAGAGGACTCATCTCCTTCCACTTCTTCTAAGGTAAAAAGTACAACTCTCATGGCAACAACATCAAGCTCATCTCCTTCTTCATCATCTCAATATGAGAAACATAAGGGGCAAGCATTTCTTGCAGTTGCATATTCCAATTCAAATAGGTGGTTCCTTGATTCAGGAGCTTCGCATCATATGACTTCATCCAAGGATATGTACTCTTCCTTTGATTCTTGTTCATCACCACCCATTTTGATGGCCAACAACACTTCTTTGGCAGTTTGTGGGAAGGGTTCTATTGACGTTGAAGGTGGAGCATTTAATGATGTTCTATGTGTGCCTACTTTGTCAAGGAACATCCTTTCCATCTATCAGATTACACGTAGTGGTTCAGGAAAGAGTGTAGAGTTCACACCAGATTATGTCATTGTTCAGGATTTGCATAGTAGGGCTCTTGTTGCAGTTGGGGAGGTTGATGATCGTTCTCGGTTCTACACCTTCTCATATTTTGCTCCTATTGTGATTCAGTTCACCCTAGTGTGGACACACTTGAGGAGATTGAGTATGGTTACTTGAATCTTGGAGTGGTTTCTACTCCTGAGGTTCTTGAGCCTATTGTTGATATTCCATCTCCTACATTGAATGATGTACCTGATGATACTTGTGTTCTGACAATTTCAGTACCTTGTGATTCAGTGCAACAGTGTATACCTTGTCTTCCAGCAGCAGCTTCATGGGATGACTACTTATCAGACATTAGCAGTTTGTTTGTGGAGTCCTACATTGCAGACTTGGGAGACACACTTGATTACTTACATCTTCTCTTTGATGAAGGTTATTCTTCTTCAGTTGTTGCGATGGAACACTCTGACCCTCCTCTACATGATCAATCTTTCGAGGTTGATGTGATTGTGGATGCATATGTACAACATTTGGAGGAGGCAACTTTCTCTCTTAAGGAGACATCGTCTTTGGAGTATGTTCTACCTACATCCTTGCTAGATCTTGAGTTGTCTTTTTCAGCAGATGAGAGTGTTTTTGCAAAGGGGTTCTCACAAGTTTCAGGAAGTGACTACACCATTGCAGCTTCACATAGTTTGGGGAAGGCATCTTTCAGCATCAACACAGGGACATTTGAGCAGATTTCAAAGACTTCTTACACTTTGAGGGTTCTTTCTTCTTCACTTGTGGATTGGGGAGACTTCATTCATACACCTTTGGTATTGTTTCTTCATAAGGGGAGGAATGTTGTTTGACAGTTTTGGAGCAGCTTCTTCATTCCTTCTTGAGTATCTTCCATTGGTGATCATTGTACATTGAGGGGGGGCTACCTTGTCTCTCTTCTTCTCTTGTATGGGGGGGACTTTTTCCTCCCATGGGGTTTTTCTCCTTCTCATGCTATGTTCATAGCTTTTTGTATCTCATCTCTCTTTTGGGGGGTAGTTTTTTCCCACTGGGTTTTTCTATCTTTACTCCACTTGTGATAGATTTCATTGCATTTGTACATGGGTACCTAACATGGCCTAGTAGTTGGGACCCATATTGCATTGTTTGCATTTGTGTACATTCTCCCTAAGTTTCACTTAAGGGGTTGTGTTGGTGTAATTAAATGTCTTGTACCTTGTCCTAGGTCATGATTACACCTTAGTTAAGTTTACTTAGGGACCACATAGGAGGTTGTTGGAGATTTTCCACTTTTGGTGGACTTGACATGTCATTACCTCATCACTTCCACCTTTTGTGGACACATCATGTGATCATCTCTCCACCTTTTGTGGGTGATCCACCTTTTGTGGAGATTATCACATTATCCGTTTCCACTTTAGGTGGAGTGATAACTTTTCATAGTTATCTCATGTCATAAGATTACAACACTTGTCATAATCTTATGCCCTCCTATGTTCTCACCTTGGCTATATAACCAAGGGGTCCTCTATGTATGTATTGTATTGCATCTCATATTATTGACATTGAATACAATTTATTCTTGTCATATTCTATCTCTCTCTTTTGTGCTTTCTATTAGGCCTCTAGATCTTGGGTGGCTACTTTCATAGCCAATTCTTACACAACCAACTCAAGATAGCAATTCACTGATACAAAATTCAGTCTCAATAGATATCAAACTGCTTTGTGAAGAACTCGCACTTGATGAAGGATGAACAATAAGCAATCTGAATGAATAACAATGAAGCTTCCATTGATTATATATACAATATAGAGGGAGAGTTTGTGACTCTCCAAAGCATCATGTCGACCTCCTTGAATCATCACATCCTCAATAAAGAAGTTGACGGTCTTGAAAATTGTGCCTCCTCCTAATTCATATCAAGGTCGGCCTTGATAATAATCGTGCCTCTTCATTATAATTTGTTTTCCTTAACAAATAGATATGTCTCTTAATAATCACGCCTCTTGGAGTCTTGATAAATTAAATAGCCTAGGGCTATATTTAATTTATTACAAATAGGAGATCGCTAGAAGCAGCCTGATACTGCTTATAATATCAATAGTAGGGTTTCTAGGATTGAAGTCTTGCATCATTCAAATCACATTTTCACATCTTATTCTAGCACATTAGAATAGGGTTTTGTCATACTTCATATTTTCCTAGTCTTTAATACACTTAAGGCTAGGGTTTTATGTAGATTTCATCCATTCAAGGTTTGAATACCCAATTAGGGTTTGACCAAGTTAAACCCCCCACTAGACAACAAATTTTAATCTATTTTGTAGGTATTTTCCAAGATCCTGATTCAGATCCCCGTTAAAAAGTATTGTACAAGTGACAAGGTGCAGGTTTGAGATCTGAATTTGTAGAAAATTGAAAGAGGAATGATTCGCCATGGATGGCGAATGAGTCCCACTTAAGGTGGCTATCAAAGTTAAATGCATATTCCAGTACCCAGTGAGCAGAAATCAGTTTCTGGGCAGAAAACTCTGACCTGGGACTGAATCGCCTAGGGTGGCGAATGAGTCCTAGTCAACCTAAAAGTCAACTTTTCTAGATTTCTAGAGTGTTTTCCAATCTTCATCAGTCTTACAGGTGCACACATTCTAAATTATAACTTTCTATTTAGTTTCATTTGCATGTTTGTTCATCTTTTTAAGCTTTTTGTAAACATCACTGTGTTTTCAAATATTGCATATTTCATTAGTTTTGCATTCATAATCAGTCAATTCCATGACTTAGTTGTATTTAGATCATTGCATTTAGTCTCAATTCCATCTAACATACCTTAGTTTGAGTGAACCACCTCAATTTTAGTGTTCTATCTCTCTCCTTTTAGGTGAAAGATCTTAAGAGTGTAAGAGAAGTACATAGAACACCTCAAAATTGATGGTTCATTTTGGTGAACCTGCATATTGAACACATTATATTTATGATTTGCATTTGCATTTGCATCCTAGGACTCAATTGCATTAGCTTTTGCATTGTTTTTTCATCCTAGGGTTTATTAAAATTGCATTAGTGAAATTATCATTTAGAGTTCATTATTGCATTTCAATTTATCAAATCATTTCAAAATTTTACATTTCCAACATTTATCTTTATTGTACAAACCTGAACACATAGAAAAACATAAAAAAAATTAGAAAAAACTTAAAAATACCTCTCCTGGGACTCATTCGCCACCTTGGGCGAATCAGTTCCAGTGCACTTTTTGCATCAGTATTTCCAGAATTTAGTTTCTTGCTTTGCACTTTTTTGTTCCCTGCAGTTGCTTTTCTGTTCCTTGCAGTTCCTTTTCTGTTTTAGCTTAGTTACTTTCTAATATATCTAAATCATTTGCATAAGCATCATTTCCTTTCATGGAATTTATGGATAGTATTAGATTTTTGCAAGTTTCCTTTTTAGAATTAGTTCCTAGTTCTTTTAAATTAGATTCATCAATACATAAAAACAAAAAAACAAAATCATCAAGCCAACCTTTCAAACAAATGATTCACTTTAGAAACACTATCTCATCCAAGCCTCTTAGTAGTGATGATGTAGACAAGTTAGATGAATTCCTTCATGAATTCCTCTCACTCACTTCATCCTCTAAAGCTTGCCATGAGAATCCTAAACCAATTAATGATAACTTACCACCCAAACCTTTTAGTAGTGATGATCTTGACTTGTTAGATGAATCCCTTTAGGACTTCATATCGCCTAAGTCATCCACTAAGGTTCGTTGTGACCAAACTACAACAAAGAACGTTAATGCCTCTAACGTTTTCCATGAGAAGCTTAAACTAATTGATGATAACTTACCCCTACAACCTCTTAGTTGTGATGACCTTGAATTGTTAGATGAAACCTTTTAGGACTTCATCTCACTTAGGTCATCCATTAAGGTTTGCTGTGAACAATCTAAAACTAAGGGCATTAATGTGATTCAGTCTCAACTCATTCTTTACCCACCCTCACATAAACTTCATCCTTCCAATAAACCCGAGTTTACTCTTTATCCACCTAAACCTGATGTGTTGCAACAATCTAGTAATATTACTATTTCTCATACATATAATACCCAAAATAATCTGCAGCCACTACAACCAACCTTACCCTCTTTACCTTTACCTAATCCGCCTAGTGCTCCTCGCTTTCCCTCACACACAAAGGAGTGCGATCTTATTGAACAACTCAAGAATACTCCTACAAAAATTTCCCCTTGGGATTTATTTCAGAATTCACCAAATTATCGCACTATCCTTCAAACAACCTTATGTAACATATTGCAGTTCCTCCTAGTACAACTCTAAATGATGTGGCAACTTTAATACATGGAATGAATAAAGTTAATCTAGACATTACTTTCCATCAACATGAGCTCCCTCCTTTAGAGTTGCAAAAAAAAATGAATCCTTTATGATCATTGCTCAATTTAATTGAATAGGTATCAAGAGAACCCTCATTGATAATGGTTCTGCCCTTAATGTGTGTAGTGTGAATATCCTTGATAGATTGCATGTTGACAAGTCACAAATAAAATATGATCCCTTATCCATTCGAGGATTTGATAATACAACAAAGCAACCACTCACCGTAATCACTTTGCCTATTATAGTTGGGGTGGCTATTAAGCAAACTCCTATTCATGTCATGCCTTATGATCTTTTGTATAATCTTCTTTTAGGAAGACCATGGATTCATGAGATGAATTCAATGCCTTCGACCTTTCATCGTATCATGAAATATGTCTATAACAACAACATTTATCAAGTTGAAATAGACCCCGAGCCTAAAAGTTGCTTGCATCTTGAAAAATGAACCACAAGTCCTCTAAATACATTAATTCCAACATCTAATATAGAACCTCTCAAAATTGAACAACAAGATAAGGAATCGGTCTCCAAACTTTTTGGTGATGATTGGGGATCCTTAGAATTCACACATTCATTTATGGGCGAATACATAATCACACAAAAGAAGGATGAGAAACAAGAACAACCAACTGTCATGTCAACTCATAATTCAGAAAAATATTCTCAAACATCTATCTCCTCTACTTTGGAAGAAACTACAACATACACAACAAATTTTTTATGAGATAGATTATCAACATCCACCTAATCTGAAGGAAATGGAAAGACTTTATGGAAAAGGATATGAACTTGTGAAAAAATTAGGATATACTGGAAAAGGCCGTGGAAAGCATGAACAAGGTATTCGTGTCCCTATAGAACCTAATAAACAAGAGACAAAAATTGGATTGGGATATTCTTTTTCTAAGACAACAAAAGCCACTCAATGACCATGTTTGAACATCAACACTATTACATGTCAACCAAAACACAAACTCACAATCAAACATACTGAATTGCTTGATTTGAACTTATCACCATCATGGCAGTATGTTGATAGTGATGAAACTCTGAAACAAATGTTAGGACTTTATAATAACACATCCTCTACTACTCCCATGAAACAAGTGACTTGTGTTATGATAATTACTAAGAAAAAAGATAGTGATATCACCAAAGAACCATATGATCATGAATTTCCTAAATTTAATGCACTCCCCTTAGGAGATACAATTGATGTGCCAATGGACATAGATGATAAAGACAAAGTTATTAAGATTGGGAAGTGCCTTGACGACGAAGAACAAGAGGACACTACAACTTTACTTCATGATTTTCCTAAAAAATTTGCTTGGAAATATTCTGATATGCTAGGAATTGACCCAGAAATTGTGACACACAATATCATTCTCACTGAAAATGATAAACTTGTTCACCAAAAGATATGAAAAATGCACCCTAACATAGCCTTGCATGTTAAAGCAGAGCTTGAAAAACTTCTTGATGCATGCTTCATTCGACCTATTGATTATTCCCCTTGGATCTCAAACATTGTCGTAGTTGCTAAACTCAATAATCCTATTAAGGTATGCACATATTTTCATAATTTGAATAAAACCTCTTTAAAAGAAAACTTTTCGCTTCCTAATATTGACATGATCATGTATTCAACTATTGGACATTCTTTATTGTCATTCATGGATGGATTTTCTGGTTATAATCAAATATTTATTAACCCACAAGATCAATGCAAAACCACATTTACAACTATTTGGGGAATTTTTTGTTGGGTGGTCATGCCTTTTGGCTTAAAGAATGCTAGCACAACTTATCAATGAGTGATGACATTGATATTTCACGATTACATACATAAAATCTTGGAAGATTATGTTGATGATATCCTTGCTAAATCCTTAACAAGACAAGATAATGTACATGTCCTTCGAAAAATCTTCAAGTGAATATATAAATATTGTAGACACCTAAAAATGACCTAGGCCTGCAAGCTTCATTTTCACCACTTTCGTCCTAGCATAATTGTGACATTTAATTATGTCTTTGGTCCACATTCAGCTATTAATTAAATAATTCATAATTACTTAATTAATTCATGTCCTTTGATTCTTCATGATTATTAAATAAATAAATTTTATTTATTTATTAAATACGTCATTAATTGTCTAAGTTTTCCTTTAATTAAATAAATTTCTTAATTTATTTAATTTCCCTTTCGACATTTAATTCTTCCCGATTATTAAATAAATAAATTATATTTATTTATTTAATATGTCACTAATTGTCTTAATTAAATAAATTGATTAATTTATTTAATTAATTGGTCTTATCTGCTAAATTAAATAATTAAATTTAATTATTTAATTGCTAAGTAATGTTCTTCTCATTTTAAATAAATTAAATTATTTAAAATGTCATGTCAATCTTAAATGCTAGTCCTTTTTGATAAATAATTTGAAAAAATTATTTATTGTCTCTCAAAATCCATAATTTGAATTATTTTAATTCAAATTAGTAATTAATCTTCTAAAAATCAAGCAATCGGGCAGATTCTTGATTTTCTAAATCTTATATTTAGTTCACATCTTATCTCTTTGATTTTTCGAATCTTGCAAATCAGACAATCTTATCTTATTGATTTTTCGAAAATCTTCATTTTCTAATTAATTTGTCTCATTTATTCTCCACCGTCGATTCAATTTTATTCTGACTGTTCGATTAAAATTTTTTCCCTAACCCTAATTAGGGATTCTCAAGTTTAATCTGGATCGTTCATTTTAGGTTCTCATCATTGATTTATCTCATCCGTCCATTCGAAATGGCCTTTTCTATAAAATGTCATCTTCTTCTCATTTTTCAGAGACACATACATGCTGACATTTTGCATAGACATTGTAGACATTTACTTGCACATTTTAGTTTTTCATATGCAATTTCAATATTTGTTATAGTCATTTAATCAAATCTTGGCATTGTTTAGGCATAGACATTTAGCTTGTAATTAAATCTTCCGAAACTTGCTTTAGTCTTGTCTCTTGTCATAGTTGCTCATACACAAATCTGAGGTCATCTTCATTTATTGCAAGTTAGGAGGTGTAACGAAGGTCAATCATGGAAGATGGAGAATGCAGGTGATATAATTGCCTTTTATTTTCATTGTATTCCTTTGTGTTTTGTTATATTCAATGGATTTTAGTGTTATTGATCTAACCATCTAACAAATCTAATTTTTTCTTTGATTACATTGGTGAACCCGACATTTTGTAGAGAAATTTGTGTGTGTTCTTGTTTGCTTTCACTGTTTTGCAAGTTACAGCCAAGACGTCACACGAAATCCCGTCACCTTTATTAGAGCACAGAAAAATGGGCGAATAAAATATTTTCAAACGGTTTCTGGGTTTTGTAGATCTCACTCTCAGCTTTCCAGAACATCAAACGGTTTTAAATTTTGTTGAGATTTGAGAAAGTTATGGGCATTTAAGTGATCATCATTTTTTTCAATTTAATTTTTAAACCCGCGTTTTTCTTTTGTCTATAACATTCTTTTTGTGCAGAATTGTGGAAAAAAAATTCTGGGTTTTGAAGGTCTATCATTTAGCTTTCCATGGATATTTACCACTTAAAATTTGGTTAAGTTTTGAGCAAGTTATCTCTGTTTTAATTTGTTGCTGTCATTAATGTTTTTTTTTTTTTATTTTTGTGTTACTAATCTTCTCTTGTAGCGTGTGGTGATCCCCATTCGTGTGTTGAAGACCATTGATTAAAGAGATTAATAATTCATTGTTTGCAGATTCGAATGTCGAAGACAAGATAAACAAACATTGTGCTTGTTTTTCTTTCATAGATTAGCAAACATTTGATTTTGGTGCATATAAAAAGAACACATGTCTTCTTTGATTGATTGTGCTTGCAAGATGGTAGGTGAGTATGCTCTCACTTGGTGAAAACCTCGTGATCAGAAAACCAGACCCATCTTTATTTGTTAATTACCCTTCACGATTCGGTATATCGGAGTATCCTCTCCCCTTGCGCATTCGTGTGATCCTGGGTGTAAGAGAAACGGTTACTAACTCTAGAACTTGGGCCTGTTCTGGTGGGAAAAAGTACTCACCCCAGAACAACTCAGACCGGTAGCACCCTGACACCGAGGGACTTCCAGCCGGTATATAAAAGTGGGTTCTTAGGGAAAGCCCAAGAATCACGAGCGTGGTTCCGACGAGATAAATCCGAAAAGGGACTCTCGCTGCATGGATCACGCCCCACGAACGGAATGCCTGAATTAAAAACCTCTTGTCTTAGTGTCCAACCGTTCTATTGGCCGTTGCTTGGTATAGTGCAGGGTACAGTATCATGCCCGAAGACACTCACTACTGATCCCCTTGAGTAGAGATAACATTTCTTGGGAAGTCACTACCCAAGAATTCAAATTTGGTGTGCTCGAATGACGTTAATGAGCCGTGGAGGGGAGCCAATGCCATCAAAATTCTAAGCTATCTACTCTCGAGAAGGAAAGGTGTTTATCACCAATCCGGGGTATATCGGTGGGTATACCAAGTATACAAACCCTTGGCCTATTGGCCTTTTATGATTGTACTTGTCTTATGTGTGTTTGTTTACACCCAAAACATTGTGCTTGTCAAGTGCTTGTTGGATTTTTTCAAAACATTATACACAATATTCACAAATCTGGACACAAACAATCGACCTTGGACAACTCAGACTTTTCAACAAGACATCAAAACACAATCTCAGTCCTCATTTTGAACTTAGACTTGGTATTGTCCATCATAGTCCTCATTTGGTATCTAGACTTGGCATTGGTCATTTTCCTTAGTCAACATCTTCATTGTCACCTTAGCATTTGGCATCCTTTCTTGACCAATTTTATCACCTTGCATTAGTCATTTCCCTTAGAAAAACATCATCATCATCTCTTCAATCCAATCAACATCATTTTACACCATGACAACATTCGAAGACATAGCACTAGAGCTTATTCACATGCTTCATGAAGCTCAAACAAGCCAATCACCTTTAAAACAACAAATCATTCAAAGAGTCCATGACATGCTCAAATACTTCAAAAAAACCAATCACCTAAAATGCAACAATTCATAGCACAAATCTGATACCTCATAGCCAATGGTCAAGTCCAACAAGCACATCATCAAGTCCAATCACTACATCAACAAATTTCACATCAATCCTATGTGTCACCTATATCATCATATCAACCTCATCCATCCACATATCAACTTTCCCCTTCATCAACCTATCACAACTCTTCTAATGTCAACCCTTATCCATACCAATCCACCTCTCAACAATCATTACCCTATACAACCCCTCAATCATCATTACAATAACAAATCATATCACAAGTCCAAACATCATTTCAACCTCAACACATTCAACCCCAATCCTATGTGTCACCTTCATCGTCATGCCAACCTAACTCATTTACCTATCATGTCAATGCCACATCAACATGTCCACCCATATCACAACAAGAACGTAGCCTCCCAAGTCCACCTTGGCAACAACATCAAGAGCCTTTAAGTCTTAATGCCACCTTTGACAAGGGGAACACCAATCTAGTCCATGCACCCTTACCACCATCCAACCAAATGCCTATCCATAATCCACCATGTCCTAGTCCTAATCCATTGGCCTCTCCACCTTTTAACCAATCAAACTCTTCATTACCACCACCATCATCTAATCCTCCTTCAAATCAATGCCCTACATTTAGATATTTAAAAAATAAATTGATGGCATTATCTAAATCCACCCGTCCACCTATAAAGGATGTGACCCAAGGGCTACAAGCAAGGAATCAATTGTCTCCATGTTATTCAACACATATGCTTGAACATACCAAAGAGCCCTCAAACATCATGCCAAGTCCTTCAAGTCAACCATGTCATCCACAACCCCTTGAGCCAATTCAAGAGTCTCCCTTCATAAGTCCAAGTCACCCTCTTTCATGCTCCTATGTTGTTGACCATCAAGAACATGTCAAGTCTCTCCAAGAGTCATCCCCTTGCAATTCCATTCAAGCAACACAAGAGTTATTTCAAGAGTCTACTCCCAAGCATGTGGAAACATCAAGCCCTAGTCCTAATCAAGATCAAATCATTTTCATCCAACCCATCCATAATCTATATCATTTTTATGATCAAGATGATATCCATAATGATGAAGATCCTATCCAAGAGCAACTTGATCCTATACCCGGCCATGAGAAAGATATTCCAAATTCACCTCCACCTAGTCCTATTCATGATCCATCAACATTTACTTCCCAAAATGAGAAACTTGCCTCCATTACACACATAGACGATATTCCTCAAGCACAAGAGTATTCCAATATGGACATATTTGAAAATGATCAAGCTATAGCTGAATTTACTAGGCTCTATGACACTAAAAATAATGATGGCTTCGAAGCACCAAGAGAATTATTTGAACCTGACATGTCGCATGATCAAACCAAAGATATCAGTCAGGAATATGTCCAACATGATAATGAAGCTAAGACACTTTATCAACTAGGGTCATCTATCTTTGTCAGAGCAGGCTTTCTCACAGATGAAAATATTACAAGTGACAATGTCCATAGACATCATGATGGGTTAGCATCTTGCTTTCAAAGCAACAAATACCCCATCGCAAATAGAATCTGTCAAAGCATGCAATATCAAGGCAAAGGACTAGGCATACATGAGCAAGGCATTCTAGAACCAATACAGCTTCAGAAAAATTACAGACATCAAGGTCTTGGCTATTCCTCAGACAACAAATCAAACGATGTCAGTGGTACCTCCTCGATATTGGGGGCAACTTTGTCAAATACAAACGTCAAAATGGAGTGCATGATAAATCCTTGTCATAAGGTTGCTGCCAACACCCCCTCCACCCACACCATGAATCATCCTTCCATCATAAATAAACCTTCCCTTTGGAACCAACAAAAACAAAAGTTATACAAATCAAAAGATCAAAATCAAATGTCAAAGGCCATCAAATCAGACAAAAAGACAAGTGGACAAATGAAATTAAAATGGATCCCAAAGAAAAGTGGATCAAGCAAAGAAAATATGAAAAAAGAAAAAGTTAATCAAAATGTGGAGCCACAAGACAAAAGGACTCCCACATATAACAAATGTCCACCTCCTTCAAAATGGTCACCAAACAAGGCATCTAAGAGTGTTGGTTCCAAACGTCGTCCCAATCAAAATTTCAAAATTCGTCATCCACCATCCCAAGTTTGGAAAATAAAAAGTGATTCATCCAAACGTCCAAACAACCTTTCCATGTCTACCATCATTCGTCATAATCCTACATCTCGCCTAAAGTCCAAAAATCTCACATCACAAATCCGTCACATCTTGGCAGCAACTCTTTACCACAAGGACTCTCATGACACTCTATTGCGATGTGCGTATTTTGATAAGGCCAACTCTAGTATAAGAAAGGATCACAATGACATCGATCAGTTGTATACAAGTGCTACGATCCTGACAAGACAACTCCTTCAACAAGGTTATTATTGGCATATCATGGCACCAGTCTCTACATTGACACCGTCAGTGGATTCAGAATAGTCAGTGGTTATCTAAAGCATTCAGGCTATCCACAAAATCAAAAAATCGTCACCCTGATGAAAACCTGGCAAATAGGCATCTTGGTGACACCAAAAAAAAAATTAAAAATTCAAAAAAATAGTAAAGAGAAAAATTTCATCCAATGGTGAAAACCTGGCAAACATTGCCCTGGATAAGTACCATGATGAAAACCTAGCAAACAGGCGTCATGTGTAAAATAAATTGTCTATGTGGACTCTTACACTTGGGGGCAAGTCGTCTCATTTCCCATGCCTTCCTCACGACATTAACATCCATCTAAGCCCTATCATTTCCATTCACTTTTCCACCTACCTTGGTCTTGACATAAAACTGGCACACATAAATCATGCTTTGGGAAAAATCTTGACATGTCTATCCTTCGGTCATACACGATTCATGAAACATCATGTCATTGACTGTCATAGTCTTATTGTCTTTATACAACATAGTCCTTGAAAACCATATGAAATTCCCTTAGTCTCATGTCTCTCGTCCTTTACCAAGGCCACCTTTTGTCCTTTTATGCTTGTCACCTATCTTGGCTTTCCCTTGTCAAATGGTCTAAGGATAATCACCATCCCATCTAGTCATAACCAAGTCATTCCAAATGCAACGATTATAACCCATACAAGCACATTATCCAAAACATTACTTGACTTCGTTCCTGGCCCGACTGTAGACCACGATACTTTCATCACATTATCGTCATCATCCTCACATTGTTTCGGGATGCGTCCTTCCCACGTCAAACAACGTTGTCATCACATGTCAATTGGTATTCAGCTTGACTAGGGGCATAATTATTTTTGTCCTTGGATTCTCATGTGTAGGCATCGGTCATATGCATTTGTCACGATCCTCTTAAATGTCAAGACAAAAACATCATAAAATGTCCTGAAAAAAGACAAAAACATCACAAAAAGTCCTGAAAAAAGACAAAAACATCATAAAATGTCCTGAAGAAAGACAAAAATATCGTAAAAAGTCCTGAAAAAAGACCTAAAAATCATAAAACGTCCTGAAGAAAACCTTAAACAAAATCATTAGACTGCTCGAAGCACATGAACACACTGTCATCTCTGGTCAAAGTCAATCAAGTCAATCAGTCTTTATCATCTGTCGAACTATGTTGTCTCTGCGCATTTGCTACGTAGGCAAGACTCATATTTGAGTCCCCGAGACATTAGGTCAGTCCTTTTAGATTTGTCAAAATAAAATCATGACGCAATCTTTGGTCATCAAGACAAAATCATTGGTTGTGTCGAACTACGAGGTCTCTGAGTGTATGACATAGGCAAGGCCATCTATTGATGAGCCCCCGAGGCCGCACTAAGTCAGTCCATTAGGGTTCATGGCACTACACTGACACACACATCAAAAGTATTCAATCATTTTCCACATGGGAAAACTCCTACAACAAGGTAAAACAATAATTTATTCGGCATGACAATCTCATCAGCACGTCACTCATATCATCATGACAATATCGGCATATAGTCAAACACAAGTCAAATTCGGTCAAATCAAGTCAAATCATCAGAAACCAGTCAAACTGTCAAATTTCGGTTAGTCTTCAGATGAATCCTTCTGAACAATAACCGTTGTCATTTACGCCTTAGGATGTGTCCTTCCTAGGCGTCGTCATCGTCCTTTCGACATTTTGAGCGATCTTCTTGACAATTAAAGATCACTCTTCCTGACATCAGTATTCTTCAGATGAGTCCTTCTGAAGAACCAATTCTGTCATTTATGCCTTAGGATGTGTCCTTCCTAGGCATCATCATTATTTCGAGGGACGCCTTACGACCATTAGGGATCAAATCCTCTCAACATCGGCATTATTCAGGATGTGTCCTTCCTGAATTCACCAAGTCTCAACATTTTTCAAGGTCATCTAAACTTTAAACATTCGGACATCTCGACATTATCAAACATGGCATCTTGACATCAGAACAGTGGATATCCAGACGCACTTGGCAAACACTTGACAATTGTCTTTTGATCTTTTATCATGTTATTAGTTTTTCAGCGAGATCCCACTAAGCAGGATTTAGAGAAGCAGCGACGTAGCATGACAATTGACACGCATGACTACTAGCTTCTCAGCGAGGTCCTGATTCTGGGATTTAGAAAAGCAACGACATATCATGATAGGGACTTTATTTTTGTATTTTGGAAATCATGTCACTAGTTTCTCAAGGATGTCCTGGAAACAAGATTTAGAGAAGTAGCGACATTTCATGATCTGTCCTTGTCTTTTTCTGCTTGAGGTTGATTATGATAAAAAGACTGGGGCAAACACGCTCCTAGTATGAGGCATGATCATCCTTTTCTGTGACTACTTGTCTTATGTGATGGTACGAACTTGCACACCTTGATCTATGTCATATCATGGTGTTTATTGGCCATTACAACAGTTCACCCAATGATGATTAAGAGCAATAAATATTAAAGTCCTATGGCAATGTTTTGAAGGATTTGGTCTAGGAACTAACATGCATCTTCTTTAGTCTTGTCATCTTCTCTCACCCATCTCATATAGGCATTGCATCCATATCATAATCCATATCTTTTTCATTAACATTTTTTTTGTCTCTTCATATTCTAGTCTTCTCATTAATTTCGAGAGCACACCCATGTTCTTGGAACCTGTCTTCCTCTCGAGGGGGCATACCATAACCCTCCTCATCATTCTTCCTCATCTTATTTTGCCTGGGGCATTTTTGACTTATTTTCTTTGTCACAATGCGACAAGCGACATTATGACAAAGAGGGGCAAAATGTAGACACCTAAAAATGACCTAGGCCCAAGTTTCATTTTTACCACTTTCGTCCTAGCATAATTGTGACATTTAATTATGTCTTTGGTCCACATTCAACTATTAATTAAATAATTCATAATTACTTAATTAATTCATGTCCTTTGATTCTTCATGATTATTAAATAAATAAATTTTATTTATTTATTAAATACATCATTAATTGTCTAAGTCTTCCTTTAATTAAATAAATTTCTTAATTTATTTAATTTCCCTTTCGGCATTTAATTCTTCCCGATTATTAAATAAATGAATTATATTTATTTATTTAATACGTCACTAACTGTCTTAATTAAATAAATTGATTAATTTATTTAATTAATTGGTCTTATCTGCTAAATTAAATAATTAAATTTAATTATTTAATTGCTAAGTAATGTTCTTATTTTAAATAAATTAAATTATTTAAAATGTCATGTCAATCTTAATTGTCAGTCCTTTTTGATAAATAATCTGAAAAAGATTCTTTATTATCTCTCAAAATCCATAATTTGAATTATTCTAATTCAAATTAGTAATTAATCTTCTAAAAATCAAGCAATCGGGCAGATTCTTGATTTTTTAAATCTTATATTCAGTTCACATCTTATCTCTTTGATTTTTCGAATCTTGCAAATCAGACAATCTTATCTTATTGATTTTTTGAAAATCTTCATTTTCTAATTAATTTGTCTCATTTATTCTCCACCGTCGATCCGATTTTATTCTGACTGTTCGATTAAAGATTTTTCCCTAACCCTAATTAGGGATTCTCAGGTTTAATCTGGATCGTTCATTTTAGGTTCTCATCATTGATTTATCTCGTTCGTCCATTCGAAATGGCCTTTTCTATAAAATGCCATCTTCTTCTCATTTTTCAGAGACACATACATGCTGACATTTTGCATAGACATTGTAGACATTTACTTGCACATTTTAGTTTTTCATATGCAATTTCAATATTTGTTATAGTCATTTAATCAAATCTTGGCATTGTTTAGGCATAGGAATTTAGATTTTAATTAAATCCTTCGAAACTTGCTTTAGTCTTGTCTCTTGTCATAGTTGCTCATACACAAATCTGAGGGCATCTTCATTTACTCCAAGCTAGGAGGTGTAACGAAGGTCAATCATGGAAGATGGAGAATGCAGGTGATATAATTGTCTTTTATTTTCATTGTATTCCTTTGTGCTTTGTTATATTCAATGGATTTTAGTGTTATTGATCTAACCATCTAACAAATCTGATTTTTCCTTTGATTACAAATATCACATGCAATTAAATCCAAAAAAGTGTCTTTGGTGTTGATAGTGGGAAATTTTTTGGGTTTTTCATATCTCATAGAGGCATAGAGGTGGATACAAAGAAAATTGATGCCATTATTAACATGCCACCTCCTAAAAAAATTTCTGAATTATGCACATTACAAGGCCGAATTCAAGTTGTCTGTCGTTTCGTTGCATCTTTAGTCGATCGCATGTTACCATTCACCCATCTCCTCAAAAAGGATGTACACTTTGTTTGGAATGAGGATTGTAAATAGGCTTTTGAGAGTTTAAAAGAATACCTTGCAACCCCACCTATTTTACAACCCGCTATGCTAAGCAAATCGTTTATCCTATACATAGTCGCATCAGCCCATACTCTTGCAACATTATTGGATCAACAAGATGATCATGGAAAGGAACATCCCATTTATTACATTAGTCAATATTTAATTGATTATGAAACTCGATACTCACCAATTGAAAAAAGATGTTTAACTCTTTTATTCACTACTAGTGAGTTGCGACATTATTTACTAAATGTTGAAACAAAAGTCATAACAAAATTTGATCCCCTTAAGCATCTTTTTAATAAAAGTGATCTCTCTGGATGCTTAGTTAAGTGGGTGATGTTGTTAACTGAGTTTGACCTTAAGTTTGTTTCACAAAAAGAAATCAAAGGACAAGCCTTAACTAATCACTTAGCTGATGCCCCTTCTCCTCTCGCTTTACCTAACCATGACTCCTTCCCTGATGATAGTGTCTTGACTATAGATGTTAAAACATGTGAATTTTATTTTGATGGATCTAAGTGTAGAATAGGTTCTAGTGCTGGAGTGGTATTACTTCCACCCAACGGAAAGCCTATTCCCTTGTCCTATCGATTGAATTTCCTATGTACAAATAACATAACCGAGTATGAGGCATTAATTGCAGGATTGTGAGCTACTTTAATGAAACTGTTAGAGAAGTTTGAATCATTCACAATTGATAACATCCCACGAAAAGACAATCAACATGTGGATGCGATGGTGAGTGCAACCTCTCTTATATCCCATCATGATCCTTCAACAAACTTCACCTTTGTTATCCACCCAATCATGAAACCTTCAATTGATACCCAATTAGAAGAAATTTTAACAATAACTCAAGATGACTCGCGAGAATGGTATGACATAATATACAATTTTTTAAAAGATGGTACCATTCCTGAGCCCACAACAACAAACACTCAAAATAATTTACGCAAACTAGCAGCCAAATACATGATCCTCATTGATGTGTTGTATAGAAGATCCTTCCATGGTCTCTTACTAAGGTTGCTTAAGGACTCTAAAATTCCTATAGCCCTTGAGCAAGCTCATGCTAGTGCCTGTGAAGGTCATTTTGGAGGATGGTCATTAGTGCAAAAACTTATCCGTATGGGATATTATTGGAGACATATGGAGAAAGATTGATTTGCTTACATTAAACAATGTCACAAATGTCAAGAACATAGCAATTTCATCCATGCCCTTGCTTCTAAGTTCCATGCCTAAAATACCATTTGGTCATTTTTAGTATGGGGATTAGATCTCATTTGAAAAATCTCACCACCCTCCTCTACTAGACATACATTTATAATAACCACAACAAACTATTTTACAAAATGGGTGGAAGCTATTCCTCTTCGATCTACAAATGCTAAAGTAATTTTTCATTTCATATTAGAACACATAATTGCTCACTTTGGACTTCTATCCATAATCGTTTCAAACAATGGAACCCCATTTAATAATAATGATGTAAAGAAATTTCTTGAAACATTCAACATCCAACATAAATTTTCTACACCATACTATCTGCAATCCAATGGACAGCTGAAAGCACTAACAAGATTCTTCAACAAATCCTATGGAAAAATATTAACAAACATCATAAGTATTAGCATACACAATTACATTATGCACTTTGGGCTTATCGAACAAGCGTTAAATTATCCACAGGAACTACACCCTATAACCTTGTTTATGGTATTGATGTAATCATGCCCTTGGAGTTAGAAATTCTTACGCTGCGAATTTCTCTTCAAGACCTTATTGATGATGCCACTTATAAAGATCAACGATTGCACCAACTTGAGATGCTCGATGAAAAGTGTATTAACACTCTTGAACATCTCCAAGCTTATATTAAACAATTACAACAAAAACACAATTCTCATGTCATTCCTAAAATGTTTTGTAAGGGTGATTTCATTCTCTATGAGAATCAATGCAATACTCACGTTAACCATGAAGACAAAGATAAATTCAGCCCTAATTGGTTGGGACCTTATATAATCAATACCAGTTATGGGTTTGGTGCTTATGTCTTAACAAAGCTTGATGAAACACCCCTTAAGGAACCTATTAATGTGGTGCATCTACGTCGGTATTATCTCTAGCCTCCTTGAATAGTATGCATGAAAAAGTGGTGTTGTCTAAAGTTATTTAGTTTCATTCTAAATAAATTTCACATTGCTTCGTTCTTGACAACTGGTCATGTGTTTGTCTTGAACACTAAGGTAATTATTTAAGTTCTTCTTATAATTACTTTATATTTCATACTGTTCACCCTCATGTTATGTTAAGTTTGATCCTTATATGATAGATACTTTCTTTAATTTAGCAATGTTGTATCTAAAGTGAAACTAAAATATGTTTTACATTAAATCACATCAATCATGTTAAATCGTGTAGACATTAATTAAATACTTTTACCACAAGTTATTTAATTAATCACATTGTCATTTAACATTCAAACACATTAAGACAAATTACAAAAACATCAAATGCTCATGTCTATATATATATATCAAAATTTTTATGTACATCTCATCATAATATACAAAATCACCAAGGTATGTGAGAGCTAGACCCCTTAGGCTCTGGCGCCCATGATCTAGTCCCTGGACATTGTGAGATGGTCGTGTTAGATCATGATCATGATCCTTTGACCTTGAGTGCATACTCCAGACCTTGTACTCGACCAAGATCTACTAGATTCTCCTTTTCCATTTGATCCCTCTCCACCCATAGTTGTGCTAGCTCTGCATGCAGTCTCTCCATCTCTATTGGAGTCTGGGATGACTGTCCTATGATCTCAACTCGATGGAGTCATCTACTCACACTCTTGTATGCTGCCCATAGCCTCACGAAAGGCCTGAGTGACTCTAGATCATCCTCTATGATCGATGGGGGCACGTAATTAGGGTCCATCTCCTCCTCGTTGATGGATGTACGTACTATCTCTATGACAACCTGATGATAGAACTCTTGCCAGTCTCTCATCGCTCCTACAAGGTAGAAATAGTACACAATTAGTAAACATCATCATGATATATATATATATATAAAGCATAAACACTAAGGTACATGCATAAAATAAAATATCATCACCTATATCTCCAATCCACTGAGGGATATCAACCTCATCCTCTCTGGGGGGCATGGAGGACATGCTAGCCTCTCTCTGACTATGGGTATCAATGTCTGCTATAGCTATTGCACGTGATCTAGTCACACGAGTGTGATAGGACTCTCCTCGCTCATGTTGATCCTCAGTCACTACCTCATCACCCTTACTCAGGGGTGGCTCCTCCTCATACTCCTCCTCTTCTCCATCTTGGTCCTCATAGTCAACATTGGCCTCTGAATCATACTCATCATTGATAGCATCAGTAAATATATTTGTTGGCCTGTATCACACATCCTCGGCCCTATCCTCTGGCTCGTCTCCCTCATCTGGTGCTAGTATTGCATCACCTATAGGGACATCCATGGGAAATACAAGAGTTGGTCATGTCACTGACCACCACTCCTCATGCTCATTTTTACTACCGACGTCATCAACGTCAAAGACTAGTGGTTGATCATGATCTGAATCATTGGAGTCACTCTGGACGACATGGTCTATAGTGAGTTGAACAGTATCACTTGGCCTTCGAGCATTCCGTATTGATCGCCTAATGAAGGGTAATTCCCTTGGTGGTGTCTACACCTACCCAAACTATTGCATGACTCACCCATAATAGAAAGGTCGTACAACATAGTCATGCCGCCCAACCAAAAATCTATCCATCTACATCCTCCTTAGCTGTCCTGTGGGATCTAGCTACTGTAGTGTGAGTAGATAAGGTCTCCATAGAACCTCATCCTCCTCTAGCCAGTCAAATCTCACCCTCCAAAATTGTAGATCTCCATTCTACCACAAGCACCATAGAGGATAGCCAAAGGCTCGTGGATATCCTACGGCTATGGAACATGGGAAACCGACAAGCCTGGTACATGTAATATGCTCGATGCACCACACCTGCAAAAGCGTGCAATGCACCATATTGTCGATCTCTTGAAACACAAATCGGCCTAGATCATAATAAAGATGTGCTAGGATACAGTGTCCCCAACCGTAGACCATCCTACACTTTTCCATCCTGTGAATCAAGTGTACCAATCCTCCATCCAAGTGTGATGCTTTTCCATCAGGATTGAGAACTAGAGCCACAGTATGCATCATAATCCATCTCACAATGGGGGCTCATGAATATAGAAGCATAGGAAGCTCAATTCATTCTCTCACGCACTCATCATGAACAGGTCCATCCAAGAAATACTGCACGTCCACCTTCTTCTCGCAGAATGACCAATCTCCATGGAAATATACCCACTCTCCTTGAATTTGAACTCATAGAATACAGTGTACATCCTCTAGGGTGATGATCATCTCCCTGGTTAGAAGGTGAAATGTACTTGTGTCAGCATCCCAACACTCACATAGGGCCATCAACATGGCATCATGGTATGTCATAGGTGGCATAAGATATGCCCAATAGATGCCTACTGCTTGCAGATGCTCTGTCTCTACTACTTATAGTGTTGGAGCTAAATCTCTAAGAAAGATAATCTTTCTCCCTCCTAGCCATTGTCATGACCGGGCTGGAACCTATCAAAATCACAACAATATGTTCTAAAAATTCATCTAATAGCTTCAATTTTTACATTATTCATCATGAAAGTGTGCTAAAGTTCATCTAGTGTGCTTTTCTAAAGGCCCTAGACACTTTAGAACCCTTTTGAGACACTTCGTGAAGAAACAAGACACTTTGCGAAGAAACGGGAAACTTTGCGGAAAAAGGGGACACTTCACGAACTTTTTTTTTTCCAAGACCCTAAATTAACCTATCCATGCAGGTATGTACAAGATCATCATGGAAAAAACAGGCCCTTAAGTGGCAATGAAAATTCAGAAAAATCGAGTTAGGAACTTGACATAAAAATTTGAATAAGTTATCTATATTATTTAAAAATATGTAAGAATAGAATTTGTGGCAAATTGAATGTAGTTTCTAAACTACTAGGTTTATTAAAAAAAAAAAAAATCTATTTGGTGAAAATTTGAAATTTCAATGTAGTAGTACTTAAATTTCAGAGAAAAATAAGAAGTAGGTCTCTATTTGACCACCATAACCACAATAAAATGATAATTTTTTTTATAAGATTTTATATATAAGTAGAGGACTCATGTCTAGATGTGACACATATTTTTTTGTAATTTTTTTCCAAGTAAATAATTAATTATGAATTTTTTATTAAATTTTTTAAAAAATATAAAAAACTCGTATGTATGACCACCTTAACTCATTCAAAACTTGATGAAATTCATTTTTTTTTTAATCCTATAGTATGTGAAGCATAGAATGTGATGCCTATTTTGGATTCAAAAAATGTGATACCGTTTGAAAACTATAGATGCTTTTCAATCAACCTATCAATCAAGACTTTAGTCATAATTCTAATAGAAAATGAATAATAATTATTTATTAAATTCAAAGTAAAGCATAATTTATATTGGTGGAAAGCTGAGAATATCCTTTACAAACCCTTTTTGTTTCATCAATTTTGGCTAAAAAAAGTTGTCAGCCACTTGGGTGAAGTCTAGAAAAGCAAGGTAAGCTGTTAAACACGTTTTTTGTGTTGACTTCTTAGGAATGTCTTAACCAAATTCCAAAGCAAGCCCGAGGCTAATCCCTAGGCAACAAATTTTGTGTTAGAAATATTAGATATCCAATTCAAATTGAACATCCAATTTGAATCGGATATTCAATTTGTTTTATATATGATTTTAAAAAATGTTATACAATTTATAATATATGATTTAAAAAATGCAATAAATAGTTTATAGTTTATTTTAATATATCTAGTTTAGAATATACAATATACTTTATAATTTAATATATAATATACAATTTATGATAATCTCTTACAAAATTATGTATTTAATATATAATATATTATACTATTATGTATAATATTTAAATATTATTTCTATATTTTAGTTAATGTATATATATAATATTATATAACTAATTAATATTACTAATATATAAAATATTTAAATATTATCTCTTTCCCTCTCTCTCTCTCTCCTCTCTCTCTCCCACTCCCTCCCCCCTCTCTTTCATTGATTCCCTCTATCTCTCTCCCCTCAACCCTAAACCCTTCAACCCTCTACCCTCTACTCTCTCTCTCTCTCAAGTCTCTCTCCTACCCTCTCTCCCTCTCTTCCTCCTCTCTCACCTCTATATCTCTCCCTCCCAAACCTAAAACCTTAACCCTGCTTAACTGCAAACCCTAAACCCAAACCCTCCACCCTCTACCATTAACCCTCATTCCCTCTATCACTCTCCCTCCCTCTCTCTCTCTCTCTCCCCTCAAGTCTCTCCCTCCTACCCCCTCTCCCTCTCTCAGGTCTCTCTCTCTCTCTCACTCACTCCCTCTATCTCTCTCCGCTCTACCCTTAACACTAAACACTTAACCCTTAACCCTTAAACCCTAAACCCTTATAACCCTATACCCTCTACCATCAACCCTATACCCTCTATCTCTCTCTCTCAAGTGTCTCTCTCATACCTCCACTCCCTCTCTCAGGTCTCTCTCACGCACTCCCTCTCTCTCTCTCTCCCCTCTACCCTAAACCCTTAACCCTTAAACCCTCTACCCTCTACCCTTAACCATCCATTCCTTTGTCTCTCTCCCACTCCCTCCCTCTCTCTCTCTCAAGTTTCCCTGTATCTCTCTCTCAAGCCTCCCTCTCTCTCTCTCTCACTCACTCCCTCTCTCTCTCTCTCACTCACTCCCTCTATATCTCTCCCTCTACCCTTAACCATAAACCCTAAACCCTTAACCCTTAAGCCCTAAACCCTTAATCCCTCAACCCTATATCGTCAACCCTCTACCCTCAACCTTAAACTATCAACCCTCTACCCTCAAGCCTCTCTCTCTTTTGGGTCTATGTGTGAAAAAATTGGATATCCGATTTGTAACACCAAAATCTTGCCGTTACAATACATTTTAAAATGTTTTCAATACAATACATTTTATATACACCTAACACAAATCGGATATCCGATCCAAATCAGATTATCCATTTTGTGCTACTTTGGCTTGGGCATTGCTTTGGAGCAATGTACTGACACCCAACCCAAAAAAATTCAACTCGATATTTTTTGTGTTTTTTGGCCAATGCAAAATGCTACTTTTTTCATATTGCCACTTTTTGGCCCATCATGATCCTGCACATACCCATGCATTAAAAATAATTAAATCATTACAAAACCACTAAGTGAAAGTTGCAGAATCAACTCACCTCATGGTATAGCTCACAACGTGCCACCTGCTCTCGAAGCTCATCTAGTTGTGAAGGTGTGTAACCCCATCTACTCGACATCTTCTCATCTCACTCATCACTCTCAAGCTACACATAGGTAAAATGCAATAGTAAGTGACAAATTAATCTTCTTTACCTCTTTTCACCTATTTTCATTACTTTTACTCTTATGCATTAAAATAGGGTTATTTTCTTTTACGAGTTCATAAAGTACCTTTTCTTCAAAACAACATAACGAGAGCTAGGGAACACCATTTTCAACATTTTTTGATGCATTGGAATCGTGATTCCACACCTGACATCATCAATCATCTATCATTACATGGCATGGTACTTGGAAATGCCCTATGGTAGATGCTCCTCATTCGAGTTGGCTAGATTGCTACCTTGATTCCACCTTTGTAAGGCAAGCGGAATCAAGGGGGGGTGTACATCTACCCTCAAATTAGATTCCTAGGAGTTAGATAAAATGATTTTTGGACAATTAACGAACTTGTGCTACAGGATGTGGTTCCTAATGTTGTGGTTTTGTAGATAACTACAATGGGGGCTTTGTTCTCCCATTTTTTGAATGGGTATCCTTTTACACAATAAAGTACATTGTTTAGAGTCCTTTAGCTTACATATGCATGTAGAGTCATATGGGCACTAAAGTGGGGGCTAATTGTGGCATAGAAAATTGGACACTCTTGAGAAAAGAGACAGTTTCACACTTAATTTAGACCTACTTTTGAGGACCCCTGCATTATTCATTCTTCAAAACAACATTTATAGGGCCCTAAGACCTATTATTTTTTATTTAGAATCCCGTTTCACTTGAGAAATCATCTAAATCCTAAAAAAGAACACTTAATTCACTCATATCCCAAAAAACCACCTCCAAAAACCACTAGTGGGACCCATTCGCCACCTTGGGTGAATGAGTCCCCTCTGGTGGGACCCATTCACCAAGGGTGGAAAATTAGTCCCTTTTGGGGAAAATTTCAATTTTGAGTGGGAATTCAATTAATTCAATTTAATTTTTCAATGGATGTCAGCCTCTTAGGTCTAAATAACAAGAAAATTAGGTGTTGATGCCTATAAATACACATTTCAGGTCATTTTTCACATCTCTTAGTCATTTTTACAAAGCAAAATCAAAAGTCAAGTGTTAGGAGTCTTCCACCATAAGTCTTATTTGCATTTTTTACAGCAAAGTTGAAGCTTTAGGGAAACAAACTAGAGTTTTTAAAGGTCTTCCATCTCACTTCTCATTCAAGATCCAACATTACAAAGAGGTGATGATGGATACCTATGGTGAATCATAGAGAAATCTAGGTTGAGGAGATGAAACTAGCCATCAAATCAAACCTAAAGACTTGTTTTCAAAGTGATTCCATCTTCCATTTTCTCTCTATCTTCAGATTAAGGTTTTCATTTCATTTACATCCATTTGATATGTTGTAGGGTTTCTAGGATTAATATCTTGTATCATTCAAATCACATTTGCACATCTTATTCTAGCACATTAGAATAGGGTTTTGTCATACTTTAGATTTTCCTAGTCTTTAACACACTTAAGGCAAGGGTTTTATGTAGGTTTTATCCATTCAAGGCTTGAATACCTAATTAGGGGTTTTACCAAGGAAAACCCCCCATTAGAAAATAATTTTTAAGTTGTTTTGCAGGTATTTTCAGAGATCTCGATCCAGATCCCTTTCAAAAAGTGTTGTATAGGTGCAGGTTTGAGATCTGAATTTGTAGAAAATTAAAAGAGGATTGATTCACCATGGATGGAGAATGAGTCCCACTTAAGGTGGCTATCAAAGTTAAATGCAGATTCCAGTACCCAGAGAGCAGAAATCAATTTTTGGGCAGAAAACTCTGACCTAGGACTGATTCGCCTAGGGTGGCGAATGAGTCCTAGTTAACCTAAAAGTCAACTTTTCAAGATTTCCAGAGTGTTTTTCAATCTTCATTAGTCTTACAGGTGCACACATTCTAAATTATAACTTTCTATTTAGTTTCATTTGCATGTTTGTTCATCTTTTTAAGCTTTTTGTAAATGTCACTGTGTTTTCAAATATTGCATATTTCATTAGTTTTGCATTCATAATCAGTCAATTCCATGACTTAGTTTCATTTAGATGATTGCATTTAGTCTCAATTCCATCTAACATACATTAGTTTGAGTGAACCACCTCAATTTTAGTGTTCTATCTCTCTCCTTTTAGGTGAAAGATCCTAAGAGTGTAAGAGAAGTACATAGAACATCTCAAAATTGATGGTTCACAACCTTTAGCCCTAAACCCTAAATCCTCAATCCTCAACCCTAAACCCAATACCAAATATCCTAAATACTCAACACTATCCCTCAACTCTCAACCTTAATCCATATAGCATATACCCTCAAACTTATACCCTAAACCTTAAATATTATCCCTGAATCCTAGACATAAACCCTAAAACCTACATTGAATCCTAAACCCAATACCCTCAACCCTATACCCAATATTCTAAACCATAATCATTATACCAAATACACTTAACCCTATACCCTTATTGAAAGCTATCCCTCAATCCTCAACCCTATACCTTAAACCCTACAATGCCCTAAATCCTAAACCCTCAATCCTCATCCCTATACCCTATACACTTAACCTTATTCCCTAAACCCTAAACATTATCCCTCAATCCTATAATTAATCCCTAAACCATACACTCACAACCCTTAACCCTATACCTTATACCCTAAACCCTACACCTTAAACCCTATACCTAATATCCTAAATCCTAATCCCTATACCCTATACATTTAACCTTATGCTCAACTCTCAACCCTCAACCCTATACTTAAACCCTAAACCTTGCATTCAACCTTGTACCCTAAACCCTAAACCCTAAACCCAATACCCTCAATCCTATACCAAATATCCTAAACCCTAATCACTATACCCTACATACTTAACCCTATACCCTCAACCCTGAGCACTATCCCTCAACCTTCAAATCTATACCTTAAACCTTAAACCCTCATCCCTATACCCTATACCCTAAACCTTAAACATTATCCCTTAACCCTCTACTTAAACCCTAAACCCTACACTCTCAACCCTTAACCTTATACCTTGTACCCTAAACCCTAAACCATAAATCTTATACCCAATATCCTAAACCCTAATCCCTATACCCTATACACTTAACCTTATACCCTAAACCCTCAACCCTCAACCCTATACTTAAACAATAATCCCTATACCCTATACACTTAACCCTATACCCTCAAACCTAGTCCTTAAATATTAATTCCTATACCCTCAAACCTCATCCCTATATCATATACCCTCAACCTTATACCCTATACACTTAACCTTGAACACTATCCCTCAACCCTCAACCCTATACCTTAAACCCTAAACCCTACACCTTCAACCCTCACCACTATACCCTATACCCTCAACCTTATAACCTAAACTCTACATTCAACCTTGTTGCACTCTAAAATTTAAACCCAATACCCTCAAACCTATAACCAATATTCTAAACCCTAATCCTTATACCCAATACACTTAACTCTATACCCTCAAGCTTGAAAACTATCCCTCAACCCTCAAACCTATACCTTAAACCCTAAACCCTAAACCCTCAAGCCTCATCCCTATACCATAAAAACTTAACCTTATATCCTAAACCCTGAACATTATCCCTCAACCCTATACTTAAACCCTAAACCTACATTTTAAACCCTTAAACCTATACCTTATACCCTAAACCCTACACCTTAAACCCTATACCCTATACACTTAACCTTATACCCTCAACCCTCAACCCTAAACCCTACATTCAACCTTGTACCATAATCCCTCAACCCTATACTAAATATCCTAAAAACCTTTTCCCTATACCCTCAAACTTGAGCACTATCCCTCAACCCTCAAACCTATACCTTAAACCCTAAACACTACATCCTCAACCCTCATCCCTATACCATATATCCTCAACCTTATACCCTAAACCCTAAACATTATCCATGAACCCTATACTTAAACCCTAAACCTTACACTCTCAACCATTAACACTATACGTTATATCCTAAACCCTACACCCTACATCCTATACCCAATATCCTAAGCCCTAATCAATATACCCTATACATTTAACCTTATACCCTCAAACTTCAACTCTATAATTAAACCCTCAACCCTACATTCAACCTTGTACCCTAAACCCTCAATCCTAAACCCAATACCCTCAACCCTATATTGAATATACTAAAACCTAATTCCTATACCCTATACACTTAACCTTATACCCTCAACCCTAAACACTATCCCTCAACCCTCAAACCTATTCCTTAAACCCTAATCCCTACACCCTCAAACCTCATCCCTATATCGTATACCCTATACACTTATCCCTATACTCTCAACCCTAAACACTATCCTTAAACCCTACACCCTAAACTGTCACCACTATACCCTATACCCTCAACCTTATAACCTAAACTAGGTAAAGATTATCCTTCAACCCTAAACTTAAACCCTAAACCCTAAATTCAACCTTTTTTTACTTTAAACCCTAAATCCTCAATCCTAAATCCAATAACCTCAACCCTATACCCAATATTATAAACCCTAATCCTTATACCCAATACACTTAACCCTATACCCTCAACCTTGAACACTATCCCTCAACCCTCAGCCCTATACCTTAAACCCTAAACCCTAGACCATCAACCCTCATCCCCATGCCCTATACACTCAACCTTATACCCTAAACCCTAAACATTATCCCTCAACCCTATACTCAAACCCCAAACCATACACTCTCAACCATTAATCCTATACCTTATATCCTAAACCCTACACCCTAAACCTATACCCAATATCCTAAAACCTAATCCCTATATCCTATACACTTAACCTTATATCATTAATCCTTAACCAACAACCCTATAATTAAACCCTAAACCTTACATTCAACATTATACCCTAAACCCAATACCCTCAACCCTTTACCAAATATCCTAAACCCTAATCCCTATACCCTACATACTTAACCATATACCCTCAACCCAGAACACTATCCCTCAACCCTTAAACCTATATCTTAAACCCTAAATCCTACACCCTCAACCCTCATCCCTATACCCTATACCCTCAACCTTATACCTTAAACCTTGAACATTATCCTTCAACCTTATACTTAAACCCTAAACCCTACACTCTCAACCCTTAACCCTATACCTTATACCCTAAACCCTACACCCTAGACCTTATACCCAATATCTTAAACCATAATCCCTATACCCTATACACTTAACCTAATACCCTCAAACCTCAACCCTCAACCCTATACTTAAACCCTAAAACCTGCATTCAACCTTGTACCCTAAAACCTCAACCCTAAACCTAATGCCCTCAACTCTATACCCAATATCATAAACCCTAATCCCTATACCCTTGGTACTTAATCCTATACCCTCAACCTTAAACACTATCCCTCAACCCTCAAACCTATACTTTAAACCCTGTACCCTACACCCTCAACCCTCATCCCTATACCTTATACCCTAACCCTAAACATTAGCCCTTAACCCTATACTTAAACCCTAAACCCCACACTCTAAACCCTTAACTCTATACCTTATACCCTAAACCCTACAACCTAAATTCTATACCCAATATCCTAAACCTTAATTTTCCCATACCCTATACACTTAACATTATACCCTCAACCCTCAACCCTCAACCCTATACTTAAACCCTCAACCCTACATTCAACCTTGTACCTTAAACCCTCAACCCTAAACCCAATACCCTCAACCCTATATTGAATATCCTAAACCCTAATCCCTATACCCTATACACTTAATCCTATACCCTCAACCCTAAACACTATCCCTCAACCCTTAAACCTATCCCTTAAACACTAATTCCTACACCCTCAAACCTCATCCCTATATTGTATACCCTCAACCTTGAACATTATCCCTCAAACCTATACTTATACCCTAAACCCTACACTCTCAACCCTTAACCTTATACCTTATAACCTAAAACCTATACCTAATATATTAAACTCTAATCCTTACCCTATAAAATTAACCTTATACCCTCAACCCTCAAATCTTAGTCCTTCATCCTATACTTAAAACCTAAACCCAATACCATAATCCCAATACCATCAACCCTATACCTGATATCCTAAACCTAATTTCTATACCTTATACACTTAGTCCTATACCCTCAACCCTAAATAATAGGGGGAAGGTGGGAGAGAGAGATAGAGGTGAGAGGGAGAGGGAGAGAGAGAGAGAATGATGAGATAGGGGGAAGGAGAGTGTGATAGACAAGGAGGGAGAGAATGGTGAGATAGAGAGGAAATGTGAGAGATAAAGAGGGGGAGAGAGGGAGAGAGAGTGATAGGGAAAGAGGTAGAGAGGGAGACATAGGTGAGATAAAGAGAGATACAAAGAGAGACAGAGAGAGAGTGATGGAGGGAGAGATATGTAGAGAGAGGGAAAGAGGATACAAAGATAAGTAGAGATGGAAGGAGAGGTATAGATATAGGGAGGTGAGATAGAGAGGAGTGAGTGAGAGAGAAAGAGGGAGTGAGAGAGATAGAGGGAGAGAGAGGAGAGATATAGAGTAGAGACAAAAAGAGTTAGTGAGGGAGACATAGGTGAGATAGAGAGACTAATGGAGGGAGAGGTAAGTAGAGATAGGGAGAGGGAAGATAAAGATAAGTAGGGAGGAAAGGAGAGGGAGGGAGGGAGAGGTAGGGAGGAGATAGAGGTGAGTGTGTATGAGAGAGAAAGAGAGGTAAGATAG
>VDFB02379711.1:115001078-115101383 GCA_007258455.2 Sequoia sempervirens
GAGAGAGAGTATGGTGAGATAGAGAGTAGAGAGGATAGGAGAGAGATAGAGGAGGAAGGTTGGGATATTGAGAGAGGGAGAGAGAGGGAAGGAGGGAGGGAGATGTAGGGAGATAGATAGAGAGAGGGGGGGAGATAATTAGAGAGGGAAGGAGAGGTAGGGAGAGATAGAGAGAAGTAGAGAGGGAATGAAGGAGGTGTTAGAACCTAAAATTTCCTACCATTTTTTACAAAAATTGAGGTTCCCATGATGAAAAATTTGATTTTAGCACTCAAAAATACAGTTGGGAAATCTGCTCCAAGGGCCTACTTTGAAAAATCACAACTCGAAGCTTGTTTAGTTTCATGAAAAATAACTTTGTAAACAATGTTTATTTTCCATATGTGAGTGTGTACACCTGATTTCAACATCCTACAATTAGTTTTGATGAGGTTCCAAAGTACCAAGTTGGAGGGTTCTGAAAAGGTTTGTTGGCTACACAGTGTTAGATCTACCAAAAAGGTCAACTTTGGAGGATAATATTTATCAACTGGAAGATTTTCATGGAAAACCAATTGGTGCTCCAAATCCCCCCCATGATAATGTTCTCTCGTGTCATTTTTCAATACCCCAGCATATTGTTTGATATTTTTTCGAAGATGAAAGCAAATGGGTTTTACACAATTTGACATATGCATTTGAAGAAAATTTTTAGAGGTCAACTTTGATGCTTGATATTTTGTAAAAGAAGAGGATTGATGAAAAATACTTTTGCACACATGTTCACTTGACCTAAATGAACTAATCTCCAGGGTGGCAGCTTCCCAGAATCAGATTTGATAATTTTTCAAGATGGCAAGTTGGTGGATTGCAGATGACTTCTGACAAGTGTTGTTTGCAAAAACAAATAAGAAAATTTGGGCATTAATATCTTGCAACCCTAATTAATTTATGCCAATCCCTTTGACAACCATGTTCCCCTATCATAAATCAACATATTGGTGAAATTTCATGGCTCCAAGAGAATGTTTGGTTAGTTTTTCAAGGTAATTCTGAAGGCTACCTAACTTTCTTTTATCACAGTACAAAATGCCAGAAAGTAAAATTTTGACAAGAACCCACTTCAAAATTTTCACCCTGGATGCATACAGAAGCAACATTCAACATACAAATGGATGTAATTATCTAGATTTAAGAAAGTAGATTTGATGACTAGCAGTCTTGAGACTGTGGATTTTGATTATGTTATTATATTAGTACCTGGTGTATTGGCATCACATAGAGTTTTCAAATAAGGAAACAACTAGAAATAGAGATCATTCTAATGATGTGTAGATCATGAGAGAACTAATGGGATTCCCTGCATGGTGGAGATTTTTTCATTTCTTATGCTCTCTTTTGAGTATAGTTGAGATGATGAGCATAGGAATTTATAAGTAATTTCATTGGCAGTCAAAATGATCCAGTTGAAAGTGAACAATGACCTAAAGAAAAATCTCTCTAGAACAAATTTAGAGATTTTCTCTCTGAGAAGTACTATAGAAGAAAAAGAGAATCAGATTTAAAAGGGCATATTCCTGTGAATGATGAGAAAGAAAAGATATTACTAGGGAACATTATACTCTTGTGTAAAACATAGGAAGATAAAATGATGGCCGATGCAGATACAATCAATGTCCATGGATTTAAGGCAATAAAGATCCCCATAATATTGAATTATAATGACATCAAGGACACCTTTGATGATATCAAGCCTGGAAGCATCATCCTCTACAAAACTAAAATTGGGCTTATTGCAAATATGCCTATATTTGGGGAAATAACCTTCCCTCTGAGAAAAGAGATTCCCATTCCTTACAAACCTAATGTTGGTCTAGACAAAGTGGAGTTTAATAAATTTCCATTTGATGAAACTTTTGTAATACTACATTTGAAATTGGAGAATAAGGGTGATTCAAATCTTGCATGGGTATATTTGAGTATGACATTTGGCTCTAAGAGGTGAACATTGGAAAGGCCAAGATGAAAAAGTATTTCAAGCTTGAGAAGAATGAAATCAGCTACATTGAGGTTCTAATTTCCTTTAAACCAAAGGATAGTATAGGGGTTTTCTAGCTAGGAAAATAGATTTTCCCCATAGAACATGAAAGAGAAACGAGGACATGCAAGGTATAAACAGAGGAGAAATGTGAAGAATCCTCAAAGCCTCCAGTGGATAATAAATAAGAAAGTATAGTGAAATATGAAGAAAATGATTTCATAAACTCTCACAAACAACCAGTTAGAAACCCTAAAAATTGTGCAATGTTGCAAAGCCAAAATTTCATCGAAGAGAAAATGAGTATTGGAGTGAGCAATTTTTTTAATCCTTCCAATAACAAAAGGGACTTAAGTGATTTATCGATAAGAAACACTAGTATCAGAGAAAACATATTTGAAGTCTCTTCAAAACTCTGATAAAAGTAGTGAGACGACATAAATGTCATTGAAGAGACCTAGATATTTCAGAGGGAGTAATTTTGAAGTCCTAATTCAGATATCCTGAAAATGGGAAGGTTGTATCCTTCATTGAAGAGAGAAGTAGATTTTAGAGTGAGTAAAATGTGAGTTTCCTTGATACTCTAAAAAAAATTAAATATGCATATGTTTTGAATTTATCGAACAAAGAAGTGAATATTAGCAACAGTAAAACATTGGTCCCTCGGATAAAATGATTTTGCACAAAACCAATTAAAGAGACTGTTGATTTTTGGAGAAAATAAGTTTTGAGTCCCTTTGATGGAACCTAAAAAGAAAGTGCATGAAGAACAAAGTAAATATTTTAATCATCGTGAATTCAATGTTACCTTGGGGCATATTATTTTGTTAATAATATAAAATACAATGGCAAAATGTTTTCACTGAGAAGTAAAAATATTTCCATCCAAGAAGTTAAAACAAATTAAAAGTTTCAAAGTGGGTAATTATTTTACATGAGAATATGATGAGAATGTATACAGGTAAAGTGCAAAGTAAAATATTTTCATCAAGAGAGTTAATTAAAAGTAAAAATTGTGGAGTGAATAATCATTTTTCTCAAAGGAAATTTTGGGTAAAATATAAAGTGAGAAATTGTCAGCATAGGAATTAAAATTAAAGTATTGCAAAATGCTTTATTTTTCATGGGATGACAAACAAGTTATATTAAATATTTTATTTTGCTAAAGATAATCAAGATACTACACTAGAATGGATGAATGGTCATAACCCTTGGAAATACACAACGTATATATGACAAATAAGATCAAAAGAAGAGATAATCAATAATAATCAGTAGTTAGAAAATCATAAGTATTTAGATAGGTTGATCAGTTGCTTCAACAAAATATTATGATGTATATTGCAAAATATTTCTAAAGTAATATAATGGAGAAGAAGACTTAATTTGGTGTTCCAATTCTGGTGTCAATTGTTTGTTGAGTTAATTGATAAATATTATCTGGTTGTCTACAAGGATGATGTTTCCTTATTATTTAAATTGGTGTATCAAGTATATATTCAATTTATCAAGGTACATTTGTTGTTCTTGTATGATTTAATTAATTGGCTCTTTCAAGTAAGGATTAAATTCTCTTAATTAATCACAGTAATCTGGAAAAGGTCATTTGGATCAATAAGAATAACCTTATAATTATATCCTTGCACATTTATGCCAGTCATAAACTTATAAAAGTGCCAAACACTTCGAACTATATCCAGAAATAAGACACATATATCATACAAATATTGACTCCATTAACCCAATAGAATTAGGCATTGGTCATTACCCATTTCATTACACATTTCATAAAATCTAATTCATACATTTACATTTTAAATTTCAGCACTAGGAGTAGGAGTAGCTATTAAGTTTTCATCTATTCCACATTTCATGCCACTGTGGATAGATCCCTAAACTCAACTAAGTCACACAACTCTAAAATATGCATCAGTTATCAAGGTTCACGTGCCTAGGTTTAGCAAATCCTAAAGTGTAGGGAGTCATCATGAACCACATAGGTTAACTCCATTAATTATCCCAAAAACGTTGTAAGTCTAACCATAGAGCCTGACAACCTCTTAGGATTTACAACTTGCATTTTTGAGACCTAACAAGAGGGTGAGAGAGAAGTGAGATAGAGATGTGTAGAGAGAGTGGTAGGGAGTGATGCATGGAGAGGTAGGTAGAGAGGGAAGGAGAGGGAGAGATATGGATGGAGAGAATGGGAGGTGAGAGAGGTGAAATAGAGAGAAATAGAGAGAGTGGTAGGCAGTGATGGATGGAGGGAAGGGGGAGAGAAAGGAACAAAATGCAGGAAAATGATGGAAACAGATGCATGACAGATAGCCTGAGGAACGAGGAGTGGAGGGATAGCTTGTGATGATGAGGCATGGCAGGGGCGTGACGGACGGATGATCACTGACTGGGACAGAGCAGATTAGGAAAAGGACATGGCATGGAGGGAGGATAAGATTACAGGAAAATGAGAGTGGCAGGAAGGATGGAGGCAAGAGGGTGGGACGAGAGGAAGAGGGAAGGAGGGGAGGATAAAAGAGGGAAAGAGTGGACCGAAGAGGGAGGAGGTGCAGAGCGTGATGACTTGACTTGATAGGCTGAGGCAGAGGACTCATGGATGAGCAGAGGAAGAATGGGGATAGCCACACGAAGATGGGATGAGGACAGTGCCTAATCAGATGACAGGGTGACGGATGGAGGCAGGTGAGGGAAGAGGGAGGATATAGATGGGTAGAGGGAGGGTGGAGAGGTGGAGACGGGAGAGGAAATGGGAGAGAAAGGTGATATAGAGAGGTGTAGAGAGAGAATGGTAGGGTGTGATGGATGGAGAGGTAGGTAGAGAGGGATTGGGAGATAGAATAGATAGGGAAGAAGAGAGGGAGAGAGGAGGTGAGAGAGGTGAGATAGAAAGAAATGGAGAGAGTGGTAGGGAGTGAGAGGGAGAGGTAGGTAGAGAGAGGGATGTTGGAATGTAGTGTTGATTGTTGTCATTGATGTCAACATATCTTGGTTGATTGATTTTGATGCTTTGGTTACCCGGATTGACATGCTTTGGATGTTGTGTTGAGATGATCTATCTTTGGTTGTGTTTGTCCTAGTCCCATTCATTTTGCAACATAATGAGATACACTCTTATGGGTCTAAACCGATCTAGAAATTGGTTAATGTGCTCTGGAACATTTTTTGCATTGTAACATGTATATCCTATTCTTTGGTCCCAGATATCATGTAGCGTGTTGATTTGAGCGAGGAGGTTTTATTTGGTCCATGTTTCATTTATTTCCACTGTGGGAATGTTTTTTGGTGACCTAATTCAAATTGTGTTTGGCCGATTTAGTATTTTATGGAAGCATGGAATGGTATAAGTAAAATTTGGTTTTGTTCGATGAAAGAAAGTGTGATGAATGTGAATCTAAAAATTCTGACATTGTGAAGTATGTGAAATTATATGACTGGAGGCATCAGATAGTGAGATCCTATCCAGTGTCATTGTTGGTGACAGTTATTTTAGCGATGGATTCCCTTCCATCATTCTTCTGGCAGTGAGCCATTTTTTGTTGGTAGTGAGCCTTTCTCCTTTGGCAATGAGCCTTTTTTATCTTTGGTTGTAATAGTTGGGCAGTGAGCCCACCGATAGTGAGCCTTACTTGTAGTGAGCAATTTGGCAGTGAGCCCTTGTAAAAATCACTGTAACCAATGTTTTATAATTGAGAATTTGCATTCTCTATGGTTTTCTCTTCTTAGGTTTCCACGTAAATTTTGGTGTTCTTTATGCATGGTGTTGTTATGTGCTTTCATGTTCATATCTGTTAGATTATTATCTAATTGATTTAAGTTTTCTCCAGATTAATTAAAGTCGAGAAAATTATTTTATAATAACTAATTCGCCCCCCCTCTCAGTTATTCAGACTATTGAACAATTGGTATCAGAGCTTTGGTTCCTTGAAGAATAGCTTAACCGCTTGGGGCAGATCTGATGGCATACAAACTGACAATTCCCGTGTTTGATGGATCTAACTACAGTTTTTGGAAAGTGCAAATGAGAGGTTACCTTATCTCTCTTGGCTACAAGACTTGGAAAGTTGTTGAGACAAAATATGTTGAACCAACAAGTGATCATTCTTCTACAGATGAAATTGAAGCATATGAAGAGAATGAAAAGGCAAGGTATGCAATCTTTAGTGTTTTGTCTAAGACTAAGTTAACAAAATTTATTTCATTGGGCACTACTTATGAAGTTTGGGAAAATTTGAAAGAAATCTATGAAGGAAATGATAGAGTCAAATTATCAAATAAGTTGACAACTAAGCACAAATATGAAAACTTGAGGATAGAAGAAGGTGAGGATATAGCAAGCTACTTTCAGAGAGTTGACAATGTAGTAAATGAAGTCAAAAATCAAAGAGGCACTCTGACAAATAAAGATGTAATGGAGAATATTTTGATGACCCCACCAAAGAGCTACAGTGACAAGATCTTGGCTATTGAGGAAGTTTATGATCCAAAGAAATTCACCAAAGAGAAACTATTTGGCACCTTGACCACGTTTGAGATGAGAAAATTTGGAAAAGATAAGGAGAAATTTGAAACAGCCTTCAAAGCCACAAAGACAAAACAAGATCCAAACAAAGAAAGTTCAAATGAGTTGGAAGCAAATTTCACAAGGAAACTGAAGAAAGGTACTGGAAAGTACAAAGGTATGTTACCTCTTAAATGCTTCAAATGTGGAAAGATTGGTCATTTAGCAACTAAGTTTCTAGAAAAAGGAACAAGGAATTTTTTTTTAAATATCAATAAGAAGGCCTATTATGTCAATGAAAATGTCAGTATTTCAGATGATGAATCAAATCATGAGGATTGTTTTTTTTTGGTGGAAAAAGGATGAACCTAGATTTGATATCTCTAATATTTGTCCAAAATCTAGTGATAACACTGAAGCTGCATTATTTGTTAAAAGAAACAGAGATGAATGGTTGATTGATAGTGGATGTTTGAATCATATGACCAGTGATAAAAGTAAGTTTGTGAAGATTGAAAAATATGATGGAGGTTCTGTTATATTTGGAGATGATAAAACAACACAAATTGTTCGAATTGGTTCTATTACCTTTGATGGAAAACATAACATTGACAATGTTTACTATGTGAAAGATTTATATCATAATCTTCTGAGTGTTGGACAGATGTGCAAAAATGGCTATAATGTGGTGTTTCAAGATGATGGTTGTGAGATCTGGAAGAGATCTAGAATTGTTATTGTAGCTAGAAAAAGAACAAGTGGGAATATGTATCAACTAGAAGGAGCTACAAAGAGATGCTTATTTTCTCAGTCCAATGACAGTTGGAACTGGCATTGGAGGATGTGTCACATCAACTTTGACAATTTGATAAGGATAAGTTCAACAAGAGAAATCAGAGATTTTCCAAGACTGACCAAACCAGACAACACTATTTGCAAAGGATGTCAAGAAGGAAATAAGATCAGAGATACGTTCTGGAGAAAAGAATAATCATCTATTGGTTTGTTAGACCTTGTACACATTGACCTATGTGGTCCTACCAAAAAAAGGAGCTTACAAGGTGAGAGATATTTCAAGCTTTTAATACATGATTATTCCAGATTAACCTGGGTTGCATTTTTAAGAGAAAAATCAAAGGTAAGTTAGAAAAATTCAAGTTATTCAAGGCAAGAGTTGAGAATGAAGTTGACAGGAGAATCAAGTGTTGAAGATCTGATAGAGGAGGAGAGTTTACTTCTAATGAATTCAACAAATTATGTGAAAAACATGTGGCATTAAAAGGCAACTATCGACCCCTAGAACACCATAGCAAAATGGTGTAGTGGAAAGAATGAACCAAACAATTCAAGAAGCAACTAGAACACTGATCAATGAAGTAGGATTACCACAGGTCTACTGGAGAGAAGCAATACACACATTAATTTACACTCTTAACAGATTATTGTTCTGGAGGAGTTATGGAAAGATATCATATGAGCTATGGCATGGAAGAGCTACCACAGTAAAGCACTTCAAAAATTTTGGAAGAAAATGCTACATTTCAAGAGATGAGGAAAATATTAGAAATTTCGATAGTAGAGATGATGAAGGAATATTTTTGGGTTACTCTATAAGAAGCAAAATGTACCATGTTACAACAAGAGACTAAACAAGATAGTTGAAAGTGCGAATGTGAAAGTAGATGAAGATGTTCAAATAAATCCTGATAGGCATATTGAATATGAATCAGATGACTTAGATGAAAAAGAAGAAAAGGATAAGAAAGAAGAAGAAGAGACAAAGGAGGCTCCAACAACTACAACTAAAACCCGAAAGTATGTATAGAGAAACAATTCAAAAAACCATATTATTGGAGATAAGAATAAGGGAATCATCACAAGAAGCAAAGCAGCTCAAGAGCAAGTATTATTGTGTCTACTCTAAAAAATTGAGCCAAATACTATGGAAGAAGCATGCAATGATCAAAATTGGGTGAGGGAAATGAAAGAAGAGCTTGATCAGATAGAGAAAAATTAGACTTGGGAACCTGTGCCCAGACCAACAGACAAAAATGTAATTGGAACAAAGTGGGTATTCCAGAACAAGCTAGATGAAAATGGAAAGGTAATGAGAAACAAGGCAAGATTGGTTTGCAAAGGTTACACTCAGATCGAAGGCATTGATTTTGAAGAGACATATGCCCTTGTTGCCTGAATGGAAGCAATCTAGATATTCTTAGCTTTTGCAGCTTTTAAGGATTTCAAAGTCTATCAAATGGATGTAAAATTTGCATTCTTGAATGGAGAATTGAAGGAAGAAGTCTACATTGAGCAACCAAAGGGATTTAAGTCCGAAAGTGACCTAGATGTTGTTTGCAGGTTGAAGAAAGCTTTATACGGATTAAAGAAGGCACCTAGAGCATGGTATGACAGATTAGACAAGTACTTGATTGGACAAGGATTTCAAAAGGGATCTGCTGACAATAATTTATACTACAAAATTCACTCAGATCAAATGTTGATTGTTGTGGTTTATGGATGAAACAAATACTGAAGGACATTGGGATATCATTTGATGAACCGATCTCAATTACGTGTGATAATACTAGTGCAATAAACATTTCCAAGAATCTAGTACAACACTCCAAAATGAAACATATATCCATTAGATATCATTTCTTGAGAGATAAACTATTGGACAATGAGGTAAGACTTGAATATGTACCCACAAAAGAGCAGATTGCAGATATTTTCATAAAACCATTGAGCAGAGATACTTTTGAGTATCTCCAATAGAAGTTAGGGGTTCTTCCCCCTCCTACTCTACAATAATTTGCACCAGGGTGTGCATTGGTCCAAGTTATTATATGCTCACTCTTATCTAGATCAATGTTGGGTGGCTTCCTCATATGGGGAGTGGAGTAATTTTTTTAGGGGGGAGTTTTTTCCCTTTTTCCTTGATGTCAAAGGGGGAGAAGAAAAGAAGGTCCTTGATGTTGTTGATGATGACATTGAGTATTTTTTCTTTTCGTTGATGGATGTTTCCATCAATGACAAAGGGGGAGATTGTTGGAATGTGTTGTTATTGATTGTTGTCATTAATGGTTGTCATTGATGTCAACATATCTTGGTTGATTGACTCTATTGCTTTGGTGATCTAGATTGGTGTGCTCCAGATGTTGTGCTATGATTATCTATCTTTGGTCATGCTTGTCCTAGTCCCATTCATTTTGCAACATAATGAAATACACTCTTATGGGTCCGGACCGATCTGGAAATTGTTAATGTGCTCTGGAACATTGTTTGCATTGTAACATGTATATCCTATTCTTTGGTCTTAGATATCAAGTAGCATGTTTATTTGAGCAAGGAGGTTATGTTTGGTTCATGTTTCATTCCTTTCCACCACAGGAATGTTTTGTGGTGACCTAATTCAAATTTTGTTTGGTCAACTTAGGAGTTTATGGAAGCATGGAATGGTATAAGTAAAATTTGATTATGTTCGATGAAAGCAAGTGTGATGAATGTGAATCTAAAAATTTAGACATTGTGAATTATGTGAAAGTATATGACTTAAGGCATCAGATAGTGAGATTTTATCTACACGACAGGAAAATAGATCATTGACATCTTCATAGTTATTTAGGTCTTTCTCTTGTGATTCTTGACCTATTTTTATTTAATTTAATGTTGCAATGTAACTTATACATTCACATTAGGTCTTAAATATTCAAACTATGATGTCTTGTGAAGGTGTTGTGAAGTGTTGTAACACATTTCTAAAATTTTCTAGACTCTTCTCATTAGAATTCATCTAAAAATTGCCTTTTTATCACTTATCAAGTCCTATTTTAAGGTGTTGTAAAGTCTTGTAACAAGATTTCATGCTTTTCTAGGCTTGTTATCACTATTTACACCTTTCTTATGGTTTATTTGGCCCCTTTATGCACTCATAAGACTTAATTAAGTGTATTTTTTAATGTAAACCCGATAAAAAAACATTAAATACAACTTAATTCCCAACACCCACTTACAAGCCTAGAGTGAGACCCGTTCACCATGGCTGGTGAATGAGTCCCTCTTGGCTCCAAATTCAAAATAATTCAAAATTCCTTTTGAGTTTTTATTCAAAAAGACCTTATGCCGGCCTGTGATGTATTATTGGGAAATTAGGGCATGAGTGTGTATAAATAAGTGTTTTTCCACCCATTTGACATCTAATTCATCCAATAATTCATCTCATTCACTAGTTCATTCAAGCATTCAATTGCATTCAATCCATCAAAGCATCATTCAATCAAGCATCTATCAAGCATCTTGGAGTAGCCATTGACATATCTTCAGACTTCAACAATAAGGTTTTGACTTTATATGTAGATTTTTCAAGCAAATAGGTGTTGAAAGGTGTTCAACAAGTTATCAAAGTGTTTCAAGTCAACTAAACCCTAATTCAAGCTTGGAGACAACCTACAACCTGTTTTCTACAGATTTGACTCTGTTAACCCAACAAGAAGACAAGTGCAGATCTGGACCTGCAAGATTGACCTTTGAATTTTCAAAATTTTGGAGGAGGACTGGTTTTCCATTAGTGGTGAATGAGTCCCCCTTTTAGGTTGGAAAAGTTGATTTTTTCAGAATCCAATTCTTGATAGTCAGAAAGTAGTTTTTAGGTCTTTTTACCAGTAGGAGGACCGATTCGCCATCAATGGTGAATGAGTCCCATTGGTGATCAATAGTGATTTTTTCTAGTTTTCAAAACCTTCCAAGATCAACATTTTCTAGGTGCACTCTGTTAAACTTCATTCAATTTTGTTTGCATTAGTTCATGTTTTTAGTTCATTGTTGCATACCTCATTGTGTTTTCAAACATTGCATATTTCATTAGTTTTGCATTCATAATCAATCAATTTTAGCACTTAGTTGCATTTAGATCATTGCATTTAGTCGTAATTATGTCTTGCATACCTTAGTTTGAGTGAACCACCTCAATTTTAGTGTTCTAGATCTCTCTCTTTTTAGGTGAAAGATCCTACGAGTGTAAGAGAAGTACATAGAACACCTCAAAATTGATGGTTCACTATCAGGTGTCATTTTTGGTGATAGTTATTTTAGCAATGGACTCCCTTTCATCATTCTTCTGGAAGTGAGTCATTTTCTGTTAGCAGTGAGCCTTTCTCCTCTGGCAATGACCCTTTTTTTTATTTTTGGTTGTAATAGCTGGGTAGTGAGCCTTACCTACAATGAGCAATTTGGCAGTGAGCCCTTGTAAAAATCACCTTAACCTGTGTTTTATGATTGAGAATTTTCATTCTCCGTGGTTTTTCCCTTCTTGGGTTTCCATGTAAATTTTGGTGTTCTTTGTACATGTTGTTTGTATGTGCTTTCATGCTCATATCTATTAGATTATTATTTGATTGATTTAAGTTTCCTTCAAATTAATTAAAGTCAAGAAAATTGTTTTATAATAACTGATTCATCCCCCCTCTTAGTTATCTGGACTATTCAACAAGGGAGAGGGTAGATAGAGACAAGTACTAGACATGGAGAAAGAGAGAGAAGGAAGGAGGGAGGGAGAGAGGGAGAGAGAGGTGAGATAGAGAATTAGAGGGGGAAAGAGAGAGAGAGAGAGGGAGAGATAAGTAGAGAAGGAAGGAGGGAGGGAGAGAGAGAGGGAGAGCGAAGTGAGATAGAGAATTAGAGGGGGAAGGAGAGAGAGGATGCATCGGTAGAGAGGTAGTTCTTGAGCTCAAGGGAGAGTCAAATAAAGGGATGGAGATAGTGAGAGAGAGGTTTAGAGTGTAAGGGATAAATAATGAGTGAGATAGAGAGAGAGAAATAATACAACTTGTCGATTACTAAAATTTGACATGTTGGTTACTAAAACTTGACTAAGTTTGAAAGTTATAAGATCTTCCAAAAACTAAAATTTGCATTATAAATCCTAGAGATTTGAAACCACTCTCAAACATCCTAAAACTATATATCATGAAATATAACTTAAAGTATAAGAAATTAAATGTCCATATGTAAATGTCAAGTTAAATGTTTATTTCATATATAGAGTTTCCTTGAAAGATAACAAGAAGAAAGAGGGAAAAAAAAAGAAGGAAAAATTTTCAATGTAGACCAAAACACGAGCACGTTATAACACACTTGTGTTTTGGCAATGCCTTTTTTAATTCACAAAATGCACATTTTTCAAAATTCAAACCATAAGGCACTCACATTTTTGCTATTTCGGGTTGAAGAAGTGAAGTAGACACTTTTTGGCCCCCCATCTTCTTACACAGGCCACCCCATAGTTTCATCAATGATAGGAGGCTCAATCATGGGTTGAGGCATGTTGCTAAAGGATAATTCTACTATGCACTTCGCCTTAAAATTTTGGTAAGATTTTAAAAATAATTCCTCGTGAGGCTTAATAGGTTCCATAGGTTCGGTCCAAAAGAAATCTAATCAAAATTTCCCACAAGAAGACAAAAGGATTAAAGCCATTATGATGCACAACAAATATGTCATTGCCAAATGGAAATTTTAAGCATTTATGCAATACCCATGGGATGAAATCCATGGAGTGTAGCCATGGATAACCAAGCTTCACACAGAATTGGTATGATGATGGGATGATGGAGAATGAGACATTCAATTGTTTCAGTCCAACTTTTAATGGGAGAGTGATCAAACCTATCATAGGGAAAGAAAAACCATTATGTGTTTGGAATCATGCTTTTGATTGTTCATAAGAATCTTGATAAAGTTCATGCATAAATAAGAATTCCTCAGTGATCACATTCTCTACACATATGGGGTCAATTAATATCCTATTAGTAGGTGTGTCATTGATTATGTCAGCTATGTAAAGAGGACCATCGGGTGCATGTTTGATTATGTCATTTAGTGAGAAAGCAATGTCAAAAAAAAATTTGGTTTGGCCCTTATGGGGTTGAATGTCAATGAATCCAACCAGAGTATTGTATTCATTATCACTCTTAGTATCATCAATTATATCTTGTATGATGTCAACATTCATCACATCATTCTTGGTGTCACTAGCTTTAACAAATGAGATATTGTGATTTGGTATTGGATTAGTAAAGATTTGCAAATTTTGGTTAGGTGGGACAATGAACTTATTTCCTTGATCATTAACACCACCAATCTAGATATTAGAATTAATAAGGTATTGCACGATGTGTTTAAGATGCTTACAATGTTTTGTATCATGTCTATTTTATCGATGATAATGGAAAAAGGAATTAAAATTATAGTTTAAAGGTACAGGCTTATTAGGATTAGGGCCTCTAACAAGAGGTAAGGTAATTAAGTTATTACCCAAGAGTTGCAACATGATGGAATGGAGGGTATCGGGTAATAGGGTAAATTGTCTATTATGGTCTTTGAATTGATATGGATTTGTTGTTTTTATGGCAGCCACTTGAGACTCAACATGCTGATTTGTTTGAGGTGGTTTGATTTGTATAGAGCTCCTATTTTGTTTCTTGAATGGTTGGAAGTTGTTATGGGGCATGGACTTGGATTTCTCAACAAATTTGACTATTTAAAAAAAATGCATTTTGTGAGGGTTGGTTGTGCCTAATTTTCAATATTTTGTAATTGTGTAACCTTATCATGGAGCTACGGGATAACATAATTAATTGTGATAACATATAATTCAATAGACTAAGCAACATGGAAAAATATGCTTCACATATGAAACAAAATATAGTCATGATTTTAATATGTCTATTACCTCTAACATAATGTTAGCACATTATCAATTTTAATATTTTCTATAGTGTAATGTTAGCATGCTACCATTACATTTTAATAATTTTAATATGAACACAGAAACTATTAGCAGACTTTATTATAATGTAATGTTAATCAATTTTTAAAATCAATAATATTTATTATTATTAATAAATTTATTTATATTTATTATTATATTATATATTACCTTTAGTACTATTGTATAAGGTTCATAATAATTTGTACATTATTTTGAAGTGGTTCAAAGTGTAAAATAAAAGACTAAAAGAAAGTGTTTGGGCCCTTTCAAAAGCACACTTTTATCTATAGTAACAAAATATTAAGAAATATATATATTATCTTTAATATTTTTATTATTAGAATGCAAATATATATTTATTATTTTATTTTATTTGTAATCATGAGCCCAAAACAAACTCAACTCTAATTTTTTTGACTAAATTTGTGAGAGTTGAATTAACACAACCTAACCAAAATTAGTAACTTAGGCTAAAACTAAGGTGCTACACCAAGTGCTAGAAAAAAAGACCTTGAGAAATCTATACAATAAAGTAATGCATACATAATCTAAAATAATATAAAAAATAAAGTTACACAAGTTCACAATGTTTCACCTAGGGAAATAATTTTGTAAAAAATCAATGACATTCGGATATTCACCGCTAGCAATTCACCGCCCGAAAATTCACGCCAACAATTCACCATAGGAAAATTCACCGCCATGACTAATTCACCTCAAGAAAATTTCACCACCAACAATTTTTCGTGGCCATGAATTGATGGTGGTGAATTTTCCTTGAGGTGAATTTGTCATGGCAGTGAATTGCTAGCGGTGAATTTTCCTATAACCAAAATCAACATAATAACCTTCTTCATTAATGCATAAAAATCAACCCTTCACAATACTTGATAATATTTTTTTTAATTATCAACCCTTATACATGTATAAATATTAATAGATGCATCAAAAATAATTTAATAATTTGTTTTAGGCACTAAAAAAATATTCACACATGGTTGTTAAACAGAGATCAGATTCCTGGAGAGCGCTCTGTTCTAGGCTTCGGGATTCACGCCTAGCAGTTGTCGGTGGTGGGGGAGGCTATTGCCTCCCCCACAGAGGTTTGTGTTCTATAAGGGCCTCTTTACCTTTAAGCTTTTCATTTCTCACTGGCTTTCGGTTGTGCCGTGTGTTGGATTCCTTTTATGTCTCTTTTCCACTTGTGTGAATTGTTGTTCCTGGTACCAAATTGTTTCTTCATTGTAAATAAGTTTAACTTCAGTATCGAGGGGGTTACAAGACTCCCCGACCCGCCCTTTATTCTGAGCATTGATGAAAACCGTCACAATCTGCAAAAATCGTTTAGTGAAGTGGTGGCTGAGCGGGTGTTGATTGCCCCAAAGGGTGCTAGTTTTGTGGTAGAAGAGGCACATGGTGAAGATGGCAGGGAAGGTAAGGGAGCCTCTGATGTGCCTTTAGATTTTCATCTTTACCCTAATGAAGTTATGAAAGAAACTTTAAAAGTTGGTAGGAATAGATTCAAAGATACCGCAATCTTTTTAGCAGCCACTGATGTTAATAGAATTCCCGCAAGGAAATTTATAGATGCATGGTTTTCAAATGTATGGCTTAACAAATTTGGTGTGCAACTTACATTTTGTAGGCTTTTATAGAAGGGTTTGTTTGTGATATTTTTTAAAAACCACTCAATGCAGGAGAAGATTTTAGCCGAGCCTTACTAGGCCATTGGGGGTTGCACCTTTTGTGCCCTCACTTGGTCACTAGCTGCCATTTCTGAGGAGATCCATGCTTTATCCTCTCCCAAGTGGGTTATTATGAAGAATTTTCCCTCAAATTTTTGGCATATTCTCCCCTAAATTATTAAGCCTATTGGAAAGGTGATAAAAATTGATGAATCCAAAGTCATGCTTCCAAACCTGGAACAAAGATTCCTAATTGCCTTAAAATTTGTGAGGAATCTGGGGTTACCTCCTACCCGCTTGAGATTCTAGGGGGAATTAATGCCTGTTTCCTCTATAGAAGGGAAGGGCACTTGAGAAGGAACTGTCCCTTGATTCAAAGAAAAATTCCTAAACCTGGGAAACCTAAACCCAAATCGAACCCTAACCTAAACACCCATGACTCTACTGGTAATGGGGAAGTGAATGGCAGTCAGTCTCCTATGCAGCCTACCATAGGATTAACCTTGGCCCAGAGGATAACAATGTTTAGCCACTCGAAAAAGAAATTGGTGGAAACAAGAGTGAGGTAGATGTTGATCTAGATACAGTCAGCAATCCCTCTGACTCTAATAACCTTGTTCCCTGCCTCTCTAACTCATTCAGTAGTCTCAAAGCGGAAGGAAATGATAGAGGGGTAAATTTGCAACATCTTATCCCTAATGTGCAAAATGACACCAATTGCTCTCCTTGTCAGACCTCATGGCAAGGGGTGACTGGGGAAACCAAAGTCCTTCAAAATTTGAATGCCCAACAACTTTTTCTAAGGAAAATTAGACAAAGGATTGGGGTATGTGCAGGATCATCATGGAAAAAATAGGCCCTTAAGTGGAAAAATTTTTAGAAAAATTAGAGTTAGGAAACTTGACGTAAAAATTTGAATAAGTTATATATATTATTTCAAAAATATGTAAGAATAGAATCTGTAGAAAATTGAATGTAGTTTCTAAACTACTAGGTTTGTTTAAAAATAAAAATCTATTTGGTGAAAATTTGAAATTTCAATGCAGTGGTACTTAAATTTCGGGAAAAAATAAGTAGGTGTATGTTTGACCACCCTAACCACAATAAAATGATAATATTTTTTAATAATATTTTAGATATAAGTAGAGGACTCATGCCTCGATGTGATGAATATTTTTGTAATTTTTTCCAAGTAAATAATTAATTATGATTTTTTATTACAACTTTTAAAAAATATAAAACTTCGTGTCGACCACTTTAACTTGGTCAAAATTCATGAAATTCAATTTTTCTATTTTAATCCTATAGTATGCAAAGCATAGAATGTGACACATGTTTTGGATTAAAAAATGTGATATCGTTTGAAAGTTATAGATGTTTTTCAATCACCTATCAATCGGACTTTAGTTGTAATTTGAATAGAAAATGAATAATAATTACTTATTAAATTCAAAGTAAAGCATAATTTATATCGGTGGAAAGCTGAGAATATCCTTTTAAAACCCTTTTCATTTCATCAATTTTGGGTTTAAAAAATAGTCGTCAGCCACATACCCATCATATTGCCACTTTTTGGCCCATCATGATCGTGCACATACCCGTTGAAGAAAATTTTCTCAACCTAAAGAATAACCCAAATTCAAACCCTGATGCCAATGTAAAAAATGGCTCCAATGCCTTTGCTTTCAGCCTGGAGAGGCAGAGTTCAAGCAAGGGTAAGCCTATGGGTTTGGGCGGAGGCCCAAAAGACCTGATGCTTATTCTGACCTCCCATGGCGGTGATATTGTCAATAAAATTGTCGAGGTTGGTGTTGAATCCTCTGAAGCCCCCGACTAGACCCACATGCCTACCATTGTCCAGAATTCTGAGGGTGAATCAGCCCAACCCCCTGTCGGTCCTTACCCTCCTGTTAACCAACCTCTTGTCAACCAGCCTCTTGAGGATTCTCCAGCTTGTGGGGGTCCAGAGATAGAGCAGGAAGACAATTCTAATGCTTCTTCTGAATATGAGGATCCTGTTAGAAAGGATGGTGAAAAAATTGACTAGGAGAAAGGAATAGATGATTCTATTCATGAGAATGTCATTCAAGGGAGGTCTGAACAGACTCCCAAGCAAAAAAATGGTCCTGGGAGGCCAAGGAAAAATAGAAGCTCAATAAAGCTAAGTAAAATCCCAGTGGTGGCATAAAGAAAAAGGAAGAAAAGAAACTTGACCATCCAATCACCCTTGGCAAAAACGGAAAAAGCTGAGGATAAGCTTCCTAAGTGTTTTGAACAATTTAGAAGTGACCAAGGGGAAATTGCTATGATAGTGGAGGATGAACATTATCTGTGTGTCTTGGAACATCAGGGGACTCAAGTCCCCAAACCATAAATATGTAATCAGAAGGTTCATAAAGCTATTAAAAAAGAAAGACTTTTCTCTTGTTCAGGAAACCAAGGCAGTTGGGTTCACACTTGAGACCAACCTCAAGTTTGTCTAGAATGGGGCAACCTTCTTCACTACCTCACATGAAAGAGGAAGGGGAGGGGCGACTATTCTAGTTGCAAATCATTGGGCCCATTTGGTGCAGGAAAGTGGTGTCTCTCCCTACAAAAAGGTGGTTTGGTTAATTATCAAAAAAGATGGCTTGGTGTTTGGGATATGCTCAATATATGCCCCTAACTACCACAGGAATAGGACAAGACTGTGGCAATGGATAGCTACTATCCCTAAGATACCCTGGATTATCGAGGGAGACTTCAATATGGTTGAGCAAGCGGAGAAAAAATGGGGAGGTATAGATTTGTCTTGGAAAGGGAATGAGAAATATTTTTAGTTTAGGCTAAAGCATAAACTTAACCTTGTAGATCTAATGGAAAAAGGAAAGAGGAATTGCAAGGGGGAGGGGGCAATATAATTTACTACAGGATAGATAGAATCTATGCTAATAAAGACTTCTTCAACTTTGTACCAAATGAGAAGGTATACCCCTATACACTCTCAGATCATCACCCTATCATGGTTGAACTGGTCTTCTGCCATCCTAGACCTAAAGAGGAAAGAAAGAATAAACCTTTCCTTCTGAATGCAAGTATTTTGAAAGATGAAGATTGCAGGGAAGCTATTTCCTCACTAAGGGAGATTAATAAATGGTTGTTAAAAGAGGAAAGTTCCATAGAGAGATGGAACACCAATGTTAAAAGTTGGAAAAAACTCTTTCAAATGATTGGTAAAAAGCGTGCCAAGGATGCTAGGAGGGTGGAAAATGAATTTCAAGAGGCCCTCCTCGAGTCTGAAGCAAGGCTGCAAGAATCCCCAAGTGATATAATGTTGAGGGAAAGGATGGTAAGTGTTAAAGACAGCTTAAGGAAGGTCCAAGCCCACAAAATAAATGGGATAAAAATAAGGGCCAAACTTAATTGGTTGGCTTGTGGTGATAGGGGGACTAAATTCTTCTTCAATTATCTCAAGGAAAAGACCATAAAAGATCAGATAAATCAGATATGGGATGGGGAAAACTTTCTCTTGGACCAAGGGGAGATCCTTAAACATTTTCAGTCCTTCCATAACGTTCTCTTCACCTCAAAGGAGGGATTGAAGGATTATTGTAAGGCAAGGGACACCATTCAAAGGCTTATCCAAAAAAAACTCTCCAACGAGGACTTTGCAAAACTTCAGGTGGCCATATCCAAAGAGGAAATTGGTAGAGCCATTGCCTCAATGAACAATGAAAAATCACCAAGCCATAATGGCCTATCAATGGAATTTTATAAGTGCTTCTCTGATTGGGTGTGCGAAGACTTTCTCCAAGTATATGAAGAAGCCATGAGCAAAGGATCCTTGGGGAGCATGATCAACAAAGGGATTATTAAACTGCTACCTAAGGGAGGGGATAAAACATTGATAAAAAATTGGTGGCCAATAACTCTCCTCAATGTGTCCTACAAAGTGTTGGCTAAGGTCCTAGCTTTAAGACTGATCAACATTCTCCCTAAGTTTATTAACAGTACTCAAATGGGCTTCATTAAAGGTAGATACATTCTTGAAAATTTGATCACCAGTTGGGAAGCTATGCAGTGGGCCAAGACTTCACAACAAAATGCCATAATGTTGCTCCTGGACTTTGAGAAGGCATATGATAGAGTTGAGTGGGGTTTCTTAAGAGGTATCCTCTAGGCCTTTGGGTTTCCAAGATTCTTCTGTAGGATGGTGGATGTTCTGCTCAAGGACGTTAATGCACATGTTGATGTAAATGGGACTCGCTATGAGGAAATCAGGTTGGAGAGGTCAACTTGACAGGGTTTCCCCCTGGCACCAGCATTATTTGTAATAGCATCTGACGCCCTCTTCTACCTAATGAGGGAATCCATAATATCACCCAGAATTAGGGGCATTAGATTGCCTGATGAGAGAGAATTGGGCCCTAGATCTCCAGGTGAGGTACCTTAGTATCCCCTTTGCTATTGACCCCAACCTCAAGGAAATGTGAAACTGGATCAAAGGTAAAATTGAAAGAAAGCTAGATAACTAGAATAAGCACTACCTTTCCCTTATAGGGAGGATTCAAGTTTGTCAAAAGGTACTCTCATCCTATAGCATCTACTTCGCTTCAGTCTAGTTTTTCCGCAGTTACTAGGATAACAAAATCCAAAAAAAGGTAAAAAACTCCCTCTGGTTGGATGGGAAAGGCAGAAAGAAAAAGCATGTTTTAAAATGGGACTGATGTTGTTTAGGTAAGATGCAAGGGGGTTTAGGTTTAAAATATTTAAGATTGCAAGGCATAGCCCTTGCTTCCAAGTGGATTGTGAAAGCCTTGGATGGTAATGAGCCCTGGAAAGTGCTAGTAAGGAATAACATCAATCTAGCTGCTCCTAAGCGAGCAAAAGCTTGGAAAAAGCTTCCCTTGAGTGACATTCTCATGAGTAAATCCCCTATGTCCCTAGCTAGGTCGGTGGTCTTCAGAAGCCTTTAGAAGGCTTGGGAGATAATCAAACACAATGCTTAGTTTAATTCCAATGATATAACCCTTAAGGGCAATGCCAAATGCCAGTACTATAGTTCCATTTGGTGGAACGTGTCGCATAACAATAAGCACCTTGCTCTATTACATGGTTGTTCTACCAAGAAATGGAATCAAAAAGGTGTCAAAAACTTTGGGGACATTGTGTCCAGAGGGAAATTAAAGACTTGGGCTAAGCTTGCAGCAGAGTTTGACCTCACAGCCTCAAACTTTAGAACCTATTCTACACTTTCAGAAGAGTGTAAGGATGTTGTCTTCCATAGGGATTCTAGGAGGATCCTTGATTTGTCTAGCGACATTGTCTGGAAGGATGGAGGCCCCATTTCCAAGCTGAAAGAAAAGGATATCTATAAAGACTTGACCTGTGTTAATACTATTTTTGAGCATTTAAATTATAGTTGGAACTTGGATTTAGATACAAAAGGTTTTGCAAATATTTCTAACTAATATTTGGTGCAGTGGTTTGGAACTGAAGAAAGCTTGTTTCAGATGGCTTGTGTTGATTCAGAAATTACCATTTAAAACTAAGTGTGATGATATTGAAGTATGCAACATTTGTAAGTTCCTTGAATTGGTAAAACACATTCTTTTTTATTATCATTATGCTAAAGAAACTTGGAAATCCTTCTATTGTAATATAAAAATTTGGGACTCTAATGATAAATTGAAATGGAAAGATGTTTTGTTCTGTGATAGGAAGTTGAATAAAGACTGTAAAATTTTATGGATTCTACTCTCTACTAAGATTATGTGGCACAATTGGAAAGCTAGGAATGATGAAAAATTTAAAGGCACTAAGAGGTACCTTACTGAGTTGGCTAAAAGACTCACGTTCCTTCATGTTGCATTGCAGGTTTCATTGCATATCAAGATCTCGCTGCCGAAGTTTGTCAATCTGATCCGCGATGGTCATGAAATTTTCCTAAATGCCATCAATGAATTTCGAAGGAACTTCAACGTGGCTGTAGAGGCACATGACAGGCACAGGCAAGTTCATCCAGATGCTCAACCCATGGCTGGGAATGCTGAAAATAATAGAGTAGTGGGCAGTGATGATAGTGGAGAGGCCGAAAGCGCAAACAGGGGGGTGGCCAATTAGTAATCAGTACCTTATGTGCTACTTGTTGCGGTTTTGAGAATTCACAGGCAACTACAAAGTCTATAGTTAATCTGTATTTACCAGTTTAAATCAAAAGTATATAATGTATATGGTTGCCTTAAATACCAGTGCATATCTGAAATATTCTATAATGTACAAGTTTATTATACTATATTTAATATTAAATATATATATATTTATATATATATATATATATATATTTATATATATATATAATTTGCATGAATGAAAAATACTTCACATTTCCTAATTAGTAATCCTCATAACCTTAATTCACTACACAACATGAAAATTTTAGAACATACTTTCAACACACATGACGTCACTTAGAAAATCATAAATGTTTTGAATGGGTTTTGAAATGGCTAAGTAGATTTAAGTGCTTGAATGGGTGTTGACACAAACATATATGAAGCAATACATTAAACATATGTTCATATTCATTTTTGCACAATAGTCATTTGTGTGGTCAAATTAAATATAAAATTATTTTTATTGACTAGATATAAGCTAACGTTATTTTATAATTTTAACTTATTTTTCAAATTTTATGTTGAAAATTTATCTCTAAGTAAATTATCAAGTTATTATTTTGTTTTTTTTTTTACTATCTTATTATAATTCATTCTCTCAATATGTAATAATATAATTTTTACATTACCAAAATTGCTATTTTCTTTTTAAAATATTTTTACAACCATGAAACATGTAATTTCTTATTAATATGTGTAAAACTTAATATTTTTATTTTAATAAATATATATATCTTTATATACCTCATCCTTTGCATTTATATAAATAGTCAAAATTTATTAATTCAATATAAAAATAAATATTAATTTTATTGTATATTACTATTTTAATATTATTAGTTTAATTACATATTAATTAATGTATAATTATAATACATTATTAAATAATATTATGAATTGATTATTATTTCTATTATAAATAATAGGTATTATAGATTATATAATTAATTAATATCAAGAAGAATTCTAAATTGCATAAAATAATCTGATATGAAAACCGTTTTTACATTTAACAATCATTTACACATCAAATAATTAATATCTGATAATAAATATGAATTTTAAAAGTAACATATTATATTTTAGTTTTTAAAATTATTAAATTTATATTCAATTTGTTTCAATCTATATGTATATATTAAAAAAATTAACTGTATATTATTTTTTGACTTAACAAAGTTTTATTTTTTAATCAAATGTATAAATAAACTATGATTAAAACCAAAGATCTTCAACATTTCAACCAAGATTGAATTCATATAGGGGAGAGGGGTCCATTAATATCTAATTACAAAACACTTTTTATCCATAAAGTACACAAACTGACAAATCATGTGATGTCACATCAGCACATCAATAAAACATGACTTAGTGCACCACTATCGATCTAACTTTTTTTTGGGTCGTTTTGGATACCTCAACAAAAAGACATGTTGATGTGACATCATATTTGATGATGTGGACCTAAGACGAAATATAGAAGTATGTGAGTTGCCAAATAAACTATTGTACAAAATTGGGAGTGATTTGAAATTTCTACATAAGATTTTGAGAAACGTGAATTTAGGATGCTCCAATATAGGCCCCTCTCCATTAGTAAAATCATATCAATTTAATGAATAGTTCATAAAAAATTCTGTTAAACAAAAATGAACAGCAATAAAAATAAGATCACCCATCCCAACAAAAATATGAATGATGGAGAAATTTCCCTAATACATATACTTCAACAAACTAAAGAGAAATGTATACAAATTGAAGCATCCTCCAAATTATTTTAAAATTTATTTATGTTGTAACATTTTTTCACAATCAACTTACATTATAAATTACTCTAAAAACTTTAGAAGAATTTCATAAAATGTCAAATATAAGATGGTACTTCCAGAAAAAAAAAAAAAAACAAGAGTATCTCACCTTAGAACAAGATGGAAACTTACAATTCCATTTGGAAGCATTTTACTTATGGTGCAGTAGCAACAATACAACTAGATCCAAAACATACTAAGTAGCTCAGTCTTCCTACTGACTGGTAATAGGTTTCACACATGCTGATTTTAGCTATGGAATAATCTTATATAACTTCATTTTGTCAATCCATGACAGGAAAGAAGGTTCTGTGTTACGAAACCCAAAGAAACCATGCTCCTTACTTTTGTTCATGCTAACGGGATCCAAAAATGGACAATTTAGGCCAAAGTCTGCAGCCCACCAATTTGCAACTTCATCAATTTTGGTGGGGCATAAATTATTTTCTTTCACAATTGCGTCCCAGACAGGTCCTTTGTCTTTCATTGCTTCAGCCAGACTAAATCCTTCGCCTTCATATGGTAACATTTGCAGCTCAAATTTCTCTGCAATATGTTTCCATAGCTTTTTCCATTTAACAACATCACCGTTAGAACAATTGAAAGCTTGGTTCTTGGCACAAGGTTCCATAGCAGCCCATATTTCTTGCTCTGCAATCAGTTCAGCATCAGATGCCTCCACAAGTTGCTCCCAAGTCATTCCATTACCCGGGTATTTGAAAGGAAGCCCCTCATATTTGCAAATGGAAGCATACACACACAAAGTACCAATGATGTTCACCAAGCTACAAGGAGAGAAGCCAAATATGGCTGAAGGGCGGTGAATGGACCAAGTTAATCCCTTTTTCTTCTTGGCAGCATCAAATAGTATATCTTCAAGTGTGTAGTAGAAATTAGGCCCAGGTAACCTAGGAAGCTCTTCATGAAAGGGTGGCTCATGGGGCTTAATATTTTCAAATGGACCTAGGTAGTGTTTCAAACCAGTCTGAAGACAGATGTGCTCAAGATTTTCGGCATTAGGCAGCAGTGCATCTAAGACATTATTGAACATTCTGCCATTGTCTTCACAGTTCTGTTTCTCTGTCTCTCTATTAACCCAACAAACCCAAAAAAGATGAGTTACATCCTTCAAAGTAGAAATCTTTTCTAAAGTTTCTCCCCTGTTTAACACATCACATTGGATATAATCAACTGGAGTATCTGGAGACCAATCAGGCTTAGGCCTCCTGGCGACACCGTAAACTTTCCAGGGTCCACCAGGAGTGTCTGACAAAGGCAAGATTTCAGCCAAGCTATTGCCCACAATTCCTGTGACTCCTATAATCAGGGCTACTCTTTGCTTTTCGGATTTTAACTCTGAGGCTTCAACGTTTTGCTGGACTCTCCCCTGCACGTAAATAAAAGTCACATGCCCAACTTTGCTAGATAATACAACAATAGGTAAGTTAGCCCAATTACTGGGCACTCGTTTTCCCCTATAGGGATCCCAAGAGCTACATTTGGTTAGAAAAGACTAAAGAGTCAAATTGGAGGCCGGAGGAAATGGAGGCAGAGGACATCTATCATCCCAAGAGCTAGTTTCTTGCTTAGGGATGATTCTTTACAAGAGAAGCATTTGTTTCATCTCTAGTCCTTTCAGGAGCAAAATGGGGCATGCAGTGATTTGTTGGTTTGTGGATAATTTAATTCACAAACTTGGTGAGTTGTTTTTGGTATGTGGATAGTTGAATCTACAAACTGTCTATGGATAATTGAATTTGTCTCGATCCATAGTTTTGCAAATGTGTATTTGTGGATAATTGAGTAAGTCTTGATCTACAAATGGAAAAGTGTTACTGTGGATTTAATGAAGTGTTATTGTAGATAATGGAGTGAGTCTTGATTCACAGTCTCAATCCAGCCATAGCTTACTGTTGAAAAACTTTCAAACTATGAACAACTTGATTTCCCAACTGATTAATTTATTAAAGACATGCTTAAATATCTTTAGCTATCTTTTATCTTTCTTGCCACTTGAAATCCTAGTTAACATTCATTTCCCACAAAAGACAACCATTAAGGAGCTGAGTTCCATTGCAGAAACAAAATAATCAGTGAGATCCATAGCTACTTTGGAGCATTTTGTTATCTCACTGTTTAACTCTTAATCTGTACTACACAAACCAATATTAGAAAATACATGGACAACTAAAATACTTACAGCTCTAGAACCAAGGGAGCCTGCCCACCATGAGTACCAAGTCCAACTCATTGTAAGGTATCCAACAAAATACCCCAAATGCTAACCTGCCATAACACATTATTTAAGACTGTTAATATGGACAGAAAAATAGTCCCTAAATGTGAGATGGAAGCTAAGAAAAAAATTGCAGAAAAGTGAACTAATCCAAAAATACATAAACTTTTCGATTCAATTACTACAGAGATCTCATAAATTCTTACCTCAAAATGAAACGAACAGAGCCAGAATAATCAAGAATGCATTGTACAAACCACTCGATGTGGATAAAAACATTTCTAAATCGGTGGGAATACTTGTAACCCCACGCGGATTCAACTGCTCAATATGTGATATATCACTGTAGATGCGTAAGATCATCCTAGTACCATTTCTTATCAAGTCTCTATCAAACAATTTGTTATTAATTTAATTTTTAATCAAATTATTTAAACTAATTTATCTATCTTAATCAATTTATATAAATAATGTCAAAAAATATCTTTGTTGAGGTCTTCATTTTTTCTAATAATTTAATTATGTTATTTTATTTAAGTGAAATAATAGAAAAAAAAAAAAAAAGTCTTAAAATGGATGAGTTATTTATATAGATTAGTTAAGATAGGTAAGCTAATAAGAGTTGGAATCACAACACATGAGAGATTTATTGAATTGTTACAATAAATAATATTATTAGTTTATATAATATTCTTTAATAATGAACAATATCATTCTATATACTTGTAACATATAGGATACAAATTGAATTTTCATTAATATTATTATTTTATAATATTTTATATTAAAATTAAAAAAATTAAATTTTTATTTATTTTTATTGTATGATAATATTATAGTAATATTGCAATAATATGATTAATATATAATATTATTAAATTATTTAAAATATTTATTTATTTATTATTACTACTATTAAATAATCATAATTATTTTAATTATTTATTCATTAAAATAAATTAATTAAATAATTACTATTTGTTATGCATTTATGATCATAATATAAAATTATGAATTATTAAAGTGTTATATATATATATATATATAAAATGAATAATTAAAAAACAAAATGGAATATTTATATTATATTAAATATTTTTGGTATGGTCTTATTTAGGGTCAAATAATAGTTAAATTTTGATTTTTATAGGTGTTTTATTAAGGGTTAGGGATATGATAAATTATGTTGAGGGAAGAGTTGATCACTGGTGAATTGATAATTTAGATAATTAGACCCAACATGATCAAGAGGGAAGCGAGAACTAGATATCATCAACAAAAAAATTCTAAGCTAACATTGTCACATTCACTATTGAGCTCACTACACGTGGATTGCACTACTAGACAGTGAAAAGTCACTTCACTTTCTTTAATTTATTTTTAATCAATAAAATAATACCTTTTCTTAAAGGTTTCATTTGAAAGGAGGCATCATTTTATTAATTAAATATCAATGATGATAAGGCACCTTCATATTGAGTGCAACACCTTTTTTCAAAGAAAAAGCTTCGAATGAAAGTGTTTTAGACATTTGAGCGCTTAACACCTTCAAAAATGCGATGTACCTCAAGTGGGAGGCACTACTATGGGTTCACCCCATGGGCACTATATTTTCCTTATGAAATTTGTGAAAATGGATTTAAAACCATCCTTGTAGCTCCATGACTCAAGATCGGGTAGTTAGGAGGGTCATTGCAACATGCATGGCTTTGCATAGGAAGGTAAGTGTAGAAAAATTTATAATTTTTATTCTCCTACGCATAGCAACAACTGTATAAACCAAATTAAATGGAAAAAAGAGTATAATAATGAACTTATCTAGGCTCCTCATCTATCATAAATTTTTATTCCACTTAGATACATTATTACAAATATTTATTTATATTAAATTCAAATAAAATATACCACATGAAACAAATTTAAATTTTATCAAAAAGAAAGATTGGTCTTTCTCATATTCTACTCTAGTCCCCAATGCCCCTGATTATGTTCTTGTCCTTGATGCCTCAACTTGTGTCCTAGAACTTGTTGCCTCATCTCATAAAGATGACATATGAGGGACACCACATTCAAATATGTTTATGGATGGCTCACTAGTCTCTCCAAGAGTACGCAAACACAACTAATTACACATAGTAGAATGATGAGGCACATAAACATGAAGGAGGGTCCAAAAATATCAATCTATCCACTACAACCATCAATATCATGTGGTTGTGCTACTTGAGGATTTTGTGTTGTATAATCACATGAACAATCAAATAGTGTATGGTAGAGAGGCTCTAATGAATTACATCTCCAACAATGAATGGGTGTTGAATTAGAGGTAGAGAAGGGATAGGACGAGGGAAAATAAAATGACCTTGCATCTATCACATTGACCCAAGTGTATCTTGAGGAATTCCTAAATACCTACTCCTTATATAATATCTAAAATCAAAATAGTTGACATGGTGACCTAAAATAAACTCTACATATAGTTTGTAGAGGAAATATAAATTCACATCGAGATTGTTGTTGGCTGGTTTATCAAAAACCATCCACCAATGATCCAAAAAATTATTTGTGATACCTTCATGTGTGCACCATTTGATTGAAAAATTCTAAGGCTTATGTACATCAACATAGAATCTAGTTTTATGATTGAAGAAATTTTGCACTAATATGGATTTGGTTATATTTGTCTTTTACGTAGTCATATGATAAGTTGGTAGAATATTCTTTCCTTGTGGCTTCTCTTCATTACCAAAATGACTAATGTTGGCTTGTGAGGGTTCAAAAATGGGTGACAATACCTCTATAGTGGATGTCATTGAAGCCAATTGAGGGTGGTGATGATAAATTTCTATAATGCTATTCAATTCATTAATTATTTTTTCAATTTGTTCTTGAATTGTTGGAGGGTTTGGTGGGGGAGTGTTTAGGTTTTAAGCCTCCTCATCCATATTACCTATTTGAAATTTAAAACATACAAATTTATGATTTAAAACTAATGCTTAGAATCAAAACATGAAAACCTAAATCATATAAAATTATTGTTTTAATTTTGAAAAAAAACTAAAAAAAAAACTTACCTATACATAGTTGTTGATGCAAGAAGAAAAATTTTCTCTCAAAAAAATGATATCCATTTTTCTTTCTTGGATATATTTGTTCCTCTCTATCATTTTTCTTCATTATGTTGTTTGAAACCCATGGGTCATTACATATTATAAACCCTTTGTTGGGATATTTAGGGAAAGATAATAACAAATTTATACTTTAGTTATAATGGATATATGTTATAACAAAGTGAATATAGTTATTATTGAGAAATGAATATCCATTATTCAAAATGGATATCTATTAGGAATGGATATCCATTTTGGTTTGGTAAAATAAACTTTCTACTCGACTCATAAAAAAAGTCAAATATTCATTTCAATATTTTATCTAAATAAACACACGTTTTATCTTATTGCTTTGGTACTATTTGACCCATCATGATCCTACATTCACCCACTAGTGGTTAGTTATTATCATTATATTGAGTATTGTGTTTTTCTCAAAGACTATTAGAGGTATCCCCCTCAAAGTGGATTAGTAGTTTTCCCCCTCAAAGTGGCATATTATTATCAAGTATAAATGTAGCATGTTTTCTATTGTTTGATTGGGGAAAAGGAACCAGGTCTTGGGTATGTGTAGGATCATCATGGAAAAAACATGCCCTTAAGTGGTGAAAAAATTAGAAAAATCAGAGTTAGGCAACTTGACGTAAAAATTTGAAAAAATCATCTATATTATTTCAAAAATATGTAAGAATAGAATCTATAGCAAATTGGATGTAGTTTCTAAACTACTAGGCTTATTTAAAAAACAAAAAATATATTTGGTGAAATTTTGAAATTTCAATGCAGTAGTATTTAATTTTTAGGGAAAAAATAAGAAGTAGGTGTCTGTCTGACCACCCTAGCAACAATAAAATGATAATATTTTTTATAAGATTTTAGATATAAGTAGAGGACTCATGTCGATGTGATGCATATTTTTTGTAATTTTTTGAATAAATAATTAATTATGAATTTTTTTTACAACTGTTAAAAATATAAAACTCGTATGTCTCACCACCTTAACTTGGTCAAAACTTCATGAAATTCAATTTTTTAATCCTATAGTATGTGAAGCATAGAATGTGACATGTTTCGGTTCAAAAAATGTGATACCATTTGAAAGTTATAGATGTTTTCAACTAGCTTATCAATCAAGACTTTAGTCGTAATTCAAATAAAAAATGAATAATAATTATTTATTAAATTCAAAGTAAAGCATAATTTATATATTGGTGGAAAGCTGAGAATCTCCTTTAAAAACCCTTTTCGTTTCATCAATTTTGGGTAAAAAAAAAGTCGTCAGCCACATACCCTACACATGTACCCATCATATCACCACTTTTTGGCCCATCATGATCCTGCACATACCCTCCTAAATCACACTTTTCCCAATTTGTGGAAAGGATTATAAATGATCTCAACACTACTTGGCTACAAACCTTAATGGAAGAGCCAAACTGGTGGATCAAGGTTTTAATCCTTTGTTTGTGGGTGGAATTGCTTGGATAGGTTGATTTATATTTGACTGAATTCTATGATGCAATGATGTTCCTAGGTCAATTATGAAAATGCAACAAACTGAGATTATTTTAGAGAAATATAAAGCTAGCAGACAAAAACAAATTTCAGGAAAGTAAAGTGCAGATACAGAAGAACCTAGCATATAAATTTGAGACTGAACTGACTGGTGAAGGGCGTGGGGCACCCTTGATTGGCTTCCTACTTTTAAGATCTTATTTCACCTTCCTGTAACTCCAAGTTTGCAAACGCTTCTCTGCCAAGATCATACTTAGAACTTCATCTATTGATGATAAAATTCACTTTCCTTGGCTTGACAACTTGTAGGGCTTGAATGCATGAATGAGAAACCAATCTTCAATCTTCCTCGAATTTACTTCAAATATGAAAACCTACACACATGAAGGAGGGAGAAGGGTTGTACCATATAGGGGCTTGCCTAAGTCAAACCCCGTTTTGGTATTTCTACCTCTACAACAACTATGGTGATGTAAAAGAGATCTTACCCTCGATCAGGCAAAGGCTAACGGATAAACAAGTAATGAATTGAAAAATGTACTCATCACCTTCAAGGAGAAATTGTTGCTTAATTGAAATTCATGTAAGTGTTAGTACTCACAAAACAAATGAGCATAGCATGAATAAACTTAAATAAAAATATGATGCATGGCTAACATGATGCTTGAGTAAGATAAATGTTGCTATAAATATGATAATTTTGCTCTTGATTGCTATTGATTGCTGAATAATAACCTTAATTTATTTCTCAAACATGCTAGGATTAAAATGGTGAAAATACTTTGTATTTATATGCAATTCTTCTAATTTCTCAAAAATCAAATGTCAATAGCAACAAATGAATTCAAATTTTCAAATAATAAAATATCAAAACTGATATATTCAAATTGGATCCAAAATAGGTTGGTCAAGGGTACTAGGAGCCCTAGACTAGGCCTATCCTTATTGAGGCCTTAAGTGTTACAAATCTATTAAATATTAAAAGCTTATTTATATTCCCATCACTTAATTTTTTGAAGATATTTATAAAATGAACAATCAAATGCATAATTAGGTCTAGGCACATGGGGGGAGAAAAACCTAGTGTGAAATTATCAATGGAGACAATTTACAATAGTGCACTATTATATTATTATAATAAGGTTGTTATAATATCCTCAAATTTTAATTTAGAATTAGTACTTGTAGTTTCATTACTAGATTATCCTAGGAGTTCAATAAAGAAAAAACTAAAATGATACACTTTTCTTTATCATCCATTTTTATTTCTAATAAAGTAACTAACTAACCACAATATTGAATGTATTCAAATATTCTAAAGAAGAGTGACCATTATGCATCCTCTAGATAGTATAGCTTCTAATGGAGGAAAAATATTTTTTGCTAGATACTTGGTTTGATACAAAGTCCTTAAATTTTTCCAAATCTCCTTTACAATGGTTTCTAACAATACGTTTGATAAAATTGAATCTAACAGAAACAATATGATTAAACTACTTATCTTTCTAACAATGATCAACAATATTCATTGTTCATGCCTATCAATTTTGTTATTCAATAGCAACACACTAATCTTTGTCAACCAACAAACCTCCCATATTTAACTTCCATAACTCATTTTTCTCCTTTGAATTTATTGATCATTATACTTGTGTTTCCTATCATTCTACTTCATTCACAAATCCTAACATGCATAACTCTCACTTAGTACAACTTTGAACAAAGATAAAACCTATGTTATTTGTTCATCCCTATTACCTAGTTGGTTTAAGTATGATCTACTCCAAATCCTTACATTGGTCAAGTGTAGGAAAGTGTGAAACCAATATTTTATATCTTTCTTATGGGTTCATTTGAGATTTTCATCCTAATCTTGATTAAGTGTAGGAAAGGTGAAACCAAGAATTGTTATTTTTCCTAAAGGTCCATCTCAAATTATTGTTGTGACTTGGTTGTGCCTAGGCACAATCGTGATTAAGTGTAGGCAGGGTGCAACCAAGCATTGTTGTTTGACCATTGACAATTTCACACTGGGTTTTTCTCCTCCCTACATGCCTAGACCTAATTATGCATTTGATTGCTCATTTTATAATTAGGCACAACCAATTCACAACAAAATATTGTTCCTAATGTTCAATATGTTATAGAAGATGATATAGAAGATGATATGCCAAACAAAAAAAATGTAGAGTATAATTTTTTAAAATTTTGTTGTATTTTTATTTTTTGAAAAAATAATATTATAAATTTAAGTGTTGAAATAATAAATGATATAGACCTATGAAAAATTTATTGATTCAACATTGATTCAACATACATTGTAGAAGGGGTTAGAAAAATTGTAATAGTTGTATATCAAAAAATTGTGATAATCCATTTTGAGATTTGAATTGAGCATTGTAGAGTTATTTTTTAGCAAGATATTGTAATACTTTTATATTTTCTTTAAATTAAATATTAGTAGACTCAATTCTATTTATGTGTTCAAATTATCTTCATTATTCAATTACATACTTTAAGAAAACTCTGGTTTCTAGATACATATTTAGTTGTTGATGAGTGTGCATTTAGTTGAATGTATATAAGAATATTCACACAATACTGGGGTATTGAATATAAATAAGAGAATACTAAGAATTACTTGGTCTATAGTGGATGGTCATGGGATGAAATTTGATGTCTTAAGTATAATATTTAAAATTAAATTTGAAAACAATGTTTACAATTTAGATTTTAAAATGGAACATTGAAAAAAATGTTAAATTGTTAATTCTTAAATGAAAATTGAATAATGGGTGTCAGTATGCCCATTGTTACCAAATAAATATTATAAGTTCAAATAAACTAAAATTTGAAAATAATGTTTGAAAAATAGATTCTAAAATAGAACATTGGAAAGTAATATGTTAATTTGCTAGTTCTTACATGAAATTTTAAAAAATGAGTATGACTAATAGATAATAAAATATAATCAATAATATTTTAGAACATGAAATATAGTATAAATATCTACTAAGTACTAAATCTCTTCCAATTGTCAAATCATCTACTCACCTTGACCATGAGAGCCATCATAATCTTGGTCTTCATTTTTTTTTATCTGCATACTTGAACTTAACTGCATCTCATCAATGCCACTAAATGTGTGATTCATTGTGTTGAATGCGTTAGTATTATTCAAAGTGTTGCACAACCCTATTCTTTCACATATGGACCTCTAGATTCCTAGTACCCTCTCAAAAAGGAAAACTTCATATATTATATCTAGTTGTATGCATCTTCAAACAAATTTTAAAATTATTGCTAAGTTTGTTTCTTATCTTTGATTTGAAGAACCCCAATGCACTGAAAACTATCTCATCCTCCACTGACCCCAAATAGAATATGAATTAATGTGAATGAGCTTCAAAGTCCTTGAATTTCTTATAAAGAAATATTACAAACTTTTAAATTACATATAACTCTCATTTGACCATTTTTTAACTATGTTAATGATGAATGTAGTAACTAGCAAAAAGCTACTCTAATCATTACCACAATGCTAAAATATATTTTTAAATCCCCTACATTATATTTGAATCTCACACACATACACACATGAATGAACATATAATTGGCTACAATAGATGTGTGATGTTTTAGGTACATGTATATGTGTGAGGTTTGCTCGGCTAATTCTTTCATGCAAAGTTGTAGTTCTAGATGAATGACAAGTGAGTGTTTTTTATGAGATGTAATGTTTTTATTTTATTGGTTTGGAGGAGAGGGAGGTATGAAAATACAACTACAAGAAATGGAAGTAACAATGGTAGAAGATGATAGTGAACTACCCTAGCAAAGTAAACATTGAGATTTTTCCCTCTCTCTCTCCACTTATCTATGTGGTGGAAAAGGAATGTAAATTTAGTTGCAGACCAAATTAATTATGTATGTAAGATATATCTATTTTATTGAATGTGAAGTGTTGAATAGAAATAAATAGTTCATATTAAATATTTTTTTGTCATGCATTGTACTTTCCTTCTCTTACTATATGCTTCTCTTAAATGCTAATTAGGAAAATTGATCATGTACTAAGTAGATAAGTTATTTAGCATAGAGGTACAAAAAAAATTCTACTTAATTAATCATTTGATTATTTTTTGCTAAGAATAGTTAGATTCTTTTGGTCTATGCCCTTCATCTTCCTCCTTGTGTCTAGGGTTGAACTTATATATTATAAGGGTAACACTCTTTTAGGTGCCATGCTCAATAGTACCTTCTTCCTTGCTAGTCCTTTTTTTTTCACATCGCCCATCTTTCCACGTTCATTCTAGCCCGAGTCTTCCATTGTGTTCATTTATTGACACATCTTTTATGTGTGATAGAATCCCAAGTTGTGTCAAATATCATGATGGCACATGTGTGTTATGCATTTCCACCTTATAATATTACAACCATTATTAAAACCCATCAAACAGATCAATATTGACGACACGTGTTCTATATTATGCAATAGAGTCCAAATTGTGTCAAATATGATAACTTACAAACAATACAATTGAAATTATTAAAACCCATCAAACAAATCTTTATTATTAAATATTTTTTAAATATAATATCTTTTATAAATCATAATATCATTCTCAAAACCAATATGTGCTTGATTAAATAAAACTACTACTAAAGAACAATTCAAGAAACAACAAACATCATATTGAATAACCCATGCTGTGAAAAACAATTTTAATCAGACAAACTGGCCAATTCAACATTAATGAACATCCTCATCCTTAACCTCATCCTTAGCCTTTTTCATGATTTGGTTGACAGACTTCGTTTCAGGAATAAGGTGAAGAGGTTTAGTAGGGCGGAAGGTGAAGGTGCAGCAGTCCCCAACATGGCACTCACCCAACCTCTTATTCTCCTTATCAAACACCTGCGACTCACACCTCCCTTCTAAAAGGTGAGAATTCATATCCAAACCCAACAAGGCTGCCAACTTTCCTTCACCTTTCCCACCTTCTCATATTTTTCTACTAACATGGTATAGACATGACTCCTAGGAAACCTTCCCCGTTTATAGACTAACACTCTTATAATGTTGAAATCGTCTGGTTGAGGGAGACCAACCTGCAAATAAAGCAAAGATGACTCCCTAAGACTGTAATCGCCTACAGTTAAATCATCATCCATGGGCGTTCTGGTGGCATGGAAAAGATCTTGCCTGCAATTTCTCAGAATACTCAGCCCGTCCAGCAATTTTCTCTTCACTTGGTAGATTTTTTCCGATTCATTGACATCCACAATTGTTGTTTGCCCCGTGGAGGCCTTCACTTCGATCAGCATGTCGAGATGTATTTATAAGTAAATCGAAGTTAAGGCAAGAGCACTGTGGGCAGGCCCACGGATTTCTTTTCAAAGTTAATGGAATACAGAGGGCCTTGTCTGTATATTTATACATTTGTTTCCTCATGAGAAGTGCAAACGTCAAGGGAATTATTAGTTATTGCCAGGGTAACTACAGGGATAATAGCATCCATTATATTCGAAAATATATATTTTTTCATTACCAAGTTTTAATGGAAATAATTTTTTTTGTACAATATATCAATGATTTTGTATAAATAATAATCTTTATTTAAATAAACTTTTATTTGACTATGTCAAATGACATGGCATTTTTTAAATAATGAATGTCTATATTATCATTTATAAAATAGTGTTGCACATATCGATAAAAAGAGGTGGGTGAAAATAGTCAGACCTCAAAATTTCAAATGGGGTAGTGGTTCAAAACAAAATACAATTACAATAAGTCATTACGTTGCGAGAAAAATAATACTAGAAAGAAGAAATAACATAACAATTTAGCATCTAAATTATTTTAATTTCTATAGGCCCACACCCAAGAATATAGTAGTAAGTAAATTCATCCACACCAAGTCAACCTTGCTAGTCACTAAAGTCTAAAAACTGCCTTTTGGTCACTATTTTTTGCAATTCACAACTACCAACTTAACCAACCACCATTACAGATAGACAACTTTAAGGACCAAAAGAGCAAATCACTAAGATTTTTGAAACAGAGGGAGGAGCTCTCAACCAAAGGACAACAACACATGAGCGAGACTTCAATGCGGCGTGTTGTAGTCCTAGGGACACCAACATCTCATACAGAAAAAGCAATGAACGCTCAGAAAAAACTCAAAAGGATCTGCTAACTACTCAGAACCCGAGGTCTATTTAACCTATTAATTTAACAGAAAGAGAGAATGCAAATAAATGACAAGGAAGACAAGAGACCTTACAATGCTCGTCATGCACTTTGAAGCCTCCTACAAAGCTCCACACAAGCAACCTATACATAAGGTGAACAAGGAAATATGTTGAGGCGGTTTTGGAGCTTGCTGCACTCAAATCCCCATTTCGGTGTTCTCACCTCCATAGATTGTCAGATGGATAAAGAGAAATAGACACAAAGTAAAATAGACACAAGAGTGATAAAAGAAAAACTTGTTATGAAGGAGAACCTGTATCATGAAATAGACACCAAAGTGATAAAAGAAAACCCCACTACACGGAGGAGAACCTGTATCACGAAATAGAGACATAATAAGTATTATGCTATCAAACTAACAAGAGTAAGAAAGTGTTACCAACAGTCTATGGCTCCCTCTTGGCTTGAAAGACGCAATATTGAGCGTTGGAAAGAGAGCTTAGGATGTTGGAGAGAGTTCAATCTGCCAAAGCTTCACCGTAGAGACCTGATGTAGAAGAGAAGAGAAAGTTGGAGAGAGAGAATTCAAGTGAGAAGTGTTGAAAATGAGAATGAAAGAATGAATTTTATTTAGCTGCATGGACTGGAAGAGTTGTTACTCTTAGAATCTTGTCACGATGACACGTGTCATGGGCCAAGACTTCTAAGATTCCTTGTTTAAGCTTCACCATATATGGGGGTTCTAGCACACTGTGTGAACATCTATGCACCACACATGCATCCAACCCATCATTTCACAAGAAACAAGGTGGCAGACTACCTTTGCTTCATTATTTATCCTTATGAATTTGAAATAATGAAATCCTGACCCATAAGGTTCTTGTGATAAATACGACTAGGAACCATAAATGCGAAGGGCAAGTATACAAATGTGAAATTGCCATGGGGTGTAATTTTATGACATTACATTTTTCCCCACTTTAGTGAGCTAATTTTTGAGAAAAAATCACTACACTAAAGTAGAAAAGAGAACATTAAAGCAAACTCAAAAATTTAGAAATTTTACAAATTTGTGTGCCAAAAAGGATACTATAGAGGCCATAGAGGTCAAGCAGGAAGGTACCAATGATTCCCCCATTGATTGAGCTTAGCGAGAAACCACAATATCAAACGTGAAGTTCCATTCTACAAAGCTCAAATTTAGGTCAACTCAAAAATTAAAAGAAGCTACCAAGAAGAGAATAATGCTCAAGAAAAATCTAATGATTTGGAAGAAAAATATGATGAGAGGTGAGTATATGCCCCCTCCTTGTTTTACCCCTAGCATGGTGGGTAAAAATGGAAAAATGACAAGACCATGATCATCGGGAAAAATGGGCCTAAGAGGGCCTATATATACCTTGGTGGGTTCTTAGCTTGGGTCATTTTCACTATTCACTGCAAGTGATTTGTTGCAAGTGATTTGTTGACTTGTGTAAGAAAATTCAAAAAAATGCCTTGTATACAAGAGTTTGAGGAGTCAAGGATCAAGCAGTTGTGTCGAGTAGTGGTGGAGGGAGGTGAGGTTGATTAGGTGAGTTCAAATCAACCTTTATTTCACATTTTATAGCATTTTTTGGTAATTTTTTCAATTTTCATAGCACAGGCGTCTTGATAGTGCAAAGGTGTCTAGTAGGCATGTTGGCATCCCCCCAAGGCACTAGCACCCTTCGTTCGCATTAGCATCCTCTAGGAACGCTGCTATCCAGGCAACTCCAATAGCAAACGAACTCAGACAGGAGCATAGTGCGTAGACATCTGCACAGTGTGCCTACATCCTGAAGGCCATACTTAGAAAATTTTGATGTAGAAGTTAGCTCATTTTTTATGCAGATGGATCTTATTGAAATCTTTTTCTCCTTTTTGTAGGACTACCCTGAGATGTGAGAGCACAGAGGTGGATGCATATTGTGGATGTTACATGATTAGGTAACACACATGTCCCCTAACAAGGAGACACATCTTCGATGGTTAGGCCTATGGTGGGTATTTATGATACTAGAGATGTTATATCATAACCATATGTTGATGGAACTAGCAATCTACCACCTACACCTTCCACCTCTCGATAGGTGAGATGACTATGACATTGGAGGATGCCTACAAAATCACCGACCTGCCCATTTGTGGACGATGGGTAGTACTAGATGAGACACACTTAGCCTAGGAGAGATTCAAGGGCTTGAATTACTATGCAAGGTGCACAAACCCTAGTAACGACACCGACCATATCTACATTTGTTGGTATATGAGCATGGCCAGGTGGCGGTCCCTCTATTGCGGAGGGTGATGGTAGTGACAGTTGCCCTTCGGGTGACCATGGATGGGTGAGGCTCTCACATTCACGAGGGCCTCATCCACATGATTAGAGCTATGAAAGAGTAGTGGATCGTATTTTCTTGGGGTCGCACCATGCTCGCACACCTATACTAGGAGTTGGCCAGGTTCATGCATTATGAGTACTCAAGCCTTACCACTTGCACACTTTTATAGGTGTGGGTATTTTCTCATATTACTTGCACTTGGCCTATCAGGTATCCTTGAAAAATAGCCCCTAGTACAACAATGACCCATGCATATGAGCTAGTACACCAGTGGAGGTATGGAGGCCTCCAATTTTGGAGACTATAGTTTGATACCCTAAAGTTAGACCAGGTTTAGATGGTGACTATACAAAGGGATGTGGTGAGTGTCAGACAAGCAACAATTACGAGACATGCAGCACAATTTATTTTTGGTAGGCCACACCGATTATTGTATTCTGCCCTATTATTATCACCGGGTCATGTAGTAGTTTAGGATTGTACATACTATTCCCCTAACACCCCTATCATATGGGTGAGCAATCAAGAGCATAATGAGGCTAGAAAATCACTGGTGCCTGACCATAACAGACATCATTGAGAGTGACAATAGGGTAGACATCGGTGATTGAACCTTGATGCTATCCATGGATGAAATGGGCATCATTGTTAGCTTCAGGTCCTAGTCACTAATACATGGTCCCACTCTGATTTTCCCAGCAGGTGCCCCTAAAGGTGATGTTATTTTTCAAGAGTAGGCACACAAGTAGGAGGAGGAGGAGGAGATGGAGGCGACAACGATGAATAGTAGGGCAAGGCAGCAAGTGTAGCGACAAAGAGAGCGAAGCAGTGATGATTGAGGTTTTCATGTCCTTCGATTTCCATCTCATTCTCGGTGCCACCGCCATCAAGAGTCGTCAGCCTAGTTGCAATAGTAGTAGCAGCAGGTGCAGGTCCTAGCATTGCTCCTCCTCTTGACCCACACTAGCAAGTTGGGGACCGAAGTACAAGAGTTATTTATATTATTTCCTTTTCAATATTTATGTTTCATCTCATTCATGAAAGCATAATAGAAAACTAACATAGTATTGTCTGTGTAATGGAGAAACTATATCTATCTGACCATATCCACATGCTATATCTACTCCTCAACCACTGGGCCAACTATATAGGTTCAGGGTAGGTTTATTAGAATCACGACACAAAATAAAAAACTAAATGTAAATTACCACTCCCCTATGAAATAGAGAGTGACAAAGTCTATATAACTAAAATTATAACTGAAAAGATGGAAGATGATGATTAAGATTAGAACACTATTTCAAAAGGTATAGAAGAGACTGTACTGTGGAAACGATCACATTGGCTTCCTAATAATTGTAGACTCCTTCCTTCAACTGCCTTATTAAATGGCATGGTGATTCACAATCATCCTCATTAATGAGCACTTCCTTTTCTATAACTGTCACATTCTTATCGTTTTGTCCAATCTCCCCTGCATCTATATCTAAAATTCTTTGGCTACAGACTACACTTCCTAGTTGTTGTGGGTTATAATCTACTTACTTTGGCTTCTCGGCTACAAAGATTTAATTCATCTAACAGGGTGAAGCCACAATAGTGGTTTACAATTTGATGGAGGAAGGAAAATTGAGAAAAAATGGCCCCATGGCAAAACAATTGGTTTTAGGGGTTCGAATGAACCTACAAGTTCAACCGAACCATAAAGGGGTTCGACCGAACTAGGGTTCGACCAAACCCATCAATCACGGGGCCCACATTTCTCACCCAAAAAAAAGAAGGGAAAATGCATATTGAGGGGGTTCGAATGAACCAGGGTTCGTATGAACCCTGGTTCGCTAGAACCCACCTGGTTCTAGCGAATCCCCCTTTTCCCTAATTTTTGACTTTGTTCACACAAAGAACCTATTTTTTTATGCTTTGACGCTCAAGTTGAGGATGAAAATGGGGGAATCTTCACAAACCCAATTGGATTCAGGTAGTCCTCAAAACAAGCTATCCAATGAATATAATTTTAATATGTTTTGGTTTTATTATGTATTTGTTTTTTTAGTTTTATTAAACATAGGTTTTTCGTCAAAAATGAAGGTCTCTATTCTCAAGTGGAAAAATAGTAGATTATCAAAAAAAATTTAAAAATATGAGTGCACTAGATATTGAAGTCCTTGATCCAACAAAAGAAAATAAATTGAATTTCGATATATACAAAAAAGTTACAGCTATACGGGCTATGTCTGAATTGTCATTGGTTTGACTTTGAAACTTGATTAAAGAAAAAATATTCAATAAAAACTATCTAACCAAGTGCAAGCACTAGATATTGGAGTTACAAATCTAAATTTGAAAGAATTATAATTTTATCCTTCATGGAAAAAAAGTTATGCATTATACAATGTGCGTCACTTTTTAAAAATGTTGTTTTTTGAAAAAAAACCAGTTTTTGTGGGAGATGGAAAAAGAAGTGCAATTTGATTCCAAAAATTTTGAATTTTTTTTTTTAGAATCTATAGACAAAATGTGATGAGACTCTAGTTTGCATCATCTTCAAATTCCTCACGGTTTAGCCGCTATAGGTGTCCGAATGTGAAGATTTAGTTAAAAAAAAAAATTCTAGTGTCCAGTTTGGCCAAAAATTGTAAACCACTATTATGGGATCACCCAACATATACAAAATAATAATAACTGTGAATTAAACATAGATTCATATTGCATTCCATACACACTCACACATTTAATCATGTAATTACAAACATATCATAATCATGTATTTCCATACATCAAAACCTGGTTCAAGTTACGTGAAGGACATAAAAAGATAGATTAGGAATGTATATGAAATGAGTATGTGGAAATGTCTACAAGCATGAATTAAAACAACAAAAAACTAGCTAATACTTGATCTCATCAGTAACACTGAATCATCACAAAATTTTCTATAAAATTTAGTTTGAGTTGTGTCTAATAGGTGTTTTGGATAATGATCATGAATTTTGGACCCCACTCTTAATTTCAAAACATCTCTAGTGTTAGATGATACCCTGGTATTATCATGCCAATGTTTTTCAATCAAAGATTTGATTTCAATATTCAATTTCATGTCAGACCTTTGGATTCGACCACTAAAAATCCAACATTGGTTGATTGGATCATTTTCTATACTTTCTCTTCTCTTTGCTGCTTTTGCCAATGTTTTAGGATGCATTTTTAGAATTTCACTAATATTGCTTAACATTATTTTATTCAAAGTTGTTTTATTAACTATAGTAGTTGTTATAGCTCGTTGTGTAACATTCTTATTTTTAGATTGACTATTCTTTCCAATAGAATCAATGATACTAGAAATAGCAGATATAGCATGTTTAAGTGATTCATCTTTTCTTCTTGGTTTAACAAAAATGCTTAACTTACTATTCTCGTTTTCCACATTCTCATCAATTGCATCATGAGTTGACATTGAAATCATAGTTTTTTACAATAAAAAATTGTTTGTATAATCTATTAGGCATGTATTCTTATTTGTCTCCAAGAAATCTTACCATGAAGATTATCCAAAATAGTATTTTCAATTCTTAAAAAAATATTCTCATTTTCAACATCACAAGGATTTTCATTTTCAATTTTTGTTAGTGTTTGGTAGCTTCGGGAGATATTTTCTCCCTAGTTTATTCTTGTACAAGGCAGGTCGGCCTTCATATCTTAAATGATATTTTATATTTTTCTATTTCTCTAAGGGAGCCGACCTTGAGAAGAAGTTGCCTAAATTGTATTTAAAGAAGGTGAAGACTTGTCATTCTATCATCACAATCATTCAATCATTTTCGCATCTCTTAGGAGCAGCATTTTTTCATCATTAAAAGAAAAATCTCACCATTATTAGAAGTAGGAGTTTTCCATTTCTTAGTTTTTCAGGTTGTCTTAGTAGCAGATCCATTATTAAGGAGAAGTGTCTCCATTCTTTATTTCAAACTCAGCCTTGTGTAAGGCCTGATTGTAAATAGTATTTTGCACTTATGTTATCTGATATATAAGAGATTATTTGTTGGGTTTTTCTCCCTCAAGTAGGAGGGTTTCCCCAGGGTAAAATGTGGTGTTCATTGTCTATGTTGTATTTCTGCTTATTTCATTTATGATCCTAAAACTAACATGGTATCAGAGTGGGTTCAAGAAATCCAATCAGATTTGTTTAAGCATTCCAGAGGAGTTTGCAATATACTGTGATGAGGGGTTTGAAATCATTTGAACTCATTTTTCATTTTGATCCTTGTGGCTAAGTGTCTCAGCTATGAAGGGTTGTTGCATTGTTTATAACTGGCATGGTCTTCTAGGTGGAGCCATACCTCCATTCTAGATGCTTGGAGCTGGGCATGGGAAATCTTTGATAACTGTTGGAGTTGTTTCTTGGAGGATTTGGATGCTTTAAGGGGTGTCATACAAACCTGGGTATGACTGATAACTTATGACAAACCCGTTCCTTGTCCTTCCTTGGTAGATAGAGGTTGTTTGAAGATTGTTGGGTTAGTCTGGTGGTTATCTGTATCATTGGGAGGTATCATATGCATGATTGGATATGGATTTTGATGGTTTTCATGGCTCCCATGACTTGCAAAAAAGTTTTTTTTAGTCCTACAACTTGGTATCAATCATTATCAGACTTGTAACTATTATATCCTTACCTTTTGAGGGTGTTGGAATGCTACTGGGTGAGTTTTATGTTATTGAACAATCTTGGGAGATATTCTTGGTGATTTTGAAAGTGTTGGAATGAGATTTTCATAGTCACTTGGCCCTACATCATTGGACAATAGACCTTAGGACAGATACACCAGATCAGAAAGGAATAATACCAAGGTCATTAGAATAGATTTTCAAAACTAGCCTAGCACTTTCCTCTCAAGGGTGGAGTTTCTAAATGCAAGCATCAATGTTAGAGAAATTCAATGACACTAAAGGTGGCGAAGATAAGACACAACTATAGGTCTAGCTCAATGGTGTACCAATAATAAAGAGATAAGTATTTTATGCTTGTACCCTTGAATAATGTTCATGAATTTTATGTAGTTATTAATTCATGCAATAACATTAGAATAGTGAATCATGTATGCTTCTAGCATTGGTATTTCTCTTCAGGATAGTTTAGTTCTATGAACTATTATTAAAATCTCTAAAATGCTTCCAGGACGGATTGAGGAGCAAAAGGATGATGAGAGATTGCATAAGGAATACAAGGGAGGAAGATATTGATGCATCATGTGAGGAAGACATGTAGGCTGAAGAAATGAACAAACATGAAGACATAGCTTTTAGCCATGGGATTGAGTTGGTGGCACATAATTTACTAGAGACATCTCTCAAAGAGGAAGAACCTATACAAATTGTCATTGCGATCAATTTCTCTGAAGAGGAGGAAATAAAATTCAGAGGGAGTCTGACAAACCAACAGAGGCAACCTTAGACGAGGAGGTCAAGAGGTTGATGCAAGTACTTGGAGCTTCAAAGGGAGTCACATCGTCATGAATATTTTTTGTAATGTATATTTCTCTAAGACAGAGAAATATGAGGTGAAAGCCCTTGTAGTTTATATTTCTCCAAGACAGAGAAATATGAGGTGAAATCCCTTGTAGTATATATTTCTTTGAGACAGAAAAATATGAGGTGAAAGCCCTTGTAGTGTATATTTCTCTAAGACAGAGAAATATGAGGTGCGAGCCCTTGTTCATCTCTGAGACTAAGATGAGACGTCATGTTGAGAAACTGCATGATGACATCACATTGAGATACTTTGTGATGAACCCTTGTACTTGTGTTTCTTTCCACACATGGGAGTAGCCATGGTGGACGTCATGTTGAGAGACTCCATGATGATATCACGTTGAGAGACTCCATGATGAACACTTGTACATGTGTTTTATTTCCATACATGGGAGTAGCCATGGTGGACGTCATGTTGAGAGACTCCATGACGACATCACGTTGAGAGGTCCTCTGTGATGAACCTTTGATTTTTCCACAAATGGGTGTAGCCATTGTGGGCATTGTCATGTTGAGAGACTCCATGACGTAGATATCTAGAAAATACCTCCCTAGCTAAGAGGGAGTGTTAGTGTTTGGTAGCTTCGGGAGATATTTTCTCCTTAGTTTATTATTGTACAAGGCAAGTTAGCCTTCATATCTTAAATTGATATTTTATTATTTTCTATTTCTCTAAGGGAGCTGACCTTGAGAAGAAGTTGCCTAACTTGTATTTAAAGTAGGTGAAGACTTGGCATTCTATCATCACAATCATTCACTCATTTTCTCATCTCTTAGGAGAAAAATTTTTCCATCATTAAAAGAAGAAGCTCACCATCATTAGAAGCAGGTTTTCTCCATTTCTTAGTTGTTCAGGTTGTCTTAGCAGCAAATCCATTGTTAAGGAGAAGTGTCTCCATTCTTTGTTTCAAACTCAGCCTTGTGTAAGGCTTGATTGTAAGCAATATTATGAACTTATGTTATCTAATATATAAGAGATTATTTGTTGGGTTTTTCTCCCTCAAGTAGGAGGGTTTTCCCAGGGTAAAATGTGGTGTTCATTATCTATGTTGTATTTTTGCTTATTTCATTTCTGACCCTAAAACTAACATTTTCAACTTTAAAAGGATTTTGATTTTCATCAACAAAAGGATTTTCATTTTCATTTTCAACAAAGGGATTTTCATTTCCATTTTCAACAACAAAAATATTTTCATTTTCATTTTCAACTTCAAAAGGATTTTCATTTTCATTTCATCAACAAAAGGACTTTTATTTTCATTTTCAACAAAAGGATTTTCATTTTCATTTTCAACAACAAAAAGATTTTCATTTTCATTTTCAAGAAAAAAAGGATTTTCATTTTCATTTTCATTTTCAATGTCAAAATTTTTAAATTAATTATCTCTATGAATACTATTGATCTCAACATTGTTAAATCCAACTTGTTTTAAATCTTCTAGAATCAAATTTTCCATATCATTCAAAGGTGGATTTGAAGACTTATCTAGGTTCATTTCTATTGTCACATTCTTCATAGCATTGGAAGGTGGATTTGAAGACATACTAGGATTAGTTTGTATAATTGCATTATCTTCCACATTCAACTCTTGCAAATTTGCATCATCTATATCCATGGTCTCTTCAATGTTTTTATCTTCAATAGTCATGGAACCAAATGCTTCAACATTATTCATTGTTTGAACCCCCATTCTTCTATCTCTTTCTCTTTTTTCCTCCTTCATTCTCTTTTCTTCAATTTATTTAGGGGTCAATACCCTTCTATATTTCCTCGCTTGATGACTTTGTGATCCCATGATTACAAATTTCTAAAGTACAAATGAATTTTAATAGTGAAAGTCTCTTTTTTATTCCTCCTTCAAATGAGTAGAAAATGAACACAATTCCACTCCAAAACTATCCAAATGTTGCCTCCTTTCAAAATTAAAATCAAAGTGTAAGTTCAAGAGCTTGTAGAAGAAAACAATTGATAGAGAAGGGAAGAATTAGTTGTTGTCAGTCGTACATTGTCAAGTTGTAGAATTGATAGTAATTTTTTAGCAATAAAATTTTAAAAAAGGTAAAAAAAAGAATGGGATCCCATTTACAAAATGGGATCTCGTTTGCTAAACGATATCCCATAGTGGACGTGATCCCATTCCATTTTCTAACTTTCAAGATATTAATTAAAGCAAACATGATCTTGTTCCTAAAGCAGGATCCCATTTGCTAAAATTTAAATTTTTGGTCGGGTTTGTAGTTTGGTTTTCAGGTCAGGAAAAGGCTTGGGGACCTGAACCTAAGCTTTGGACCTAGTTTGACTTGCAACTTGAAGGTCATGTGAACATCACAAGAAAAGAGTGACTTTGGACATATGTCTGAAGACCTTTTTGTTGAATTTTTTGATGAAATTAAAACCTATTATAGACGAGACTGTGTAGATTCCAAATATGTAAAATTTTTTATAATTGGGTTATTTTTTCTATTTTTTAAATATTTTTTTATAGAACTGGTCCATAAACTCGAAATATCAGGGGGTTTTAGTATTTTAATAACTTTTTATTAAAAACATTTTTTGAAAAATAAATTTAAATATGTCCATATTCTTAAAACTTGATTCTTTTCAATTTGAAAAAAAATTCAAAAAGTGAAGTTTAGGTTATCTTATGCATGACATACATGAGGATTTTTCTAAATAACAAATATGGCCAATAAAAAATTAACAAAAATATATTACAAAAAAATATCATCCACTTTCTTCAATGTGTTACAATTCTTTTCCCAAAAGGATTCAAAAAAATTCAATTATTTAGGTCAAAATATGGATGGTGTACACATGCATGGTATGGTTAAAAAAGTGACTTTGGGTGTGTGCAAGAAGTTGAGTCCACTTTTTGGCCAAAAAGTGGAAGTGTTTTCCCTGATTTTCAGAATTTGACACATTTGACCTTAAAATTTGAAGGACTTAGAGATGGAATCTTCAAAAAAGTCACTAATCATAAAATGTAGTACTTAGAGTCTAGTTTTCAAATATGTAATTTATTTCAATACCCAGATTGTAAAAATTGAGTTTCAATAGGCGTTTCTAAAAACCACTATTTAAAAGTCACTTTTTTATACCATACCATGCACGTGTACGACATCCATATTTTGACCTAAATTATCATATTTTTCTAAATCCTTTTGGGAAAATATTTGTGACTCACTGAAGCTTGTTTTCGATTTTTGTAATTTTTTATTGAATTTTTTTTTGTTAAATTTTTATTAGGCATATTTGTCGTTTTGAAAAATCGTCGTGTACGACACGCATAAGATGACCTAAACTTATCATTTTTTGATTTTATTTTTTTTAAACTGAAAAGAATTTTTTGAAGTTTGTTCTCATGCAATTTGTTCGTCAAAATGTTATGTTGATCAAAAGTTATTAAAATACTAAAAAAACCTGATAATTCAAGTTTATGGACTAGTTTCATTAGAAATTAATTGAAAAATAGAAAAAATAATCAAATTATTAAAAAAAATTACATATTTGGAATCTGCACTCTCATCTATAATGGGTTTTAATTTTGTAAAAAAATTCTGCAAAATAGGTCTTCAGACATATGTCCAAAGTCATTATTTTCCTGTGACATTAACATGACCTTCAAATTGCAAGTCAAACCAGGTCCAAAGCTTAGGTTCGGGTCCCCAAGCCATTTCCCAAACCAAAAAACAAGCGAAAAAACCCGCCCAAAAATTTATAATTTAAAAAACGGGATCTCGTTTCATAAAAAAAACATTTTTTATGGTTCTATGAAACGGATCCCGTTTTGAAATTTTTCAAAAAAGAAATTTCCATTTTGGAAAGTTTTCAAACGGATCCCATTTCAAAAACTTTCATTTTGAAACTTTTTTTTTCCATTTTCGGAAAGTTTTCAAAACGGGATCCCGTTTTGAAAACTTTCCGAAAATGAAATTTTCAAAACTGAAGTTTCCAAAAAAGTTTTGAAATGGGATCCTGTTTTGAAAACTTTCCATTTTTGAAATTTCCGTTTTGGAAAATTTTCAAAACGGGATCCCATTTTGAAAATTTTCCAAAAATAGAAATTTTAAAAAACGGGATCCCATTTTTAAAATTTAGGCTCGGGATCTCGAAGCTAAACGGGATCCCATTCTTTTGCAAGCCGATTTCATTTTTTTTCCTAAGGCAAAAACTTCCACGTTTCGTGGACTCATCTTCTTGCATTTACCTCTTTTAAACAATGGTTTTTAGACATGAATTTTGAAAATCAATTTGAATCATCTAGGTATATTAAAATAAATTACATATTTGGAAACTAGACTCAAAGTATTACATTTCATATTTTTTTTTTTTTTTAAAGATTCATTCTCTAAGTGCTTCAAATTTTTAGGTCGAACTAGACAAATTGTGAAAATTAGGGAAAACACTTCCACTTTTTGGCCAAAAAGTGAACTCAACTTCTTGCACACACCCTAGGCAAAAATTAGGTATTAATTCCAGGTAAGGTCATATTTTAGGTGTCTACAATGGGACCTCATTGTTATTGCATGGAGGATGGTAAAAAACCATCCACCATATATTCCCAAAATTATTCCATATCCCTTGGTTGTGGCATTAATAGATAGGGAAGTTCCTACAACCATTGTGTATGGTTACATTAGTTTGTGGGTTAGTGAACAATGCACACAAGTTGGATTTCAATATTTTTTATTTTATTTGCTTAGGATAATTTTTCTACATAAAATTATCTTTATTCTTCCCTCTTGTTCAACCTAGTGTTGGTTTGGCCCCTCACAAATATTATGTGAGAGATGATCAATTCTAGTGAACTGGCGAGGGTAGACCTATGGGAGTTTGTTCTTGATGGATTTATGAACCTTCCAATTATCACATCAAATTCTCTCTTATTGTTTTTTATTTTACCTAATGTATTTTCTTACATCTTGGGAGGATGTCAAGGCACTGTTGAAGGGTTGTCCTTCAACAAGGTTTTCATACATTGGTGAAATTAGCTTTTCATCAACTAGTGGGCCATTCTCAATTCCTAGAAATTAAAGAAAATGTACTAAAAACTTTTTATATCTATCTATTTAATTGAATTTTTACACTAAAAAAACTTACCTCTTCAACCTTGGTGACATCACGGTGGTATTTTGGCGATTATTTGTTAGACAAATGATGATGAAAAATCTATTGTAAAATGTGAGTGTGCTCTAAAAGGGCTACAACTGCATTTTATTGTTGAGAGGTTGAGTTCAAATGATCACGACCTATTTCTTTTTTTATTTAAAGCAAAACAAAATACGAGTATGTTATGCTTATAGGGGACCAATAAGTGGCCATACTTCCGCCCCCCCTCCCCCCCCGCCCCCAATACTTTTTCACTTCCCCTAGTAATGGATATCCATTTTGGTATGGTATTACCAAACCTAAATAAAATTTCTACCCGACCCATAAAAAATTCAAATATTTGTTTAAGGATTTTAGCTAAATAAACATGCATTTTTATCATATTTCCATTATTTGTCCTATTGAGATCCTACACTCACTTACTAGTGGCTAGTTATTATCATTACATTGAGTATTGTGTTTTTCTTAAAGACTACCAAATCTATCCCACTTAAAGTGGATTAAGAGGTTTCCCCCTTGAAATGACATATTATTAGCAAGTATTTGTAGCATATTTTTTATTATATTATTATAACAAGGTTGTTAAAATATCCTCAATTTATAATTTAGAAGTAGTACTTGTAATTGCCATAATTGACTTATGCTAGGAGTTGAGTAAAGTAAAATGATACACTTTTCTTCATCATCCATTTTTATTTTTTAATAAAGTAACTAGCTAACCACAATATTGAAGGCATTCAAATATTCTAAAGAAGAGTGCCCATTATTCATCCTTTAGAAAATATAGCTTCTTATAAAGAAAAAAAAATTGCTACATACTTGGTTTAAAACTAAGTCCCCAAATTTTTCCAAATCTCCTTTACAATGGTTTCTAACAACACATTTGAGAAAATTGAATATAATAGACACAATTTGATTGAACTACCAATCTTTCTATCAATGGTCAACAATCTTCATCCTTCATAACTATTAGTTTTGTTCTTGAAATAAAAACATATTGATCTCTGTCAACCAACAAACCTCCCATATTTAACTTTCATAACTCAAGTTTTTCCTTTGAATTTACTGATCATTATACTTATTCTTCCTATCATTCTACTTCATTCACAAATCTTCATATGCATAGCCTCCACTTAGTACAAATTTGAATAAAGCTAAAACCTATGATATTTGTTCATCCTTCTTACCTAGTTGGTTGAGGTATGATCTACTCCAAGTCCTTATCTTGGTCAAGTGTAGGCAAGGGTGAATCCAAGATTTTCTATTTTTCTTATGGGTTCATTTGAGCTTTTGATCCTAACCTTGATTAAGTGTAAGCAAAGTGTAACCAAACATTGTTATTTTTCCTATGGGTTCATCTCAAATGAACTTGAGAGAACCCACATCGAAGATTCTAAGAGAATTTTATATAATCCATAATAAATTTAGATTATTTAAAAAAAATGCATTTTTTGAGGGTTGGTTGTGCCTAATTTTAAATACTTTGTAATTGTGTAACCTTATCACATGAAACTATGGGATAATTTTCTTGAATGAAAAACCTCATAATGTAATTGATTAGCATAAGATATAATCATAGTAGCATGAGAAAAATATAATTGTGATAACATAATTCAATATACTGAGCAACATGGAAAAATATGCTTCACATATGAAACAAAATATAGTCATGATTTTAATATGTCTATTACCTCTAACATAATGTTAACACATTATCAATTTTAATATTTTCTATAGTGTAATGTTAGCGCACTATCATTAAATTTTAATAATTTTAATATGAACACATAAACTATTCACAAACTCTGTTATAATTTAATGTTAATCAATTTTAAAAATCAATAATATTTATTATTATATTATATATTAACTTTAGTACTATTGAATAAGGTTCATAATAATTAGCCGATAGGCTATATATGGTGTGAGCTTTCACACAAAACCTGTCTCACGCTCAAAACCAGGTTGTTTTACCTTTTTCATCTGCCAGGGAAACCGGGTTGTTTGTCAGAAATAGAGCGAGCTAAATTTAAAAATCCACGGTTCACCTTTTACTAGAGATGATTGAAAGTCTGCCCATCGTTGATATTTCTTCACCGCTTTTTACTGTTTTTGATGCTTCACCACTTTTCACCGAAATTTTTTATCATAAATTCTTGTGGGTAATGTGGTGACTGCGTAGGTGGTCTACTCCTCCTCCGCCCTCAGTAGTATGCACCGCTTGCGCTACCTGTGAAAATCCCTGCACTCCTGTTGTGCCCGCCTCGCCGCCGCTCCACAACTACTGGCAAAATAGCGAGGACTGCTATTGAATTGGCAGTTGAAGAAGTAAACAGAAACACCAGCGTTCTGAATGGCACTCTCCTCAACATTCATATCCGAGACTCCACAGAAGACGGACTCACAGGCGCTTCTACAGGTAACAACGCCACCTCTACCCACTATAAGAATTTCTTTGAAACTTTGTCAATTGTCCTCGCTGCTTGTGCCAAAATGGGAGCTTTGGAACAGGGTATGGACATCCACCAAAGTATCATGGAAGGAGGAGTTTTTTCAGATTCTTCCTCCCTGTGCAAAAATGGGGTCTTTGGAACAGGGTATGGACATCCATCAAAGCATAAAGGATAGAGAAATTTTGTCAGATGTTGTAGTTGCAACTGCCCTGGTGTTTGACAAGATGCCTCAAAGAGATAGGTCTCGTGGCCTGTAATGATTGCAAGATATGCACAAAATGGATTTGTTTAAAAGGATTTAGAAATATCCAAGCAAATGCAACTGTCAGGTTTAAAGAGAAATTCCGCAACCTTTGCTAGCATCGCTACCCATGCCAGAATGGGAGCTTTGGAACAGTATGGACATCCATCGAAGCATAAAGGATAGAGGAACTCTGTCAGATATCATAATCGCAACTGCCCTGGTAGATATGCATGCTTGATTGGTTGGGTATTGACATGATACGGACCTCTGCTGGTATAAAACAATCTACCCAGATAAAAAAAATTCCTTGAAACTACAAATGATTGCCATGTTTCTCCATGCAGAGTATATATATACATGGGGGTTGTGATGGTTTTGAACAGAAGTTTGTATACTTTGTTATCTAGGTTTTATGTGTGCGTAGGCAACGAAAAATGAACCGGTCGCTTTCCCTGAATTTCAGTTTGTAATATATCAGTATTGGATTTGCTTAGGAAAACAGAGCTCTTGTGCTTATGGAACAAAACAGTATCAAAATGTCATAACAAGGAAACAAAGTATTAACATATACACATTTGAGGAAACAAAGCTGAGTTCAAAGCAGTCAATCGACTGGATCCACCGACAACAGAAACTCTCAATCGAATCAATCCTTCTCTCTGACCAACCGGTTGTTCTTTACACCGACCAATTGCATATGCTTAAAAGTTTCTAAAGCCCTTTTCAACAAATCCATTTTGTACATATCTGCAATCATTGGAGTCCATGAGATTTTTTAGGTATTTTGTCAAACAGTTCACGTGCCTGGTTAATGCTTCCACTTTTTGCTTGAAAGTTTATAATATCTGACAAAATTCCTCTATCCTTTATGCTTCGATGGATGTCCATACTGTTCCAAAGCTCCCATTTTAGCATGGCGGGGAGGATGCTAGCAAAGGTTGCGGAATTTGGCTTTAAACCTGACAGTTGCATTTGCTTGGAAATTTCTAAAGCCTTTTCAGCAAATCCATTTTGTGCATATCGGAGACCACATCTCTTTGAGGCACCTTGTCAAACACTTCACATGCCTTGTCTATGCTTCCACATTTTGCATACATGTCTACCCGGGCAGGTGCAACTACATCTGAAAAAATTTCCCTTATCCCTTATGATTTGATGGATGTCCATACCCTGTTCCAAAGCCCCCATTTTTGCACGGGCAGGGAGAATGGTAGCAAAGTTTGGAGTCTGGATTTACACCTGCCAATTGCATTTGCTTGAAAGTTTCTAAGGCTTTGGACATCCTGTTGATTCAGAATAACATTTATCTAAGCGCAATAACCTACAGGCTTGACGCAGAAGAATGGGACATGGATGACCTCTTCGGCACACACCACCTACAAATACCAGTTCCACTCAACTGGCATTTCAGACCGGGCATAGGGGAAAGCGCCTCTACAATTGTCAATGGCTCTCAAACAAAATAGTGGACATTGTCTAGTCATTTTGAAGTAGAAAGAACTTTCCAATCCAACGAAACATCAATTGAAGGCCGCTTTGACGCGAAGTAGAGCTTCGGATTCGTAGGAAGGACATCTGTTGGGCAATAATCGATGGGACACAGAAGAGGGAAATAAGAAGAGATGAAAGTGTGAAATGAAGAGTATAGAGGAGAGGTTGTGTAAAAAGATGGAGATGGCCATTCTATTTGCGATGCAGAAGGGGAATGCAGTTTGTTGTTTGTTGTACCAGTTAGTCTATCGCTGTCTGCACCATTGGAGGACGGCGTATGGCCAAAAGCTCGGCTATTGTAGCGCAGGATGGGAAAATAACGGAGCTAATATCTCTCCCGAAAAATTAATAGTAAAGGAAATTAACCAGTAAAGCAAAAAGTAACCGCTAAAATCATCACCGAGATTTTCACCGGCAGCGAAAAATTTAACAGTCCAAATCAATTCAATCGTCTCCCAACGTGACAGAGCCGTTGATCAGGCAAATGAGCTTTGGTCTATTTCAAATAGGTAACGCTAATCCCTACTGCACGGTCTAGGTAAGCAAACCTAAAAATCTGTTTAGATTAGTTTTCTATTTATTGTCTTTGAACTTTTACTTTTTTCTTGAGAAACATTAGTCCCTTCCTGTTTGACAACAAATTTAAAGCCTCATTCGAAGTTTTGTTCTCTTCTTATTTACTGTCGTTACAATTTTTTGTTTTTTATTTCTAAGATATTTATGAATGTGAGTCGCTTAATGATTTAGCTTATAGGCTTGTTTGAGTTAGTGTCCAAAGTCTATAGCATTAATACAGTCTGGTATAAACAGGGCATTTTCCATTTTTGCAGATAATATGTTCTGTTCTGACTGTTGATATTGAATATTTACCTTTCTTTATTGTTTTTATATGAATGAGTGTTTCAGGTAGACTCCAAACTAAGATCTCCTATATGCCATTGGACTTTTACAGACCCTCAAATATTCCTTTTAGCCGATATTCATTGCTCTTATTCAAGTCATGTAAATTTCTATTCTTGCTTTCTTTTTGTTAGTTCATCTGCTTTCCTTTACATTACGAAGATTCAATCCTCTGTAATGTGATGTTCTCTCTGAGTGGTTTAATGATAATAAGCTTAAGAATGAAACAATTCAATGTTAAAATGATTCTTAGGAAGATGGTGTCAGCAGAGCTGAATATTCAAGTGTTCGTTGAAGGAAGATGGTGTCAGTAGAGCTGAATTTTTTTTAGGTGCAGTTGAATATTTTTGTGTACTTTATGTTTTGGTTTGCTTATTATGTTGTATGCAAAGATAACAACAGTGAGAATGGAATTGAGTTCAGTGAGATAGTGAAATTTGTTAGCATCCCATTTCTTTCTCAAGAAAGGGTAAAGGACACTCCCCTAACAAAATACATAAATCGGCAAGATACAATTTCTTTGTGCAGACTGTACAAATATTTTTAACAGAATTTTATCATTTGCTATAACACAACAGTTTATTAAATATTTTAAAGTGACCCTATGTAAATAGAATTGAGATTGGTAAAGCTATTATTCCCAATTAAACAATATTTATTCTTCTTCTCATCAACCTTACTCATAATTCTTTTACTTTTTCAGAACAGAGTTGTTTATTCATTCTTGGCATTGAAAACATCATTGTATATTCCCAAGTTAATTTCGCTGTTGAGAGAAACAGGAAGGAATGAGCCTGTAAAGGATGCAATGATTACAGCAGGCTTAGAAACGGCTGATGAGCATTTTGGGATGAGATCAAGATCGGTTCTAACAAAAGGTTTTTCCTGAGATCTCATGCTTATATTATTGCAGTGGCATAGCTTTGTTTCCCTGTACCTCCGCCAAGGAAAGTTTCAAAGGTTTTGGGATTGATTCTGCTTGCAATATTTATTTTTGTTCCATTTCTGCAGTATGTTGGATTTAAAATCTTTGGATTTTCGGCAAATTTTGATGGCAAATTAAGTTAGAGGATTGATATTTTAGAGGACAAACTGTATAGAAGCTATTGGAGTTTGTTTCCCTGAAGATGGTTAGGATTTGTACTGGAAGGGTTTTCAAGATTTTCTTCTTGTCATTTTCCTTTATCTGGTTATTGCCTGAACTCAATAGGATCATTCAAGTTATGAATCATGGATTTTGGGGGTTTTTTCCCTTTATTAGGATATTGCTCGAATTCAATGGGAAGAAAAGGATCATTCAGATTCTGAACCATGGATTGCCAAAAACTGTGATAAAAGCATGGTGGACACTACGAAAGTATTTTTTTAAATGCTTGTGTATAGCATGGCTTGGCTCTATTCAGAAAACACAAGGTCAGCTGTCAGGGTTTCTACAAGTTTCAATGTCAGCAAAGTTACATTTTTCGATTAGAAGGATTATTTACTATTGCCAATATTTCATATTGTTAGGAAAGATTTTAATTCCTTATAATTGAATTTTGTGTTCACATTGAAAAATTAAATCGGTTTGTGGGTGTATGGATAAAGGGTTCATATCTCTGGATAAACTAGAATTAGATCTATAGTCTCAACCATCTTGGCATCAAATAGGAAGAATTCAGGGAATAAATCATAAGGGCTTTCGTGATGGAGACTAATCTTCAAATTCCCCAAGAATCATTTTATGTGTTAAGACAACTAAATTGGGTAAATTATCATATTCAATTTTGGGTGTGGCTTCAAACCAGATCAGATGCAAATCCTGTGTGAATTTGACAGAAGATATACTAGCCAATTATGTCGCTTAATCAGAAGAAATCTTTGTAAGGATAAATTAAGGGCGAAAAAACAATAAATGCATAATAACTGCACTTCAGAACCGTTTATATTTTTCTATCGGCGTAACCCTTGCACCCTCCCCGGTGCAAGTGCTAGTTTTTACATTATTTTGAAGTGGTTGAAAGTGTAAAATGAAAGACTAAAGGAAAGCATTTGGGCCCTTTCAAAAGCACACTTTTATCTATAGTAACACAATATTAAGAAATATGTATACTATCTTTAATATATTTATTATTAGGATGCAAATATATATATTTATTATTTTATTTTATTTGTAACCATGAATCCAAAACAAACTCAAGTCCATTTTTTTTTTACTAAATCTGTGAGAGTTGAATTAACACAACCTAACCAAAATTGGTAATTAGCCGATAGGCTATATATGGTGTGAGCTTTCACACAAAACCTGTCTCACGCTCAAAACCAGGTTGTTTTACCTTTTTCATCTGCCAGGGAAACCGGGTTGTTTGTCAGAAATAGAGCGAGCTAAATTTAAAAATCCACGGTTCACCTTTTACTGGAGATGATTGAAAGTCTGCCCGTCGTTGATATTTCTTCACCGCTTTTTACTGTTTTTGATGCTTCACCGCTTTTCACCAAAATTTTTTATCATAAATTCTTGTGGGTAATGTGGTGACTGCGCAGGTGGTCTACTCCTCCTCCGCCCTCAGTAGTATGCACCGCTTGCGCTACCTGTGAAAATCCCTGCACTCCTGTTGTGCCCGCCTCGCCGCCGCTCCACAACTACTGGAAAAATAGCGAGGACTGCTATTGAATTGGCAGTTGAAGAAGTAAACAGAAACACCAGCGTTCTGAATGGCACTCTCCTCAACATTCATATCCGAGACTCCACAGAAGACGGACTCACAGGCGCTTCTACAGGTAACAATGCCACCTCTACCCACTATAAGAATTTCTCTAAAACTTTGTCAATTGTCCTCGCTGCTTGTGCCAAAATGGGAGCTTTGGAACAGGGTATGGACATCCATCAAAGTATCATGGAAGGAGGAGTTTTTTCAGATTCTTCCTCCCTGTGCAAAAATGGGGTCTTTGGAATAGGGTATGGACATCCATCAAAGCATAAAGGATAGAGAAATTTTGTCAGATGTTGTAGTTGCAACTGCCCTGGTGTTTGACAAGATGCCTCAAAGAGATAGGTCTCGTGGCCTGTAATGATTGCAAGATATGCACAAAATGGATTTGTTTAAAAGGATTTAGAAATATCCAAGCAAATGCAACTGTCAGGTTTAAAGCGAAATTCCGCAACCTTTGCTAGCATCGCTACCCATGCCAGAATGGGAGCTTTGGAACAGTATGGACATCCATCGAAGCATAAAGGATAGAGGAACTCTGTCAGATATCATAATCGCAACTGCCCTGGTAGATATGCATGCTTGATTGGTTGGGTATTGACATGATACGGACCTCTGCTGGTATAAAACAATCTACCCAGATAAAAAAAATTCCTTGAAACTACAAATGATTGCCATGTTTCTCCATGCAGAGTATATATATACATGGGGGTTGTGATGGTTTTGAACAGAAGTTTGTATACTTTGTTATCTAGGTTTTATGTGTGCGTAGGCAACGAAAAATGAACCGGTCGCTTTCCCTGAATTTCAGTTTGTAATATATCAGTATTGGATTTGCTTAGGAAAACAGAGCTCTTGTGCTTATGGAACAAAACAGTATCAAAATGTCATAACAAGGAAACAAAGTATTAACATATACACATCTGAGGAAACAAAACTGAGTTCAAAGCAGTCAATCGACTGGATCCACCGACAACAGAAAATCTCAATCGAATCAATCCTTCTCTCTGACCAACCGGTTGTTCTTTACACCGACCAATTGCATATGCTTAAAAGTTTCTAAATCCCTTTTCAACAAATCCATTTTGTACATATCTGCAATCATTGCAGTCCATGAGATTTTTTAGGTATTCTGTCAAACAGTTCACGTGCCTGGTTAATGCTTCCACTTTTTGCTTGAAAGTTTATAATATCTGACAAAATTCCTCTATCCTTTATGCTTCGATGGATGTCCATACTGTTCCAAAGCTCCCATTTTAGCATGGCGGGGAGGATGCTAGCAAAGGTTGCGGAATTTGGCTTTAAACCTGACAGTTGCATTTGCTTGGAAATTTCTAAAGCCTTTTCAGCAAATCCATTTTGTGCATATCCGAGACCACATCTCTTTGAGGCACCTTGTCAAACACTTCACATGCCTTGTCTATGCTTCCACATTTTGCATACATGTCTACCCGGGCAGGTGCAACTACATCTGAAAAAATTTCCCTTATCCCTTATGATTTGATGGATGTCCATACCCTGTTCCAAAGCCCCCATTTTTGCACGGGCAGGGAGAATGGTAGCAAAGTTTGGAGTCTGGATTTACACCTGCCAATTGCATTTGCTTGAAAGTTTCTAAGGCTTTGGACATCCTGTTGATTCAGAATAACATTTATCTAAGCGCAATAACCTACAGGCTTGACGCAGAAGAATGGGACATGGATGACCTCTTCGGCACACACCACCTACAAATACCAGTTCCACTCAACTGGCATTTCAGACCGGGCATAGGGGAAAGCGCCTCTACAATTGTCAATGGCTCTCAAACAAAATAGTGGACATTGTCTAGTCATTTTGAAGTAGAAAGAACTTTCCAATCCAACGAAACATCAATTGAAGGCCGCTTTGACGCGAAGTAGAGCTTCGGATTCGTAGGAAGGACATCTGTTGGGCAATAATCGATGGGACACAGAAGAGGGAAATAAGAAGAGATGAAAGTGTGAAATGAAGAGTATAGAGGAGAGGTTGTGTAAAAAGATGGAGATGGCCATTCTATTTGCGATGCAGAAGGGGAATGCAGTTTGTTGTTTGTTGTACCAGTTAGTCTATCGCTGTCTGCACCATTGGAGGACGGCGTATGGCCAAAAGCTCGGCTATTGTAGCGCAGGATGGGAAAATAACGGAGCTAATATCTCTCCCGAAAAATGTTAATAGTAAAGGAAATTAACCAGTAAAGCAAAAAGTAACCGCTAAAATCATCACCGAGATTTTCACCGGCAGCGAAAAATTTAACAGTCCAAATCAATTCAATCGTCTCCCAACGTGACAGAGCCGTTGATCAGGCAAATGAGCTTTGGTCTATTTCAAATAGGTAACGCTAATCCCTACCGCATGGTCTAGGTAAGCAAACCTAAAAATCTGTTTAGATTAGTTTTCTATTTATTGTCTTTGAACTTTTACTTTTTTCTTGAGAAACATTAGTCCCTTCCTGTTTGACAACAAATTTAAAGCCTCATTCGAAGTTTTGTTCTCTTCTTATTTACTGTCGTTACAATTTTTTGTTTTTTATTTCTAAGATATTTATGAATGTGAGTTGCTTAATGATTTAGCTTATAGGCTTGTTTGAGTTAGTGTCCAAAGTCTATAGCATTAATACAGTCTGGTATAAACAGGGCATTTTCCATTTTTGCAGATAATATGTTCTGTTCTGACTGTTGATATTGAATATTTACCTTTCTTTATTGTTTTTATATGAATGAGTGTTTCAGGTAGACTCCAAACTAAGATCTCCTATATGCCATTGGACTTTTACAGACCCTCAAATATTCCTTTTAGCCGATATTCATTGCTCTTATTCAAGTCATGTAAATTTCTATTCTTGCTTTCTTTTTGTTAGTTCATCTGCTTTCCTTTACATTACGAAGATTCAATCCTCTGTAATGTGATGTTCTCTCTGAGTGGTTTAATGATAATAAGCTTAAGAATGAAACAATTCAATGTTAAAATGATTCTTAGGAAGATGGTGTCAGCAGAGCTGAATATTCAAGTGTTCGTTGAAGGAAGATGGTGTCAGTAGAGCTGAATTTTTTTTAGGTGCAGTTGAATATTTTTGTGTACTTTATGTTTTGGTTTGCTTATTATGTTGTATGTTGAGAATGGAATTGAGTTCAGTGAGATAGTGAAATTTGTTAGCATCCCATTTCTTTCTCAAGAAAGGGTAAAGGACACTCCCCTAACAAAATACATAAATCGGCAAGATACAATTTCTTTGTGCAGACTGTACAAATATTTTTAACAGAATTTTATCATTTGCTATAACACAACAGTTTATTAAATATTTTAAAGTGACCCTATGTAAATAGAATTGAGATTGGTAAAGCTATTATTCCCAATTAAACAATATTTATTCTTCTTCTCATCAACCTTACTCATAATTCTTTTACTTTTTCAGAACAGAGTTGTTTATTCATTCTCGGCATTGAAAACATCATTGTATATTCCCAAGTTAATTTCGCTGTTGAGAGAAACAGGAAGGAATGAGCATGTAAAGGATGCAATGATTACAGCAGGCTTAGAAACGGCTGATGAGCATTTTGGGATGAGATCAAGATCGGTTCTAACAAAAGGTTTTTCCTGAGATCTCATGCTTATATTATTGCAGTGGCATAGCTTTGTTTCCCTGTACCTCCGCCAAGGAAAGTTTCAAAGGTTTTGGGATTGATTCTGCTTGCAATATTTTTTTTTGTTCCAATTTCTGCAGTATGTTGGATTTAAAATCTTTGGATTTTCGGCAAATTTTGATGGCAAATTAAGTTAGAGGATTGATATTTTAGAGGACAAACTGTATAGAAGCTATTGGAGTTTGTTTCCCTAAAGATGGTTAGGATTTGTACTGGAAGGGTTTTCAAGATTTTCTTCTTGTCATTTTCCTTTATCTGGTTATTGCCTGAACTCAATAGGATCATTCAAGTTATGAATCATGGATTTTGGGGGTTTTTTCCCTTTATTAGGATATTGCTCGAATTCAATGGGAAGAAAAGGATCATTCAGATTCTGAACCATGGATTGCCAAAAACTGTGATAAAAGCATGGTGGACACTACGAAAGTATTTTTTTAAATGCTTGTGTATAGCATGGCTTGGCTCTATTCAGAAAACACAAGGTCAGCTGTCAGGGTTTCTACAAGTTTCAATGTCAGCAAAGTTACATTTTTTGATTAGAAGGATTATTTACTATTGCCAATATTTCATATTGTTAGGAAAGATATTTAATTCCTTATAATTGAATTTTGTGTTCACATTGAAAAATTAAATCGGTTTGTGGGTGTATGGATAAAGGGTTCATATCTCTGGATAAACTAGAATTAGATCTATAGTCTCAACCATCTTGGCATCAAATAGGAAGAATTCAGGGAATAAATCATAAGGGCTTTCGTGATGGAGACTAATCTTCAAATTCCCCAAGAATCATTTTATGTGTTAAGACAACTAAATTGGGTAAATTATCATATTCAATTTTGGGTGTGGCTTCAAACCAGATCAGATGCAAATCCTGTGTGAATTTGACAGAAGATATACTAGCCAATTATGTCGCTTAATCAGAAGAAATCTTTGTAAGGATAAATTAAGGGCGAAAAAACAATAAATGCATAATAACTGCACTTCAGAACCGTTTATATTTTTCTATCGGCGTAACCCTTGCACCCTCCCCGGTGCAAGTGCTAGTTTTTACATTATTTTGAAGTGGTTGAAAGTGTAAAATGAAAGACTAAAGGAAAGCATTTGGGCCCTTTCAAAAGCACACTTTTATCTATAGTAACACAATATTAAGAAATATGTATACTATCTTTAATATATTTATTATTAGGATGCAAATATATATATTTATTATTTTATTTTATTTGTAACCATGAATCCAAAACAAACTCAAGTCCATTTTTTTTTTACTAAATCTGTGAGAGTTGAATTAACACAACCTAACCAAAATTGGTAATTAGCCGATAGGCTATATATGGTGTGAGCTTTCACACAAAACCTGTCTCACGCTCAAAACCAGGTTGTTTTACCTTTTTCATCTGCCAGGGAAACCGGGTTGTTTGTCAGAAATAGAGCGAGCTAAATTTAAAAATCCACGGTTCACCTTTTACTGGAGATGATTGAAAGTCTGCCCGTCGTTGATATTTCTTCACCGCTTTTTACTGTTTTTGATGCTTCACCGCTTTTCACCAAAATTTTTTATCATAAATTCTTGTGGGTAATGTGGTGACTGCGCAGGTGGTCTACTCCTCCTCCGCCCTCAGTAGTATGCACCGCTTGCGCTACCTGTGAAAATCCCTGCACTCCTGTTGTGCCCGCCTCGCCGCCGCTCCACAACTACTGGAAAAATAGCGAGGACTGCTATTGAATTGGCAGTTGAAGAAGTAAACAGAAACACCAGCGTTTTGAATGGCACTCTCCTCAACATTCATATCCGAGACTCCACAGAAGACGGACTCACAGGCGCTTCTACAGGTAACAATGCCACCTCTACCCACTATAAGAATTTCTCTAAAACTTTGTCAATTGTCCTCGCTGCTTGTGCCAAAATGGGAGCTTTGGAACAGGGTATGGACATCCATCAAAGTATCATGGAAGGAGGAGTTTTTTCAGATTCTTCCTCCCTGTGCAAAAATGGGGTCTTTGGAATAGGGTATGGACATCCATCAAAGCATAAAGGATAGAGAAATTTTGTCAGATGTTGTAGTTGCAACTGCCCTGGTGTTTGACAAGATGCCTCAAAGAGATAGGTCTCGTGGCCTGTAATGATTGCAAGATATGCACAAAATGGATTTGTTTAAAAGGATTTAGAAATATCCAAGCAAATGCAACTGTCAGGTTTAAAGCGAAATTCCGCAACCTTTGCTAGCATCGCTACCCATGCCAGAATGGGAGCTTTGGAACAGTATGGACATCCATCGAAGCATAAAGGATAGAGGAACTCTGTCAGATATCATAATCGCAACTGCCCTGGTAGATATGCATGCTTGATTGGTTGGGTATTGACATGATACGGACCTCTGCTGGTATAAAACAATCTACCCAGATAAAAAAAATTCCTTGAAACTACAAATGATTGCCATGTTTCTCCATGCAGAGTATATATATACATGGGGGTTGTGATGGTTTTGAACAGAAGTTTGTATACTTTGTTATCTAGGTTTTATGTGTGCGTAGGCAACGAAAAATGAACCGGTCGCTTTCCCTGAATTTCAGTTTGTAATATATCAGTATTGGATTTGCTTAGGAAAACAGAGCTCTTGTGCTTATGGAACAAAACAGTATCAAAATGTCATAACAAGGAAACAAAGTATTAACATATACACATCTGAGGAAACAAAACTGAGTTCAAAGCAGTCAATCGACTGGATCCACCGACAACAGAAACTCTCAATCGAATCAATCCTTCTCTCTGACCAACCGGTTGTTCTTTACACCGACCAATTGCATATGCTTAAAAGTTTCTAAATCCCTTTTCAACAAATCCATTTTGTACATATCTGCAATCATTGCAGTCCATGAGATTTTTTAGGTATTCTGTCAAACAGTTCACGTGCCTGGTTAATGCTTCCACTTTTTGCTTGAAAGTTTATAATATCTGACAAAATTCCTCTATCCTTTATGCTTCGATGGATGTCCATACTGTTCCAAAGCTCCCATTTTAGCATGGCGGGGAGGATGCTAGCAAAGGTTGCGGAATTTTGCTTTAAACCTGACAGTTGCATTTGCTTGGAAATTTCTAAAGCCTTTTCAGCAAATCCATTTTGTGCATATCGGAGACCACATCTCTTTGAGGCACCTTGTCAAACACTTCACATGCCTTGTCTATGCTTCCACATTTTGCATACATGTCTACCCGGGCAGGTGCAACTACATCTGAAAAAATTTCCCTTATCCCTTATGATTTGATGGATGTCCATACCCTGTTCCAAAGCCCCCATTTTTGCACGGGCAGGGAGAATGGTAGCAAAGTTTGGAGTCTGGATTTACACCTGCCAATTGCATTTGCTTGAAAGTTTCTAAGGCTTTGGACATCCTGTTGATTCAGAATAACATTTATCTAAGCGCAATAACCTACAGGCTTGACGCAGAAGAATGGGACATGGATGACCTCTTCGGCACACACCACCTACAAATACCAGTTCCACTCAACTGGCATTTCAGACCGGGCATAGGGGAAAGCGCCTCTACAATTGTCAATGGCTCTCAAACAAAATAGTGGACATTGTCTAGTCATTTTGAAGTAGAAAGAACTTTCCAATCCAACGAAACATCAATTGAAGGCCGCTTTGACGCGAAGTAGAGCTTCGGATTCGTAGGAAGGACATCTGTTGGGCAATAATCGATGGGACACAGAAGAGGGAAATAAGAAGTGATGAAAGTGTGAAATGAAGAGTATAGAGGAGAGGTTGTGTAAAAAGATGGAGATGGCCATTCTATTTGCGATGCAGAAGGGGAATGCAGTTTGTTGTTTGTTGTACCAGTTAGTCTATCGCTGTCTGCACCATTGGAGGACGGCGTATGGCCAAAAGCTCGGCTATTGTAGCGCAGGATGGGAAAATAACGGAGCTAATATCTCTCCCGAAAAATGTTAATAGTAAAGGAAATTAACCAGTAAAGCAAAAAGTAACCGCTAAAATCATCACCGAGATTTTCACCGGCAGCGAAAAATTTAACAGTCCAAATCAATTCAATCGTCTCCCAACTTGACAGAGCCGTTGATCAGGCAAATGAGCTTTGGTCTATTTCAAATAGGTAACGCTAATCCCTACCGCATGGTCTAGGTAAGCAAACCTAAAAATCTGTTTAGATTAGTTTTCTATTTATTGTCTTTGAACTTTTACTTTTTTCTTGAGAAACATTAGTCCCTTCCTGTTTGACAACAAATTTAAAGCCTCATTCGAAGTTTTGTTCTCTTCTTATTTACTGTCGTTACAATTTTTTGTTTTTTATTTCTAAGATATTTATGAATGTGAGTTGCTTAATGATTTAGCTTATAGGCTTGTTTGAGTTAGTGTCCAAAGTCTATAGCATTAATACAGTCTGGTATAAACAGGGCATTTTCCATTTTTGCAGATAATATGTTCTGTTCTGACTGTTGATATTGAATATTTACCTTTCTTTATTGTTTTTATATGAATGAGTGTTTCAGGTAGACTCCAAACTAAGATCTCCTATATGCCATTGGACTTTTACAGACCCTCAAATATTCCTTTTAGCCGATATTCATTGCTCTTATTCAAGTCATGTAAATTTCTATTCTTGCTTTCTTTTTGTTAGTTCATCTGCTTTCCTTTACATTACGAAGATTCAATCCTCTGTAATGTGATGTTCTCTCTGAGTGGTTTAATGATAATAAGCTTAAGAATGAAACAATTCAATGTTAAAATGATTCTTAGGAAGATGGTGTCAGCAGAGCTGAATATTCAAGTGTTCGTTGAAGGAAGATGGTGTCAGTAGAGCTGAATTTTTTTTAGGTGCAGTTGAATATTTTTGTGTACTTTATGTTTTGGTTTGCTTATTATGTTGTATGCAAAGATAACAACAGTGAGAATGGAATTGAGTTCAGTGAGATAGTGAAATTTGTTAGCATCCCATTTCTTTCTCAAGAAAGGGTAAAGGACACTCCCCTAACAAAATACATAAATCGGCAAGATACAATTTCTTTGTGCAGACTGTACAAATATTTTTAACAGAATTTTATCATTTGCTATAACACAACAGTTTATTAAATATTTTAAAGTGACCCTATGTAAATAGAATTGAGATTGGTAAAGCTATTATTCCCAATTAAACAATATTTATTCTTCTTCTCATCAACCTTACTCATAATTCTTTTACTTTTTCAGAACAGAGTTGTTTATTCATTCTCGGCATTGAAAACATCATTGTATATTCCCAAGTTAATTTCGCTGTTGAGAGAAACAGGAAGGAATGAGCATGTAAAGGATGCAATGATTACAGCAGGCTTAGAAACGGCTGATGAGCATTTTGGGATGAGATCAAGATCGGTTCTAACAAAAGGTTTTTCCTGAGATCTCATGCTTATATTATTGCAGTGGCATAGCTTTGTTTCCCTGTACCTCCGCCAAGGAAAGTTTCAAAGGTTTTGGGATTGATTCTGCTTGCAATATTTTTTTTTGTTCCAATTTCTGCAGTATGTTGGATTTAAAATCTTTGGATTTTCGGCAAATTTTGATGGCAAATTAAGTTAGAGGATTGATATTTTAGAGGACAAACTGTATAGAAGCTATTGGAGTTTGTTTCCCTAAAGATGGTTAGGATTTGTACTGGAAGGGTTTTCAAGATTTTCTTCTTGTCATTTTCCTTTATCTGGTTATTGCCTGAACTCAATAGGATCATTCAAGTTATGAATCATGGATTTTGGGGGTTTTTTCCCTTTATTAGGATATTGCTCGAATTCAATGGGAAGAAAAGGATCATTCAGATTCTGAACCATGGATTGCCAAAAACTGTGATAAAAGCATGGTGGACACTACGAAAGTATTTTTTTAAATGCTTGTGTATAGCATGGCTTGGCTCTATTCAGAAAACACAAGGTCAGCTGTCAGGGTTTCTACAAGTTTCAATGTCAGCAAAGTTACATTTTTCGATTAGAAGGATTATTTACTATTGCCAATATTTCATATTGTTAGGAAAGATTTTAATTCCTTATACTTGAATTTTGTGTTCACATTGAAAAATTAAATCGGTTTGTGGGTGTATGGATAAAGGGTTCATATCTCTGGATAAACTAGAATTAGATCTATAGTCTCAACCATCTTGGCATCAAATAGGAAGAATTCAGGGAATAAATCATAAGGGCTTTCGTGATGGAGACTAATCTTCAAATTCCCCAAGAATCATTTTATGTGTTAAGACAACTAAATTGGGTAAATTATCATATTCAATTTTGGGTGTGGCTTCAAACCAGATCAGATGCAAATCCTGTGTGAATTTGACAGAAGATATACTAGCCAATTATGTCGCTTAATCAGAAGAAATCTTTGTAAGGATAAATTAAGGGCGAAAAAACAATAAATGCATAATAACTGCACTTCAGAACCGTTTATATTTTTCTATCGGCGTAACCCTTGCACCCTCCCCGGTGCAAGTGCTAGTTTAGGCTAAAGCTAAGGTGGTATACCAAATACTGAAAAAAATTTCTCACAAATTTATACAATAAAATAATGCATACATAATATAAAATAATATAAAAAATAAAATTACACAAGTTCACAATGTTTCACACAAAAAGATCAACATAACAACCTTCTTCATTAATACATAAAACTCAACCCTTCACAATACTTATAATATTTTTTCACTCAGCCCTTATACATATATAAATATTTATGTCATAACATATTTACAAAATCAACTTTAAGAATTTCATAAACTATCAAATATAAGATATAACTTACAGTACAAAAGCAAGAGTCCTATCTCAGCTTACAACAAGATGGAACTTACAATTCCATTTGGAAGCATTTTATTTATGGTGCATAGCAACAATTCAACTAGATATAAGACGTAGTTAAGTGGCTCACTCTTCCTACTGACTGGTAATAGCTATGGAATAATCTTAGATAACTTCATTTTGTCAATCCATGATAGGAAAGAAGGTTCTGTATTCCGAAACCCAAAGAAACCATGCTCCTTACTTTTGTTCATGCTAACGGGATGCATGATTGGAAAATTTAGTACAATGTCTGCAGACCACCAACTAGTAACTTGATCAATTTTGGTGGGGCATAAATTATTTTGTTTCACAATTGCCTCCCAGACAGCTCCTTTGTCTTTCATCGCTTCAGCCAGACTAAATCCTTCACCTTCATATGGTACCATTTCCAGCTCAAATTTCTCTGCAATATGTTTCCATAGCGTTTTCCATTTAACAACATCACCATTGTTACAATTGAAGGCTTGGTTCTTGGCACAAGGTTCCACAGCAGCCCATATTTCTTGCTCTGCAATCAGTTCAGCATCAGATGCCTCCACAAGTTGCTCCCAAGTCATTCCATTGCCCGGGTATTTGAAAGGAAGCCCCTCATATTTGCAAATGGAAGCATACACACACAGACTACCAATGATGTTGATCAAGCTACAAGGAGAGAAGCCAAATATGACTGAAGGGCGGTGAATGGACCAAGTTAGTCCCTTTTTCTTCTTGGCAGCATCAAATAGTATATCTTCAAGTGTGTAGTAGAAAATGGTTAGAGGTAGCCTAGGAAGCCCTTCATGAAAGGGTGGCTCATGGGGCTTAACATTATCAACTGAACCTAGGTAGTGTTTCAAACCAGTTTGAAGACAGATGTGCTCAAGATTTTCGGCATTAGGCAATAGTGCATCTAAGACATTATTAAACATTCTCCCATTGTCTTCACACTTTTGTTCCTCTGTCTCTCTATCAACCCAACAAACCCAAAAAAGATGAGTAACATCCTTCAAAGTAGAAATCTTTTCTAAAGTTTCTCTCCTGTTTAACACATCACATTGGATGTAATCAACTGGAGTATCTGCAGACCAATCAGGCTTAGGCCTCCTGGCGACACCGTAAACTTTCCAGGGTCCACCGGGAGTGTCTGACAAAGGTAAGATTTCAGCCAAGCTAATGCCCACAATTCCTGTGACTCCTACAATCAAAGCTACTCTTTGCTTGTCGGATTTCATTTCCGATACTTCAACGTTTTGCTGGACTCTCCCCTGCATGAAAAGAAAAAGTCACATGCACAACTTTGTGTCAGACCCTTGATTCTGATAGCATGTGAAACCATAATAACAAATCCGGAATAGACTCAAAGCAAGGAAAAGCCATAGAACTGGTTATGGATGAATAGTTCCAGCAATTCATTTAAACTATGGAAAGCATGAGCAGGGACTTAAGAGCATGGAAATGGAACAACTTCTGCCTAACAAGAAAATGGATCCTTTTCTTTCCTGCCACTTGAAAGCCCAGTTAACATTCATTCCCCACAAAAGACTACCATTAAGGAGCTATAACTTCTATTGCTAAAACAAAATAACGAGAGAGGTCCATAGCTACTTTGCTGCATTTAGTTTAACTCTCAATCTGTACTACACATTAGAAAATACATGGACAGGTAAAATACTTACAGCTCTAGAACCATGGGAGCCTTTCCACCATGAGTACCAAGTCCAACTCATTGTAATGTATCCAACAAAATACCCCAAATGCTAACCTGCCATAACACATCATTTAAGACCGTTAATATAGGAAAAAATTAGTCCGCCCTAAGAGAGACGTGTCCACCGTACCTTTGGAAGTCCACACCACGTGCACCACAAAATGATAAAACTCCGGCGGCTCGTGAGTTTCCTGTCAAATTTGGCGGTTTATTGTATTTATATTTCACAATTTCTTTCATTGTACAATTTTTTCAAATTTGGCGGTTGCAGAAGTCTTCATTTTGTATCATTTACACGTGCAAATTGATAGGTAGTTTTGGAATAGAGGATGGATCCATTTAAATATAAATAATAGATATTTTTTTTATGTTTAAGTTTGGATTGTATTATTGAACATTATTGCAAAATGTGAATTATAGACAAGACACATTAACTATTTGACAAAATGTCTTAAGAGTCTAGAATAATAGACTCCCGATTCATAGACTTTTGTAATTACAACATATATATAAAATGATTTTTTAGTTAAAAAAAAAACATAAACTTTCTCTTTAATTAGTGCAAAAATTTCATAAATTCTTACCTCAAATTGAATTGAATATCTAGAGTCAGAAGAATTGAGAATTGTAGCATTGTTATGGCTTGTAGAGACCACTAGATGTGGATAAAATATTTCAAAAGATATGTGGCTAAGAAATTTTAACTCCTGATATTTTTAGCATGGTGTAAAAACCAATGGATTCAATTGCTCAACATGTCTGAAAAGTCCGGCAAACTGACTTGCATGTGAAATATCACTGTAGATAGGATCATCTTATTTATTGTTGCAGTTAATTAAATAATCATTATTCTAATTATTTTAATTTTCACTTTGCATATACATAATAACATTAATATTTAATTATTGTAATTTCTATTATACATGAATAACTAAATTATTATTTAATTTATCTATATTTCTTCCACCATTTTTAAAAATACAGTTTCCTCTCAATTTTAATGGTTACAACAAATTACTATTTTTAGCATATGCAATATTAGTCATTTATCTTAAACAAATTCAATTCAACTCCTCCATTTGTTGGAATTTAGTAATCCTCAATCATAGCATCAATTTCAAATGTGTACCTCACCCCTAATTGAGATCTCTTGGATTTTGCAACTTACATTTTCCTTGCATTACCGAGCAACATTTATTTTTGTGAGCTCTATTTTTTTTGCCCATTTTGTTTTTTTGGGGGGATAGTTTATTGGAGTAGGTGAATTTGAATATGAAAGAGATAAACAAAAGGAAGAATGAGAAGAAAAAAAATTCCAATAGATTGACAAGAGTTGAGGAAACAAATATAGCAATAGTAGAGGTTTGGAGAAGAACAAAACAATGAAGAAATTGTGCAGCAACAACTATAGAATTGATGCAGGAGCATCTAGGCGGACTCACAATTGACATCAACCAAAAACATATGTTAGGTTTAAGTTTGAGTTTTGTGTGTGTTTGGTGGTTTCTTTTGACATCTCTTGGCTATTGGTTTTGGTGGCATGTCAAAATTTTGTAAGTTTAATCTTGTCAAATTTGAGTCCCAATGCGCGTAGCAATGTTTTGGAAAAATAATTGTTTCAGGAAATCGATGAAGTTTTATGGAAAATTCTTTGACAAGCATCTTGTTAGAGGTATCTTGGATTTGATGTCGAAGGTTTCATGGTCATATGCCTTTAGGTTTTGGAGAATTAATGGTGTTGTGACTTGTGTTGGCAATTTGGTGAAATATCAATTTCTTGAGCCTCAGGTGGTTTGGTGCAAAATGGTTTGGCAATTTTTTTGTAATATTCAATCATGCATCCTTGCAAATTTTCATGAAATTTTGAGCTTTTGGCAAAAAGTTGTACCAAAAGTTGGTTTTCAACTCCAAGCTCATTGTGGATGTCTCATAAAAGCATTTTCTCGATTTGAACTCCTCCAAGTCAATAAAAATTTGATTTAGTCTAAAAGGAAATAAAGTCATGCCTGATAGAAAGAAGGATATTTGAAATAAAATGTTGAATCAAGAAAATTAATAGGTTGTGGATGGATATGGGGAGTCAATAAAATGGAAATCTCATTTACCAAATTTAAACTACTCAAAATTTGTGCAAAAATAAACAAAAGTTGTGGTGTCAACGACAAAAATTTGTAAAAGAATATAGGAAAATATAAAGGGTTGTGTGGGAGGAGAACCTCTTTCATGGGGCATGAGAAGCTTAACATGCCAGAGGAATATGAAGTAAAAAGTGGAGCCGATAAAATAAGAGTTAGTGCCATGAAGGGAGAGGAGGGGGCAACTATATAGACAAGCTAAGAAGCTACGTCAAGGTGAAGATTAGAAGATTAAAATGGATTAATGAAGATGTCACATCCCATACATTAGCGCCTTCCATGGTCGTTGACTATGGAATAAACAAATTAAAATGCAGAAGGAAAGTAATTACGGCGGGAGGCAGTGTGCATTAAAGAGGAGAGGGAATGAGTTGAAAACAAGGCCTTACCATTAATAAATCAAGGCTACCCTATCCACCCGCATATCTTCGTTTGATTTTTACACATGAAAAGAGAAGTGTGGGAAAGTCATGAAAAAAAGGGAGAGTAGATTTTAAAACCCCCACGACCCCCTTAGTCATTTATTCACTTTTGGATTGAGAATAAAGTGAGTACATAGGAGAGACTAGTAGGACAAAAGGTAAGAGGCAAAATAGAATGCAAAGAAAGACATGGAATGATGCGAGGAAGGAAGAACAAAGAGAAAGCGTGAGGAGAAGAGAGCTCGTGAACCAATTATGGCGCCCATCAAGCATAAAAGATATGGATGTTCGTCAAAGCATAAGGGAATATTCAAGTTGCAGAGGCTTTGATTGAATAGGAATCATGTTGCGAAAAGGGCATGTAGAGAGGAAGAGAGTATAAAATGGAGGCATGAATACCAACTTCTACAACTGTTACCCACGTTGTCGTTGCCTGAGCAAGAATGAGGGTCGAGGAAGAGGTCATGGACGCCCACCAAATCCTAAAGGACACAAGATTTTATTCAAATGAGACTCACAATGGTATAAAGGTAGATGTAGAGAATGAGGGTACAATGGGGAAGACATGGAGCACAGGCATCACAAAGGAACATTATGAAGATCTTGAAGAGAAAACAAGTGAAGCAAGAAAACAAACAAAAAGAGAGGAATAAAGATATGTTGCTAGGTAACATTGTATGCCTTGCATTCGTACAATTTGAATTCTAAATATATGCAAAGATTATTCACAAATGGTAGAGAAATTTTAATAATTTAAAAGAATCTCGAAATGGATTGAAGATGTATTTTCCAACATAACTTTGATAAGTGTCTTCTATTGGGTCATTGCTAAAAACATTTGCAACAAGTCTCTATGTTTAGTCCTTGTAAGCACTAAATCTCTTGGAAAATGCATGCCTTATTGATCATGCAAGACTTATAGAAAGTTGTTCATTACTATTGTGTAGAAATATAATATGCTCTAGTTACTCTCATTTCTAAAGAAGACACAAAAATTTAATAATATTCAAGGTAAAGCTGGTTATTGCATCTAAAATATCAATGAAGACTTTGTGCCACTCATCTAATATTGATCCTCTTTGTATGCTTAAAAATTATATGGCCAATTATATTAAATACAAATTGCAAAGGTCCAAAATCATGATATCTCAATCTTGCTTAGAGAGAATAATTAGGTGATTAAAGATTAGGCATATTTTGTGGCCTTAGCTTGATTTCTACCAAAGCATTGAGATTCATAACAAATCAAGAGTTGTTACTAAAAGGGGATTCTAAGTACATATTTATGTGTATGAGATATAATATATATCCTTCTCTTCATAAGAACATGAGTGAATATTATTGACATGTATATGGGTATAGGTAATAAGTCATGATTTGATAACAAACAATTTCTTCAACTCTATAAGTCAAAAATCTATCTAATCTTGTTATTATGAAACCTTGAGTTGTTTCTAGCGACATCAAGATTGTAAGTGAGCATAAGCCATGCCATTAACTTGTAACCACAATATAGCTCCAAACCTAGATAAAATCATATGCTAGCAATTGTATATATATCTATATATCAAGTACTCAATTATATGACCTACTTCCTTCAATATCTATTAGGTGTGCGATAGATATAAAAGTATTACTACTAATTATAATATTGAGTGTACATTGACATATGATGATCATCTCGTTATTGTGTCATTAGTTTCTTAAGTATGACTCCATCATTGATCTTGCTTAAAGCCGGTTTATAACTAATGTGTTATGTATTTCAAGGTATAAAAGGATATTATGTGACCATTTGAGAAACTCTATTGTAAGGAAAATAAGCATAATAAGGTTCTCTAATGTCATTTTATCCTCCTTGCTTAATGCAACAATAAGACATGTTATATAGTTCTAGAATGACATTTGGTGAAGTAAAGGCCTTATATGATTACAAAATATCTATTGACCCCTTGAGTATAAGAACCTCAATAATGAATCTATCATGTGAATTTCGAAGTAAGTGCTTTCCTATAGGTTCGTTAAATTGGGAATCAGGTTTGCTCATCCTGCATATCGTGAAGCACTATTAATAGTTGAGAATCAATAAAAAGAAATCCTATTGAGCAACAATGTAACTTGATTTTTATTTGATAAGATTGGACATGAAGTGGGTAATAATGCAAGTTGAGCTAAATATATATATGCAACCTGATGGGTCCACATATTAGCTCACTTTTTTTTGTTTTCATACACATTCTGTGACACTTTTAGATACACTTTCTAGACAATGCTCCTATATTATACTATCATTTCATATTTATTATGCAGACTTGAACCTACAATATAATGATGGAAGTATGGTTATGATATAATGAGTATTGCATGGTTAATATGTAGATATGCATGAATATGGATGGAATTCTATGTTTCAATTGTGATAGTTAGTATTGTGTACATGTCTTGTGGATTAACCATTTTGCAACCAATGAGGAACTGCAGCCTTAGTAGTTGCAAGATGAACCTGTAGTAAAAGGAACACTGGAATAGTAAAATAGGGGAGTTCCATAATTAGTTGAACATGATGATTTTTTATTAAAGGCACTTGGTGAAGGTTGAACGTACATTATTATGACCAGTTAATAAGTGTTGAAGAAGAGGACTCCTTTATTGATAGGATTTTGACAAATGTTTGTATGTTTACATGTAATTTTGTTTCAATAGATTTTTAGTCCTATTAGGATTCTTCTTTCGTTTCAGTTATGAGTTGAAAAATTGATTTTTAACTGTATGCTCTCATATCTAGGAGTGGAAAGTTAATGATTGTGATTAGTTATTATTTTGAATAAGATTCCCTCAAGCTTGTATATAGTTGTTGGTTGAATCCATAGATAAGTTAGTTGATTTTTCAATTTTATGTTACCAATTATTTTTATTTTCAAGACATAATGAATATTCAGAATGGTTGAATACAATTTTTGGAAAGATCTTGTGTAATCTTCATGATATGCAATGAATGGAGTTAATATTATTAGATGCGTAAAGTCTGTTAGTTAGATTTGGGTTCAGTTAAAGTGAGAACAACCACTTGAGCAGGCCACTCAAGGTATTGTTCCTCGCTTCATTTTCAATTGTTCATTTTTGGTTAATAGTTATTTTTCATTTATCATTACCTCATGAACTATATGCAAGTTAAACTAGAATCTCATGCCTTGCTTATTGCCAATGAATGCTTATGATTATGCATGTAATGGTTAACCAGTAGTACTTCAAAGGTTAATTTAGTTGAGTCACTAGTTTTTATCAGTTTTGAGTTGATACAGTACTATTTTATTAGCAACAGTTTAGTTATAGCCTAAGATGTAAGTACATGTAGCCACTAGTTCTAGTTATGCCTTTTACTGTTTTACAATTCTGTGAATTTCCAGCAATAGAATCACTTGGACAGGATAGTTTAAGAAGTTTTGAGTCTTTGAAGGAATATATAATGTTGCACCATCACAAGTTTACAAACCTTGGGTTGAAATTTTAATGTAGTCTTTGTAGTGTTGAGTGGACTGTTCAGTTAGATAAACCTCTGAATTGTGTAGGTTCTACCAAGTTTACAATACATTAGTTAAGACTCTACATTTTTGGGGGTTGTTGTTGGGGATGGTGCGATCTTCATAGACTTGATTTTATAGCTTTCATAGTTAACTTTTGTTTCCAGCATTAGGACTGTTAGACTTAATCTTTTTCCAACACCAGAGATACACTAACATTATGCAGGACCATTACATTATAAAGTCATATTTCATGTATGCGGAGGCAGAGAGACTCCTTGGGTAGATTTCTTCCCTCTTCACACCAAGAACACATAGCAGAAATTGGTGAATCTAGTACTTAGAGCGAAGGTAACACTAAAGAAGAAACTTCCTTTTCACCAACATCTAGCACATAGACAGAGGGAACATATCGCACCAGGGGGGATGTAGTGGATGGTGATCCTGAACGACCAACATTTGAGTCCCCCATCACTAACCAGGAAAGGGCTGCCCAACTAAAGAATATTCCTCCTTTAGCCTTATTGATCTTTTATGGGTTAATGATTGAGGACCTAGATACATTTTTGTTTGAATTTGATGTCCTATGCAAAAGTTATGACTATACTTTTGATGCTCATAGGCTCAAACTCTTCCCTGCAACTCTGAAGGATGCAACCCTAAGATGGTTAATGGGATTAGGTAAGGATGTTGTTCCTGATTGGGACACTATAAAGACATTATTCTTAGAGAAGTAGCGGGACTATTGTAGAGGACCTAATAGGAGGAAAGATGACATCTTCAGAATTTTACAAAAGGATGATGAGCCATTAGAAGATTATGTGGAGAGATTTCAGTTTGCTTTGAAGAAAAACCCATAAAAAAAATTGTTAGAAGAGTCCATTAAGTTGGTCTATTTGAGGGGAGTCAATGATGATTGTATGGATGCTCTAAACCTCATTGTACAAGGAGATATTTCACAAATACCATTTCAATAAATATGTAAGGTCTGTAGGAATTATTCCAAAACCTTCACTAAAAGGCTAAGAGGAGATAGGACATCCACCATTGGTAAATCATCTACAAGGGTTTCAAAGATAGAGCTTAACAACCTGTTGTCCAATATGAAGGAGGACATCATTAGCCACTTAGCAACTTAGTTGGATAATCTCCACATTAAGAAGCAGGAGGAAGCTAAGGCTATGCTCACTGAATACTGTCCAAACTACAAGCAAAGAAAAATGAATTGTAAATGCAAAAGAGTGGCTAGTATCCAACAAAATAAAGTTGAGAAACTTGATTTTCAGCCAGTTGAAGGAGATGATGGACAACTCTTTTATATAGCACAAAGGAGGCCATGGCAAAAAAAAAGGTGTGCCATAATACCCCCTTAGCTTTAATTCATCCTTTCCTATTGGGAATCAAAACTTTTCTGCTTGGAACTCTCAACCATGGCTGACAAACCAAAACCAGTGGTAGAACCCTCAACAATGGCCACAACCTCAGCCAAATTGGAACCAGCAACAATCAAACCCTTGGCCACAACAAATTTTTTAGGGTTCCAATTATAATCCACAATGGCCAACACAACAGAATCGATGACAACCTTAGTGGCAAAAAGGCTAGCAGTGGTAGCAGCAAAATCTAGATTATCAGTAGCCTATGCTCCCTCCTCCACCACAACAACAAGCTATCATGCCTCCATCAAATCCTACAAATCAACCACCCAAGAAACCACAAATACCTTCCCAACCTACACCTAACCCTAACACTAAGCCTATTCAATATGCTTATACTAACGAAGCTATGCAATACCCCATATATGGGGTAGAGGTGAGTGATGTCCACCTCAGATCAAGAAAACAACTTGCTAGACCTTAGTCCCCTCAAATTACAAAAATGGAGAATGAGAAACTTGCAATTGAAGCTTCAGAAAAAACACCTTTGGAACCTAAGTCAAATTAGGTACACCAAACTACCTCGAGTCCAAAGCCACCTTTTCCTAAACGCCTAGCTATTCAAAAGCATCACACATAGGCTAAGATAGATCTCTTAGGTCAATTAAAGGATGTGAGCATCAAGATTCCACTCATCCAAGCTATCAAAGACATCCCTATCCATACCAAAACTGTAAGGTACCTATGTCTTAAGAAACCAGAAAGAAAAAGAAAGGATCCTCAGACAATCCATGTCTTGGGAAACCTTGTAGATATCATGCCAGGGAACATAACTATCCCTAAGTATACAGATCTTGGTAGTCTAGTAGTGGACATTAAGATTAATGGGACCCTCATTAAGAATACTTTGATAGACTTGGGGGAAAAAATAAATGTTATGACAAAGGAAATAATGCAATTACTTCAATTAGCCAACCTTAGGCCTACACAAACTATTTTACAGCTAGTTGATAGGTCAACAGTTAAGCCTAAAGGAATCATTGAAGACTTGGTTATTGCATTGGATTCCTAGGAATATCCTGTTGATTTTATAGTTTTACAACCAAAGGTTAATCTTGCAGGCTACCCACTCATCCTAGGCAGACCCTAGTTAGCTACAACCAATGCATTTATAGGTTGTAGATTTGGCAATATGATAATATCCAATGGGACAGTCACCAAGAAATTGGTTCTCTATCCTCCATCCCAACCTTATGTTGACCTTGAGAAAACTATTTGGCCTTCTTTGGATGAGGATGATAACTATTTTTTGCATACATTGATGACTATAGAGCACGACCCTTTATTGGATGCCCAGGATGAAGATGATCTCATTGCTCACATAATCTAGAATGATTGTGGCAGGAGCCTGCAACAACAAGACTACCTCATATTCCTACAAGACCCCTTCCAAAGTATTATACCCACCAATTCCATAGAAGAAATAACCCATATCTTTCATTCCCTACTACATCAACAATGTGTGCCCATCATACGAAGTCTTGATCTTTCATCAGTCCAATAATCATCCAAGGAATTGGAAATCATGCCAGGAAAAAAGTTAAACATAAATAATGCCTTGACAGAAGAGCAGCATAATTCCCTGCACAAAGTGTTGCAAGCATACTCATTCACATATGCATGGGATTACCATGATATGAAAGGCATAAATCATGATTTATGTATGCACAGGATTTATATCAACGATGGTTATAGACCCATTCAACAACATCAGAAACATATGAATTCTACCTTGAGGGAGATGGTGAAAGTTGAGCTACAAAAGCTCCTTGATGCAGGTTTTATCTATCCAATATTAGACATTGAATGGGTCTCACCTTTGGTAATTGTTCCCAAGAAAGGTGGAAAATGGAGAGTTTGTGTAGACTACAAGAACTAAATACATCAACTAGGAAGGACCACTTTCCTTTTCCCTTCATATATCAAGTGCTTGATTCTCTAGTTGGGAAAAAGTACTTCTCATTTCTAGATGGTTTCAGTGGTTACAACCAGATTAAATTTTCTCTATAGGACCCAGGACAAAACTACATTCACATGTCCTTAGGGAACTTATGCCTACTCTTTTTTCCCTTCAGCTTATGCAATGATCCATCCACCTTTCAAAGAGTAGCACACAACATATTTTCTGATTATGCACATGAATGTATGGAGATATACATGGACAATTTCACTACCAATGGTGAAACTTATGAGGAAGCTCTCAATAACCCAGAAAAAGTATTGAAAAGGTCTAAAAAAAACAACCTGTCACTCAACAATGAAAAGTGTTTCATGATGATGACACAAGGGATTGTATTGTGGCACTTTGCATCCAGTGCAAGAATTCAAGTTGATCCACATAAAATAGAAATAGTATCTACATTACCTATCCCACAAAAGAAAAGAGATATCAGAAGCTTCCTTGGTCATGCAGGCTACTACAGGAAATTTATTAAATATTTCAGTAATATTGTTGCACTATTATTTGTGTTGCTGAGTAAGGATATTGAATTTGAATGGACATCTAAATGCCAACACTCCTTTGAAGAGATGAAGAAAGCCTTGACTCAAGCACTTGTTTTGAGGGGACCAAATTGGACCCTACTTTTTCATATTCATATAGATGCTTTAGATTTTTCCATTGGAGCAGTTTTGGGCCAAAAGGAAGGTAATAAAGAGTATGTAATTTACTATATTAGAAAAAAAATTCAAGGAGCAGAGTTGAACTATACTATAACAGAAAAAGAGATGCTTGCAGTAGTGCATGCTATTAATAAATTTAGGCACTATATCACTGGTTATTTAGTCTTTGTTCATACAGATCACACAACAATCAAATATTTGATGAACAATCTAGTAGTTAGAGGTAGATTGGTAAGATGGTTGCTTCTTCTACAAGAATTTGACATTACCATAGTGGATAAACCTGGCAAAGCCAATGTAGTGGTAGATTTTCTATCACATGGAAAATTCTGGCACACTTCTCTCCAAGGGAGAAGAGAAAGCTAGTTCACAAATGTTTCCCATACTCCTGGGTATTTGGTTATCTGTTTTACACTAGCCCTGATAACATTATGAGAAGATGTATAAGGGGAGATGAAATATTTGACATCATGAAGGCATGCCATGATGATCCATGTGGAGGTCATTTTGCAGCAAAAAGAACATCCTTTAAGATCCTCACAATTGGTTATTATTGTCCAACTTTGCACAAAGATTTTATTAAATACACAAGGAGATGTGATAGGTGACAAAGGATGGGAAGAACAACAAGTGATGAAATTCCATTGCAGCCTCAATTAACATTAGCACCTTTTAACAAATGGGGTTTAGACTTTATTGGACCAATCTCACCTACATCCAACAACACTTGGAATACATTCTTGTTTGTACTTACTACTTGACTAAGTGGGTGGAAGTAAAGGCCTTACAATTTTCTAGAGATGGCAATGTGGCTAAATTTCTATATGAAGATATATTTACTAGGTATGGAGTACCTAGGGAGATAGTCACTGATCAAGGGCCACAATTTACCTCTGACCTCATCACTAAACTAGTTGAAGAATACCAAATTAGACATAAAAATCCAACACCCTACCACCCTCAGGCTAATGGTCAGGTGGAGGTTACTAATAGGGAGATTGAAAGTATTCTCACCAAAATAGTGCAACTACATAGGAAAGATTGGGTTGCAAGGTTACTTGAAGCAGTATGGGCATACACAACAACTTGAAAAACCACCACTAGTCTTACACCTTATGAGTTAGTTTATGGTAAGACAACAATCCTTCCTATTGAGTTTGAATATAAAAAGCTAAGGATAGTAGTAGAAATGGAGATGGATTTGAATGAAGATCAAAAGGAAAGGCTGCATACCTTAAATGGATTGGATGAGATAAGGATGGAAGCTATCCATCATATTGAGGTAGTACAACACCAAAGGATAAAGTGGCATGATCAATACATTAAAACCAAGGATTTCACTGTGGGGAATTAGGCACTGTTATATGATTCAAGGTATAAATATTTCAAGGGAAAATTTTAGTCTAGATGGTTGGGCCCCTATGAAATCAGCCAAGTTTATCCCAATGGGTTAGTTAAGCTGCATATAATAGATGCGGTCATAGTTTCACTTCTTGTAAATGGACATAGATTGGAACTATATAAGAAGTCATTACAGAAGGATGATTTCATATTTTCCTCTTTTCAACAATATGGTGTTCACAATGAACCAAATACATAATCTAACACACAGAGTGATACTTCAACAACACATGATATACCAAGAACATCTAGTGACCCAGTGATTGAGCTACATAGCTCAATCCATGAGATCACTCAGGATTAATTTCTCATTTTATCTCACAATCACACACTACACGTTATAATAATGTTCAATATATCTTTAGTGGGACCTATTTTTTATTATTACACATTCACAAAGGGTCCTGACATCGTAGGGACCTGTAGCTTAATAGTTGTCAACATTCAAAATAGGCCCTAACACTACAGGTACCTGTAGCACCATTTGGCAACAAAAAAGAAAATTCAAATTAGTTGGCACCATATTCACTGCAAGTTCATGTGCATTCATTTCACAATATCCATCACTTCACCATAAGTACTCATGGCATAATTCTTTTGTTGCCCATTTGCATTATTTTTCGTCACATAAAATCAACAAATAGATACATTCTATTCAATTTACATGCACAGTGCATGGTTATCTCATATGGTTGGTACTTCAGGTACGCTATCATGATTAATATAGTCTTCTTTATATTTTCATAGTATATTTCATATTACTTCATGCATGTGAACGATTCATATCATTAATTTCCATCATTTCATCTCTTAACCACCTTCCAATGAAAACATGAAGTAAGGTCACTTCAACAATTAAGTTGGGGGGAGGGGACAACTTAGTCAGTCTTTTTGTTAGCCTTTTCAAAATCTACCACCTAAATTAAAATCAATGGATAGAAACAACATGCAAAACCCTCCTAATTACATCTCATTTTTCCTACCATTTCCAATTGCTAAATTTTGAACCCTAAGAAATTGAGCTTAGTCTAAACTAGATTTGAACTTGGAACCTATTCATGAGCTCAAATTAAGTTGGTATTGAGAAGGGAAATTTATAGTATGGTATGCTAGCAAAGATATACAAGGAAACAAAAGGAATGTGAAGGGTTTTTGAAGGTGATAGAGAAGATTGAGTTAAATTTCCAAAGCTGAATTGAATACATTGAGTAGAGAAGATAAGCAAGAATGGGGAGTGATTTCATATGAAGGGAGCCAGTAGCTCATTAACAAATTCTAGAGGATGCAACAGTTTTACCCATTTTTACCACAGTTAGCTAGCTCGACTACTTCTTGAAATTAACAGAATTCAATGATGATATGAAAAGAAGGTTTGCAACTACTCTTCAATATGATGAACCTATGGTAAAGGGGTTGTTAGTAGACTCATTTGAGACTTCCATTGCACAATTCATAGGGTTACCAAGAACAGGGGCATAATTTCTAGCACGAGTTGACGTAGTTGTAGCTAGGGAAGAATTATGTAAACGAGGAGAGGAATTGGACTCATCATCACAAGGTATGAAGAGACTTTATCTCCCCTGGTTATGGGAAAAATATGCTTCTTACATTGTCAGATACATTACCTATGATGTTAGGCAGAACCTTTTGTATACAATTCATTTCAAATTACTTAGTACCTTAGGCATAATAGGTTAGTGAATGTACCAAACTTTCTTTACAATTTTTTGAAATAGATGGCCTCAAAATACTAAAGAAAACAAAGTGATACTTCTCTATCTCATCACTATCTAGTTGTTCTACTAATAAAGAAAATTTTAAGGATTCAATACACACAAGTGAAGTGGGAGGATTTTAAGGAATGTATAAATATTAAGAGTTTGTTGGATGCACCCATAGTACCTGAGGATGCAGGACCCAAAAATGAACCTGTAGAGGAAAACCCTCATGTCTCACATGTGGCTTCACCTACCTGTAGCCAAGGAGAGCATTAAGAACCTAAAGAACCAAAATCTGGTCCACCTATAATTGAGGAAATACCATCTTCTTCAACATCGCAGAAATCTAAGAGTTAGAGAGGTAGTGCATCCACCTCCTTTACACCCTCTAAACCAAAAGAAATGAAGGATACTCCAAAGAAAAAGAGGGATACTCAAAAGGAGAAAGGGGATGTTCCAAAGAAGAAGAAGAGTGTTCAAAAGGGAAAGAAGAAAATTGAAAAGAAATACTCACAGCTAGATGTTCAAGTAGATTAAGAAGATAGGGTGCCATGAGAGAAAATATAGGAAAACTTGAAGAGGAAAACAAGAACAAGGAACAACAACAGGAAGATGTCACATTAGTGAAAACAAATTATAAAGGAATATCGATACATTACACACTACATCATGGGTCTCATCCTTTCCTTTGATCTTTTGTACCATTAGACAACTTGGAAGAGGATTTGGTGCATCTCATACCACACTGAGGGTTCACCCTCAACCCAACAAGGCCAAGTATACCATCAGATAATTAGGAAGGGGATTCAGTGCATCCCATACTATACAATAGGTCTATCCTCCATCCCAAAGCTTTCCACAAGTAATGAACCTATCTAGCCCTGTGAATTCCAACTTCAATCACCTATACTCCACTAATGACATTTTTTTCCACCCAAGAAGAAGTAGCTTTTGACATATACCATCTTGTGACCTTAGTGATATTGTCATCTATCTTCTTCACAATCTCAGGTAGCACTTAGCATCTGTAACCCTCGTGCTATAGGTGATTTCCAGCTAACCATCTTGATACAATGGTTAGCTCTAATTATCATTACATGCATGATAGGGAAATTACCTATGCAACCATTACTGTATCAAATCTTGAATAGCCCCTAGCAATCCACCTCCATGAACTAGGTGACAATTGACTAATCCAAAAGATACAATAGTAGCTCTGGGCATATAGAATTAGCACAATCCAATGATAACCTTTTAACTATTACTGTATCATAACCAAGGTAACCCTAGCAATCCACCTCTGCGAACCAAGTGAATGTCAGCAAATCCCTAGTAGTAGCCTAGACATCGGTCATTGGCGTGGTCCAATGACTACTTTTCATTTCTCAAATACCCTAGAGGTTCACACTTAGATGAGTCATACATAACATGATTCACAATACTGGTCATTGATCTATACAAGTAAATCTTAATCAACAGATCCAAGAGCCTATACACAAAGACCTCTAGATATGGAGTTGGATTTCACAAACACATAAAAGTTACACAAAACCAATACGAGATGGCCTTTACCCAATATATACATATAATCAAATACTAATTATAAACTAGTTAAATCCCTTACTTCATTCATTTACTATTCAAAAGCATTTGATACCCTTAAAACTTGTTCATACCCATCTGATACCCATTTCAACCTCAATCTGAAGCTTACAGAGAAGGAAAGGTCAAACCAAATAGGAACAACCCCATACCTTGGATTTATCACCCCCTAAACCCTCCCCCTATGGACTTGAGGTTGCAAGGGCATCCTTCACCCAAGGACTACCCATGTACCTGCTTCTAAATGGGATCGAAGTCACATGTAGTTCTCCTTACAAGGTCTCTCTCCAAGAACTTACACTTGGAATTCCTATCCAGAAAATACCTCATCTAAATGACAATAAGGGTATTATGATTTTCCACCCTTGGGAGTCAATTAAGCATTTGTAAACTAATATCAAGTGTTCCCTTACAAACCCACTAAGGTTCTACACATATTAAGGTTGTTTCATCCTAGTGAATGAGGATTCACTAGATTTTATCAAGAGCATTTCTATCCATAATATGTCTCTCCAAGCATGGAAATATAAACATACATGGGAACAAATTTTACAAGAAATTTTGATTTCATATAAAAATAGGACATTAATAAAGTATATGCATCCCTATAAGGGAGTAGTCTAATATTTTTATTAAATATTAAATATGTATAAGTCTCAACATGGGCCCAAGTGAGGTTTCCCACCCACAATATGGTTCTAAAAATTCAAGTATCATAATCAAATAGGAATTACTCCTAAGTGGAACCCAACATTCACTAACAAGGCCATGTAGAAGTGTCAAAGACATTGAAGGCCTACAACAACACTTATAAACTTACTTGATGCATAATCAATACCTAAACCATATTGAACACACTAGATCTAGTGTATCTATTAGATCATCATATAAAGATATACATCTAATGATTTAATGAATAGTAATATTCTCAACCTTTTGATTTCATTTTCTTTAAGGTGTGTCCCAATATTTTCATAATAGTCTAGTTCACTAGATAGACAATATTTGTGCTTTACATTTATATAAAAGTATGTCCTTAATGGTCAATAATAAGGTATTAAGGGATGTTACATAGTATTATTATATAGGGTTTATTTATTAACTCAATCTCAACATGGTCAAATTAAATAGTAGTTATCTTCCATTTAGTACACACTCATATTGTGATTCATTATAGTTATAATATCCTTTTTTCATTCACCAGATAATTTCAATATCAAGGTTCTCATAGTTAGGATGTTAATAGACTTCATGTATTCATATTAAGCCTTTATCCATCAATAAAAGTGGATTACCAAGAGTATCAAATTGTAGCATTAAAATATGAATACAATATAGTTTAATTTCAATAATGAAGTCATTACCACCTATATTGTTAAGTTATCATAAGCCTAGGCTCATATTAATTGAATATTGAATAGGATGATGCTAATATGATGTTAAAGGAACATAACATTCTAAGAAGCATATATGAGCACACTCTTGTTAACAATCATTACACTTTAAATTGTTTCTAGTATCATTACATACACCTTGGGCAAGGAAAACCCTCTAAGTTGTTATCTCACTTATTCCAATTGAGTATTATATCCTTGGATTATTCGTAGTCATCAAATGGATAACCAAAACCAAAAAAATTTATAAATATGAAAATTCCCATGTGATAGAATTTCATTACAAGATAGATTTAGTTTAAGCTCCATAACTTATAATGCTATTGTTGAAAAGGTCTAGAATGATGAGTGTTTTCAAATAGCGTTACATTTTTTCATGGGATACTATCCAAAAGTATTCAACATACATACACTAGATAATGTTTTCTAAAGTTCTATGCCCTAATAGGTATGGATTTTCATTATCAAATTATTATATTATATTTATTTATTTTCTACGAATAGATGATCATGGACATCTTTAGGGTGCCATGGTTGTTGAAAAGTTAGCAACATATTATTAAGTTGAATCCATCAGTCCATTGCAATATTTAATTATGAATCAAACTACAACACCATATACAATAACTATAAAATAAATGTAATTGTTTAATCTTATGCATCCAGATTTAGTGCTTGATATTCACCAAAATATATTACTTTACTAATGATTAAATATTAAAAGTGAGACTAAACATAACCATATTGATGACAAAGAATAGCAACCAATGTTTATTATATTTGTAGAAGAATAATATTTATCGATGTACCTATTACTTAAAAACTCATAGAACCTCCCAATACTAGAAAAGAGATAGACAACCACCTTTGCATAGCATAGCATGGACAAATTTGTGCTTTCTTCATTAGACCAACTCACCTTTCTCAATAAATATCTTGTTCTCTTTCCAACTACATCTTCTTGAAATTTTCTAAGGAATTTTTTCTTAATGGAGTTTTAAGAAAACACTTAACTCATCATGCAATCCATTCCCTACCATTTTCTCACATTCATCCATTCTCTTAATGCATTGATGGATTTCCCTACCTTGTCGTGAGTTCTCATAGCAGTGTAAGTAGGAAGGGTGAAATCAAAGGTTGTGGATTTTTTATTTACTCATGCAAACTATATATTGCTTTAGAGTTTCTAAAGCCTTCTAAATGAGTACCTCTTGTGCCTATCCTCCCATCTCGATCTTCCAAGAGATTGCATTTCTCTACCCTCTTAATCACTCTCAACCCCCCTTATTTTTTCTCCGCGTGAGTAGGTACAATGCTACCCAAGGTTGTGGAATCTTTATTTTGTGCTAGCCAAATCCCTTTCTTTGCAACTCTATGCCTCTTTATTCATATCTATAAATTTTTCCTCTAATCTCTCCCTCACACCATTCTCTCCTTTTGCACTTGCAGTTCCATCTATTCTTCTCATGAAAATCCTCTGTTTTTCATGTAGATTTGGCATTCTCTCTATTTCCTATGTTCTCTTTGCATTCCTTCTCCATGCATTTTTATGGTCTCTTTGTTCTCCAACCCATACTTAATGAGAAACTAATAGATTTGTGACTTAAAGTTTTCTTGTACTTTGTTTTTCCCACATGACCTCCCATTTCCATACCAATAAAAAGGTTGCCATACCATATTAATGGAATGAATTCCTCCTCTCTTAATTGTTCCCATTCCTTCTCATAAAAAATGGACACATTTCAACCACACAAAACATCGTAAACTCAATAGGGTCATGAAAGATTCAAAATGCATTATTGTGGTATTGCAACACTTGTCAACATTATGCATCACCACAACTTTGACATGGTCCAGACAGGCTCAAAATGCACTCATGTGCTATCATGAAATTTTTCCAACCCTCTTGCACATATGTCATATTATACATGCATCAACATAGTGCATCATCACAAACTCGACATAGTTCTATAGACTCCAAAATGTGCTCTTATGCAGCATCAAGATTTGTCAGCTTTTTGTGCCATTGCAATTTCAACATGGTCAAAGAAGACACAAAATGCATTCACGCACATTTGCAACACTTGTCCCACTGACATCATCCTTTGCTTCTCAAAATTAATAACTTTATGAAAGGAAATATGCACCCACCCAAGATAATTTCCACATACCCCAAATAGAGAAATCTATGCAAACAAGTATTCATAATCCATATGCAAAAGAATACACAACATACCATCAAAGATAACACAAGATATACCCTGGGAAAACCCTCAAGAGGGAAAAACCTAGCCTCCAAAAGAATCCATCACTCATGTATTATTCAAAAATAAACATTATAATACATCTTCAGAGCTTTCCATGAATACCTTTGAGACACAAGATCTCTACAAGCACTCCATGTGAACAAGCATGTAACCACACGTCCCGTGACATGCTTTAACTGTCACAAATGCTAAAAAGAGCTAACTAGCCAAGCTAGCCAACCTTAGACAACTACCCATGTGTTTGATTTTATAGAAACAAGCTCACACAAAACCACCAAGTGGTATTACATAAAACCATGTGCCTAATACCATGAGCTTACAAAACCATTAACCCCTCATTTAATATTGGTACTAAGTTTTCCCAACATTAAATATTTTTTACATGTGCAACCCCACATTAAATATTTAATCTAATGTTACACACAACATATAAGGTGGCCCCAAGAATGCTAGACCCATGTGATGCACACATCCCTAGATTCTCTAGGTGCACCACATAATAATAAAATATTACATTATAACATTATGGAAAATGGATAATACACCTTTTCCTAACATTCTTCCACTTTTTGTATGCATTGCATAAGGGATAAATAAGTAAAATCAAACATAAACAAGGGAACAATCCCCATAGCCACGTATTCCATCAAGGAATCAAAGTGATCCATGTGCTCCATCAAGATACCTATAACAAGAATCAAGGTGACCACCATCTCAAGCATGAATGCTCTCATCCTCTATCATGCACATGCAGAAAGATAACAATCCATCCAAAGAGATGTCACACTATCACTCACAAGGAAGCATAAGTCCTACCTCCAACCGATATCCCAATACATAAACACTCAATCCAAAGGTAACAAGTATGTATGAGTAGTTGTCAAGATAAAATCGCCATAGCTGAAAAATAATACCCACAACAAATACTAACACATCCAACTATCCATACCTAAAAGGTATACAAATCATAAGGAGTGAACCTCATGCCATCAACATATACAACCCATAACATGTAATCACAAGCTCCAAGCGCTAAACATGTCATATAATCAGATTAAATGGATAGCATGTGGATGCAATGATAAAAGATTCAATAGATATTTTGGCAGCTTAAGGGTATGAAGATGGAGGGTCCTCAAATTGGATGAGAGATCTCTAATTTACATAATTTCCATAAGGAAAATCAAGGGACAAGATGTATTGGTTGATGCATGGCTAGGATTGATTGAGGATTGAGTTTTGGGTTAGAGTAAATAGTCATGTGACAAGTGTCACATGAGGGATAAGGGCTAGGTTTAGGAGGTGCATTAGGGCATATCCTTATGTGAATAGTTGAGATATGGAGATGTTCAAAATGGATGGATGAGATGTAAAGCTAGTTTGGCTATTGCGGTAAGTGTATAGGTTCAATGAATCTAGACAAGATCTTAGTTAGTCATGTGATTCTCAATAATTAACTGAATAATAACAAAAATATTTAATTAATTATTGGAGAAGGGTGACATGGAAGGATAAATTAATCAAATATTTAAATATATTTATTTAATTAAAGTGGGGATAAAGGTAAAGGATAAATTTATTAATTAAATAATAAATATTTATTTAATTAAAGTGGGGGATAAAAGTGAAGGATAAATTAATTAAATAAATATTAAATATTTATTTAATTAAAGTGGGGTTTAAAGGTGAAGGTTAGACTAGTTAAATAAATAATAAGGGCGGGTGCATGGAGATGGGTAGCCAATTTGTGGCCACTTTCAAAAAAAAGTTTTGAAAATTCATAACGCGAGCGCGTTATAACACGCTCGCATTATGGCTTGGTGGGTCGAGCCTGAGGCTCGGCCACAACGAGCCCATAACGTGAGCGCATTATAACGTGCTCGTGTTATGACATGTTAAAAGAAAAATAAAAAAAGTGAAAGTCATTCATTTTGCATTTTGACTGTGTTTTTTGTTGTGCTCGCGGCCAAAACCCCCATTTTTCGCACTCGTATTCTAGGAGGAGGCATTGTGCAAAAATATTCACCAACGGTTTCTATTTCTTTGCAAGGATGGTGCCACAATGAGGAGGAGGTGTGAGAGGTAAGGATTGTTTGCTTTTTTTTTTGAATTTGTTAGTTTTAGGTTGTATTTGATTTTTTTTTTTTTGAATTTGTAGGAGATGTAAATCAACCTAAAAACCCTCAAAATCCTCAACAAGAAGATCAACCAAATCCTCAAGAAAAAAATCAACCACAACAACAACCCTCCACCAATTACTCCACACCCTCCTGGCACTCAACAAAATTTAATGAGTGAAATTGAGAACAACACAAAGCAAATAGAGGATTTAATCAGTAGGTTGAGTGATCCAAATGGTTCAACCACAGAAAGAATGACCCTAGCAAGTTCATTGAAAGATATGTTAAAAAATGTAGATTCAATTAGCAAACAAATAACTGGATGGCAAGATAGGAGGTAGGTGGCTAGGGCTTATTATGCAGATAAACTATCATATAAAGATGTAAAGGATTTAAAAATTAAAAAAGGTGATTTGTGCTCATTATTCACTAACCCACATGCAAATCAAAATCTTACCCTCAATGTGAAGAGGTTTCCTATTCACTGGTGCCACCACCAACAAATTAGGAACTATTTTTATGATAGGTGGTACATGGTCTTTTATTACCCACCGTGCAACAATTGTGAAGTCCCGCAGTATTTCCTTAGGAAACTATACAATGAGTTCATATTGAACAAAATTCCAAATTATTTTGATATGAGGGACTTCTAGGGGAGAGGTGGGGGGTCAGCTCAGGATATACCTGATGCACAGCCAGATCCTATGTGGCAAGGGTGACGATCTCTCGCTAGGCTACCTCATGAGCACGTTGTTATGCCTTTTTTCATGAAGGAGAGTGCCGACATAGAGACATTGCAGGCGATCAACACTTTGACCCAGAGTGTCATTCATCATACTAGCCCTATTCTACAACACCATCCAGGGGAGTCTTCGAGTGGTGGCCTTCAAACCCATGTGTGTCAATCTTGCGGGGCGACTTGTTCATATGACCCCACCGACACTCAGAAGGCTACTACGCAGGATCTATCTGCAACTATGAAGATGGAGAGGGTAGATGACATTTTTCATGAGGCATATGGCATTGATAGTTAGGTAAAAGTTAGCATGCTCATTGAATTTAATTTATTAAATTTCAATTTTGAAATGCAAGATTAACTAATTTAGTTTTATAATTTTAATAAAATTGCAGGGTCACAATGTTGAGATTGGATACACTAGCCCTCCACCTACTTATTTTTGCAGTACACCTATTGGTGGGGTATGTAACTAGTAAACAATTATAAATTTATTACATGTTAATAGCATTGTTTTATGAATGGTATTTTAATATGTGATTTTGGATGTTGAATAGGCTAATATTGGAGGTTTCAAGGGAACACCTCCCGCTGGATTTACTCAAACCTACAGGTAATAGAATAAAGAGTTTAACTAATGAATTGTACTTAATAGATTTGTGTAGTTTATATTCATATCGTTGATTACGTTGCATTGCACATCATTCAAACTCAAAGCATTACTTCACATTCCATAACTAATAACTAGATGTTGATAGATGACAAAATTTCAACTACAATATAGTTGTTTAGAAAGTCAACATAAGCAGTGATGCAATTACTTCACCATGAGACCACATTTCTTCGAGGCATTTATTCAAACAACTCACCACCTTTTCTATGATACCACATTTTCCATACATGTGTACCAAAGCATTTTATCAAACTACTCACTTCCTTGCAGCTATGGCTAAAATCCTAAAATAGGTGCTTTCCAACAAACTATGGATGCTTGGAAAAATATCTATCAAAGCATAATAGTAAGCAATAATACCATAGAGAAGGACTTGAACTTTCTGAAAAAATGCTTGAAATAAATGCGGTCTTATGGTGATGGAATGCCATGACGTACATTTGTTTGTAATGGCATTCCATCACCCTGAGACCCCATTTCTTTGAGGCATTTTTTCAAACAGTTCACTGCCTTCTATATGCCACCACAGTTATCGTACATTTCTATGAAAGCATTTGATCAAATGGTTCATCGGCTTGTTGCTATGGGTAAAAGCCTAAAAACACGTCCTTTTGAACAAGATATGAATAGGGCAAATAGTAAGCATGAGAATCAGAAATATATAATTTAATAAGTACTCCAAATTTTGTTCATTATCTCATACATTATAAGTCATGACATGGATCGCTATTGTAGTTTTTGTGATTGAATATTTTTTTGTTTTATTTTCAGTTGTTGCAAGCCGAAACACCTCTAAATGTGATGAGGGCAATGGAGATTGGTGTTTCATCTGCTATACAATCCTCAATGGCTCTGACAAGGGAGGTATGAGGCAAATTAGTATATTTCAATTTGCATTCGTTGTTATAGATGTCAGTTAGTGAAAAATCAAACCATTATTGATTCATAGTTTAATTTCTATTTGGATGGTTTATATAGGGCTTGAGCACGCCTGAGCATGGGCGTGTGAATATTTCCCTCATGGAGAGAGATCATGAGATGGCGGTAAGTGATTATTTTATTAAATATATCATTTTTTATAATGTAATTTCTATATATTAATGTCTTTACTTCTTATTGTAACAGTTAAAACTTCACCATGAACTAAACACTAGGAGGAGGAGCAAGAGCACTCCTCAAGCATAGCACAAACAAGTGATAGACCTATCGCCATCTGATCGACAAGCAAAGGGAAAGAATTTATTTCCAGAGCATGGAGAGCCATGACTTTTGATTCCATAGCCCTTTGTTGTATGCCTACATGGCAATTTTGTACATATTTTGTATTGGATATTTTGACATTGTATGCCTATATGGCATTCTCATAAGCCTATATGGGTATTTTGTACCTATATCTCATACTTATATCGACATATATTGATGTATGCCTATATGGCTATTTGGTTAATTCAAATCTTTTTTATCGATGGTGTCCATATTTGCATTCTAAATTGATGGTTCAATAGATATGAGTTACGTGTATTCAAGTGTATTCAAGTGTATACTTTACAACTTATGTGTGTTTCAATGTATACTTTGTGACTTACGTGTTTTCATGTGTATACCTTGTATTCATGCATATACTTTGTATTAATTTGTGTATACTATGTATTCGTGTGTATACTTCAAGGCTTACGTGTTTTTGAGTACTTGTGCTTCCCTTATTCACATGTACATGCTTGACTTATTCATGTGTATACTTATTAATTAGTTAGCCCTAGCATTGATCATTGTTGTCCTTCATGGTTTGTCTTGAATATTAATTGATTGATGCTAAACAACTTTATCTAAAAGAAAAAAACACGTTTTCAATTGGTATTCCATGAAATGATTCATAAAAAAATTCCAATATTTAATCCTTTGATTGGAACAAATCAATTAAGCAAAGGATACATAATCTTCACAACACTTGCAAAACATAATATTCAAATTAAATGAAGTAGTTAACTTCTTGATGCATTATTATACAAACATTTATCTTCAATAGTCTTTAAAAAATTTCACAGCATAATTATGATAGTGCAAAATGAATTGTTATGTTCTTGATGCGTCACCATATAAGCATGCCGAAAGATTTATATGTCAACTTTTTGCAATATTATTTCTTGTATATGAAATGGACTCGAGAGAAAGCAAGTTAAAATCTATAATACAAATAATAAATGGACTCAATGTTGTCCTAGACCCCCTGAATAGGTCTATTTAACAAAGCAACACACTCTCAATCACTCCTCCAATTGGAAAACACCATTGGGCAGCATTTACCAAATTATGTTGCCCCTTGACTTTACCCACTTTTACTCCCTCAAACCTCTTTTTTTCATTCAAAACCCCTATATTTCCAATTAGGGAATCATGCCATAACATACTTTTGACCTCCCTTGTCCTTACAGACCATTTGAACACATCAAACTCCACAACCTCACCCTATTTCCAACCTATTCTAAATTATTCTCAAGCAATTTCTTCTTTTCACCTCGTCTAGCCTTGATTTTAAGGCCTAAATTCTACATTTTGAACAAGGGCAATGTTAGTAATCTCTTCCAATGTCTTTACCAATGTTAATTTCTTATTCGTACTTACATAATTGACTCAAATGACCCCACACTAACTCAAAACTAAAAGCAAGATTACAAAATGGCCTATGATGGCCTTATTTGACATTATAATGACTAAAACCACTGAACTAGACCTTCTTCATCAAATGGAGGAAGAAGGTGCTCTACACCAATGATCATACACTTTTTGTGTGGAATACTCGGACTTCTCAACTGTCGTGTGTATGTTTCTCTTTTCCATTGTTTTGCATGCCATCATAAGGGATCAAGCCGGTTGAACGTAGCTCAGATTAATTCCACGTGTTTGGGTGTGAAAGAGGACCATTCCTAGCATAAACCTACCTATTGGGATGTGTTGGAGCAGTTAGTTTGGTCACACGAATTGCAAAATAAAAGTTGCACCACTTTGTAGCTTTACGCTACTTCAATTTGACACTTTTTCCATCAAGGGAAAACTGGACACCATAGGAAAATGACTTTGAGATTACAAAAACTGAGAGAGGTTATTGTATAGGGGCCCAACACGATCCCATAGGCTTAGACAGAGAGTTTGTAAGCATCACGGTTTCTGAGTAATAGCCTATCAAAGTTTGTTTCCCTTTTGCACTTTGGACCCTTAAGGGATCGATCCGGTTGAACATAGCTTAGAGCGATTTCGCTTGTTTGGGTGTGAAAGAGGACCATGCCTATCTTAAAAATACCTATTTAGACGCGTTGGAACAGTCCATTTGGTCACACGAGTTGCAGAACGAAAGTTGCACCACTTTGCAACTTTGCACTGCTTGCATTTGACACTATTTCTATCAAGTGAAAATCTTTCGCCACAGGAAAACCACTCCGAGACAGCCAAAACCGAGAGAGGTTTTTGTGGAGGGGCCCAATGCAATCATGTAGGATTAGACAAAAAATTTCTAAGAATCATGGTATCCGAGTAACAAAATGCTAAAGTTTGCAGCCATTTTGCACTTTGGACCCTTAAGGGATCGATCTAGTTGAACGTAGCTCGGAGCGATTCTGCATGTTTGGGTGAGAAAGAGAACCATGCCTAGCATAAACATACCTATTCAGACGTGTTGAAATAGTCTATTTGGTCACACAAGTTGCAGAACAAAAGTTGCACCACTTTGCAACTTTGCATTGCTTGTATTTGACACTTTTCCATCAAGTGAAAATCTGCCACCATGGGAAAACCACTCAGAGATAGCCAAAATCGAGAGAGGTTTTTGTAGAGGGGCCCAATGTGATCCTATAGGATCATAAGAGAAGTTTCTAAGCGTCACGGTATCTGAGTAAAAACATGTTGAAGTTTGCATCCATTTTGCACTTTGGACTCTTAAGGAATAGATCTGATTGAACATAGTTCAGAGCGATTCCGCATGTTTGGGTGTGAAAGAGGACAATTCATAGCATAAACATACATATTAGGATGCGTTGGAACAGTCTATTTGGTCACACAAGTTACAGAACGAAAGTTGCACCACTTTGCAACTTTGCACTGTTTGCATTTGACACTTTTTCCATCAAGTGAAAATCTACCGCCACGGGAAAACCACTCCGAGATAGCCAAAACCGAGAGAGGTTTTTGTAGAGGGGACCAACAAAATCTTGTAGGATCAGATGGAAATTTTCTAAGCATCATGGTAGCTGAGTAACAACATGTTGAAGTTTGCAACCATTTTGCACTTTGGACCCTTAAGGGATCGATCCAGTTAAACGTAGCTCGAAGCGATTTTGCATGTTTGGGTGTGAAAGAGGACCATTCCTAGCATAAAAATACCTATTTAGATGCATTGGAACAGTCTGTTTGGTCACATGAGTTGCAAAACGAAAGCTACACCACTTTGCAACTTTGCACTGCTTGCATTTAACACTTTTTCCATCAAGTGAAAATCTGTCTTCATGGGAAAACCACTCCGAGATAGCCAAAACCGAGAGAGGTTTTTGTAGAGGGGCCCAATGTGATCATGTAGGATCAGATGAAAATTTTCTAAGCGTCACGATATTTGAGTAACAACATGCCAAATTTTGCAGCCATTTTGCACTTTGGACCCTTAAGGGATCGATCTAGTTGAACATAGCTCAGAGTGATTCTGCATGTTTGGGTGCGAAAGAGGACCATGCCTAGCATAAACATACCTATTCAAATGTGTTGAAACTGTCTGTTTGGTCACACGAGTTGCAGAATAAAAGTTGTACCACTTTGCAACTTTTCACTACTTGCATTTGACACTTTTTCCATCAAGTGAAAATCCGTTGTCACAGGAAAACCACTCTAAGATGGCCAAAACCGACAGAGGTTTTTGTAGAGGGGCCCAACATGATCTTGTAGGATCAGACGAGAAGTTTCTAAGCATCATGGTATCTGAGTAACAACATGCTGAAGTTTACATCCATTTTGCACTTTGGACTCTTAAGGGATCGATCTGGTTGAATGTAGATCGGAGCGATTCCACATGTTTGGGTGTGAAAGAGGACCATGTCTAGCGTAAAAATACCTATTCAGATGCATTGAAATAGTTTGTTTGGTCACACGAGTTACATAACGAAATTTGCACCACTTTGCAACTTTGCACTGCTTGCATTTGACACTTTTTCCATCAAGTGAAAATCTGCCGCCACGGGAAAACCACTCTGAGATAGCCAAAAATGAGAGAGATTTTTTAGAGGGGCCCAACGCGATCTGGTAGGATTAGACAAGAAGTTTCTAAGAATCATGGTATCCAAATAATAGCATGCTAAAGTTTGCAGCCATTTCGCACTTTGGACTCTTAAAGGATCAAACAGTTAAGGAGTTCAAAAGGCAGTTAGATCCATTGGGAAAGTTTAGTTTGAAGTAGAAACATTAGTAATATATTGTAAGACTCGATGAGAGGGGGATCTTGAAGATTTGAAGCAATAAAATTTTATTAGCACTACTTTTTATCAGATTTTCTATATTTTTCCATTCTTGGCAGACTTGTATGATCTCGTACAAGGGTGTTTTGACTTGTAAACTGTCAAAATATCTTATAGCATTTGTTAACTTGAATTTGCAGAAGTTTTGAGAGTCTTATTTTAAATTTGTGGAGTTTTATCTCATATTTTCTTAATTTGCCCTGTTAACCCTGTTTTTGGTGTGTTCAAAGTCACATAAATGTAAATTTTTCCCATTGCACCCCCTGTGACTACTGTGATTGGTGGAATGGGATTGTTTTAGTTGCGAATAGGTGGTTTCAAGCTTTTTTGTGAAGGGGAGGCCTGATATTGTGTTGGGTGTGATGCCCTAATGTGAAAATATGAGTTTTCCTCATGAAAAGTGGAGGTTTTGGTGGGCCAAAGTGAGTTTTGTGAGAAGGAAGCATTATTTCATGTTTGATTAAGCTTTTGCAGACCAATTCAAACTTTTTTGAAGAGGTTTTGTGTTTTGGGTAGATTGGGAAGTGACTTTTTCAATAAACCCTTAAGGTTTTGGCTAAAAAGTAGGGTTTTATGGATTACCCTTTGTACGGCGGTATGTCAGAGGTCATATTGTGGTTTTGGATGTTTTGATACATTTAAATTGCTTCCCCAAGGTTTTTTAGGGTTTGGATAAGTTTCAAGTATATTTGCTTTGGAAAAAGAGGCTAATTAGAAGCCTAAAATGGTGAAAAGGTGAAATTTGAGTGCTCTAGTCTGAAGTGATCATAGGTGGATTTTGACTATGTCAAATTTTTTTCAAATGGGTCCCTGAAGAGGTTCATGTCATGGACTAATGAGGTGTCATTGAGATAAGTTACTTGATTGAGTTGATTCCTAGTGCTACAAGGGAAAAGAGTGATTTTGAAGAAATGATGAAATTGTGAGGAGTTTATGGTCTGACAGTTGTGTTTGCAGATTGGAATTGTGACTTTGTGTGTTGCATGCCTCCCCCTATTGCATCAATCCACAAACCATCATATTGATTGTATCACATGACCTTTTACATACATTTTACATTTCAAAATTCAATTTTTACATTTGAAAACTAATCAAAAATAAAAGTATAAGGTGCTATACAATCCACACAAGCTTGACACAAAAAAGAAAAAGTGTTGCAAATACAAAAAACATCATCCTTTATTTACTAATTTTGCAATTGTGCAACTAATGCAAGTTTTGCATTTTTACACCAAATGACATCTTTTGTCCAATATCACTTCTCTAATCACCTAATGACCTCTTTGAGACTTTGAATACATTACATATGACCTTCACATGACCCTTTTCACATTGTTTACATTTCAAAATTCAAATTTTGCAAATTTTCCTATTGAAGGCATTTATAGAACAAGGTGCTACTGCACCAAACATGAACTCCAAAATTACAATATTTGAGTAAATCTCATTACAAGTAAATCTCATTACAATTCCTTAGGAACTTCATTCTCACAGATCTTTTACAATGTCACTCATACATTCAAGATTCTCTTTAAATGTCTACATCATAGGTGCTCATTATGAGGTTAACTTCAATTGAGTAACTTGAGATTCCCTCGCTAAGCTTCACACGATCTTTTATAATGGCTTCAAATCAGAATTGAGATTTCTCAAGATCATCAAAATAAGGATGTTGCATTGCTTTTTTGGCTGAGATTCTCTTTGATGGCTCATAAATCAACATTTTCTGCAACAAGAGACCAATCAATTTTTAGTAGTTTACTTACAAATACACAAAGTAAAAGAGAAAAAGAAAGAGCATCCAAAATGGAAATGAAATGAAAATAGATGGAATGCACTTACAGATAGGCATGCCAGTCTCTCAACTTAGTCACTCTTGGTCATACATCTTCACTGTGAGTTCCAAGATACCTATTGCACACAACACCTCTCATGAATAGAGTAAGTTGAAATTTGAGATGCTCTTATAATGTCTACATCATAGCTGCTCATGATAAGGTTAACTTCAAATGAATAACTTGAAATTCCCTCACCAAGCTTTGCACACACTTTTGTAATGGCTTAAAATCATGATTGAGATTTGTCAAGATCATCAAAATAAGGATGTTGCATTGCTTTTCTGGCTGACATTCTCTTGGATGGCTCATAAATCTTCATTTTCTACAAGGGGACACCAATCAATTTGTAGTAGGTTACTTACAAATAGGAAAAGTAAAAGAAGATGATAGCATTTCCATCAAAAAATTAATGTGCATACAAGTATAAATTAATAAGAACTGATGTGCATACTTACAAATTAATCCAATGAACCATCTGGGTCTGCTCTGCTCTTTATTGTGTCAAGTATTGCTTCATGGTCAGACTCACGGACCTTCCACAAGGTCTTGTTCAAAGCTCTACCCCCATATTTGGTCAAAGAAACATCAGATGCCATGACAAGGTTCGAGTAATGAAGAATTTTATGATGTGTGTTCAATGTCCTAAAACAACCAATGTTTAACACTCTTATGTGGGTACCTTCTAAGCCACGTTCCAGTAACAACAATCAAGATTGTAGGGTATTCAATGTTTTCTCCATCTATAACTAGGGCCTCCAATTTCTTTTTGGCCTCAACACAATGACACAAGTTATAGTTTGTTCCCTCTTCATTGTTTTCATATGCAATAACTACATAAACTTGCCTGCATTGATATGTGCATAAAATCACTCGAAATTAGTCAACATTACGAATACAATACAAAGTAAGATAACATTATGGAATTTGAAAAACTAAGCAAGTAGATATATTACCTAGTTGAACTAGATCTGATATT
>VDFB02379711.1:115102059-115159771 GCA_007258455.2 Sequoia sempervirens
GAATTCCCAATGAACAAAGATATGTTTTTGCAATTTCTACAATATTTCATATAATCGGGTTCTTGCTCACTGTCAGGATTCCACGTAGTTCAATATCAGACAAATTGAACATCTGGGTAATGTTAGGTTCTCTCTTAGCTATCCAACGATGTAATTTTTTTTACTTTATGACAATGTTAAGTCGTTCATCCATAATTTCTTTTGTTTGTATGTCTCTTTTTTGGCAAAAAGAAGTGTTTGGTGTTTTTTTTCGTTGTAAATTAACCATTCATTGAAATTTCAAATAAATTACATTTTTAGAAACTAGACTCCATTCTACAATTTTTTTTTTAAAAAAAATTCAATTAGTTTCCAAAATTTGTAGGGGAAGCACGACCAAAATTTTGTTTTTCAGGAAGTGTCCACTTCAAAAATTAGTAAAAAATAAAATATTTTTAAAAAAATTATCATAAAAATCGTGTGTCAACTACATACTGTTACCTAACTTCTAACCGTAGCGATTTTAAAAATATTAAGAAAAATTTTACCGTACGAGGGTCGTACAAGAGTTGCTATGTTATGTTTTTCTGACAAAAACAACACCAATTTGTGTACGTCCCTCATTTGAACCCATTAATCTCAACCATTTTCAAAATAAATTAGCAGTTTAGAAAGTAGACTTGTTGCACTTGGATCCTTCTTTTTGTTCCATCTCAAAATTTTGAGTGTAAGTATCCTCAATTTCATGTCCAAGGTCAGTATTTCCTGATTTCGGAAAAAAAGTGGCCACTTAAGCCCCATTTTTGGGAACCATCTTGGTGCACTTACCCATAAATATTTATTTAATTAATTATTAGGATAGGGTAAATTCAAATGTGGTCAATAATGGTCAATTTTTAGGTGTCTATAGTTCAATTATAATTTTTTAAAATTTACTATAAGTAGGTTTTTATAATCAAACATGAGGATGATTAGAAATAAAATAAAACATGTTCAATTTTTTTGAAAAATATATGGTGCACTAGAAGAGAGAATTATCTTCAAAAGGGTATTTTTTTTAAATGATAAAAAAATAGACTTAATTTGACGTTCCATGAAAACTATGATATTCCGATGAAGTTTGACGTTAACATATTATTACGAAAAAAATCAGTGATTTATATTTGTGTTGGTCATTTCCTTTATAAAGTGTGACACAAGTTTGTGCTTTTACCCATAAATAAAATAGAATGCATGTATGTTGTACCCAAATGTAACAAACTAGAGGACTAGATGCATCATTTTAACTATGAAGCATCATTTCATTAAATTCTAGTCTAGTGAAAAGTGATAAAATAAACATATAAGAAAAGAACAATGATGTGGTATACACATCATTGCTAAACAACTAGGTTAAATAATTAAATAAAAAGGTACATATAGACCCAACAAATAAGAAAGAAATGAGGAAAATGGTAGATAATAAGAGCATTGAATTAAAGAAAATGATTAAATCATTTGAATTTAAATATTTAATCAATGTCAATAAATAGAAAAAAGTGGAATTAAATGTATCAAAAAGAAAATTTTAGAGGAAAGTACAAAGAATATAATAATAAAAGTGTCAAGCCAAAACAATTACAACAAACATAGATGAAAGATAATATCTCAACAAAGAAAGTGTAAGAGAACTTGATGGAAGAAAAAGAAAAAGAAAAATAAGGAAAGACGAGCAGAGGAAAATATAAAATATAGTGAAAATTTATAACTGAAGTTGAGGAAAGCATAAAAGGAAAAAAATTCTTCTCAAAGTAGATTTAAATTTTATAAAAGACAATGATTCTTAAAATATAATGTTTGTAGGAAATAATGAAGAAGAATGATAATTTGGATAAAATGGTTGAATTCATAAATGTTTCTAGTAGGTAGAGTTTCTTAAAAACTTAATCAATATGTTATCAAAAATAGAAAAGTGATAAATTTAAGAGAATATAGCAAAGTAAATTTGGAAACAATCTACAAAATTAGTCATAATGAATTGACATCCAAAGGAATTTACAACAAGATTAATGCCTCATGCATCATCTATTATTTGAGAGTGTATAAAGCTAGGTGAAACACAAAAAAATTAAAAAAATAGTGTAGAATAGTATTATAGAAACTAATGCATGAAAAGGTAGGGGACCTCAAACATCTTGGTTTACTGATAAATTTTGATACATTAGAAAAAATCATTATAAATTATTCTTTCAAAAGGAATATGGAGGATAGTATAAAGTGAGAAGAAGCTAGATGAGACAATTTTTTTAGATTTCATCAAATTATTGATAATTTTGAAAGTAAGCTTGGATACATTAAAGGAAAGTTTCACTCTTAATTATGAATTAAGAGTCATTACTAAGAGTTGCAACAAATAACATTTCTAACATATAAAAAGTGGAACATACTATAGCAAATGACATGTCAATCTACAAAAATGTAGAGTATAATCTATTTTTAAAAAAAAAATTGTACTTTTATTTTCTGAAGAATACTGTAAATTTAAGTGTTGAAATAGTTTGATATAGAATTATGCAAAAGTTATTGATTCAACATACATTTTAGAAAGGGTTCAGAAAATTGTAATAGTTTATATCAAAAGAGTGTGATAATCTATTTTGAGATTCAAATAGAGCATTGTAGACTTATTTTTTAGCAAGATATTATAATACTTTTTTAAAAATAAATATTAGATTCAATTTTATTTATGTGTTCAAATTATCTTGATTATTTAATTTCATACTTTAAGAAAACTCTAATTTCTAGATGTACATATTTGTTGTATATGATATTGTTGTTGATGGGTATGCATTTAGTTGAATGTATAAAAATATTCACACAATACATGGGGTATTCTATATAAATAAGAGATTAGTAGGAATTATTTGTTTTATAGTGGATGGTCATGGGATGAAATTTCATGGTTTAAGTATAGTATTTAAAATTAATTTTGAAAACATTGCTTAAAATTCAGATTTTAAAATGAAACATTAAAAATAATAATATATTAATTTTTAAATGAAAATTGAATAATGGGTGTCAATATGCACATCATTACCAAATAAACATTATAAGTTCAAATAAAAACAATTTTGAAACTAATGTTTAAAATATAAAGATTCTAAAATGGAACATTGAAAAATAATATGTTAATTTGCTAGCTCTTAAATGAAAATTAAAAAATGAGTATGATTGATTAATAAATAAAATATGATTAAAAATAATTTGGAACATGAAACAATATAAATACCTATTAAGTTCTAAATCTCTCCCAATTTCCAAATCAATTACTCACCTTGACCATGAGAGCCATCCTAATCTTGGTCTTCATTTTCTTTTATTTGCATACTTGCACTTAACCTCATCTCATTAGTTATCACTAAATGTGTTGTTCATTGTGTTGTATGTGTTAGTATTATTCAAAGTGTTGCACAACCCTATTCTTTCACATATGGACCTCTAGATGCCTAGTGCCCTTTGAAAAGGAAAACTTCAGATATTATATCTAGTTGTATGCATCCTCAAGAAAAAAATTAAATTCTTGCTAAGTTTGTTTCTTATCTTTTATTTCAAGAATACTAATGTGTTGAAAACTATCTCATCCCCCACTGACCCTAAATAGAATATGAATTAATGTGAATGTGAGCTTCAAAGTCCTTGATTTCTTATAAAGAAATATTACAAACTTTTAAACTATATATAACTCTCATTTGACCGATTTTTTAAACTATGTTACTGATGAATGCAGTAACTAGCAAACAACTAATCTAAACACTACCACTATGCTAACAATATTAAAATCCCCTACATTATATTTGAAATACATACATGTACATACACTCAAACCTCACACATGTATATATAATTGGCTACATTAGATATGTGATGTTTTAGGTACATGTATGTATGTGTGAGGTTTGAGGCTAATTCTTTCATGCATAGTAGTTCTAGATGAATGACAAGTGAGTGTTTTGTATGACATGCAAAGTTTTTATTTTATGGGTTTGGAGGAGTGGGAGGTATGAAAATACAAATACAAGAAATGAGAGACATAATGGTAGAAGATGATAGTGAACTACTTTAGTAGCGTAGACATTGAGTTGTTATACCCACTCTCGCTCTCCACTTATCTATGTGGTGGAAATGGAATTTAAATTTAGTTGTAAATGGATTATATATGTAAGATACACCTATTTTATTGAATGTGAAGTGTTGAATAAATTTTAGTCCATAGTAAATATTTCTCTTTTCATGCATTGTACTTTCCTCTTCTTACCGTATGCTTCTCTTAAATGCTAATTAGGAAAATTGATCATGTACTAAGAAAATAAGTTATTTAGCATAGAGGTACACAATAAATTTCTACTTACATAATCATTTGATTGTTTTTGCTAAGAATAGTTAGACTCTTTTGGTCTATGTCATTCATCTTCCTCCTTGTGTTGAGTGTTGAACTTAGATATTAAAAGGGTAACACTCTTTTAGATGCCATACCCAATGGTACCTTCTTCCTTGCTACATCACCTATATTTTTTCCACATTCATTCTAGCCCTCTTCCATTGTGTTCATTTATTGACACATCTTTTATGTACGGTAGAGTCCCAAGTTGTGTCAAATATGATAACTTACTTGAGCACTACAATGAAATTATTAAAACTCATCAAACAAATCTTTATTATTAAATATTTTATAGTCTTTATAAATCATAATATCATTCTCAAAACCAATATGTGCTTGATTAAATAAAACAACTACTAAAGAACAATTCAAGAAACAACAAACACCATATTGAATAACCCATGCTGTGAAAAACAATTTTAACCAGACAAACCAGCCAATTCAACATCAATGAACATCCTCGTCCTTAACCTCAACCTTAACCTCATCCTTAACCTTTTTCATGATTTGGTTGACAGACTTCGTTTCAGGAATAAGGTGAAGAGGTTTAGTAGGGCGGAAGGTGAAGGTGCAGCAGTCCCCAACATGGCACTCACCCAACCTCTTATTCTCCTTATCAAACACCTGCGACTCACACCTCCCTTCTAAAAGGTGAGAATTCATATCCAAACCCAACAAGGCTGCCAACTTTCCTTCACCTTTCCCACCTTCTCATATTTTTCTACTAACATGGTATAGACATGACTCCTAGGAAACCTTCCCCGTTTATAGACTAACACTCTTATAATGTTGAAATCGTCTGGTTGAGGGAGACCAACCTGCAGATAAAGCAAAGATGACTCCTTAAGACTGTAGTCACCCACAGTTAAATCATCATCCATGGGCGTTCTGGAGGCATAGAAAAGATCTTGCCTGCAATTTCTCGGAATACTCAGACTCTCCAACAATTTGCTCTTCACTTGGTAGATTTTATCTGACTCATTTACATCCACAGTTGTTGTTTGTCCCGTGGAGGCCTTTACTTCGATCAGCATGTTGAGATGTATTTATAAGTAAATCGAAGTTAAGGCAAGAGCACTGCGGGCAGGCCCACGGATTTCTTTTCACAGTTAATGGAATACAGAGGGCCTTGTCTGTATATTTATACATTTGTTTCCTCATGTGAAGTGCAAACGTCAAGGGAATTATTAGTTCCTGCCAGGGTAACTACAGGGATAGTAGCATCCATTATATTCCAAAATATCTTTTTCTTTTTCATTACCAAGTTTTTAATAGATATATCAAAAATAATTTTACAATATCAATGGCTTTGTATATGATAATAATCTTTATTTAAAAAAAGTTTTATACGACTATGTTAAATGGCATAACATTTTTTTTAATGAATGGCTATATTATCGTTTTATAAAATAGTGTTACATATATCGATAAAAAGTGAAAATAGACACACTTCAAAAGTTTAAATGGGGCAGCAGCTTAGAACAAAATACAACTACAATAAGTCATTGCATTGTGAGAACAAGATCACTAAAAAGAAGAAATAACATAACAATTTAACATCTAATTATTTTAATTTCTATAGGCCCACACCCAAGAATATAGTAGTAAGTAAATTCCCCCACACCAAGTCAAACTTACTAGTCACTATAGTGTAAAAATTGCCCTTTGGTCACTAATTTTTTTCAATTCACAACAACTACCAACTTAATCAACGACCATCATGGTGACAACTCTACATCATCACTTATGCTTACTCTTGAAGGTGGTAAGTTCCCAAGTGTTGGGGTCATCCCTAGACCCAAACCTAAACCTTGAGGGTTCATTCATGATGACCTTACCTACATACCCCCTTTAGGAATCAAAGGCTTTGTAGTTCATGCACCAATGATAGAGAGAGTTCATCATCTTCTTTTGCATGAGATATCTAATCTCTTTTTTAACTCATGACTATTAACTAAGGATACAATATCATTTTAGTCTAATTACAATAGAATGATAACAAATTACCATCAAGTGTTGGTTCCATATCAATCAATACCAATCATTAGTCTACAAACATGTATAAAACCACGTAGGGGTCAATATTATTCCAAAATTCCCATGTTCACACACAATGACTATCTCAAGCATATATCACATGTACAATAGTGACTAGCTCATACACACATTACAAATGCAACTGTGACTAGTTGAAATGCACATCACAAGTACAATGGTGACTAGCTCATATGTATTTCACAAGTACAACAATGACTATCTCATATGCACATCACAAGTCCAACTATGACTAGCTCATACACACCTCACATATATCCAATGTGAACAATTAACACATGTATCTCTTGTAACTTACATTAAAAAAAAAGTGGTAAAGTGGAAATGAATGCAACCTATTGCATATAATGTATCCAAAATAGATCACAATCACATAAGCTTGTAATTAGATCTTACCTGGAAAATAAATGTCTATGTATCCTATAGTACATTGTGGGTTCCATCCTTTTCCCAATCCATTGCAATTTTGTGACAAAAATCAAACAATCCATACTACTTGATATCACCATTGACAAGGGCACCAATAATAATATACACAAAATTTGAGGCCATTTACACAAATAAATTGTTAGTGACTAACATATGCACAATGAGTGACTGACACATCCATAATGAGTGGCTAACACCTTTCCTTTTAGGGAATCCCAAATAGAAAAGGAATGTCGATGCATTACGTATTACATTGTGGGTCCATCCTTTTCCCTAGTCTTTCGCACCAGTCATGTGCACCAATCATGATAGAAATCATCCCATACTACTTGTGACACCATCAGACAACTAGGAAGTGGATTTGGTGTATCCCATAGTACATCCAAGGTCCACCCTCCATCCAAAGGGTCATATAGGCACAAGTGATATTTCCACAAGTAATGAACATGTATCCAACTTGATGGATTCCAATTCCAATCACCCTTAGGTCACTGGCGACAAGTTTGTACACCTAAACATATACCACCTTCTGACTTTAGTGATATTGTTAGTTGTCTTCTTTATAATATAGGTAACACTTGGAATTGATCACCCCTATGCTATAGGTGAGTGCATGTTAACCCTCCTAATACTGTAAGTGTTAGTTTTGGTTATCATTACATGCACAATAGAGTAACTACTAGCTCAATTGTTATCATATCATAACGAAGGTAGTCCTTAGCAACCTTCACCTCTATGAACCAAGTGAATTCTGACTAATCCCTTACAATAGCCCATGCATTGATCAAGCAAATTATTAGTTCATGCTAGAGTAATTACAAGGATAATAGCATCCATTATATTCCAAAATATCTTTTTTTCATTACCAAGTTTTAATAGATATCAAAAATATTTTTTACAATATCAATGATTGTGTATAATAATCTTTATGTAAATAAAGTTTTATTGAACTATATCAAATGACATAAAAAAATTTATGAATAACGTTTATATTATCATTTATAAAATAGTGGTGTGCATATTCACAAAAAATGTGGGTGAAAATAGTCATGCCTCAAAAGTCTAAATTGGGCCCAACAATTTGAATCAAAACACAATTATAATAAGTCATTACAAAACAAGAGCAGGAGCATTAGGATGAGGAAATGACATAACAATTTAACATCTAATCATCCTAATTTGTACAAGCCCGCACCTAACAATATACTAGTTGTCCTACACATCGATTCAACCTTGTCAATCATTGTAGCTTACCCAACTAAACTTGCATGCTTAGCCTAGCTATTGCAAACAAATAACTCACACATATACAAATATATACACTTTCCATAGCATACAAAATAAGAACCACCACCAATACAAGTACACAAAGAGGTATTAACAGGGGAAATAAACCTTGAATCACACCTATTTAGCTTGGTACCAAAAATCCAAGATCATGCAACAAATAAAATAGTATTCTTTCATTAATATATAGGAGAATAAAACTTTTATACATCCCATTATTAGTTATGATAAAAATAACATGATCAAAACTCCTAGCCTCACAACAAAACTGATGTATTTCTCTAGCAATATGGATGCCACTAACAGATTAAACCTTCACTTCAAGTCAATAATGTGTAGATCTTCTCAACAATTGCACCCCTCATTAATTCAACTCATCAATCTCCATGTTCTTATGTAATCAAATATCCTTTCCTTTGTATACAAAGTCTCCCCAAGAAATGCCTAGAAGTACCCACTTTCTAAAGAAACAAAGGACTACAATGCATAGAAAGGACACTAGCACATTAACAAGACACTTGTGTATAGAAATGACACTATAGCACCACTACTTAGGTGTCCCATATCCGAGTTGGAGTCCAACTTTAGTACTAAAGCCCAAAATTTACAACGGAGTCCAAACTTTTTGTTGTAGTTCTATTTTTGTGTTGTAGTCCTTTTGTTGTGTTGTAGTCCTAAATAGGGTTTAAATGGATGACCATTTTGAGGTCTCATACTCAGGGATAGTGCCTAGGAGACACAAAAACAAGACACAACACAAAACAAACTTCAAAATAACCACAAACATTTTGGAAATCAATAGATATTCAAACCCGATCTTCAGAATGCTATCCAATGGACAAGATACTTCCCAAGAATTGGATATGTATAAGGGACTCCAAAATAAGTCCAAATACATGAGGAATGAATGGAAATGTTCTTAAAATCACCCTACTTACTCTCCTACCATGAGGAGAGCCAAAATGACATAATCTATGGTAATTCCTTAAACACAACCCAAAACTAGGAAGATGAAACTAAAACATATTCCAACAATATTACAATATATCTATTTTAAGCCCAATTTCCATCTTTTATCTAAGTTCATTTTACCAACTTATAAATAATGAGAAAAATCATATAGAATGACATACATGTATGACACCAACATTACTGCACAATAAAATTAATAATCATATAGTCACAATTTATGTGGGCAGTTTACAATCCTTCCACTTAGGAGGTCTCAATATAATATTATAGTTACATAAAAGGACTCAAATACATCTTGAATTATATATTTTACAACTTTGATAAAGTGAAATAAATAATGAGAATATGAAGCCTTCTTCCATATTTTGAGTGATATTGTGCCACTCCATCAAATATGCTAGTTCCCCATGGTGGTTGAGTACCACCCAACCATGTGGTACCTATAGGTCTACCCCACCATGCTAGTAGATAGTCAATTGGGACAACAAATACACTCACACCAAACAAAGGGTATGGCTTACACACACACACCAAACATTGTGCATACAAAATGAGAATGAAAATATATGCAATCAATGTTTCAATTGAAGACAACACACATGGCTAGAGATAGGCATCACATCACATATAAAATATAATGACAAAAAGGATGAGTATATTAGAGGAAGTCAAGGAGTTTCATCAAAATAGCTCTATGACTCTACAAGATGGGATATGTGGACCTTATCATGAACCAAGGGTAACCACTAATACCCAACACTCCTATAGTGTGAAATTTCCTTGGCATCCATATTGAACTTGATGAGGGAGCAAACCCGAGACACAGAAAATGATGCAACAACTAGAGAAATTTATTATTATTTATAATGGAACTTCTTACATGTAGAGGATCACAAATTCCCAAGCTCTGCAATACATGCAAGCTACAGAAAATTACAAAAATTACAGTATTTTCCCCTTTCACAGCATGTGAACTCTTTTCCAAAAAAGCTACCAAAAATCAGAAATCTCACCCATAAATAGAGCTCCTTTCCAATTTAGAGCCAAAACAACATTCAAATTTGAGTTTCAGCGGTTTGGCACCCAAATTACAATTTGAAATTCAAATTTAAATTCACATTCGAAAATTAGCACATTTCTAAAAATGCACCAACTTCTGGAAGCCATAACTTTTAATCTGACTGTCGGATTTTCAATGATAATACCTTTTCAGAAAGCTTTCAAAAAGACAATGTGGCACAAAGTAGGGCCTATGGCCAACTACTTTGGGTTTTCGCAAATTTTCGGGCCCATCCGGAGCCTCTAAGGGCCTCAAATTGGCTTCAAATATTTTAATAGCTAAAGGGGTATCTAGAAATGCAAAAACATCTAAGAAACAACCAACAGGAAATTAAAATCTTTCTTTTTTTTTGGTGATGCAGGATTGCCCTTACACCACTGGATGCTCCTACATCAGACACCCAGGGTAATTTGAGAAGTGACCCCGTCACATCGTAGATGGTTGAGGAAAACTCAAGCGGTCAACCTATGTTTTGGGCAGCCAAGATGAATCTTCCACAGGCCTTCCTCTCCATTTCACTAGATATTCTTCATACTGGTTTTTTCTGGTACTCCTTCCCACACAGCTATCCAGGATTGCTTCAATCTCCTCCTTCTCTGAAGTAGGTGCGGGAATGTTACACTATTCTATTGTTGGACCATTCTCTGTGCCACCTTCATGATATTCTATCAAATCTGCAATGTTGAACACAAGGGAAATGTTGACTCCATCTGGCAACTCTACCTCATATGCGTTCCCTGAATCAAGCCTCTTCAAAATTTTACAAGGACCGAACTTCTTCATCTTCATTTTTTTATAGGTTCCCACTGGAAACCTTTCCTTCCTTAAGTGGACCATCACTTCATCACCTACCTGAAACTCCTTATTCCTCCTCTTCTGATATGCCTTAGCCTTATACTGCGTATTCATCTTATTAATATTTCTCTTACCTCTTCATGTACATTCTTGATGTGCTTTGCAAAGTTTTCGGCTTTAGCACCAGTCTTCTTCTCTTGGTCCATCTTCCTCAATTCTGGAGCAGTTATGAGACTACCTCCATACATAATTTGGAATGGTGATCTTCCCGTGCTTCTATTGACAGAATTGTTGTAAGAAAATTCTACTTGGGGTAAAATCAAGTCCCATCCCTTAGGTTTATCCTCTACCAAACATCTCAGTAGCTTACCCAGACTTTTGTTCACAACCTCAGTCTGCCCATCAGTCTGTGGATGGTGTGCAGAACTGAACTTCAACCCTATCTTCAACTTTTTCCACAAGTTCCTCAAAAGTATCCCACAAACTTGGTATCATGATCTGAGACTATACTCTTTGGCAGAACATGTAGCCTCACCACCTCTCTGAAGAACAAGTCAACAATGTGGACTGCATCATGGGTCTTCCGGCAAGGAATAAAATGCGTCATCTTTGAAAATCTATCTACTACCACAAACATTGAATCATTCCCTCTCTGCGTCCTTGGCAAACCAAGAACAAATTCCATACTTATATCTTCCCAAGGCTTCTCTGGTACAGGTAGGGGTTGATACGACCCTATATTCTGGCTCACTCCCTTAGCCATCTGGCACACCCTGCAACTCTGCGCAAACTTCTTCACATCCTGTGACAATTGAGGCCAATAATAATGCTCACTAATAATGGCAATAGTCTTATCCCAATGAAAATTTCCTTCCATTCCTCCACGATGCTTCTCCTTTATCAGGTTCTCCCTCATGGAACTCCTCAGAATACACAATTGGCTTCCTTTAAACAACATGCCATCCTGGATTATGAAATCCAACCACCTTCTCTTGTCAACTGTAACAGGCTCCTTGAGAGCTTTCCAAGCCTCTACAAAATCAGGATCCTCAGGGTACAATGTCTTGAGTTCATTGAACCCAACCACTTCAATCTGCATCTCATTCAACAATGTTTTCCTCCTACTTAAGGCATCTACAACCCTATTCGACCTCCCACTCCTATGTTTTAAAACAAAGGTATAACTCTGCAAAAATTCTACCCATTTCATATGCTTTTGATTTAATTTTCCTTGACTATTTAGATATTGTAATGCTTGATGATCAGTAAACAAAACAAATTCCTTCGGTAACAAATAATGTCTCCATTTCTTTAATGCTTGAACTATTGCATAAAATTCTTGATCACATACAAAGTACTTTCTCTTTGCATCATTTAACTTTTCACTGAAATAGGAAATGGGCTTACCTTCTTGGCTCATCACTGCTCCAATGGCACAACCACTGGCATCACAATCCACCTGAAACACCTTATTGAAATTCGAGAGGGCTAAAACCGGTTGGTTTGTCACCTTCTGCTTCAACAGATCAAAACTCTTCGCTTCTCCAGTGCTCCACTTGAACTTTTTTTTATCCCCTCTCATTGTTTCAGTCAGGGGTGCACAAATACTACTGAAGTTTCTAATGAACTTTCTGTAAAAACTGGCTAAACCATGGAAAGACCTCACCTCAGTAGTAGTTCTTGGGGTAGGCCATTCTAGAATATCCTTCGCCTTCTCTGGGTCCATCTTGAGACCTTCCGCCAAGACAACAAACCCCAAGTACACTAACTCCTTCACAAAACTACACTTCTTCAGATTAATCAACAATTTCTCTTCTCTCAAATTTTCAAAGACTCTACGAATATGCATCAAATGCTCACCCAGGGACTTACTAAATATCAAAATATCATCTAAGTATACAATAACAAAACTCCCTAAAAAATCTTTCAGTACCTCGTTCATGAGCCATATGGATGTTCTCGGTGCATTGGTTAGCCCAAAGGGAATGACTAACTGTTTGTACAAGCCCTCTTTGGTCTTGAAGGCAGTCTTTCATTCATCTCCCTCCCAAATCCAGATCTGGTGATATCCGCTCTTCAGGTCAATCTTTGTGAAGTACTGCGCTCCACTCAAACAGTCCATCAATTCATCCATCCTTGGAAAGGGAAATCTATATTTGATTGTTATCTTGTTTATGGCTCGGGAGTCTATGCACATTCTCCACTCCCCATCCTTCTTCGGTGCTAGTACTGTAGGTACTGCACATGGACTCAGACTCTCACGAATCAATCCCTTTCTCAACAATTCCTGAACTTGTATATTCAACTCCTCATTTTCTGTAGGAGTCATTCTGTGAGCTGCCTTATTTGGAAAACTGGCTCCAGGGATCAAGTCAATTTGATGACTGATCTTCCTCACTGGTGGTAAACCCTCAGGTACATTATCAGAAACAATCTCCTGAAACTCACCCAATAGTCCAGAAACTTCTACTAGCACCTTCTCACTATCGTTCTTATCCATTCTAGGAATCAATGCATAACATATATGCTCATGCTTCATGCCTTCTAAACATTTCCTTCCATCAACAAAACAAATTCTAGCATTATTGCATACCTTTTCTTCGTCCTTCTTCAGGGGTTTCAACTTATGGCGGAATCCATCCTTCATCAGGGAATAAGTGTTTGCATGGCCATCATGTACAACTCGCCTATCGAACTGCCATGGCCTCCCCAACAACATGTGACATGCATCCATGGGAATGATATCACATAGTACTTCATCACAATAGCTTCTGATCTTGAACTTCAGCAGGAACTGCTCATTGACCAAAACTTTGTGGTCTTTCTACAACCAGGCAATCCGATATGGATGTGGATGCCTTTCCCTTTTCAGCTTCAACTTCGTAACCATCTCTTCTGACACTAGATTATCGGTGCTCCCACTGTCAATAATGACATCTCAACATTTTTCTTCACACTTGCACCTTGTGTGAACCAAATTCTTCCTCTGTTTTGGTTCCTTCTCTTCAGTCACCAGGGCTCTTCTAACCACTAGGGCTTCTCCCCTTTGCGCATCATTTGAATGCTCAGATTGAACCTCCTCATCTGCATGTGCAACCCTTCTATGACCTTCCGGCCTTTTGTCTGTCCTTCCTTGGTGTTGTGGAAATTCATAGGCTCGATGCCCTTCTTCACCACAATGGAAACAAGTTCCTCTAAAACCACCTCTTCCGGGTCTTGACCCAGATCTTCCTCGTCCTCTACCTCTTTGATCACTACTATTTTGATCACGAGGGTGGTAGAAGTTATCATTCTTCTGGCCTCGACCTATACCCACATCTTCATTTTTCCTTTCATCTTCATTTTGACTCCCAAAAGATCTTCCACTACCCCTTCCGCTTTGACCTCCTCGTCCTTTTTGCTTGTTTTCAAATCTTTTGTTCAGCTTCTCCTCAACTTTCAAAGAAAAATGGTATGCATCCTCAATGATGGTCATTCTGACCAGGCTTAGCTCCTCTTGAATGCTCGGTCGTAACCCATTAAGATAACGGGCTACCTTCTCCTTGTTGGCCTCTGCATGGCCCGTTCTGATGATCATCTTGTGAAAATATTATTGTATTCTTTCACATATCTACTTCCTTGCTTCAACCCTTACAATTTCTTCAGCAGATTTAACTCGTAGCCCACTGGTATGAACTGCTTCTTCAGCTTCTCCACCATGCGATCCCAACTGCTGATCTTTCCTTTTCCTCTTCGATTTCTCTCCAACTAGACCTCTTTCCACCAAATATTGGCATGGCCCTTTAGCTTTGTTTTTGCAAACTTAACCTGATCTGGGTCCTCTACTTCATACTCAAAATACTCTTCTAGCTCGTTGATCCAGTTGATCAACTCTTCCAGGTTTAGACTTCCAGAATAACTGGGAACTTCTATTCTGGGTCTTTTTCCAATCTTCGAAATGGCCCTTATCAGCTGCATCTGATCTTGATCAATTGTTTCTTCTTCCTCTTCTACATCTGAATCTTCCACCTCTTCTTCATACTCGCTTTCTCCTCTCCTTCCCAAGTTTAACCCTCTTCTCATTTGTTCCTGCAATGCATCAATTTGTCTCTGGAGGGCTCTGAAACCCTTGACCGCCAATGGATCTCTTCCACCAGTGTTCCTTCCACCTCTGCCACCTCTAGCACCACCACACCTACCAGGCATCACTCTTAGAGGAATCCTGAAGATCTTGAACCCACAACCATGGTCCTAGTACAAATTTCCTCACGATCGGCAATTTGTCCACACGCTCAAGAAAACCTACTCTGATACCACCTGACAAGGGAGCAAACCCGAGACACAGAAAATGATGCAACAACTAGAGAAATTTATTATTATTTATAATGGAACTTCTTACATGCAGAGGATCACAAATCCTCAAGCTCTGCAATACATGTAAGCTACAGAAAATTACAGTATTTTCCCCTTTCGCAGATGCAAACTCTTTTCCAAAAAAGCTACCAAAAATCATAAATCTCACCCATAAATAGAGCTCCTTTCCAATTTAGATCCAAAACAACATTCAAATTTGAGTTTTGGCGGTTTGGTGCCAAAATTACAATTTGAAATTCAAATTTAAATTCACATTCAAAAATTAGCACATTTCTAAAAATGCACCAACTTCCGGAAGCCATAACTTTTAATCCAACTATTGCATTTTCAATGATAACACCTTTTCAGAAAGCTTTCGAAAGACGATGTGACACAAAGTAGGGCCTATGGCTGAATACTTTGGGTTTTCACAATTTTTTGGGCCCATCCGGAGCCTCTAAGGGCCTCAAATTGGCTTCAAATATTTTAATAGCTAAAGGGGTATCCAGAAATGCAAAAACATCTAAGAAACAACCAACAGGAAATTAAAATCTTTCTTTTTTTTTGGTGATGCAGGATTTCCCTTACACCACTGGATGCTCCTGCATCAGAACCTTTACAAGTTTTCAAGTTATATCATAAAATCAACAGATGTCATGAAATCCTTACTAAATCTTCACTAGCACTCTGAGTATGTCGCCAAACTTACATCTTGGTATTACCCAATGCAATTTTAATTATCACATTAATTACTAACTATCATACATTGAAGCCTCAAAATCACTTAGGGATTCAAGACAACATTGAGAACCACTCCATTGAGAGACACTCCTTCACAACCATCTATACCTCAAATCCTAACTTTTTCACATCCAATCACTATTTGGATGTGGCACAAAAACTAATATAAAAAAAAGTGGGATAACAAATTAGACATAGTTCCAAAGGATTCCAATGAAAAAATAATGATACTTGCTTTCTCTAATCATAACTCACTCAAAATCACTCTAAATTTGAAAAAAAAAACTCCTATCAAAACCAAGAAATTTTCCAAATCTTCCATTGTTAAATACTTAAAATTCTAAAAAAATTATTAATAAAATTTTTCAAAACTAAAAAATACCCTTTTGATTCATACATGCATGACATCATTCTTTTGAATTCAATTTCACTTTTCTCAATTTCTTCAAATAAATTCCATAATAGTGGCTTAAAAATAGAAATTTAAAAAATCTAAAACAACAATTATCACAAAAAATCCCAATAAATTCACAATTAAAAAAAAAAATCATATTCTACCACTTAAGTGGGCATGGCATCCATAGATTGAAAGAATTCAAAATGTAAGAGAATAGATTAAAACTACATTCAATTTGAAGCATACAAATTGTCAATTTTCATGCAATAAATCTACTTTTTAGAATAAAATCGACATAAAATCCAACAACACTTTCTATGATTTCTTTGTATAATCTAATTCAAGTCCAAACAATTCTTTAATCAAACAATTTCATAGAATTTTCAAAATGAGCTCTAGATAGAGAGAGTTAGTTTGAGAGAACGATCTTCAAAATATAAGAATAGTCAAAAGTGTATTTTTCCTCTTCCATCTATAGTTTTTTAATTTAAGGGGGTTACATTATACCCCCTTAGATAAAACCCCCTTGGGTAGAAATCCCCTAGTCTTAAATCAAACCCTCAATGGAGTCTCCTTTGCATGTATCAAAATGTTGATTTTTTTTCATTTTGCTTCGCCTTTTTAGGGGTCAAATGAAGTCATTTAGAAATTCCATTTTGTAATTATGTAGCCCTTAGTATAAGATTTCTAAAAAGTATAATATTTTGAATAAATTTAATTTTATTATTATATTTTCTATTGAACATAGCTTTTTCACCAAACACTAATATTTTTATTCTTCACATACAAAAAAGTTAAAAATAAGAGGAAAATTTCTTTAAAATATTTACATACTAGGTATTGATGTATATACATGTATGTATGTATATATCTATAGATATGAACTAAAATAATAACATTTTTAGATCCAAATGAGAGAGTGTATCACATGCATTACACAATACACAATCAAACTATATATACAAATACAAAATTATTTTGAGAATACCTTGACAAAAAAAAGAAGATATATAATAATCATGAGGGATAATCTATAGCCATAAAAATAAACAAGTGCAAATGCTAGCAGTGCTACATCCTCCCCCATAGGACTAGGATTAACCTTGGAAGCCTACAAAAAGGAGGGGATAAAAAACCCTCAATTATATCATATCCTCCCAAGTGGTTGAAGTATCATCAAGTGGGTTTCACTAGATCTTAGATGATATAACTCTTATCATCAAAGTACTAACATTCAATGTTGCAATTTATGGATAGGCTCTAAATATAGTTATTTTCCCTCCTTGATGGGAAAGGCACCCCAATCAAGAACATGTGTCACATTTGTAATATAGTGCCTAAGAACTAAAACATGGAATAGATCATTGATACATAAGAGGCTAGGTGGCAAGGCAAGGTGATAGACCTTAACTAGACCAATCATCTTAAGGATCTCAAAAATTCCAACAAAAAATTGTCCAATATTAGAGGTCTTTTATGTAATGTATTAGGCTCTTGTATGGTTGCATTCTCAAGAACACATGATCATTCAATACTAAATGTCAATCCAATTTCTTGGCATCAACATACTTCTTTTTCCTATCTTGGATACCCAACAACTTCTCTCTAATTTGAACTAACTACTACCCCATATCCTCAGCATCTTTGGATCCTAAACAATATGGTCCTATAATATATCCCAACTTAGTAGGGTTTGACAAGGACAACCATACAACACTTGAAACAATACCATATCAAAAAGAATTGTAGTATTCATAATTATATAAAAAATCAACAAGGTACAAAAGGTACTCCCATTTGGACTATTATTCAATAACATCATGTAAAGCATGTTCTCAAGCACTTTCTTTACTCTCTCCATCTGATTATCTATCTTAGGATGGCATGTGGAACTAAAATTAAGCTAAACTCTCAAATCATGTTGTAAATATGTCCACAACATGGAAGAAAACATTGGATAATGATAAAAAATGATCCTACAAGGTACTCCATAAAATCTCACAAACTCCTCTATAAAGACATGTGTCACTGAAGTAACAATATAATATTATCTCATTTGTGAAAAATGAGCAACCTTGATCAGGCTATCAACTATCACCATGATGGAATCATGATGACATGAAGACAATGGTAAACGAACAATAAAATCTAAGGAAATCATATCCCATTCCTATATGGCACTATCATGTGGCTATAAGAGACTTGTTAGATGTTGATGCTCCACCTTCACCATTTGAAACTCTAGGCATCTAGCCATAAAATCATAAACATCATTCCTCACCCTACCCAATGGAATAGCTACCTAAAATTAGCATGCATTTTCTTCAAAATGGGATGAGTTATGTAAGGGTCACAATGTGCCTCATAAAAAAATCATGTGGATATCACCAAAAAATGGAACATAAAAGATGTTAAAATAGTTCATATGAATCTAATGAATAGAAAGATTACCTAGGTCCACAAGGGATATTTATCACTCGTGCTCTTTGTTCTAACCTTTTGATACCATGAATCCTCTAGAATTTTCTAGAAAATGTTACTCTATAGACCCATGCTTCAAGAAAAAATCAAGATCTCATGGTGTCTCTTGCTAAAGGCATCAACAACCATATTTTCCTTCCCTTTGACATATTGAACACCAAAGTTGTACTCACAAAGAAACTACATCCAATGATGTTGATGGGAATTCAAATTCAACTAAGTGAATATGTATTGCATGAGCTATGATTATTAGTACTAAGCTTGAATTAATAACCCAAAACAAATTTTCTCCATCACACAAGAACATGTACAACAAGTATCAACTCCAAATCATGGATGGGGTAATTTAGATCATGATCCTTGAGCTTCCATGACTCATACATAATGACTTGGCCCTCCTTCATAAGCAACACCCCTAAACCATCCAATGATAAATCTGTGCACACCACATTTTTTGTAAGATTAGGTGCTAGAAGGATGGATCCACTAGTTAGCCATTCCTTAATAGCCTTAAAGGTTGACTCACACTTCTTTAAACACACAAACTTATTCACTTTCCTCTAAATAGAATTAATCAAGCATGTCAATCTAGATAAGTCCCTAACAAAGTGGTGGCAATAACCCACCAATTCCATAAAACTATAGACCTCAAAAATATTAGTGTGTGTTGGACAATCCACAATGGCCTAAATCTTTGAGGGATCAACTAAAATTACCTCACCATATATCACATGACCCAAATATTTTACCTCTTACTAACACTTTGTTGAGTTTCCATAGAGTTGATGCTCAAAAAAATAGTGAAGAACCTAGAGCAAGTGGACCTCATGCACCTCCATTATCCTCAAATAAATCAAAATTTCATCAAAAAACACAAGGAAAAATTAGTCTATGTAAGTACAAAATACCCCATTCATAAAACTCATAAACATTGAAGGATCATTCATCCACTTGAATGGAACTACCATGAATTCATAATGTTCATATCAAGTACAAAATGTAATTTGATGAATGTCCACCTCATGCATATAGAGCTTATGGTATGTATACTTCAATTCAATGTTAGAGAACACTTGTTATCCCTTAATCTAATTGAACAATTCATCAATCCTTGGAAATGGATATTAATTCCTCATCATTACCTTATTCAACTATTAATAATCGATGCACAAGTGAATGTATTCATGCCTTTTCATGGAGATCAATAATGCACCCCAAGGGAATACACTAGGAAAAATGTAATTCTTCTTTAACAACTCTTCCAACTGTAATAAAATCTTACTAAACTCTTGAGTATTCATACATTATGGCATGTTAGATTTGGGCTCTACTCTCGGAACTAGATCAATATGAAAGTCTAGATCTTGCTTTTACAACATATCAAGAAACTCACTAAAAAATATATTGAAAAACTCTCTAAGTATGGGATGATCATTAAGAGAAACCTTAGAACACTCATCCTCTAAAGGATTATTCAATGATAAAACAAAAAATTGGCATCCTTTTTGCATGCTCCATTTTAGCTACATGGTTAAAATCATACAAAGTGAGATGTGTGTCCCCTTACTATTACTACTTATTTACCAAGATCATCCACACACTCTACAACATTACACCAACACCCAATTACTACTTGATGATCCTATAACCAATCTGTACCAAGCACAATCCCATAGGATCCCAAGGGTAGGATACACAAATTTACAGTGGTGGTGAATGAACTCCTAAATCCAACACACAAATATGTACAAGGGAGTCTATAGCCACCTTGGCTCTAGTAACTAACTTGACCCACCACTTATCATTCTACCTCACTACCCCAAGCCCATAACAAGATAATAGGGATGGGGAAATAAAATAATGTAAAGCACTAGAATCAAACAATATAGAATATTAGCATCTTGTAGCCCACCCTGATGTATTTATCTTTTATAATTTATCTTTCCTTGGTTGTATGCATGGGATCAATAAACTATCAAGGATGACTCCACATTTAGCTAAAATAATAAACTCTTTTTCTACGCCATGAATTTTTCATTCATCCATATTCTCCTCTTCTATTGCATCATCTCCCAATATCTAGTTGAGTAGATCTTTTTCCTCAAATATAAACTCTCCTTTTGATTTTAAATCCTCTTGAATAATGGATTCAAACTACTCATTCATCAATATTTATTCTTATTTATCTTCTTCTATAGTATAACATGTACCTCTTCCTTCACCACCTTCATAACCAGTGCCATTAGAAAAAACATTACCTTTATTGTACCAAAACAAAAAAACATATTAATAGAAATATTTAATTTTCAAAGGTACTTCTCTCTTTAATGCCTTCTCTATTTCTTCACTACTCTTCATTGCATCCTCTTAGACTAAATCAAGCATCCATAGTCTACTTTTATCCTTTTTTGTATTTTTTATTTGTTATCCTTTTTCCATACTTATTTTTGAGTAAATATATTCCCCTTAAAGGACAAAACAATGTTGCAACTTCACTTTTTATACTTGTAGCAATAAACATGTTTTCACCTCTAATTTCATACTTGGAGGTTCCTTACAATTGTCACATTCTACCTTTACTTTCAACACTTCTTCATCACCATAGGCTCCCACTTCTTGTAGAACCTTGTATGCAACATTGTGTGTTCTCACTTCCTTTGCATCCATACCTAGATTCCCTTAATTCTTCCTACTATTACTTTAAACATCTACTACAACACCCTATAATTATCCTTGTCTACACTCTCCTATAACATCACTTCATTTTCATTCTCCAACTAGCAACACCACAAATAAATTCCACTATCATCATGTTCCTCCACACAATAAAATCCATTCACTAATGTACCTACAACATCTCCTATGCAACTCCTTGTCCATTCCCTTTCGCTATGTCCACTAGAAGCTTCTCTCTATTATCTCTTACTCCTCTAACTAGCAACACCTCTAGAACTATATTAGTTCCACATGTAGCTTCATTCTTGAATCTCCCCTCTACTAAACTTTCTTATAGCATCCTTTGCACATCTTCCCTACACTCTTTTGCTACACTTACTTGTAGCACCTTAGCTATGTATATAATTGCAACTCCTTTGAAATATCCTTTATTACTCTTGCAACCTCATTCTTCGGATCTTACATACTACTTCCTCTTACAACATCTTCAAAATCATTTCTTCCTTATGTGAATTTTTTTATATGTGTTCCTTCATTGTGTATTTTCCATGGCACCTTTTCTCACCTTTCTCCTCAGGTTGTAAGCTCCCTTGGCCTAGACTATCAACATGCATCATCTACTTCATTGCCACATCTGCTTCATATTAATCCATATCTACATTTCTTCACTCTTCTTCATCAAACATATCTATAATCTCAAATGCATACTATAGCATATCCATACATTTAACTTGCAATTCCTCCCTCACAACCTCATCCTCCATCATGAGACTCTCTCCTCCATTATTTTCCTTGACACTTCCAAACATAAATGGGTTGGAGAAAACATGGTGTTCACTCTCACCCTCCTTGCTTGTCTCTGCCATAGTTTTCCTTTCAACTACTTGTAACTCATCAGCTTCATCCTCTTACTTGTATTCATCCATTATGACTCTTTTATCATATTCTCTATTGTTTATGAGGTGTTTTATAGGATACACATGATCCATTTATTCATACGTGGGTTGTGTTAGCTCTCAAAAACGTAGGTGAAATGCCTCAAGAGGTTACCAATCTCATGATACATTTCAGGGTAACAAATAAGGTCAAATGGCTTAGACCTTCTACTCTTCAGGTGTTGCTAGACCTAGGCGGATGTACCTATATGAGTGGGGTAGACTTGACTTGTGCTTATCTCTTTTAAAATTTTTTTCCCACAATGGCAGATGGGAGTGGACAAATGAAGCTTGATTTGCTATAAATTGTATAGCAATATTAAAACTATAACCTAATATGTTCAGTTAACAGATGTAAAAAATGAATGAAATCAAATGATGAAAATGTAGAGACTAGTGCCTTATTGGGTATGCAGAGTCAAGAGAAATCTAAAATGAGTACTTCTTTCTAGAAAATATTCAAGTTTTTTAGCATATAATTTAGTTTATAACTTGTATAAACATGCTAGGTTATGACTACCAAGTTCTCCTTAATGATCCAAATGACATTCTCTAATTATTATGATCAACTAAAAGGATTTAATCTTTTGAAAGAATCAATCAATCGACCATATAGATACAAAAAAATGTGTGTTGATAAATTGAATATAAACTTGTTATATCAATTTAAATAACCAGAAAACACCAACTTGGAGACAACTTCAATAATAATTTCAATGAACACAAATAAACAACTGATAACAGAAATATTGCACCACATTAACTGATTTCCATTGATATCTCCAAAATCTTAAGCGTACATCATAGTCTCATATTCGTAAAACATTGTATTCTACTATATTTTCCTATTCTATCTTCAATCTCTGATATTCTATCTCTATCTGTTTCGCTACCGAAACAGATATTTGTACATCAAATATTCGAAAGGACACGTCCTTTCAAAAATGTCATATGTTTACATAACAAATATATTAAAAGATAATCAGGCTCTGTTTAGCCATAAATGAGTTTTATAAAGGTGATCCAAATAATCCTGACGTTCGTACGTATCTACATCTCCAACTGCGTTCCGGATTGAGATCTCCATCTTTATCATCTTCTCATTTTGCTCGCTCGCCTCCTCCAATGTCATATTTTCAGTAGTAACAACCTTCAGGATTTCATGTAGTATTGACTCATTCTCACCTTTCCATCTGGTTACTTCCTTTAGTTCTCCTCTATCATCAGAGAATGTAGTATATGTTTTCTTAGCAGCATTTGTCAATCCTTGTGCATCCCCTTGCAATTCTTCATAAAAGTTTTTATGTCTATTTATAAAATGATTTGCAGCTTCAATTGCTATACTATTAGAAACATCTCTCTGGTTCACTTCTCGGGACTTCTCCATAATTCGTTCATTCATCCTTTCATGTTCTTTTAATGCAGCAAGCGTATGTGAATATTTTCCCCAGAGTTTATTCAACCAAGATGTTAAACTGGCCTGCCTTTTCTTGATTATTGCCACAAGTGAATCATATTTTCCTTGGGAGTAAGCACTTGATCCTTCCTAATGATCTTTTGATTGAGAGCTTTCACCTTGGGTAAGCAGCTTGGGTGCCTTCATAGTAACACCTAACAAATCTTTTAGGCGATCATTTTCTCTCAACACCCTTTCGTTGTTTGTTTTGTACATCTCTCTCTCCTTAATCAACATCTGAATTTGTGCTTTGTTTAGTTTTGCAACATTAATTCCAATTTCTGTGGTAGCCACAGGATCAACTTCTCCAACTTTTAAATTCATGACATGCCCGAATTCCTTTTCAGTATCAATAACTATTGATTTCCTATTGGGTGGATATAAGGCCCAAATCATTAATGATCCTTCATCTATATTGTATTTGGATCCAGCATACACTTTTGTTACCTTTTCTTGATCTAGCTTGTGTGTAGCATTATTATCCTTTAAGAAACTATCAAAGACAAGTGGAGAATTGAGATCTAGCCCGAGAAAGATCATGACACCATCATTTTCTAGCATTTCTATCCCCTTTTCAGGGGTCATGCCTGTCATCTCCTCATCTACACACCTCCTCAATTCATTCAGCAATTGCTCTTCATTTCCTGCACTAACATTATCAACCTTTTCCCTTATTTCTTTTCCATTTTTTTATACAAAAATGCTTTAAATTTTGGGGAATTAACAAATTCATCATCTGATACAAATGATCTATATTCTATATTCCTTGCATCTACTTCTTCATTGTCTTCAATACTCAACTCTTTGGTTGGGAAAATATAGTGTTGAGTTCTTAATCTAGATACTTTACTTGGTTGACTTTGTGGCATATTATCCTTGGATGCTTCCTCCCTAGAAGACAACAACTCTGCATCTTGCAACCTTTGATTATACCTTTCAACCACCATCTCTGCTTCTTCCTCATCCTAATTCTGGATCATATCATCAAAGTGATAGGGCACATGTTGATACCCTCTGAAGTTTATCTTTATTTTAGCAAAATTAATATACCCTTCTGGGTTGAAGTTCTTTTTGGGTGGTCCTCATTTCATATTGTATTGCAGCAATTTATCAAGGATCAAATTGTATCCTTCTTTGGCCAACACAGTGAAATCGCCAAAGCATAATGTACTAGGCATGAAAAGCTACTTCCCAAAGGAACTAAGATTCATAACACTGGAATAATCCATCTGTCTGACAATCTCCAAATATGCAATTTTGTTTGGGACTATTTTTGGCAAAATGAAAGGGGCATCTTCAAACCCATAAATTCTAACCATGGTAGCTCCCTCCAAGCAATACCAATCTCCCCAATTATGATCAATTGGCCCATTGAAATCCTTTGGCTGAAGAAATCTCTTTATCTCTTCGGATAAAGAATAATCACAAGGATGATTGTACAATTGTACAATGTTTGCACAAAATATTCTTCAAAATGAGTAAAACTAGCATTGGAAAACCTACTATCCCAAATAGCAGTCCACAATTGAACAGGTAATGTTGCACCTTATTTATTAAACTGAGAAATACTCATCTCCGGAGGCCATAGTCCCAACTCTTGTCCAAATTATAACACCATATGCATCAATAATGAATAATGCCTAAGATGAAAGGTAGATGATCCACTTTTTATTGTCGTCAATCCTGAATCAAGCCCCTTAAAAATGTACGAGGCATAGTCAAATGGCCTAGAATTGTGGTATTGGATATCTGTTAAAATTAGCATTGGCACAATTGACATATACTCCGAGACATCCATTCCCAATACCTGGCCTACTGAGAAGTAAGTGTATTTCATATAAGGTTCAAATAGGTCCACATCATAAGGAGGTCCATCACTATCCTGTAAAGGAACTGGTTTGCCACCCTGTTTAATCTTGTGAATTGGCAGCCTCCAACCCTTATAAATCGTGTCCATTCTCGAGAACTCCTTCTCCAATTCTTCACATATGATCTCTTTATTGCAAAACCCTTCCAAATTAAAAACGTCCCCTATTGCCTCTTTTGACAAATGTATTTGTGGTTTTCCGGACGAGTCACATATAGCTTTTTGTTTTGGGTCATAATGATCAGCTAGAGTAGATCGTCTAGCTTTAGGTCTAGAGCCAGGTAGTTGGTCAATGAGGTCTTGATTCAATCTTCGTTCTATGCCCTCATGTTCCATTTCAGTTTTTTGTTTCTTTTCCTTAGGTTGACTGCTTTCACCATGTTTTCTACTTTTTAATTTTCCTAAGCTAGGGGACTCCATTCTTCAAAGTTACAGAAGTTAAAATTTGAGGAGCTAAGGTGCAATCACTTACTGTATTCTGCTCGAGATCTATAGACTGGAAGGATGCCCTGGTTCTTCGTTCACCTTGCTAATTCTTCTGCTATCAATTCAACACTAATGCTTTCAATTGAATTCTCCTTGTTATGTTTCGTCGCGCCATTAATGTGTCAGTTGAAGCACTAGTGAAGTCTTTTTTCAAAACTCATACTGTCACATCAAATGTACTTTCGGTGAGACATTTTCAAATCTGGGGCGATAACCTTTTTCAAAGTTCATTAAACCTTTCGCTGAAACATCCTGTATTCTCCTCGAAACTTCGAGGTTTCACCGATTATTAAAACTGTTCATCGCTCTAATGTCCCGCAGTCTCATCGACATTTGGGGTCTCATCGATAGTTATCACTTTAGTCTTATGTATCACTGTGACAATTCTGAGTCAGGGAGATGATCCATAGATTACATTGTGTCTTACTGAGATACACCCCATGGTATTTTTCTGGTCACTGAGACACAATCACATTTTCGCTGATGAAACCATACTTCGGCGTGACTTTCATATTTCTCGTTGATGAAATTAGTCTCACAGATGAAGTAAGTTCTATCAGTAAGACTTTGAAATTCGAAAAGACTTCTACCAATGCTAATTGTCTTGTCAAACTTGTTATTCCAATATGCTCTGTTCGGCGAGACTCTTCCCAAAGCACCTCATCGGTATGACTTTAATAATCGGAGGAACTTATGTCTATAACCTTTCTTTCACCAATGCATATCTTTATCGGTGTGACTTATGGGTTGGCAGGACTACATGACTTCATCCCGATAGTCCTTTGATAGAATCCTTTGTGCTTCATCGGCAAGACCTGATGCTTTCAATAAGACTTCACTCCGATGAATTTTAGTTTGGCCAAAATGTTTCCTCGTGCACCGGTAGGTAAGACATATATGAGTTCACTGTGACTCATTCCGATATGATCTTTTTGTCGCCGAGACAATGAATTTTGTTCTGCCGATAGGTGCTTGCAGATGAAATATTCGGTATGACATTCCTAAACTCTTGCCGATAGACTACAAAAGATACACATTAGTAAGGATGCTTTATGGATCAGGGAAACCCTTACCATGTCTTGCCGATATGAATTATATTGTAAAATATTCAGGACTAGATGGATTCTATGGGACCACATGACAAGATATGGGAAAAATGTTATGAAAATAGAATTTTTGTGTTTATGGTGAGGACCATTTATTAAACTCATGTGTATAAATAACTATAAAATTTTCAAATTTTTACAGTTCTAACAGTGGCTCTGTTTGGGGATGAATGATTGTGAGATCATTGCAAGGATCCAGATCTTCTGGGTGAGTAAACCAAACTCAATGTGATGGATCATGTGAGCAAGATGGAATTAATGGAAATGGAAATGAATATGACCCCACACTACTGTACATGGAAAGATTTATTTTCTTAAAGAAGGAAAACCAGGATTTTCCATGTACTAGCAATTCATGTTCCTTTTATTTCCTAGACTACTATGCATGGAAAATAGGATTTTGAGAGGATTTTCATGAATTGTCCATTCACTGGAAACCCTTAATCCTCTATATTTCTCAAGAGAAAAAATGTTTCAAAAATTTCCTGTGCACAGGCAACTCCTGATCTTCACCAACCATATTTTGTAGATAATAGGATTCTTCACCTCTCTTTCCAACAACCACAAAAGGTCCTAGCCACAAGGCTTCAAACTTCTCATGCTTGCCCTTCTCCTGGCACCTTGCGTTCCACATCAATACCAAATCATCCTCTTCAAATTTTCTATCTTTTTCCTTTTTATCAAACAAGTACTTCATCTGTTCCTATAACTTCATGTTCTGGTTCTGAGCTACTCTCCTTATCTCATCAAGTTCAACTAGTTGCTCCATTCTCTCCTCCATGGGTTCTAGAATATCCAAATCTTCTTGAAGGATAAACTTGTAAACTGGTAACAAATTTTGTAAAGGCATCCTAACCTGTGTTCCATACACCAATTCAAATGGGGATTTTCCAATTGCCTTTTTTACAGTGATCCTATCAGCCCAGACAACCAGTTTTAGTTTTGAATCCCAAGCCTTCTTATTCTTACCTAACATCCTCCTTATAATATTGAGAAGACTTTTATTGTTGGACTCTGCTTGACCATTAGCTTGTGGATGGTAAGGAGCTACATAAGAAATGGTAATGCCATATGTGCTACAAAAATTTCTAAATTCATCAGACCTGAAACACATCCCATTGTCATTAATCAATCTTAGTAGTGTACCAAATATGGTAATGATGTTATCCATTAGAAAATTCGTCACAACTTTACTTGTAGCTTACTTGGTTGGGACTGCTTCTACCCATTTGGTAAAATAATCGGTAGCCACCAGTATCCACTTATGTCCTCCACTTGATTTCTCTTGTATCTCCCCAATGAAATCAATTCCCCACTGATGAAAAGGGGCTTTAGCCTGCAAAGGCCTAAGTGGTAAAGCTCCCTGATACTTCATTTTCCTAGAGAATTTCTGGCAGGCTTCACATCTTCTTACATATGAAAAGGAGTCATTAAAAACTTTCGGCCAATAATAACCTGCCCTGAGAATTTTATGTACAGTTGTCTTTGCAAAGTAATGCCCCTTCATGCATTTCACTTAAGACATTCTTAGCTTGTGACTCATCCAAATATAACAATAGTATACCATCCCTATTCTTCCAAAAAAATCTCCATCCATGAACACATACTTAGATGTTTGCAGCTTCAAAGTTCTTTTCTGGTTGTCACTCAATCCCTCCAGACACTTCATGTATTTAAGGTAATGCATGATGTCTACATACCAAGGAGTATGCTCAATGCTCACAATTGCATTCTCTTCCTCTTCTATATTGCAAATTTGATTTGCTTCAATATTTGCTTTTGCCATTAACCTAGCCAAACCCTGACCTCTCACTAATTTAGTGATCTATATCTCCATATCAAACGCTTGGATTTTATTAATACATCTGCATCTTTTTCCTATTACTTCAGAGTGTGTCAAAATATCTTTAACAACCGCATGAGGGACATAGGCAATCACCTTAGCTCCAACAAGATATGGTTTGAAAGCCTTTGTAGCTTTTACCAATGCAAAAGCTTGTTTTTCCATTATATCATATTTCAATTCTGACCCCTGCAATGACTTACTGAAAAAGTACATAGGTTGTTCATGACCTTCCTCATTTTTCTGTAACATGACAAGAATTATGGTGTGTAATGAAGCAAATGAAAATATTTGAAAGGGTTTTGAAAAATCTGGGGACCTAAGGACAGGAGCCTCCTTGATAGCCTTTTTGATTGATATAAAAGCATCTAATGCTTCTGCAATCCAATCTATTTTTTGTCCTTTCCTTAACATTTTTGATATGGGTTTAATGATTTCAGCAAAATTAGAAACAAACCTCCTAACAAAGTTGATCTGTCCAAAGAATGACTGGATGGCTTTAACATTTTTAGGGATAGGAACTTTATCTATGGCCTCAACCCTCTCAGGATCTATTATAATCCCTTCTTTTGATACAATATGTCATAAGAGTTTACCCTCTTTGAATACAAAATGATATTTTTTAGGGTTCAAACTAATCCCTTATTCTAAAGATTTAATAAATACCTTTTCCAAATGTTCTACATGATCTTCAACCTTCTTTGAATAAATAGTAAGGTCATCCTAATACACCACCATGATAGCATTAATCAAGTCTGCAAATGCTACGTCCATAGCTCTTTGGAAGGTTGCTCCTGTGTTCATGAGACCAAACGACATTCTTAGATAAACATATGTCCCCCATGGGGTTGTAAAAGTTGTTTTATACTACTCAAATTCTTTAACTTTAACCTGGTTATAACCTAAAAACCCATCCATCATAGATAATAGCTCGCACCCTGTCACCTTATCTAATATAGCCTCCATATTGGGTAGAGGATAATAATCCTTGAGAGATGCTATATTTAGATTTCTGAAATCCACACATAATCTGATATCTTCGTTTTTCTTCCTCACAGGGACCAAGTTTGAGACCCATGTTGAGTGCCTGATTGGTTTGATAATGCCACCGTCTCTGAGCTTTGCCAATTCTTCCTGCATTTTTGGTTGCAATGTTGGATTAATGGGTCTTTGCTTCTATCTAAATGGCTTTGCATCCGGCTTCAATGGTATTTCATGCTAAAACAAATATTCCCTATATGCTTTTAGATCTTCATAAGACCATGCAAACACATGTTTATATTTCCTCAATAATGCTATGAACATTCTTCTAATTTCCGTGCTTATTTTCTTCCCTATGTACACCTTTCTTGGTGCCATCTCAGTTCCCAAGTTGATCTCTTCAATATCCTCCTTCTTGATTGGTGTTTGCTTCATGAGGGACCGATCACTTCCATCATACACTCTCTCCAACACCACTAGCCCCTTAGGAAGCTTATTTTTCTTAAGCTATAAGATCTCCTTCCCGAATACTGTTTGCTTCCCATCTAATTCCTCAAAAAAGGCATTGAAATCAATTTCTTGGGCTTCATATTGATCTATACAGTGAAGAAATTTCAAAAGGTCGGTATCATCATTAAAAACCTTCCAACTATATATGTTATCAGGCATGGTAGGCCTTGTTTTGAACTGAATTTGTGATACTCCAGCCAGTGTAATATCATCTCTTTTTAGTGCCGCATTTGCTAAAAAGTCTGCCATTATGTTCTTTGATCTATCAATCCACTCAATTGAGAAGGCATCAAACAACTCAATTGTATCCCATACAACATTCCTATATTGCTTTAATCTCTTATGTTTTGCTGCATACTTTGATTTAACTTGTGAAACAACTAATTCAGAATCCCCTAAAACAGCCAACAGCTTGATTTTATGTTTTATAGCTATATTCAAACCTGTTAATAAAGCTTCATATTCTGCCACGTTGTTCGTACATTCAAATGCTAGAAAAAATGAATACTTAAATGTAGTACCTTCAGGTGAAACAAATACTATTCCTGCTCCATTACCTTCTTGGCTACATGCTACATTGAAGTACATTTTCCATACACCACTCCAGTTTTGTGCAACATGCTTTTCAATTGGATCAGCATTGACTAATTTTGGCTGGGCTGGTTCTATCTTAAAATTGCCAAGATCCACATCACAAAAACAATTGATTTGATTTTGAGGTACACAATCAACAACTTGGTTCATCCTTGGTTCCCTGTATAATTTAACTTCTTGACGATTCATTGGAATTGTTGCATAAGACAGATCAAACTGGACATTTCCCCCAACCGCTGTCATCCATTGTCTTGATAGAAGCATCCCAAACTGAGGAGGGGTATCAATTACTGTTATATCAATATTATAAGCCACCCGAGGATAAGTAGCTAGTTTGACTTCAACATCTTTCAATATACCCACCACAGGAACAGGTGAGCTATCCATTGCATAGCACTTGCCTCCATTAGTATCCACCCACATGCCAAGTTGTTTCATAACTCCTATTGGCATAATATTTATGGCAGCGCTAGAGTCTATCATGCAATTCCTCAACATTTTTTTATTTATGAGTAATGTAGTGAAAAAAGGATCAACTTGTGGGGGATTTAATAATGCATTATTAAGGCACACTTCTGGAATATTCACTTTCTCTTGCTTATTAATAGTTTTAGTAGCCATCTTACTTTTAGAATTTACATGTTTTTCATTACCATTTGTTATTAATTGAACTGCATTGTCCCTATATTCCTTAATTTTCATCATCTCAAGTAGTGGAACAAAAATATTTACCTGAGATAAAGCCTGAGTGAAGTCAAAAGAAGAACCCTCCACCTTAATCATTTTCTTTTGTTCCAACATTTCTCCTTTGTTCTCTTCTTTTTCTCTTTTACTTGGTTGATCAGTCTTTTGCATTTCTTTGTGTAATTCTTTTACTTCCTGCTTTTGGACAAGTTTCTGTTTGCTTTTATCATGTTGTTTGTTTTCTGTTTTCTTCGAAATTCCTTGTGTCACTTTTTTATCCTTCATAAATATTCCCCTGGGGACACCTTCCTTCTCATTCATTGTCCTATTTCTCAACTAGTACTTACTCTTCACTTCTTCAAATGCAGCAATGGTCAATCTCGCTATCTCCTCTTCGGTGAGTTTCCTCATACTGCACTGAGTAGGCATCTCAACAGAATGTGGTTCAGTATAATCTTCTTCAGAGTCAGAAAGAACCTGTTGTTCAGCCATGTGGACATTGTACCTTTGATTTGAAACATCATACTCATAACCTTCATCCTCTGAAGATGAGTACCTCTCCTCAACACGGTGAAAAGTATTCGAAGTCAAATACACTGTGTGATCTTCTCCACTGTTTCCCATTAACATTCCTTCTTCTTGCATTCTTTGGGCTACAACACAATAATCTAGGGAATGTGGCTTATCACAAATTTCACAGAAATAATTTTTATTAACCATATATGTTCCTTTCTTCCTTAATGGATCAGGAGTTTCTTTATTTCTAGGCCTATCTATTATAGGTTTCCATCCTTCCAATTTGTATTATAGGGCATGTCATGTAGCCTAGGCCTTTCATTTATGTATGTGTTCTCCTATTTGTATTGGTAATTATTAGTTTGTTGAGGAACCCTACGGTTTTCTCTTTTACTGATTATCCCAACAACCTTCCTATTGTTTTCAATTGTTAATGCTATCTTCTGGGCTTCAACTAAGTCTCTTGGGAACCTATTTCTCAGTTCATACCCTGTTTTAGGATCGAACACATTCAAATAAACACTTAATGCTACAAAATCTGGCAACTTTGATCCAGGAGGTATTTTATTTTGCAATTTATTAAATCTCCAGTTAAAATCATAAATTGAGTCATTCTAATTTTTTTGAATCCACATTAATTCATGAAGAGCAGCATTTGGTGCACTTAGATTCCCATATTACTCAAGGAATCAATCCTAAAATTCTTGGATAGAACTAATAAAATTTGTTGGTAAGTTGTTGAACCAATCCCTAGCTTCTTCAGTAAGTGACATCATGAATAGCCTCATGTGTAAATATTCATATGGCACATCCAAGTCTTGGATGAAAGCATTGAAACTTCTTAAATGATCTTCAACAGTAATCGCACTACTCCATGTAAACTTCGGAACAAGACTTCTCCAACTGCCATCCATTGGGTAAGGGCATAATTGAAACCCTCCCAGGTTGAATTGTCTGATCATTGTTGTGTATTGATGGGGGGGAGGGTTAGGTGGGTACTGATACTGGTGCATTAGATTATTGTATTGTGTATTATGATGAGGCATATAATGCTGACCATGGGGTGGTTGTGTATATTGTGAGGGAATATGCGGTGGATGATTTGGTTGTTTGTATTGATTCCCTATCTGATTGTGAGGGGCCTTTGATGGGTCAGAAGGCCTTGCACCATTATTGCCCTGCTTATGAGGTGGTACATATTTTGGGCAACCAACTATCTGAGCAGTAATTTGAGCCTTTTGCAATTTGAAATCCCTCATTTCTTGTATCATTTGGGCTTTCTCCTATTCAGCTTTTAGCTCTTCTAGCTCCTTCTTTTGTAACTCAAACCATGCTTTTACTTCTTCATGAGTTAAAGATTCATAATTTTCTTGAGGAATCACATGATCATCAAACTCATTTTTGTTACCCTCCATTCCTTGTTCGCATGCTTGTTGATATCTGAGTCCTTCTGCTTCGAGTCTAGCATCAAACTCTGGTTGTTTCTAAGGATTATAAAAAGGATTTCTTTGTTCTTCTGGGGTACAAGGTTCTGCACTTGAATTATCTCTCCATGTATCATATCGGTCATATGTTTCACAATATGGTCTCAATGCTTTGTCTTTGTTCATCATGCACATGTCCTCATTTATCCTTTTACCTTTATCAACATTGTCATCCTTGTGTGTCCACTTACTATTGCCAGCAGGACCCCAAGTATGACCTCCCCTATATTGAGATCTTCTTCCATTCATCTTGAAATGTTTTTATCAGAGTCGCCACTCACTTTCTTAAAAGTGAAAAAATGTTTGTTATTTCCTATTCCCAACGGAGTCTATGTAAGATTTCTGACTCTATGACTAAGGCCCTGATTCTAAGTTGATTCCCCAGTAGAGTCGCTAATTTGTTACCTCTCAAAAACGCAGGCAAAATGCCTCAAGAGGTTGCCAATCTCTTTATACGTTTCAGGGTAACAGACAAGGTCAAATGGCTTAGACCTTCTACTTTTTAGGTGTTGCTAGCCCTAGGAAGGTGTACCTATATGAGTGGGGTAGACTTAACTTGTGCTTATCTCTTTTAAAAAAAATTTCCCACAATGGCAGATGGGAGTGGACAAATGAAGCTTGATTTGGTATAAATTGTATAGCAATATTAAAACTATAACCTAATATGTTTAGTTAACAGATGTAAAAAATGAATGAAATCAAATGATGAAAATGTAGAGACTAGTGCCTTATTGGGTATGTGGAGTCAAGAGAAATCTAAAATGAGTACTTCTTTCTGGAAAATATTCAAGTTGTTCAGCATATAATTTAGTCTATAACTTGTATAAACATGCTAGGTTATGACTACCAAGTTCTCCTTAATGATCCAAATGACATTCTCTAATTACTATGATCAACTAAAAGGATTTAATCTTTTGAAAGAATCAATCAATCCACCATACAGATACAACAAATGTGCATTGATAAACCAAATATAAACTTGTTATATCAATTTAAATAACCAGAAAACACCAACTTGGAGACAACTTCAATAATACTTTCAATGAACACAAATAAACAATTGATACCAGAAATATTGCACCACATTAACTGATTTCCATTGATATCTCCAAAATCTTAAGCATACATCATAGTCTCATATTCGTAAAACATTGTATTCTACTATATTTTCCTATTCTATCTTCAATCTCTGATATTCTATCTCTATCTATTTCGCTACCGAAACAAATATTTATACATCAAATACTCGAAAGGACACGTCCTTTCAAAAATGTCATATGTTTACATAACAAATATATTAAAAGATAATCAAGCTCTGTTTAGCCATAAATGAGTTTTAGAAAGGTGATCCAAATAATCTCGGCGTTCGTGCGTATCTGCATCTCCAACTGTGTTTTGGATTGAGATCTCCATCTTTATCATCTTCTCATTTTAATCGCTCGCCTCCTCCAATGTCATATTTCCAGTAGTAGCAACCTTCAGGATTTCATGTAGTATTGACTCATTCTCACCTTTCCATCTGGTTACTTCCTTTAGTTCTCCTCTATCATCAGAGAATGTAGTCAATTTTTTCTTAGCAACATTTGTCAATCCTTGTGCATCCCCTTGCAATTCTTCATAAAAGTTTTGATGTCTATTTATAAAATGATTTGCAGCTTCAATTGCTACACTATTAGAAACATCTCTCCGGTTCACTTCTCAGGACTTCTCCATAATTCGTTCATTCATCCTTTCATGTTCTTTTAATGCAACAAGCGTATGTGAATATTTTCCCCAGAGTTTATTCAACAAAGATGTTAAACTGGCCTGCCTTTTCTTGATTATTGCCACAATTGCATCATATTTTCCTTGGGATTAAGCACTTGATCCTTCCTAATGATCTTTTGATTGAGAGCTTTCACCTTGGGTAAGTAGCTTGGGTGCCTTCATAGTAACACCTAACAAATCTTTTAGGCAATCATTTTCTCTCAACACCCTTTCATTGTTTGTTTTGTACATCTCTCTCTCCTTAATCAACATCTGAATTTGTGCTTTGTTTAGTTTTACAACATTAATTCCAATTTTTCCGGTAGCCACAGGATCAACTTCTCCAACTTTTAAATTCATGACATGCCCGAATGCCTTTTCAGTATCAATAACTTTTGATTTCCTATTGGGTGGATATAAGGCCCAAATCATTAATGATCCTTCATCTATATTGTATTTGGATCCAGCATACATTTCTATTACCTTTTCTTGATCTAGCTTGTGTGTAGCATTACTGTCCTTTAAGAAACTATCAAAGACAAGTGCAGAATTGAGATCTAGCTTGGGAAAGATCATGACACCAACATTTTCCAGCATTTTTCTCACCTTTTCAGGGGTCATACCTATCATCTCCTCATCTACACACCTCAATTCATTCAGCAATTGCTCTTCATTTCCTACAGTAACATTATCAACCTTTTCCCTTAATTTTTTCCCTTTTTAATACAAAAATGCTTTAAATTCTGGTGAATTAACAAATTCATCATCTGATACAAATGATCTATATTCTATATGCCTTGCATCTACTTCTTCATTCTCTTCAATACTCAACTCTTTGGTTGGGAAAATATAGTGTTGAGTTCTTAATCTAGGTACTTTACTTGGTTGACTTTGTGGCATATTATCCTTGGATGCTTCCTCCCCAGAAGACAACAACTTTGCATCCTGTAACCTTTGATTATACCTTTCAACCACCATCTATGCTTCTTCCTCATCCAAATTCTGGATCATATCATCAAAGTGATAGGGCACATGTTGATACCCTCCGAAGTTTATCTTTATTTTAGCAGAATTAATATACCCTTCTGGGTCGAAGTTCTTTCTGGGTGGTCCTCTCTCCATATTGTACTACAACAATTTATCAAGGATCAAATTGTATCCCTCTTTGGCCAACAGGGTGAAATCACCAAAGCATAATGTACTAGGCATGAAAGCCTGCTTCCTAAAGGAACTAAGATTCATAACACTGGAATAATCCATCTGTCTGACAATCTCCAAATATGCAATTCTGTTTGGGACTGTTTTTGGCAAAATGAAAGGGGCATCTTCAAACCCATAAATTCTAATCATGGTAGCTCCCTCCAAGCAATACCAATCTCCCCAATTATGATCAATTGGCCCATTGAAATCCTTTGGCCGAAGAAATCTCTTTATCTCTTTGGATAAAGAATAATCACAAGAATGATTGTACAATTTGTACAATGTTTTCACAAAATATTCTTCAAAATGAATAAAACTAGCATTGGAAAACCTACTATCCCAAATAGCAGTCCACAATTGAACAGGTAATATTGCACCTTCTTTATTAAACTGAGAAATCCTCATCTCCGGAGGCCATAGTCCCAACTCTTGTCCAAAATATAACACCATATGCATCAATAATGAATAATTCCTGAGATGAAAGGTAGATGATCCACTTTTTATTGCCATCAATCCTGAATCAAGCCCCTTAAAAATGTACGAGGCATAGTCAAATGGCCTAGAATTGTGGTATTGGATATCTGTTGAAATTAGCATTTTCACAATTGACATATACTTCGGGACATCCATTGCCAATACCTGGCCTACTGAGAAGTAAGTGTATTTCATATAAGGTTCAAATAGGTCCACATGATAAGGAGGTCTATCACTATCCTATAAAGGAACTCGTTTGCCACCCTATTTAATCTTGTGAATTGGCAGCCTCCAACCCTTATAAATTTTGTCCATTCTCGAGAACTCCTTCTCCAATTCTTCACATATGATCTCTTTATTGCAAAACCCTTCCAAATTAAAAACCTCCCCTATTGCCTCTTTTGACAAATGTATTTGTGGTTTTCTGGACAGGTCACATATTACTTTTTGTTTCAGGTCATAATGATCAACTAACAGTTTTACCAATTCTGCATTTACAAATACATTAGGGCACACCAGTTTTTCAAAATTAAGCTTCCATGGATTGCATACTGGTTCAAAATGATTTCTTCGATGACAATGAAAATTGAACAATTCATATCCCCTTATTTGAGTCCAAACATCCCCTTTGAATTTACATTTATCATCATGTTTATCTATTTCTACCCTAAGCTAAGTAGATCGTCTAGCTTTAGGTCCAGAGCCAGGTAGTTGGTCAATGAGGTCTTGATTCAATCTTCGTTCTATGCCCTCATGTTCCATTTCAGTTTTTTGTTTCTTTCCCTTAGGTTGACTTCTTTCACCATGTTTTCTACTTTTTAATTTTCCTGAGCTAGGGGACTCCATTCTTCAAAGTTACAGAAGTTAAAATTTGAGGAGCTAAGGTGCAATCACTTACTGTATTCTACTTGAGATCTTCAAACTAGAAGGATGCCCTAGTTCTTCGTTCGCCTTGCTGATTCTTCTGCTATCAATTCAACACTAATGCTTTCAATTGAATTCTCCCTGTTATGTTTCATCGCGCCATTAATGTGTCAGTTGAAGCACAAGTGAAGTCTTTTTTCAAAACTCATACTGTCACATCAAATGTACTGTCGATGAGACATTTTCAAATCTGGGGCGATAACCTTTTTCAACGTTCATTAAACCTTTCGCCGAAACATCCTATAGTCTCCCTGAAACTTCGAGGTCTTACCGATTATTAAAACTGTACATCACTCTAATGTCCCGCAGTCTCATCGACATTTGGGGTCTCATCGATAGTTATCGCTTTAGTCTTATGTATCACTGTGACAATTCTGAGTCAGGGAGATGTTCCATAGATTACATTGTGTCTTACCGAGATACACCCCGTGGTATTTTTCTGGTCGCTGAGACACAATCACATTTTCACCGATGAAACCATACTTCAACGTGACTTTCATATTTCTCGCCGATGAAATTAGTCTCACCGATGAAGTAAGTTCTATCGGTAAGACTTTGAAATTCGAAAAGACTCCTACCGATGTTAATTGTCTTTCCAAACTTGTTATTCCAATATGCTCTGTTCAGCGAGACTCTTCCCAAAGCACCTCATCGGTATGACTTTAATAATCGGAGGAACTTATGTCGATAACCTTTCTTTCACCAATGTATATCTTTATCGGTGTGACTTATGGGTCGGCAGGACTACATGACTTCATCTCAATAGTCCTTTGATAGAATCCCTTTGCGCTTCATCAGCAAGACTTGATGCTTTCAGTAAGACTTCACTCCGATGACTTTTAGTTTGTCTGAAATGTTTCCTCATGCACCGATCGGTAAGACATATATGAGTTCGCTGTGACTCATTTCGATGGTAAATTTTTTGCCGATATGATCTTTCTTTCACCGAGACAATGAATTTTGTCCCACTGATAGGTGCTTGCAAATGAAATATTCAGTATGACATTCCTACACTCTTGTCGATAGACTACAAAAGATACACATTAGTAAGGATGCTTTGTGGATCGGGGAGACCCTTACCATCTCTTTCCGATATGAATTATATTGTAAAATATTAAGGACTAGATGGATTCTATAGGACCACATCACAAGATATGGGCAAAATGTTATGAAAATAGGATTTTTGTGTTTATGGTGAGGACCATTTTGTAAACTCATGTGTATAAATAACTATAAAATTTTCAATTTTTTACAATTCTAATAGGTTTTTGACATAACACTTCCACTCACTTATTCTTTCTCAAGACAATATCATCCTTCCTCTTTATATTTTTGATCCTCCTCCTTGTCCCCATCATTGGGACAGCTAGTGCATGTTCATGGCCACTCATTCATTCAATCTCTAAGGCTTCTATCTTTTCCTCATTTCCTTCAAGTCCTTCAACACAACCTCAAGCTTTTCCATAAGCCTATTGTTGCCTTAACTTTCTCTTCATCCTCACTTTTATTATCCACCCTTTCATGATTATGACCACTCCTATCATATTATAAGACATTCATACCCACTTGTATTACCCTTATAACTTTCATCAATATGTCTTATCTTTCTTTTACATCTATTATAATAGCCTTTGTTGCTCCTCTCCTTAGAGGTGCCTTGTTGTCCTAATTTTTCCTTTCTTACTTTTTCAACTATCCTAGAACTAACCCTCTTTGATAAAGGCATACACACCCACACACAAACACTACCCTATTTTAATTCAAATGATATTTAAACCAAGGACAATGTACTCCTTCCCAAAGTTGTATCTTGTTTTTATACCAATTGATTGTATTTTCCTACTACTTAGAGTGTATCAACCCTCAATTCTACTCCTTGTGGCCAAGCTTAGTAGGATCTTGATAATTATACAGGTTATGATATATCCATTCAAACCAATTTTTTAGTCCCACACCAAAAAATATAGTTTGTACAAGTAAATTTGTGCACACCAATTCAACCTCACTAGTCACTAAAATTTATCCAACTCAACCTACATGCTCAACCCTACTACTATAATAAAATGATTCACACACGTATATACATGTAAACTTTCCATGACATAAGAAAAATAGACACCACCAATACAAGAACACAAAGAGGCATTAACAATAGGAAATAAAACCCAAATCACACATAGCCACTAGCACCTAACATCTAAGATCATATAGCCACTGAAATAACATTCTTTCATTAATATAAATGAGAATACAAATTTCAAAAATTACTTTACTAGTTACCATACAAATGATGGGATTAAAAATCCCATCCTCATGGAAATAATGATATATTATTCTACCAATATGGATTTCATTCACAACTTGAACCTTCATTCACTTGTCAACAACACATTGCTCTCATTGATAGCTAGATTCCTCCTCTTTCATACAACTTCTTGGTCTTCATGATATTATGCACTTGAAACCCCTTTCCTCAATAATTTCTACTACCTTCCAACCACAAGGCCACTATAACCCCTTTTTCTAATTAAAAACATATTACATCTACTTGGACTTGTGATCTTCCCAACATAGGAATATATGATTCCCTTCATTCTTGGAAACTTCTTCCTTATTGCACTTACCGCTATTTTTTTCTCTATTTCTTAGATCTTCAACTCAACCTTGAAATGCACTCCTCTTTATTATACACCCCTATACATTCCTTTCCATGTTGGCATATTTCACATATTTTAGTAAACTCTATCTTCTTCCTTTCAACACAACAAACTTCTATCAATTCCCTTTGTGCTCTTATTGTTGTTTACTTGCAACTAGAAACAAAATTTTCAAAAAATTTGGTTGGTAACTTCCTTAAGATTTCCCTTTTTACAAAGAATTGTTCTCATCTCTCTTTCCATGTACAACTTTCTTTTTACTTTGTCTTCTTCCTTAAACCACTCTCCTCAAAAACTTCTCTCTAATTCTCCTAGTACCTCTCTCATTCCAAGGATTCATATTTTCTCAGTTTTTCCTCATGCCTTTCTAACCATCCTACTACATACAAATAAAAATGGCTCCTTTAGATAATTTTCTTCTCCACACCCCATGTACACCTCCGAAATTGAGCATTTTTTCCATCTCCCTACTTGATTGCCCAAAATGCTTGCACACTAATGTGAGTCGCCTCCCATTGGACTCCATATCATCCTTGGATTTTGTGTATCCTCCCCACATATTTCAAGCATCATAAATGTAGCTATAGATTGATGGAAATGATTCAAAAAACCATTTGGGACAACTCCATCCTTCAAACAATCCTATCAAAATAGATGCACTTCCTCTTTAAATCCATAATATTGCTAATTTGAGTGTCAAGGTTTGCAATAAGTATTGGATGAACCAACCTCTAACCAATCTCTTTGGGATCTCATGGATTCTTTTTTTTTATAATCAAGGGATCCATTAATTTTTCCAACATGGCACAAATGAACTTTCCTTGACTCCTTCATTCACTCAATGCTCATAAGAGATCTCCAATCACCTAACTAGCCCCAAAAATGACCAAACATCTTTGTACCTCCCTTTACTGAACATAAATGTGATCAATGTTTGTTTGAATGAATCTTTCTACCAATAGTCATAAAAAACCTTAAAGTTTCAATCTAGCAATAAAAGAACATTCAAACTTTATTGACTACTCGAGTGATGCCCCCCATCAATTTATGAGTCCAATATTTATTCTTCCACATTATCATATTATAAAGGAAAATAATATATCCTTTATGACATAATACAAAAATATTGTCTATAATAGAAAGAACTTGTTGAAAAAAATAAGTGCATGAATTCGTTGAGATCAATTCCTAACTACCTATAAATATTTGCACAAATTATGTTCCCTACGAAACAAACCCTACTATAGGACAAAACACCAAATCTCAATAGAGCTTTAAATGCTTCTACAACTATGAAAATGTTGAGAGTAAATAGTAATGCCCATAATGTAAATGTCTAAATATAATTTTAGAGTTATATACACAAGAAATAATATTGCATACAACTAGACAAGAATGTTTGTATTATATATCCATACAAAGTACAATCTTCAACATTAGGAAGTCTTACATGGTAACATTTATTGAGCATAGTAGATACACTCATAGAGTATGTCTATATATATGCATGCCAATATTTCAAACTTGTTACTTCAGATCACATCATATTATATTATCATATTTGTAATTATTCACAATAAGAGAAATTGTAACGTACAAACTTGATGTTTTAGTTTCTAGTCAACAATGAATTGTACGATATGTTGAACATGGGGATTTCATTTTAGTAAAGGTTAAGTTTTAAAACTTTAAAAATAAGCTTTTGTTCCTATCATGGTGATTGTTTGTCTTTGCTATCATAGCTTTGTGCTACTAATGTAACTTGATTATGATTTTGATCTTCTTTTGTTGTATATGTTGCAGATATTTTTTGCAACTATTTTATTGTAAATATTATAATTATAATTTTCTCTTAATTTTGATTGTCCAAATCTTTTGGCAGCTTATTCTTATCAATTGCAAATGTTTTCTACAATTACAAAAGGTTTTTTTAATGAAGGATGATACTTTTATGTATAAACATTTTTGGAGTGAGTTTATTTAGAGTAAAGAAGTAGTAAATTTATTTGAAGCGAGTAAGAGTAATTTTTTTAATGCATTTTTAATCTAAAATTGAAGGGGGTGTTTTTCAAAGATTAAATTTAAGACATTTATATTAATTTTAGCTGACATTAGTGTAGACACCTAAATTTGTACACTTGATTTATCCAAATTTATCCCCTTTCGTATAAGCATCCCCTTATTTGCATTAATTAAGTAATATTGCTATTATTTAATTAATATAATTAATTCTGCCAAATTCTGAAGGTATTTAATTAATAAATAAATACCTTATCTCTTTAATCCTCCTTTTCATCAATTTAATTAAATAAATATGTCATTTATTTAATTCTCTTCATGTCACATCCTCCATCATTTTTATCTAATCCTAATCCATCTTCTAATCTCATCATTAGAATGTGCATATGCCTAATCTTGATTAGGATGTGTCACATCCTCCAATTTTTGCAAGTTAGCCTCTAATCTCTCTTAGCCACCTAACCCTCCTCTAATCCTTCACTAACTAGCCTAATCAACCTCTCAAAGAATTTTTAATTTCTTTTATCCTTCTAAGGAATATTAAATTCATTTTTCTCTTCCCCATGTGATCTTTGACTTGTCACATCAAGTCACATGTGAAAGCTAACTTTCCTTTAACATGTCATTAATTAGTCTAATCAAGTTCTTACACAACCTTAATCACTTAATTGAGTCAACCCTATTAAATGTTTTCTCCTTTTGAGAAGGCACTCCATTCCCCATGTGAATTTTTAATTCACATTTAGGGGAGAGGGCCCAATAGTCATGCAAGGTCCAATAGTCGTGCACCCAATCGTACATATAATACCCAATAGTCGTTTATATAATGTTCAATAGTTGTGATTTGACTACCCATAATTAAACAAAATGTATGCTTTTGATCTAAAAAGCAACCAATCATGTGATACCACATCAGCGCTCAACTACTCATGATGTAATGCACGAGAATTGGTCTCACTATTTTTTGGGGCCTTTTTCGACACCTTGACAAAAACGCATGCTGATGTGGCATCATATTTGATGATGTGGCCCTGAAACCTTAGTTATAAACAGAGAACTTGCCAAATAAGCCGCTGTAAAAAATTGGGAGTGATTTGAAATTTTGACGTAGGATAATTAGAAGCGCGAAGTTAGGGTGCACGACTACTGGGCCCTCTCCCCTAATCCCCCAATGCATTTCTTAGAATTTAAAATTCCTTCTCTCATCCCCATGAGAATATTTGAGGAATTTTTAATTCCCCACATGTCCTATCACCCACATGGGGACAAGGACCTCCTTTATGAGGAGATCTTGTCCAATCCCAATGTACTATATAGTACCTCCATGTCATGTACTCTCTTTCCACCTCATGTCCACATCACCTTTTTTGAGCCATTTCACATACCACATGTTAAGATGTGAGGGCTTGTGAGTTCTCAACTCACCTTAACCCTACATCTTGATCTTGGTGGCTCAATATCAATCGTCCATTTCCCTAGAGAATTCCAAAATATCTATAAATACCCCCTCTTTTCTCTCATTTTAGGAGAGATCATTAATAGTAGTCAAACTCTTGCAAAAATATTTCTCAAACCATACTCCATTTTTGCATTTTCATCCACTTTCACTCATTTTCCATCCTCATTCCACCTTATAGCTTGCATCTCTTTCCATCCAAAGAGCATACAACACCAAAGATCGAAGGGCCGGCCTAAGGATCGATTCAAGACAAGGTAAAAAGTTCCATTTTATTTTGTATTGAATCCAACTAGGCTAATCTTGAGGTGTAGAGTGTTTTTAGTGTTATTTGCTCTCTTTTATTTGTTGTTTGTTTTCTAACACTTAAATTCGCCCTATCACATTTCTGGTACGCTCGGTGGGACCCACAAACAGGTCTCTTACTTTCACATTTGTTTTTTTTTACTTTTTGCAAGTATAGGTTACAGAGGGGCGGACCCGACCTACAGAGGGGTGGATTTGACCTTCCTGGGGCTGACCTGACCTGACAGACAAGCGAACCTACCCTTCACAGGTGGACCTGACCTTTCCCAGGGGCGGACCTGCCCTCCACAGGCCTCAGAAGTTTTTTTGACAAACTTTTCACGAACGGCCGGACTTGACCTGCAGACAGCCAAATTTTCCATGTAGATAGCTGAACCTAACCTCTACTCAGCCGGATTTTCCCTAGATAGTTTTTTCCATAAGGTAAAATTTCACTTTTTAGCAATCTTTTTGGTTGTTTTAAGGGTTTTTAACCCCTAATTTAGGAACATAGTTTAACTAGGAGGTTTCAATCAACCTTGTTTGTCGTGTTTGTGGGTAAGCTATTTGACGTATCCAATCCCCTTGCGCCATTCAGTGATCCTGGGTGATGAGAAATTGTAGCTTACCACATCCTTTTAGTCCACGTCTTTTATTTTTCTTAGCGGGACCTACTTGGGGATTTCATCACCCCAAGGGACGATTCCAACCATGCGTACTAGTGGGGTATATAAAGGGGGGAGAGCGAAAGTTGTGCCTCAATCTAACCATGTTGTAATTGGCGAAGCATCGGGATGATGTGAAGAGTTGGTTCTAGCCTTTAAGGTTTCTGACTCACGCTTGTAACGGGTCAGTGTTCATGGTTAGGGCCTCACGTACCGGGTGTATATCGAGGACTCTCTAGTAACCATGTTCATCCTAGATTAGAAGACTTTGTTGGCCTTACCCTCTCTACTAGACTTAGGCTTGTGATTGTCTGAATTGTCTTCTTTGTGTGAAACCAATGATTGTCTGATTTATTTCACTTAGCCATATCCTTTTCATTGATGATTGTTGTGTTTTGAGTCCTTTGCCTTAGTCTTTTTGTCAAAAGTCAAGTTAAACCTGCAGACAATCGGACTTGACCTACAGACAGTCGGACCTGACCTCTGCACAGCCGGATTTTCCCTCTATAAAAATTTTTGCTCCTTGGGCGGACCTGACCCATCCAAGGGCGGATCTAACCCTTGACCCACCCCTTTGAGGCATGTTTTGGCAAAGATTGACCATCTTTTATTCCTTGGGCAGACCTGTCCTTCACAGGGGCGGATCTGACCTATAAACTAGTCCTTTTTGAGCCTGTTTTAACAAAATTTGACCAACTTTTTCTCCTTGGGTGGACCTGACCTTTGAACCACCCCTTCTAGGCCCGTTTTGATAAAATTTGACCAACTTTTTCTCCTTGGGCTGACCTGACCCATCCAGGGGCGGACCTGACCTTTGACCCACCCCTTTCAAGCATGTTTTGATAAAATTTGACCAACTTTTGCTCCTTGGGCGGACCTGACCCATCCAGGGGTGGACCTGACCTTTGACCCACCCCTTTCAGGCCTGTTTTAACAAAATTTGACCAAATTTTTCTCCTTGGGTGGACCTGACCCATCTAGGGGTGGACCTGCCCTCCACAATCTCAAGAAAGTGTTTTAGGCAAGTTCTTCACAGATAGCTAGATTTTCCCTGACAGACAATCGAATTTTCCCTAACAAACAGTTGGATTTTCCCTGATAGACAGCCATATATGCCCTGCCATTTGCACACCATTTTCCCATTTTCCTCTGTTCAAGTGCCAATCTTCTCGATTTTTTGTGCTCTTTCCAATGACATATACCACTTCATACTTTCGAGAAGTTTCCTAGGGCCTCTTTTCCTTCCCCATTTGACTTCTCGAGGGGGCATACCCTACCATTCTCTCTCAATCTTCCATCATAAACCTTCCCTTGCGAGACCGAGGCATCCCCTCTAGACAACCATATATGCCCTCCTCTGGAGCCTTACCCTCCCTCCTCCAGAGCCATACCTTCCCTCCTCAACAATCCCGATCAATCATTTACTCATTTTGAGTAATGTTTCAACTATTCCAAACCTTCATCTTCTCATTTCGAAAATCATTCATCTGTTGTGAGTAGTCGTTTACTCGTTCCGAGTAGTTGTTCATCTATTCCGATCAATTGTTTACTCATTTTGAGTACTGATTCATCCATTTCTATCATCCATTTCTCTAATCAAATCATCGTTTTCCCCATCCAAATCCCCTGAACTTCATCTCAGGTTATTATCCAAATTGACCTAAGTGTCTGATCTGATTGTCATCATTAACATCCTCTTAGGATTGTCATCTGTCCTAAGTTAATCATCATCATCGGCCCAATCAATCCATTTTCAATCTCAAAGTGGATTTGGTGTCATAATCATCGATTTATCCTTTAATCTGATCAATCGGTATCCTAAGTCACCTAGGGTAATCTCTAAACGGGGTTTGTAGTCCCTTTTGTCATCCTATCCAATCAATCATTTGATCTTATCAATCACTGATCAATATTATCCAATCCAATCCAATCACATCCCTATCCAATCACCTTCAACCCAATCAATCTACTTCCATCTCGAAGTAGATTCGGTGTCGTAATCATCCTTTGATAATCAAATCCAATTGTTAGAATCAATCCCATCACATCATCCAATCATCCTAATCTGAACTTTAGTCCAATCTTGATCTGAGCTTGACCTAAATCCCGATTTGAGCTTTAGTCTGTTCCCATCCAAAATCTTTGATCCATCCTCTTTATCCTTTCATCATCATGAATTCTTATCCTCCATCAATAGTGGTCAAGGGAAACCCTAATTACGTCGACAACAATAATGAACGTCTTGTCGATCAAGAAGAATGTGACATAGATCCCCTTGACACTATCATTGCTAGTAATTTTTCTCCACCCGCTTTACAAAATCCAATCATCCCTTCGAGTTATCCTGTTATGTCTTCATCCATGCCTAATCATACTCCCTATGCTACCTGTGACAAGGGATACCCATCATATCCATCATATCCTTCATCTACATCATCCTCTTATCCTAGTCTGCCATCACAATACCCCTATCCTAATCCCCCGTCCACATCCTCCTATCTCAATCCTTCATCCGCATATACCCACTACCCCAACCTTCCATAACAATCTACTCACCCTAATCCTATATTCACACCTTCCTATCCTAGTCCAACATCCACACCAACCTATCCTAATCTAACATCCACATCTGCTTATCCTAATCCGACATCTGCAGTTCCCTATCTCCATCTGCCACCTTAATCTCCCTATCCTAATCCACCATCCCAATACCCTTACTACAATCCACCACTTGCATCCTTGTGTCCTAATTCACCATACCAATACCCCTATCTTAACCCTTCATCTAATCTTCATCCTCCATCTATTCCCAGTCTTCCATCCAATCCCATTCCCCCATCTAATCCTTGTCCACCAATCCCTAGTCCTAATCCCCCACTAATCCATAATCCCTCATCCACTCCTACCACACCATCTCAGCCTAGAGTATGCAAGTCTCTCATTTCAGAAGTTCTCCAAGGACTTATAACAAAGAATACATTGCCCACTCCACACCTTGAAGTTGTGGAATCGTGCCATCCCAACCCATCATCCATGATCATTAGTGACGAGGCCCTTCTCCACCCAACACCTATCATTGATGATACCACCCCTTGCACCACTCAAACCATTGAAACCATCACATCCTCTAAATCCATTGAGCCCCCATCTCCTACCATCACATCTATAAAATCTATTGAACACCCACTTCCTACTCCAAGAGTCGTCGAACCCATCGACGACACCCAAATCCAATCCACTTCTCCCACTCCTAGTGTCACTAAAATCCATTCCAATGACTACATCAAATCCTCCATCCTTCCATCTCCCCAACTTGAAGAGTCTCTCCAACACTCTATCATCTTACCATCCACACAAGATGAGTCATGCCAAGAGTCTAATACAAAGCATGCCAACATATCCCCTTCTCCAGATCAAGATCATACCATCCCATCTAGTTCATCTCAAGATCACAGTCCCCCATCCATTCCATTCCATGATCCCCTTGTCATTCAAGATTCCACCGCTCCATCTCCATCGCATGAGCCTGCTACCGCAAATCTAGATCCTATCATATCCCTTGATCCCTCTCCTAATACCACCCATCCAAATGTTGCTACCCCATCATCTCCCTCTCATGATCCCCCATCATTGTCTAAAACTGCTATCCCCACACTGCTTGCATATCCCCTTGGTACTCTCACATTCTTCCATGGTGGCCTCCTCACAGAAGAAAAGCACAGTGCATATACCACCCATCATCCTCCACCTAATAATGGAATCGCATCATGTTTTCAAAATAACACAAATCCTATCATAGATCGCATGCTCAAGAAAATGAACTATCAAGGAAAAGGTTTAGGCCTTCATGAGCAAGGTATTTTAGAGCCCATCTAGGTCAAAGAACAAATTGTATGCAAGGTCTTGGACCTATTTCCCAAAACTCACAATCTAAAGATGTTGGTACAACCTCTAGACGTCCTCCATGAACCTTTTCCAAAAGACATGTTGGCTCTTCCCATCGCTCCACTAGATCATATGTTGCCATCCCTCCTCCTCTATCGTATCACCTTAAAACAACCGTCCATATTCCTCCTTCATCTACTCCATCCATTTTGGGTCCTTACATCCCTCCATCCACCAGCTCCCATCCTCCATCCACTCCATCCATCTTGGGTTCTTATGTCCCTCCACCCACTTTGTCTGCTTTGGTTCCATATACCCCAAGATCAGCTCCTCCATCTCATCCTTTCACCCATCCAACACCTATCCATGTCATCCATCTCACATGTCCCCTACTCAGGATCAACAAAGGCACATACCTACACATCCTCCATCTGCACGTAACCCTCATAATACTACCTTTATCACTTCACATCATCCATCTCCTCGCACCCATCCCATTGCTACTAGAAGCACTTTGGATGCTAAAGTAAAACTACATAAATCCAAACATCCACATGAATCTAAAGCTCCCCATGTCCCCTCTAAATGACATGTTGAAGAAAAGAAAAATCAAATCCAAAATCCAAATCAAACCCATCAGACACAAAGGCCCACCAAAGCAAAAATCAAAACCATGTGGATCCCAAAGAAAAAAGATGCAATGCCATGAAACGAAAAAATATGTAATAACGTCCAAAGTTGCTAATCCAAAAGCTAATCATACACCCCTTTCATATCCTAAGCCTCTTTTGGGTCCCTATGTCCCAAAATTCACTATTCCATCTCCTCCATTATCCCCACATTCTCCATCCATTAATCCTCTTATCTTTTCACATCCACCACCACATGTGCCAATATTGGTCCTGAACACATCTCCCCATCACATATCCACCCCATCATTCCATCCATACCCCTTGTAGCATCCCATCCATTATCCCATGTATCTCCCCTCTCAAATCCCTCTAATTCATCCTTTTGCATAATCCATTTATCCTAATAAGGTTGTACTAACATCCAACAGTCGCTTCAAACATGGTCTCTTAATACCTCATATAGAACTTGATGCTTGAGTTCTTCATCCATATCCTTATCGCATGTCTTCTAAATCCCCTTATCCACATCCCTACTCTTATCCATTTTCATCCCCCTGCTATCCAAAAATCCAAAAAAGTCAAAAAAATAAAAAATCCTTTATTTTCCTATCCTTCTCTATTGCATCCTTCGTGCCTCCTCACACATGACATATCTAGATTGGGGGCATCTATCTTGATTTGTGATACAGTCCTTGGAGACATCATTCATTCCATCAGAGCAATCCTTTTCATCTCCCAATCCTCATCTCCTTCTCCTCATCCCATCTTATAATCCCTTGTCATTGGTCTCTAGCTATAGGCTACTCCCCATGCAACCCAATTCCATCTACCTCATCATCATCACTTCCGCTTCTTTTTCACATCTTTTCAATCTCCTCTCATTTTTCATCCATCATCTCTCCATCATATCATCCTCACAATTCATCTTTTCAGTTTCCCCTCCTTTTACTATCCCATCCCTGAGCTTTGTGTAGTCACCATCCTCCACTCCAATCGAATGGATCTATCATGTCCCATCGTGTCAGTCCAATCATCTTATCCCCTTATCTGGGGTTATCACATCATCCTTAATCCATTGTCTATCACTGGTCTTTCACCGAACTACGTTGCCCCTGCGCTTTCACGTAGGCAAGGTGGATCATTTGATCCACCCCTGGGGTTCCTTTATAGCCTATCATTGGTCTTTCTGCTTTTTCCATCTGATCCTTTATCATCTATCATTAGTCTTCAACTCTTGTTCCTATTGTTTGTCTTGTCTTTATCATCCATCGAAGTTTCCATCATGATCTGTCATCAGCCTTTTGTCGAACTACGAGGGCTCTGCCCTTTCACATAGGCAAGGCTAATCTTTGATCGGCCCCTGAGCCCCTAGGTTGATAGGATGTGTCTGTCTCCTATCTTGTGTTATGTCTCTTGTGTCACGTCATCAAACTATGCCCTTATCTAGCTGGTTATTAACAAACGCGATTCACTTGTATCAGCAGATCCAATCGGTTCTAAATATCCTGCGTCATACCGATCTTTTAGTTTAGTATCCACCATCGGTCTCAACAGGATGCATCCTTCCTAACAGACCTCATCAATCCCATCCATCCCCTTGATCCTATGGCAAAGGACGTTTGAAATTGATTGTGATATTTTGATGCTTTTGGCTTTTGTTTATCATTTGAGCTCCCTATCATCACTTGTCATGGTCGCCTTGATCCATCATATCATGGTGTGCTTTGACTAGTCAACATAGGGACGTATCTTGATCTTTTCTTTGTTGTTGTCTTCTCGGTTGTCCCATGTAGTACCCACCAAGATCCCTGAGGTCTTGTGTTACGCTGGGACATCCTTGTGTGCTTGTGGTTATCCCAATACCTAGCCCGACCAAGGTCATCACGACTTTGGGGTGTTGGGATAGCCTTCTTGTTTGTTATGTTTTTTTTATGCATTAGACACTAATCCACCTTGGTTCTTCATACCCTGGCATCTCGTGTCTTTTGCTATAGCAAAAATCAATGCTCCTAAAGATGGAAAATTGCATTTGGATTACATTTCATCTCCATCCTCTCATCTATCAAATCCCCCCCATCCATTCATCCTTCATCACTCTCCCCTCCCAATCTCTTGTCGCCTTTGTGTCATCTTCTTCATCTCCCCTTGCATCATCTCCTCCATTTCAAGAGCACACCCGTGTTCTCTTGAGCCCACATGTCCTCTCGAGGGGGCATCCTTCATCCCTAATTTTCATCATTTTTTTCCTTCCTAGTCACTCCTTTGAATGACTGGGCATATTTTCCAATCTAACCATCTTTTTCTAGGTTCTATGTTTTAATATTCTTTGAAATGATGCTACTTTGTAACACCATCTCAAAGAGGGGAAAAATGTAGACACCTAAATTTGGACACTTGACTTATCCAAATTTATTCCCTTTCGTCTAAGCATCCCCTTATTTGCATTAATTAAGTAATATCGTTATTATTTAATTAATATCATTAATTCTACCAAATCCCTAAGGTATTTAATTAATAAATAAATACCTTATCTCTTTAATCCTCCTTTTCATCAATTGAATTAAATAAATATGTCATTTATTTAATTCCCTTCATGTCGCATCCTCCATCATTTTTATCTAATCTTAATCCATCTTCTAATCTCATCATTAGGATGTGCACATGCCTAATCTTGATTAAGATGTGTCACATCCTCCAACTTTTGCAAGTTGGCCTCTAGTCTCTCTTAGCCACCTAACCCTCCTCTAATCCTTCACTAACTAGCCTAATAAACCTCTCAAAGAATTTTTAATTTCTTTTATCCTTCTAAGGAATATTAAATTCATTTTTCTCTTCCCCATGTGATCTTTGACTTGTCACATCAAGTGTGAAAGCTAAATTTCCTTTAACATGCCATTAATTAGTCTAATCAAGTACTTACATAACCTTAATCACTTAATTGAGTCAACCCTATTAAATGTTTTCTCCTTTTGAGAAGGCACTCCATTCCCCATGTGAATTAATTCACATTTAATCCCCCAATGCATTTCTTGGAATTTAAAATTCCTTCTCTCATCCCCATGAGAATATTTGAGGAATTTTTAATTCCCCACATGTCCTCTCACCCACATGGGGACAAGGACCTCCTTTTATGAGATCTTGTCCAATCCCAAGGTACTATATAGTACCTCCATTTCATGTACTCTCTCTCCACCTCATGTCCACATCACCTTTTTTGAGCCACTTCACATGCCACATGTCAAGATGTGAGGGCTTGTGAGTTCTCAACTCACTTTAGCCATACATTTTGATCTTGGTGGCTCAATATCAACCATCCATTTCCCTAGAGAATTCCAAAATATCTATAAATACCCCCTATTTTCTCTCATTTTGGGAGAGATCATTAATAGTAGTCAAACTCTTTCAAAAAAAAATTTCAAACCATACTTAGCCATTTTTGCATTTGCATCCACTTTCACTCATTTTCCATCCTCATTCCACCTTATCACTTGCATCTCTTGCCATCCAAGGAGCATACAACACCAAAGATCGAAGGGCCAACCAAAGGATTAATTCGAGACAAGGTAAAAAGTTTCATTTTATTTTGTATTGAATCCAACTAGGCTAATCTTGAGGTGTAGAGTGTTTTTAGTGTTATTTTCTCTCTTTTGTTTGTTGTTATTTTTCTAACACTTAGATTCGCCCTATCACAATTAGAAATGTGTTGAATACAAAAAATATTGTGTGAGTAAATTGGGTTCAAGATTAAAGAAATTCGAATAGATGTGAGAGATAAAAATGTGATATTTTAAAAACAAGTTTGTATTTAATTAGAAATATAATGATCATATGATAATGACTATAATATTGATAAATTTTGACACCTTTTATTTTTCCTTTTGGTCATGGATTTATATATTCTTTGGGAACATATTCTCAACCACCTCTTGCTCCAAGGGAACCAATATCAAGGTCTAGTCCCTCTCAAGTAGTGTAGCTTCTAAAAGTAAGAAGCTAACATGAAATGAGAAGGATGTCTCCATTCTCCCCTTTGATCTCTTTAAATTTTAGTCACTAGATGTAACATGATAATATTGATGAAATTTGACACTTTTTCTTTTTCTTGTTTATCATGGCTACACTATATATATAGTAATTTGTGTACTCTTAGGACCATCAATGTTATATATTTTATAGGGATTTCAAATATTATCATGTTACATCTAGTGACTAAAATTTAAAGAGATCTAGAGGAGAATGGAGGCATCCTTCTCATTTCAAGTTAGCTTCTCACTTAGAGATGGTACACTATTTGAGAGGGAGTAAACCCTCATATTGGTTCCCTTGGGAGCAAGAGGGGGTTGGGAATGTGTTCCCTATGTTTGTACTTTTTTACATGGAGCATGTCTTAATCCATTGGTAAAACGTTGTACTTGTAGTTGTAGAGTGTGTTTTGATTTGTAAGTGGAGTATTAATTTGGGTGCAAAGTATATCGTAATTCATAGCTCCAGATGTGTTATTATGTATGCATAGTATGTTTTCATTCATAGTTGAAATGTTACATTGTGGATATGAGTCTATCTCAATTTACATGTGAAGTAGTGTATTTTTGGATACGATTCAATCTTGGTTCACAAGAATATTTGGATAGTTAGTGCATCCATTGATATGTTCAATTATGTGTGTCTTAGTTAATTTGTGATGCTTTGTGTCCTCATCCATTATATGTTTATTTAGGTTGCTATCTCTAGTCCCACATTAGTGTCCCATATTACATCTATATTAGTATAGTTTATAAAGTAGTTGAGTTATAAATATTAGTTGTTGGCATTACTATTGAATGCACAAGACAACTAAGAGGGGGGATGAATCAATTTTACATTAAAAACATCAAGACCCTCATTGAAATTCAGATTTGCGTTAGTCCTTAAACCCTTAACAACCATTAAACCCTTGTCATGCATTAGTAGAATGTAAACATGAGAAACAATAATGAAAACACATCCAAACACATGAGAACACCAAATTTACCTAGAAAACCCAAGGGAAAAACCATGGATAGGATTAGCTCATAATATAAAGTAATTGCAACATCGAATACAATAGGCTCACTATGGGAGGGCTCACTGCCCAAAGAGAAAATAAGGGTTCACTGCCAGTTAAGAAAGAAGAAGAAAGAATATTGTTACAATGATAAATCCACCTCAAAGCAATAGAAAAGTTCCACCACTACTTCACTAGAACATTCACACTCTCTTTGTAGAATGTCACCTTCTGCTCACTTCTTCCAATAGTCTTAGGCATTAAAGCTCACACTGCATTTCACACTTTCACAATTCACATCTCAACACTTCACATTACACACATCACTCATACATCCTCCATCAACTTATCACTCATATATACCATCTTCAACCTTGAAAATAATTCACAAGGTTGACTATGCACCTCAAACATAAAAATTTAAATTAGGTCAAAACCAAAAAAAATCCCATAGTGAAAGGAATGAAGGTGATCCACAACACACCTTAACTCAAACCCAAATATAAACATACACACGACGCTATGATTCCACAAATACCAAAGCATATCCACAATTAGTGTAAATAGCCAAGGTCAGTTGAACTTGTGTTAACACCATTAAATAATTAAGTACACACTTCCTTTGATCCAAGGATGACTCACGAACCACACACATCACTTAAAAAATAATCTAGAATATTCCATCAACACCCTAAAATCCAACAAATCCTTTGCAACATCATACACCAGAAGAACATATTCATTCTACACAACCAACTAACCTTCCACACACTACAACACCTAAATCCAACCTTGTGGAGCACCAAAATTTGAACAACTTAGATTGGAGATAGATATAAGAACTTTAAGCACACTTCCATATCTGCAATACCAAAAACAAAACTATGGAGAAATATGGAGCAAAACCATTTCTTCCAGACAACAATGCTTTCACAATTCACACACTACTGAACACAAATTCATATGCACAACGATCTAGAACAAGAAACTTTGAATATAACACCTCTGAACACCTCTAATCAACATATTTGAACTACATTGGAAAATCTTCATCCATGAATAAATGCAGAGAAAAAGACTAAATACCACTTTGTCACAATGAACACTCTTCACCACACTATTTCCTCTTTAATTCAAATTCTCTTAAAAGCACTTGGAAACCAAGCACCACAAACACATTCTCATTGTATATGACACCTTCTTAGCATCTCAACCACACAAGAGGTTAACATCACCAACACATTCTCATTAAAATAACACTAGATGTTGTCATTAAGTGATATTACTAATGACAACATAATGCAACTAACCAAAGCATCTTCATAAGTTGACAACAAAGGTTTATTGACATCAATGGAAACACAAATTTCCAACAATATCCCCATTTTTCATTGATGGAAACACATGGAAAAACCAACAAAAACAACAACTCTAATCACCAACTCATATACTACACCACAGTGCATACTACTCCCCCTTACACCAGTCTATAATTTTTGACATTTTCTCTTTCTCAAGAATTCTCTCCCCCTTATTTCATAAGGTTTTTAAGTTAACTCTCTCCCCCTTTCACATCAATTCCAAAGGGAAAAATCCCCTTTGATATCAATCACACATGTATCTACTATGCAACTTCCTTTTCTTCTACTGCACTTTATTTTCTTCACACCTTCTCTACACACTACACAACATACTTCACTAACCATATGTACCATAGAAAAATGGATCATTGAAATTTTCATGGTCTTTTAGGTCTTTCTCCTATGATGTTTGACTTGTCTTGCTTTGATTTAATGTTGCAATGTAACTTATGCATTCACATTAGGTCCTAAACATTCAAATTATGACATCTTGTGAAGGTGTTGTGAAGTGTTGTAACACATTTCTACACTTTTCTAGACTCTTTTCATTACAATTAACCTAAAAATAACCTTTTCATCACCTATCAAGTCCTATTCTAAAGTGTTGTAAAGTCTTGTAACAAGATTTCACGCTTTTCTAGGCTTAATTTCATTATTTACACCTTTCTTATGCTTTATTTGACCCCTTTATGCAATCATAAGACTTAATTAAGTGTATTTTTGAATGTAAACCCGACAAATAACATTAAATGTGACTTAATTCCTGAAACCCACTTACAAGCCTTGAGTGGGACCCATTCGCCATGGGTGACGAATGAGTCCCTCTTGGCTCCAAATTCAAAATAATTCAAATTTTTTTTTGAGTTTTTATTTAAAAATACCTTATGTCGGCCTGTGATGAGGTATTATTGGGTTATTAGGGAATAAGTGTGTATAAATAAGTGTTTTTCTCCTCATTTTACATCTATCTCCTCATTCATCAAGTTCACTTGCATTCATTCAACATCAATTAGCATTCAAGCACTTTGCATCATTCAATCAAGCACTTATCAAGCATCTTGGAGCAGTCATTGACATATCTTCATATTTCTTCAACAAGGTGGTGGTGAGTTTAGGACATTTTCATGTTGTTTATTCATCATTCCTTGTTCATTTCATTTTATTTCTTCATTAAGGGTTTGATTACCAAAGTGGGATTTGACCAAGGAAAATCCCTATACTCTAACCCTTAACCATTTTTCCCCTTTTGCATGTTTGTTTGTAGACTTTTCTATATATATATTTTTAAGCAATTAGGTGTTG
>VDFB02379711.1:115159871-115391803 GCA_007258455.2 Sequoia sempervirens
AAACTCATACTGTCACATCAAATGTATTGTCAGTGACACATTTTCAAATCTGGGGTGATAACCTCTTTCAACATTCATTAAACCTTTCGCTGAAACATCCTGTAGTCTCCCCAAAACTTTGAGGTCTCACCGATTATTAAAAACTATACATCGCTCAAATGTTCCACAGTCTCATCGACATTTGAGGTCTCATCGATTGTTATTGCTTTAGTCTTATGTATCACTGTGACAATTCTAAGTCGGGGAGATGTTCCATAGATTACATTGTGTCTTATCGAGATACACCCTGTGGTATTTTTTTGGTCGCTAAGACACAATCACATTTTCATTGATGAAACCATACTTCGGCGTGACTCTTATATTTCTCGCCGATGAAATTAGTCTCACCGATGAAGTAAGTTCTATCAGTAAGACTTTGAAATTTGAAAAGACTCCTATTGATGCTAATTGTCTTGTCGAACTTGTTATTCCAATATGCTTTGTTCGGTGAGACTCTTCCCTAAGCTCCTCATTGGTATGACTTTAATAATCAGAGGAACTTATGTCGATAACATTTCTTTCACTGATGTATATCTTTATTGGTGTGACTTATGGGTCAGAAGGACTACATGACTTCATCCCGATAGTCCTTTGATAGAATCCCTTTGTGCTTCATCGGCAAGACTTGATGCTTTCAGTAAGAATTCACTCCGATGACTTTTAGTTTGGCTGAAATGTTTCCTCATGCACCAGTTAGTAAGACATATATGAGTTCGTTGTGACTCATTTTGATGGTAACCTTTTTGCCGATATGATCTTTCTATCACTGAAACAATGAATTGTGTCCTGCCAATAGGTGCTTTCAGATGAAATATTCGGTATGACATTCTTGAACTCTTGCCAATAGACTACAAAAGATACACATTAGTAAGGATGATTTATGGATCGGGGAGACCCTCACCACCTCTGGCTGATATGAATTATATTGTAAAATATTAAGGACTAGATGGATTCTACTGGACCACATGACAAAATATGGGAGAAATGTTATGATGAGAGAATTTTTTGCTTATGGTAAGGATTAATTTGGAAACTCATGAATATAATCAACTATGAAATTTTCAAAATTTGATAGTTCTAACATTGGCTCCATCTAGGGATGAATGATTGTGAGATCATTGCAAGGATCCAGATTTCTAGGTGAGCAGACCAAATTCAAGGTGATGGATCATGTGAGCATGATGGAATGAATGGAAATGGAAATGAATATGAACCTACGCTGCTGTACATGGAAAGATTTATTTTTAAAAGAAGGAAAACCAGGATTGTCCATGTACTGGCAATTCCTGTTGCTTTTATTTCCTAGACTATTGTGCATGGAAGATAGAACTTTGAGAGGATTATCAAGAATTTTCCATGCACTGGCAACCCTTAATCCTCTATATTGCTCAAGAGAAAAAATATTTCAAAAATTGCCCATGCACAGGCAACTCCTGATCTTCACCAGCCATATTTTGTAGATAATATGAGTCTTCACCTCTCTTTCCAACAACTACAAAAGGTCCTAGCCACAAGGATTCAAATTTCTCATGCTTGCCCTTCTCCTAGAACCTTGCGTTCCACATCAGTACCAAATCATCCTCTTCAAATTTTCTATCTTTTTCCTTTTTATCAAACAAGTAACTCATTTGTGCTTGTAACTTCATGTTTTGGTTCTGAGATACTCTCCTTATCTCATCAAGTTCAGCTAGTTGCTCCATTCTCTCCTCCATGGGTTCTACAATATCCAAATCTTCTTGAAGGATAAACTTGTAAACTAGTAACAAATTCTGTAAAGGCATCCTGGCCTGTGTTCCATACACCAATTCAAATGTGGATTTTCCAATTGCCTTTTTTATAGTGATCCTATCAGCCCAGACAACCAGTTTCAGTTTTGAATCCCAATCCTTCTTATTCTGACCTAACATCCTCCTTATAATCTTGATAAGACTTTTATTGCTAGACTTTGCTTGACCATTAGCTTGTGGATGGTAAGGAGCTGCATAAGAAATGGTAATGCCATATGTGCTATAGAAATTTCTAAATTCATCAGATCTGAAACACATCCCATTATCAGTAATCCATCTTAGTGGTGTACCAAATATGGTAATGATGTCCATTAGAAAATTTGTCACAACTTTACTTGTAGCTTGCTTGGTTGGGACTGCTTCTACCCATTTGGTAAAATAATCGGTAGCCACTAGTATCCACTTATGTCCACTCAATTTCTCTTGTATCTCCCCAATGAAATCAATTCCCCACTGATGAAAAGGGGCTTCAGCCTACAAAGGCCTAAGTGGTAAAGCTCCCTGATACTTCATTTTCCCAAAGAATTTCTGGCAGGCTTCACATCTTCTTACATATGAAAAGGAGTCATTAAAAACTTTCGGCCAGTAATAACCTGCCCTAAGAATTTTATGTGTAGTTGTTTTTGCAGAGTAATTCCCTCCACAAACCCCTTCATGCATTTCACTTAAGACATGCTTAGCTTGTGACTCATCCAGACATAACAATAGTATACATTCCCTATTTTTCCAAAAAAAATCTCCATCCATGAACACATACTTAGATGCTTGTAGCTTCAAAGTTCTTTTCTGGTTGGCACTCAATCCCTCTAGACACTTCATGTATTTAAGGTAATGCATGATGTCTGCATACCAAGGAGTATGCTCAATGCTTACAATTGTATTCTCTTCCTCTTCTATATTGCAAATTTGATTTGCTTCAATATTCGCTTCTGCCATTAACCTAGCCAAACCCTGACCTCTCACTAATTTAGTGATCTGTATCTCCATATCAAACTCTTGGATTTTATTAATCCATCTGCATCTTTTTCCTGTTACTTTAGATTGTGTCAAAATATCTTTAACAACCACATGAGGGAGATAGGAAATTACCTTAGCTCCAACAAGATATGGCCTTAAAGCCTTTGTAGCTTTTACCAATGCAAAAGCTTGTTTTTCCACTATATCATAATTCAATTTTGACCCCTACAATGACTTACTGAAAAAAGGACACATGTTGTTCATGACCTTCCTAATTTTTCTGTAACATGACAGCAGCTATGGTGTGTAATGAAGCAAATGAAAATATTTGAAAGGGTTTTGAAAAATCTAGGGACCTAAGGATAGGAGCCTCCTTGATAGCCTTTTTGATTGATATAAAAAAATCTAATGCTTCTATAGTTCAATCTATTTTTTTTCCTTTCCTTAACATTTTTGATATGGGTTTAATGATTTCAACAAAATTGGAAACAAACCTCCTAACAAAGTTGATCTGTCCAAAGAATAACTGGATGGCCTTAACAGTTTTAGGGATAGGAACTTTGTCTATGGCCTCAACCCTCTCAAGATCTATTCTAATCCCTTCTTTTGATACAATATGTCCTAAGAGTTTACCCTCTATGACTAGAAAATGACATTTTTTAGGGTTCAGACTAATCCCATATTCTAAAGCTTTAATAAATACCTTTTCCATATGTTTTGCATGATCTTTAGCCTTCTTTGAATAAGTAGTAAGGTCATCCTGATACACCACCATGATAGCATTAATCAAGTTTGTAAATGCTACGTCCATAGCTCTTTGGAAGGTTGATCCTGCATTCATGAGACCAAATGACATTCTTAGATAAACATATGTCCCCCATGAGGTTGCAAAAGATATTTTATACTACTCAAATTCTTTAACTTTAACCTAGTTATAACTTGAAAACCCATCCATCATAGATAACAACTCACACCCTGTCACCTTATGTAATATAGCCTCCATACTGGGTAGAGGATAATTATCCTTGAGAGATGCTATATTTAGATTTCTGAAATCCACACATAGTCTGATATCTCTATTTTTCTTCCTCACAGGGACCAGGTTTGAGACCCATGTTGAGTGCTTGATTGGTTTGATAATGCCACCATCTCCAAGTTTTGCCAATTCTTCCTGCATTTTTGGTTCCAATGTTAGATTAATGGGTCTTTGCTTCTGTCTAAATGGCTTTGCATCCAACCTCAATGGTATTTCATGCTGAAACAAATCTTCCCTATATGCTTTTAGATCTTCATAAGACCATGCAAACACATGTTTATATTTCCTTAATAATGCTATCAACATTCTTCTAATTGTCGAGCTTATTTTCTTCCCTATGTACACCTTTCTTGGTGCCATCTCAGTTCCCAAGTTGATCTCTTCAATATCCTCCTTCTTGATTGGTGTTTGCTTCATGAGGGACCGATCACTTCCATCATACACTCTCTCCAATGCCACTAGCCCCTTAGGAAGCTTATTTGTCTTAAGCTATAAGATCTCCTTCTTGAATACTGTTTGCTTCCCATCTACTTCCTCAACAAAGGCATTGAAGTCAATTTCTTGGGCTTCATATTGATCTATACAGTGAAGAAATTCAAAAGGTCAGTATCATCATTAAAAACCTACCAACTATATATGTTATCAGGCATGACATACCTTGTTTTGAACTCAATTTGTGATACTCCAGCCAGTATAATATCATCTCTTTTTAGCACCACATTTGCTAAAAAGTTTGCCATTATGTTCTTTGATCTATCAATCCACTCAATTGAGAAGGCATCAAACAACTCAATTGTATCCCATACATCATTCCTATATTGCTTTAATCTCTTATGTTTTGTTGCATACTTTGATTTAACTTGTGCAACAACTAATTCAGAATCCCCTAAAATAGCTAGTAGCTTGATTTTATGTTTTATAGCTATATTCAAACCTGTTAATAAAGCTTCATATTCTGCCACGTTGTTTGTACATTCAAATGCTAGCAAAAATGAATACTTAAATGTAGTGCCTTCAAGTGAAACAAATACTATTCTTGCTCCATTACCTTCTTGGCTACATGCTCCATCAAAGTACATTTTCCATACACCATTGCAGTTTTGTGCAACATGCTTTTCAATTGGATCAACATTGACTAATTCTCGCTAGGTTGTTACTATCTTAAAATTGCCAAGATCCACATCACAAAAATAATTGATTTGATTTTGAGGTACACAATCAACAACTTGGTTCATCCTTGGTTCCCTGCATAATTTAACTTCTTGACCATTCACTAGAATTTTTGCATAAGATAGATCAAACTAGACATTTCCCCCAACCGTTATCGTCCATTGTCCTGATAGAAGCATCCCAAACTAAGGAGGGATTTCAATTACTATTATATTGATATTATAAGCCACCTGAGGATAAGTAGCTAGTTTGACTTCAACATCTTTCATTATACCCACCACAGGAATAGGTCAGTTATCCATTGCATAGCACTTGCCTCCATTAGTATCCACCTACATGCCAAGTTGTTTCATAACTCTTACTGGCATAATATTTATGGCAGCGCTAGAGTCTATCATGCAATTCCTCAACAATTTGTTATTTATGAGTAATGCAGTGAAAAAAGGATCAAATTGTGGGCGATTTAATAATGCATTATTAAGGCACACTTATGGAATATTCATTTTCTCTTGCTTATTAATAGTTTTAGTAGCCATATTACTTTCAGAATTTACATGTTTTTCATTACCATTTGTTATTAATTGAACTGCACTATCCCTATATTCCTTAATTTTCATCATCTCAAGTAATGGAATAGGCATCTTTACCTAAGATAAAGCCTGAGTGAAGTCAAAAGAAGAACCCTCTGCCTTAATCATTTTCTTTTGTTCTAATGTTTCTCCTTTGTTCTCTTCTTTTTCTCTTTTACTTGACTGATCAGTCTTTTGCATTTCTTTGTGTAATTCTTTTACTTCCTCCTTTTGGACAGGTTTCTGTTCGCTTTTATCATGTTGTTTGTTTTCTATTTTCTTCGAAATTCCTTGTGTCACTTTTTGATCCTTCCTAAATATTCCCTTGGGGACACCTTCCTTCTCATTCACTATCCTATTTCTCAACTAGTACTTACTCTTCGCTTCTTCAACTGCAGTAATGGTCAATCTCTCTATCTCCTCTTTGGTGAGTTTCCTCATACTACACTAAGTAGGCATCTCAATAGAATGTGGTTCAGTATAATCTTCTTTAGAGTTAGAAAGAACCTGCTGTTCAGCCATGTGGACATTGTACCTTTGATTTGAAACATCATACTCATAACCTTCATCCTCTTAAGATGAGTACCTCTCCTCGACACAGTGAAAAGTATTTGAAGTCAAATACATTGTGTGATCTTCTCCACCGTTCCCCATTAACATTCCTTCTTCTTGCATTCTTTGGGATACAACACAATAATCTAGGGAATGTGGCTTATCACAAATTTCACAGAAATAATTGTTATTAACCATATATGTTCCTTTCTTCCTTAATGGATCAGGAGTTTCTTTGTTTCTAGGCCTATCCATTACAGGTTTTCCATCTTTCTAGTTTGTATTATAGGGCATGTCATGTAACCTAGGCCTTTCATTTCTGTATGTGTTCTCCTGTTTGTATTGGTAATTATTGGTTTATTGAGGAACCCTAGGGTTGTCTCTTTTACTGATTATCCCAATAGCCTTCCTATTGTTTCCAATTGTTAATGCCATCTTTTGGGCTTCAACTAAGTCTCTTGGGAACCTATTTCTCAATTCATACCGTGTTTTAGGATCAAACACATTCAAATAAACACTCAATGCTATAGAATCTGGAAACTTTGATCCAGGAGGTATTTTATTTTGCAATTTGTTAAATCTCCAGTTAAAATCATAAATTGAGTCATTCTGGTTTTTCTGAATCTGCATTAATTCATGAAGAGCAACATCTGGTGCACTTAGATTCCCATATTGCTCAAGGAATCGATTCTGAAATTCTTGGACAAAATTGATAAAAGTTGTTGGTAAGCTGTTGAACCAATCCCTAGCTTCTTTAGTAAGCGACATCATGAATAACCTCATGTGTAAATCTTCATATGGCACATCCAAGTCTTGGATGAAAGCATTGAAACTTCTTAAATGATCTTCAACAGTAATCGCACTACTCCATGTAAACTTCGGAACAAGACTTCTCCAACTGCCATCCATTGGGTAAGGGCATAATTGAAACCCTCCCAGGTTGAATTGTCTGATCATTGTTGTGTATTGATGGGGGGGAGGGTTAGGTGGGTACTGATACTGGTGCATTAGATTATTGTATTGTGTATTATGATGAGGCATATAATGCTGACCATGGGGTGGTTGTGTATATTGTGAGGGAATATGCGGTGGATGATTTGGTTGTTTGTATTGATTCCCTATCTGATTGTGAGGGGCCTTTGATGGGTCAGAAGGCCTTGCACCATTATTGCCCTGCTTATGAGGTGGTACATATTTTGGGCAACCAACTATCTGAGCAGTAATTTGAGCCTTTTGCAATTTGAAATCCCTCATTTCTTGTATCATTTGGGCTTTCTCCTATTCAGCTTTTAGCTCTTCTAGCTCCTTCTTTTGTAACTCAAACCATGCTTTTACTTCTTCATGAGTTAAAGATTCATAATTTTCTTGAGGAATCACATGATCATCGAACTCATTTTTGTTACCCTCCATTCCTTGTTCGCATGCTTGTTGATATATGAGTCCTTCTGCTTCGAGTCTAGCATCAAACTCTGGTTGTTTCTAAGGATTATAAAAAGGATTTATTTGTTCTTCTGGGGTACAAGGTTTTGCACTTGAATTATCTCTCCATGTATCATATCGGTCATATGTTTCACAATATGGTCTCAATGCTTTGTCTTTGTTCATCATGCACATGTCCTCATTTATCCTTTTACCTTTATCAACATTGTCATCCTTGTGTGTCCACTTACTATTGCCAGCAGGACCCCAAGTATGACCTCCCCTATATTGAGATCTTCTTCCATTCATCTTGAAATGTTTTTATCAGAGTCGCCACTCACTTTCTTAAAAGTGAAAAAATGTTTGTTATTTCCTATTCCCAACGGAGTCTATGTAAGATTTCTGACTCTATGACTAAGGCCCTGATTCTAAGTTGATTCCCCAGTAGAGTCGCTAATTTGTTACCTCTCAAAAACGCAGGCAAAATGCCTCAAGAGGTTGCCAATCTCTTTATACGTTTCAGGGTAACAGACAAGGTCAAATGGCTTAGACCTTCTACTTTTTAGGTGTTGCTAGCCCTAGGAAGGTGTACCTATATGAGTGGGGTAGACTTAACTTGTGCTTATCTCTTTTAAAAAAAATTTCCCACAATGGCAGATGGGAGTGGACAAATGAAGCTTGATTTGGTATAAATTGTATAGCAATATTAAAACTATAACCTAATATGTTTAGTTAACAGATGTAAAAAATGAATGAAATCAAATGATGAAAATGTAGAGACTAGTGCCTTATTGGGTATGTGGAGTCAAGAGAAATCTAAAATGAGTACTTCTTTCTGGAAAATATTCAAGTTGTTCAGCATATAATTTAGTCTATAACTTGTATAAACATGCTAGGTTATGACTACCAAGTTCTCCTTAATGATCCAAATGACATTCTCTAATTACTATGATCAACTAAAAGGATTTAATCTTTTGAAAGAATCAATCAATCCACCATACAGATACAACAAATGTGCATTGATAAACCAAATATAAACTTGTTATATCAATTTAAATAACCAGAAAACACCAACTTGGAGACAACTTCAATAATACTTTCAATGAACACAAATAAACAATTGATACCAGAAATATTGCACCACATTAACTGATTTCCATTGATATCTCCAAAATCTTAAGCATACATCATAGTCTCATATTCGTAAAACATTGTATTCTACTATATTTTCCTATTCTATCTTCAATCTCTGATATTCTATCTCTATCTATTTCGCTACCGAAACAAATATTTATACATCAAATACTCGAAAGGACACGTCCTTTCAAAAATGTCATATGTTTACATAACAAATATATTAAAAGATAATCAAGCTCTGTTTAGCCATAAATGAGTTTTAGAAAGGTGATCCAAATAATCTCGGCGTTCGTGCGTATCTGCATCTCCAACTGTGTTTTGGATTGAGATCTCCATCTTTATCATCTTCTCATTTTGCTCGCTCACCTCCTCCAATGTCATGTTTTCAGCAGTAGCAACCTTCAGGATTTCATGTAGTATCGACTCATTCTCACCTTTCCATTCGATTACTTCCTTTAGTTCTCCTCTATCATCAGAGAATGTAGTCAATGTTTTCTTAGTAGCATTTGTCAATCCCTATGCATGCCCTTGCAATTCTTCATAAAAGTTTTGATGTCTATTTCTAAAATGATTTGCAGCTTCAATTGCTACACTATGAGAAACATCTCTCTGGTTCACTTCTTGAGACTTCTCCATAATTCGTTCATTCATCCTTTCATGTTATTTTAATGCAGCAAGCATATGTGAATATTTTCCCCAGAGTTTATTCAACCAAGATGTTAAACTGGCCTATCTTTTCTTGATTATTGCCACAAGTGCATCATATTTTCCTTGGGAGTAAGCACTTGATCCTTCCCAATGATCTTTTGACTGAGAGATTTCACCTTGGGTAAGCAACTTGGGTGCCTTCATAGTAACACCTAAACAGAAGTCTTTTAGGCCAATCATTTTCTCCTCAACGCTTTACTTTCGGTGTTTTGTTTTGTACATCTCTCTCTCCTTAATCAACATCTTAATTTGTGCTTTGTTTAGTTTTGCAACATTAATTCCAATTTTTGTGGTAGCCACAGGATCAGCTTCTCCAACTTTTAAATTCATGACATGCTCGAATGCCTTTTCAGTATCAATAAGTATTGATTTCCTATGGGGTGGATATAAGGCCCAAATCATTAATGATCCTTCATCTGTATTGTATTTGGATCCGTATCTGTTTCTAATGCAACACTGCCAGATCTAGCTTATTGTGCAGCAGCATTCATCCTTTAAACTATCAAAATGATCTGAGGGAGTGCAGGATCTAGCTTAGGAAAGATCATGACGCAAGCAATTTCCAACATTTTTCTCTCCCACCTTTTAGGGGGTCATTTTCATCGTCTCTCCATCCTACCGCACCAGTTCAATTCAGTGATTTGCTCTTCGTTTCCCTCCCCAGTGCTTATTATCAACCTTTCCATACGGTGCCATGCTTTAATACAAAGAAATGCTTTAAGGTGGGTGAATTAACAAATTCATCATCCCGATTAATGATCTACATTTATGGCCTTGCATCTAAGCTGTCTCTTAATTATGCTCAGCTCTGGTTTGGGAAAATGGTGTTGGGTTGGCAGAATCTAGGAATTACTTGCTTGGTTGACTTTGTAATAGTATCCTTGGATTGGCTTTATCCCCAGACAACAACTTGCATCAACCTTTATTATACCTTTCAACCACCATCTCTTCTTCTTCCTCATCCAAATTCCAGATCATATCATCAAAGTGATAGGGCACATGCTAATATCCTCCAAAGTTTATCTTCATTTTAGCAGAGTTAATATACCATTCTGGGTCCAAGATCTTTCTGGGTGGTCCTCTCTTCATATTGTACTGCAACAATTTATCAAGGATCAAATTGTATCCTTCCTTGGCCAACACAGTGAAACCACCAAAGCATAATGTACTAGGCATGAAGGCCTGTTTCCCAAAGGAACTAAGATTCATAACACTAGAATAATCCATCACATTAAGACTAATCTCAATGCAAATTCTGTTTTGCGGTGTTTTTGTAAAATAAAGGGGCATCTTCAAAGACCATAGAGATTCTAATCATGGTGGCTCCCTCCAAACAATGCCAAATCTCCCAATTCGCCGTCAATTGGCCCATTGAAATCCTTTGGCCGAAGAAATCTCTTTATCTCTTCGAATAATGAATAATCACAAGGATGATTATATAATTTGTACAATGTTTTCACAAAATATTCTTCAAAATGAATAAAACTAGCATTGGAAAACCTACTATCCCAAACAACAGTCCACAATTGAATAGGTAATGTTGCACCTTCTTTATTAAACTGAGAAATCCTCATCTCCAGAGGCCATAGTCCTAACTCTTGTCCAAAATATAACACCATATGCATCAATAATGAATAATTCCTAAGATGAAAGGTAGATGATCCACTTTTTATTACCATCAATCCTGGTCGAGAAGCCACATAAAGGAAATGTCTTGAGGGCATGAAAGTCAAATGGCCTAAAATTGTGGTATTGGGATGTCTGGCAGAATTAGCATTGGCACAATTGATATATACTCCGGGACATCCATTCCCAATACCTGGCCAACTGAGAAGTAGGTGTATTTCATATAAGGTTTAAATAGGTCCACATGATAAGGAGGTCCATCACTATCCTATAAAGGAACTAGTTTGACACCTTGTTTAATCCTGTGAATTGGCAGCCTCCAACCCTTATAAATCATGTCCATTCTTGAGAAATCCTTCTCCAATTCTTCACATATGATCTCTTCATTGTAGAACCCTTCCAAATTAAAAACCTCCCCTATTGCCTCTTTTGACCGATGTGTGGTTTTACGGAATGAGGTCACATATTGCGCGGCGAGGTCCATGGCAGATGGCTTCGCGGTTTTGGTCACGCATTTTACGATACATTGGGGCGCACGGTTTCAAATTTAAAACTGCCATGGATTATGGTTCAAAATGGTTCTTAGATGATAGTAGAAAATTGAACCAAATTCCATATACACTGTTTGAGGTCAAACATCCCTTTTGAATTTACATTTATCATCCCATGTTTTATCTGTTTCTACCCTAAAATTCATTAGATTAAAATTAAGCTTTAAGGTCAGGAGCCCGGTGGTTAGATGCGATGGGATGCTGATTCAATCTTCGTTCTATGCCCTCATGTTCCATTTCAGTTTTTTGTTTCTTTCCCTTAGGTTGACTTCTTTCACCATGTTTTCTACTTTTTAATTTTCCTGAGCTAGGGGACTCCATTCTTCAAAGTTACAGAAGTTAAAATTTGAGGAGCTAAGGTGCAATCACTTACTGTATTCTACTTGAGATCTTCAAACTAGAAGGATGCCCTAGTTCTTCGTTCGCCTTGCTGATTCTTCTGCTATCAATTCAACACTAATGCTTTCAATTGAATTCTCCCTGTTATGTTTCATCGCGCCATTAATGTGTCAGTTGAAGCACAAGTGAAGTCTTTTTTCAAAACTCATACTGTCACATCAAATGTACTGTCGATGAGACATTTTCAAATCTGGGGCGATAACCTTTTTCAACGTTCATTAAACCTTTCGCCGAAACATCCTATAGTCTCCCTGAAACTTCGAGGTCTTACCGATTATTAAAACTGTACATCACTCTAATGTCCCGCAGTCTCATCGACATTTGGGGTCTCATCGATAGTTATCGCTTTAGTCTTATGTATCACTGTGACAATTCTGAGTCAGGGAGATGTTCCATAGATTACATTGTGTCTTACCGAGATACACCCCGTGGTATTTTTCTGGTCGCTGAGACACAATCACATTTTCACCGATGAAACCATACTTCAACGTGACTTTCATATTTCTCGCCGATGAAATTAGTCTCACCGATGAAGTAAGTTCTATCGGTAAGACTTTGAAATTCGAAAAGACTCCTACCGATGTTAATTGTCTTTCCAAACTTGTTATTCCAATATGCTCTGTTCAGCGAGACTCTTCCCAAAGCACCTCATCGGTATGACTTTAATAATCGGAGGAACTTATGTCGATAACCTTTCTTTCACCAATGTATATCTTTATCGGTGTGACTTATGGGTCGGCAGGACTACATGACTTCATCTCAATAGTCCTTTGATAGAATCCCTTTGCGCTTCATCAGCAAGACTTGATGCTTTCAGTAAGACTTCACTCCGATGACTTTTAGTTTGTCTGAAATGTTTCCTCATGCACCGATCGGTAAGACATATATGAGTTCGCTGTGACTCATTTCGATGGTAAATTTTTTGCCGATATGATCTTTCTTTCACCGAGACAATGAATTTTGTCCCACTGATAGGTGCTTGCAAATGAAATATTCAGTATGACATTCCTACACTCTTGTCGATAGACTACAAAAGATACACATTAGTAAGGATGCTTTGTGGATCGGGGAGACCCTTACCATCTCTTTCCGATATGAATTATATTGTAAAATATTAAGGACTAGATGGATTCTATAGGACCACATCACAAGATATGGGCAAAATGTTATGAAAATAGGATTTTTGTGTTTATGGTGAGGACCATTTTGTAAACTCATGTGTATAAATAACTATAAAATTTTCAATTTTTTACAATTCTAATAGGTTTTTGACATAACACTTCCACTCACTTATTCTTTCTCAAGACAATATCATCCTTCCTCTTTATATTTTTGATCCTCCTCCTTGTCCCCATCATTGGGACAGCTAGTGCATGTTCATGGCCACTCATTCATTCAATCTCTAAGGCTTCTATCTTTTCCTCATTTCCTTCAAGTCCTTCAACACAACCTCAAGCTTTTCCATAAGCCTATTGTTGCCTTAACTTTCTCTTCATCCTCACTTTTATTATCCACCCTTTCATGATTATGACCACTCCTATCATATTATAAGACATTCATACCCACTTGTATTACCCTTATAACTTTCATCAATATGTCTTATCTTTCTTTTACATCTATTATAATAGCCTTTGTTGCTCCTCTCCTTAGAGGTGCCTTGTTGTCCTAATTTTTCCTTTCTTACTTTTTCAACTATCCTAGAACTAACCCTCTTTGATAAAGGCATACACACCCACACACAAACACTACCCTATTTTAATTCAAATGATATTTAAACCAAGGACAATGTACTCCTTCCCAAAGTTGTATCTTGTTTTTATACCAATTGATTGTATTTTCCTACTACTTAGAGTGTATCAACCCTCAATTCTACTCCTTGTGGCCAAGCTTAGTAGGATCTTGATAATTATACAGGTTATGATATATCCATTCAAACCAATTTTTTAGTCCCACACCAAAAAATATAGTTTGTACAAGTAAATTTGTGCACACCAATTCAACCTCACTAGTCACTAAAATTTATCCAACTCAACCTACATGCTCAACCCTACTACTATAATAAAATGATTCACACACGTATATACATGTAAACTTTCCATGACATAAGAAAAATAGACACCACCAATACAAGAACACAAAGAGGCATTAACAATAGGAAATAAAACCCAAATCACACATAGCCACTAGCACCTAACATCTAAGATCATATAGCCACTGAAATAACATTCTTTCATTAATATAAATGAGAATACAAATTTCAAAAATTACTTTACTAGTTACCATACAAATGATGGGATTAAAAATCCCATCCTCATGGAAATAATGATATATTATTCTACCAATATGGATTTCATTCACAACTTGAACCTTCATTCACTTGTCAACAACACATTGCTCTCATTGATAGCTAGATTCCTCCTCTTTCATACAACTTCTTGGTCTTCATGATATTATGCACTTGAAACCCCTTTCCTCAATAATTTCTACTACCTTCCAACCACAAGGCCACTATAACCCCTTTTTCTAATTAAAAACATATTACATCTACTTGGACTTGTGATCTTCCCAACATAGGAATATATGATTCCCTTCATTCTTGGAAACTTCTTCCTTATTGCACTTACCGCTATTTTTTTCTCTATTTCTTAGATCTTCAACTCAACCTTGAAATGCACTCCTCTTTATTATACACCCCTATACATTCCTTTCCATGTTGGCATATTTCACATATTTTAGTAAACTCTATCTTCTTCCTTTCAACACAACAAACTTCTATCAATTCCCTTTGTGCTCTTATTGTTGTTTACTTGCAACTAGAAACAAAATTTTCAAAAAATTTGGTTGGTAACTTCCTTAAGATTTCCCTTTTTACAAAGAATTGTTCTCATCTCTCTTTCCATGTACAACTTTCTTTTTACTTTGTCTTCTTCCTTAAACCACTCTCCTCAAAAACTTCTCTCTAATTCTCCTAGTACCTCTCTCATTCCAAGGATTCATATTTTCTCAGTTTTTCCTCATGCCTTTCTAACCATCCTACTACATACAAATAAAAATGGCTCCTTTAGATAATTTTCTTCTCCACACCCCATGTACACCTCCGAAATTGAGCATTTTTTCCATCTCCCTACTTGATTGCCCAAAATGCTTGCACACTAATGTGAGTCGCCTCCCATTGGACTCCATATCATCCTTGGATTTTGTGTATCCTCCCCACATATTTCAAGCATCATAAATGTAGCTATAGATTGATGGAAATGATTCAAAAAACCATTTGGGACAACTCCATCCTTCAAACAATCCTATCAAAATAGATGCACTTCCTCTTTAAATCCATAATATTGCTAATTTGAGTGTCAAGGTTTGCAATAAGTATTGGATGAACCAACCTCTAACCAATCTCTTTGGGATCTCATGGATTCTTTTTTTTTATAATCAAGGGATCCATTAATTTTTCCAACATGGCACAAATGAACTTTCCTTGACTCCTTCATTCACTCAATGCTCATAAGAGATCTCCAATCACCTAACTAGCCCCAAAAATGACCAAACATCTTTGTACCTCCCTTTACTGAACATAAATGTGATCAATGTTTGTTTGAATGAATCTTTCTACCAATAGTCATAAAAAACCTTAAAGTTTCAATCTAGCAATAAAAGAACATTCAAACTTTATTGACTACTCGAGTGATGCCCCCCATCAATTTATGAGTCCAATATTTATTCTTCCACATTATCATATTATAAAGGAAAATAATATATCCTTTATGACATAATACAAAAATATTGTCTATAATAGAAAGAACTTGTTGAAAAAAATAAGTGCATGAATTCGTTGAGATCAATTCCTAACTACCTATAAATATTTGCACAAATTATGTTCCCTACGAAACAAACCCTACTATAGGACAAAACACCAAATCTCAATAGAGCTTTAAATGCTTCTACAACTATGAAAATGTTGAGAGTAAATAGTAATGCCCATAATGTAAATGTCTAAATATAATTTTAGAGTTATATACACAAGAAATAATATTGCATACAACTAGACAAGAATGTTTGTATTATATATCCATACAAAGTACAATCTTCAACATTAGGAAGTCTTACATGGTAACATTTATTGAGCATAGTAGATACACTCATAGAGTATGTCTATATATATGCATGCCAATATTTCAAACTTGTTACTTCAGATCACATCATATTATATTATCATATTTGTAATTATTCACAATAAGAGAAATTGTAACGTACAAACTTGATGTTTTAGTTTCTAGTCAACAATGAATTGTACGATATGTTGAACATGGGGATTTCATTTTAGTAAAGGTTAAGTTTTAAAACTTTAAAAATAAGCTTTTGTTCCTATCATGGTGATTGTTTGTCTTTGCTATCATAGCTTTGTGCTACTAATGTAACTTGATTATGATTTTGATCTTCTTTTGTTGTATATGTTGCAGATATTTTTTGCAACTATTTTATTGTAAATATTATAATTATAATTTTCTCTTAATTTTGATTGTCCAAATCTTTTGGCAGCTTATTCTTATCAATTGCAAATGTTTTCTACAATTACAAAAGGTTTTTTTAATGAAGGATGATACTTTTATGTATAAACATTTTTGGAGTGAGTTTATTTAGAGTAAAGAAGTAGTAAATTTATTTGAAGCGAGTAAGAGTAATTTTTTTAATGCATTTTTAATCTAAAATTGAAGGGGGTGTTTTTCAAAGATTAAATTTAAGACATTTATATTAATTTTAGCTGACATTAGTGTAGACACCTAAATTTGTACCTTGATTTATCCAAATTTATCCCCTTTCGTATAAGCATCCCCTTATTTGCATTAATTAAGTAATATTGCTATTATTTAATTAATATAATTAATTCATGCCAAATTCTGAAGGTATTTAATTAATAAATAAATACCTTATCTCTTTAATCCTCCTTTTCATCAATTTAATTAAATAAAATCATTTATTTAATTCTCTTCATATCACATCCTCCATCATTTTTATCTAATCCTAATCCATCTTCTAATCTCATCATTAGAATGTGCATATGCCTAATCTTGATTAGGATGTGTCACATCCTCCAAATTTTGCAAGTTAGCCTCTAATCTCTCTTAGCCACCTAACCCTCCTCTAATCCTTCACTAACTAGCCTAATCAACCTCTCAAAGAATTTTTAATTTCTTTTATCCTTCTAAGGAATATTAAATTCATTTTTCTCTTCCCCATGTGATCTTTGACTTGTCACATCAAGTCACATGTGAAACTAACTTTCCTTTAACATGTCATTAATTAGTCTAATCAAGTTCTTACACAACCTTAATCACTTAATTGAGTCAACCCTATTAAATGTTTTCTCCTTTTGAGAGGCACTCCATTCCCCATGTGAATTTTTAATTCACATTTAGGGGAGAGGGCCCAATAGTCATGCAAGGTCCAATAGTCGTGCACCAATCGTACATATAATACCCAATAGTCGTTTATATAATGTTCAATAGTTGTGATTTGACTACCCATAATTAAACAAAATGTATGCTTTTGATCTAAAAAGCAACCAATCATGTGATACCACATCAGCGCTCAACTACTCATGATGTAATGCACGAGAATTGGTCTCACTATTTTTTGGGGCCTTTTTCGACACCTTGACAAAGCATCACTGATGTGGCATCATATTTGATGATGCCCTAGTTATAAACAGAGAACTTGCCAAATAAGCCGCTGTAAAAAATTGGGAGTGATTTGAAATTTTGACGTAGGATAATTAGAAGCGCGAAGTTAGGGTGCACGACTACTGGGCCCTCTCCCCTAATCCCCCAATGCATTTCTTAGAATTTAAAATTCCTTCTCTCATCCCCATGAGAATATTTGAGGAATTTTTAATTCCCCACATGTCCTATCACCCACATGGGGACAAGGACCTCCTTTATGAGGAGATCTTGTCCAATCCCAATGTACTATATAGTACCTCCATGTCATGTACTCTCTTTCCACCTCATGTCCACATCACCTTTTTTGAGCCATTTCACATACCACATGTTAAGATGTGAGGGCTTGTGAGTTCTCAACTCACCTTAACCCTACATCTTGATCTTGGTGGCTCAATATCAATCGTCCATTTCCCTAGAGAATTCCAAAATATCTATAAATACCCCCTCTTTTCTCTCATTTTAGGAGAGATCATTAATAGTAGTCAAACTCTTGCAAAAATATTTCTCAAACCATACTCCATTTTTGCATTTTCATCCACTTTCACTCATTTTCCATCCTCATTCCACCTTATAGCTTGCATCTCTTTCCATCCAAAGAGCATACAACACCAAAGATCGAAGGGCCGGCCTAAGGATCGATTCAAGACAAGGTAAAAAGTTCCATTTTATTTTGTATTGAATCCAACTAGGCTAATCTTGAGGTGTAGAGTGTTTTTAGTGTTATTTGCTCTCTTTTATTTGTTGTTTGTTTTCTAACACTTAAATTCGCCCTATCACATTTCTGGTACGCTCGGTGGGACCCACAAACAGGTCTCTTACTTTCACATTTGTTTTTTTTTACTTTTTGCAAGTATAGGTTACAGAGGGGCGGACCCGACCTACAGAGGGGTGGATTTGACCTTCCTGGGGCTGACCTGACCTGACAGACAAGCGAACCTACCCTTCACAGGTGGACCTGACCTTTCCCAGGGGCGGACCTGCCCTCCACAGGCCTCAGAAGTTTTTTTGACAAACTTTTCACGAACGGCCGGACTTGACCTGCAGACAGCCAAATTTTCCATGTAGATAGCTGAACCTAACCTCTACTCAGCCGGATTTTCCCTAGATAGTTTTTTCCATAAGGTAAAATTTCACTTTTTAGCAATCTTTTTGGTTGTTTTAAGGGTTTTTAACCCCTAATTTAGGAACATAGTTTAACTAGGAGGTTTCAATCAACCTTGTTTGTCGTGTTTGTGGGTAAGCTATTTGACGTATCCAATCCCCTTGCGCCATTCAGTGATCCTGGGTGATGAGAAATTGTAGCTTACCACATCCTTTTAGTCCACGTCTTTTATTTTTCTTAGCGGGACCTACTTGGGGATTTCATCACCCCAAGGGACGATTCCAACCATGCGTACTAGTGGGGTATATAAAGGGGGGAGAGCGAAAGTTGTGCCTCAATCTAACCATGTTGTAATTGGCGAAGCATCGGGATGATGTGAAGAGTTGGTTCTAGCCTTTAAGGTTTCTGACTCACGCTTGTAACGGGTCAGTGTTCATGGTTAGGGCCTCACGTACCGGGTGTATATCGAGGACTCTCTAGTAACCATGTTCATCCTAGATTAGAAGACTTTGTTGGCCTTACCCTCTCTACTAGACTTAGGCTTGTGATTGTCTGAATTGTCTTCTTTGTGTGAAACCAATGATTGTCTGATTTATTTCACTTAGCCATATCCTTTTCATTGATGATTGTTGTGTTTTGAGTCCTTTGCCTTAGTCTTTTTGTCAAAAGTCAAGTTAAACCTGCAGACAATCGGACTTGACCTACAGACAGTCGGACCTGACCTCTGCACAGCCGGATTTTCCCTCTATAAAAATTTTTGCTCCTTGGGCGGACCTGACCCATCCAAGGGCGGATCTAACCCTTGACCCACCCCTTTGAGGCATGTTTTGGCAAAGATTGACCATCTTTTATTCCTTGGGCAGACCTGTCCTTCACAGGGGCGGATCTGACCTATAAACTAGTCCTTTTTGAGCCTGTTTTAACAAAATTTGACCAACTTTTTCTCCTTGGGTGGACCTGACCTTTGAACCACCCCTTCTAGGCCCGTTTTGATAAAATTTGACCAACTTTTTCTCCTTGGGCTGACCTGACCCATCCAGGGGCGGACCTGACCTTTGACCCACCCCTTTCAAGCATGTTTTGATAAAATTTGACCAACTTTTGCTCCTTGGGCGGACCTGACCCATCCAGGGGTGGACCTGACCTTTGACCCACCCCTTTCAGGCCTGTTTTAACAAAATTTGACCAAATTTTTCTCCTTGGGTGGACCTGACCCATCTAGGGGTGGACCTGCCCTCCACAATCTCAAGAAAGTGTTTTAGGCAAGTTCTTCACAGATAGCTAGATTTTCCCTGACAGACAATCGAATTTTCCCTAACAAACAGTTGGATTTTCCCTGATAGACAGCCATATATGCCCTGCCATTTGCACACCATTTTCCCATTTTCCTCTGTTCAAGTGCCAATCTTCTCGATTTTTTGTGCTCTTTCCAATGACATATACCACTTCATACTTTCGAGAAGTTTCCTAGGGCCTCTTTTCCTTCCCCATTTGACTTCTCGAGGGGGCATACCCTACCATTCTCTCTCAATCTTCCATCATAAACCTTCCCTTGCGAGACCGAGGCATCCCCTCTAGACAACCATATATGCCCTCCTCTGGAGCCTTACCCTCCCTCCTCCAGAGCCATACCTTCCCTCCTCAACAATCCCGATCAATCATTTACTCATTTTGAGTAATGTTTCAACTATTCCAAACCTTCATCTTCTCATTTCGAAAATCATTCATCTGTTGTGAGTAGTCGTTTACTCGTTCCGAGTAGTTGTTCATCTATTCCGATCAATTGTTTACTCATTTTGAGTACTGATTCATCCATTTCTATCATCCATTTCTCTAATCAAATCATCGTTTTCCCCATCCAAATCCCCTGAACTTCATCTCAGGTTATTATCCAAATTGACCTAAGTGTCTGATCTGATTGTCATCATTAACATCCTCTTAGGATTGTCATCTGTCCTAAGTTAATCATCATCATCGGCCCAATCAATCCATTTTCAATCTCAAAGTGGATTTGGTGTCATAATCATCGATTTATCCTTTAATCTGATCAATCGGTATCCTAAGTCACCTAGGGTAATCTCTAAACGGGGTTTGTAGTCCCTTTTGTCATCCTATCCAATCAATCATTTGATCTTATCAATCACTGATCAATATTATCCAATCCAATCCAATCACATCCCTATCCAATCACCTTCAACCCAATCAATCTACTTCCATCTCGAAGTAGATTCGGTGTCGTAATCATCCTTTGATAATCAAATCCAATTGTTAGAATCAATCCCATCACATCATCCAATCATCCTAATCTGAACTTTAGTCCAATCTTGATCTGAGCTTGACCTAAATCCCGATTTGAGCTTTAGTCTGTTCCCATCCAAAATCTTTGATCCATCCTCTTTATCCTTTCATCATCATGAATTCTTATCCTCCATCAATAGTGGTCAAGGGAAACCCTAATTACGTCGACAACAATAATGAACGTCTTGTCGATCAAGAAGAATGTGACATAGATCCCCTTGACACTATCATTGCTAGTAATTTTTCTCCACCCGCTTTACAAAATCCAATCATCCCTTCGAGTTATCCTGTTATGTCTTCATCCATGCCTAATCATACTCCCTATGCTACCTGTGACAAGGGATACCCATCATATCCATCATATCCTTCATCTACATCATCCTCTTATCCTAGTCTGCCATCACAATACCCCTATCCTAATCCCCCGTCCACATCCTCCTATCTCAATCCTTCATCCGCATATACCCACTACCCCAACCTTCCATAACAATCTACTCACCCTAATCCTATATTCACACCTTCCTATCCTAGTCCAACATCCACACCAACCTATCCTAATCTAACATCCACATCTGCTTATCCTAATCCGACATCTGCAGTTCCCTATCTCCATCTGCCACCTTAATCTCCCTATCCTAATCCACCATCCCAATACCCTTACTACAATCCACCACTTGCATCCTTGTGTCCTAATTCACCATACCAATACCCCTATCTTAACCCTTCATCTAATCTTCATCCTCCATCTATTCCCAGTCTTCCATCCAATCCCATTCCCCCATCTAATCCTTGTCCACCAATCCCTAGTCCTAATCCCCCACTAATCCATAATCCCTCATCCACTCCTACCACACCATCTCAGCCTAGAGTATGCAAGTCTCTCATTTCAGAAGTTCTCCAAGGACTTATAACAAAGAATACATTGCCCACTCCACACCTTGAAGTTGTGGAATCGTGCCATCCCAACCCATCATCCATGATCATTAGTGACGAGGCCCTTCTCCACCCAACACCTATCATTGATGATACCACCCCTTGCACCACTCAAACCATTGAAACCATCACATCCTCTAAATCCATTGAGCCCCCATCTCCTACCATCACATCTATAAAATCTATTGAACACCCACTTCCTACTCCAAGAGTCGTCGAACCCATCGACGACACCCAAATCCAATCCACTTCTCCCACTCCTAGTGTCACTAAAATCCATTCCAATGACTACATCAAATCCTCCATCCTTCCATCTCCCCAACTTGAAGAGTCTCTCCAACACTCTATCATCTTACCATCCACACAAGATGAGTCATGCCAAGAGTCTAATACAAAGCATGCCAACATATCCCCTTCTCCAGATCAAGATCATACCATCCCATCTAGTTCATCTCAAGATCACAGTCCCCCATCCATTCCATTCCATGATCCCCTTGTCATTCAAGATTCCACCGCTCCATCTCCATCGCATGAGCCTGCTACCGCAAATCTAGATCCTATCATATCCCTTGATCCCTCTCCTAATACCACCCATCCAAATGTTGCTACCCCATCATCTCCCTCTCATGATCCCCCATCATTGTCTAAAACTGCTATCCCCACACTGCTTGCATATCCCCTTGGTACTCTCACATTCTTCCATGGTGGCCTCCTCACAGAAGAAAAGCACAGTGCATATACCACCCATCATCCTCCACCTAATAATGGAATCGCATCATGTTTTCAAAATAACACAAATCCTATCATAGATCGCATGCTCAAGAAAATGAACTATCAAGGAAAAGGTTTAGGCCTTCATGAGCAAGGTATTTTAGAGCCCATCTAGGTCAAAGAACAAATTGTATGCAAGGTCTTGGACCTATTTCCCAAAACTCACAATCTAAAGATGTTGGTACAACCTCTAGACGTCCTCCATGAACCTTTTCCAAAAGACATGTTGGCTCTTCCCATCGCTCCACTAGATCATATGTTGCCATCCCTCCTCCTCTATCGTATCACCTTAAAACAACCGTCCATATTCCTCCTTCATCTACTCCATCCATTTTGGGTCCTTACATCCCTCCATCCACCAGCTCCCATCCTCCATCCACTCCATCCATCTTGGGTTCTTATGTCCCTCCACCCACTTTGTCTGCTTTGGTTCCATATACCCCAAGATCAGCTCCTCCATCTCATCCTTTCACCCATCCAACACCTATCCATGTCATCCATCTCACATGTCCCCTACTCAGGATCAACAAAGGCACATACCTACACATCCTCCATCTGCACGTAACCCTCATAATACTACCTTTATCACTTCACATCATCCATCTCCTCGCACCCATCCCATTGCTACTAGAAGCACTTTGGATGCTAAAGTAAAACTACATAAATCCAAACATCCACATGAATCTAAAGCTCCCCATGTCCCCTCTAAATGACATGTTGAAGAAAAGAAAAATCAAATCCAAAATCCAAATCAAACCCATCAGACACAAAGGCCCACCAAAGCAAAAATCAAAACCATGTGGATCCCAAAGAAAAAAGATGCAATGCCATGAAACGAAAAAATATGTAATAACGTCCAAAGTTGCTAATCCAAAAGCTAATCATACACCCCTTTCATATCCTAAGCCTCTTTTGGGTCCCTATGTCCCAAAATTCACTATTCCATCTCCTCCATTATCCCCACATTCTCCATCCATTAATCCTCTTATCTTTTCACATCCACCACCACATGTGCCAATATTGGTCCTGAACACATCTCCCCATCACATATCCACCCCATCATTCCATCCATACCCCTTGTAGCATCCCATCCATTATCCCATGTATCTCCCCTCTCAAATCCCTCTAATTCATCCTTTTGCATAATCCATTTATCCTAATAAGGTTGTACTAACATCCAACAGTCGCTTCAAACATGGTCTCTTAATACCTCATATAGAACTTGATGCTTGAGTTCTTCATCCATATCCTTATCGCATGTCTTCTAAATCCCCTTATCCACATCCCTACTCTTATCCATTTTCATCCCCCTGCTATCCAAAAATCCAAAAAAGTCAAAAAAATAAAAAATCCTTTATTTTCCTATCCTTCTCTATTGCATCCTTCGTGCCTCCTCACACATGACATATCTAGATTGGGGGCATCTATCTTGATTTGTGATACAGTCCTTGGAGACATCATTCATTCCATCAGAGCAATCCTTTTCATCTCCCAATCCTCATCTCCTTCTCCTCATCCCATCTTATAATCCCTTGTCATTGGTCTCTAGCTATAGGCTACTCCCCATGCAACCCAATTCCATCTACCTCATCATCATCACTTCCGCTTCTTTTTCACATCTTTTCAATCTCCTCTCATTTTTCATCCATCATCTCTCCATCATATCATCCTCACAATTCATCTTTTCAGTTTCCCCTCCTTTTACTATCCCATCCCTGAGCTTTGTGTAGTCACCATCCTCCACTCCAATCGAATGGATCTATCATGTCCCATCGTGTCAGTCCAATCATCTTATCCCCTTATCTGGGGTTATCACATCATCCTTAATCCATTGTCTATCACTGGTCTTTCACCGAACTACGTTGCCCCTGCGCTTTCACGTAGGCAAGGTGGATCATTTGATCCACCCCTGGGGTTCCTTTATAGCCTATCATTGGTCTTTCTGCTTTTTCCATCTGATCCTTTATCATCTATCATTAGTCTTCAACTCTTGTTCCTATTGTTTGTCTTGTCTTTATCATCCATCGAAGTTTCCATCATGATCTGTCATCAGCCTTTTGTCGAACTACGAGGGCTCTGCCCTTTCACATAGGCAAGGCTAATCTTTGATCGGCCCCTGAGCCCCTAGGTTGATAGGATGTGTCTGTCTCCTATCTTGTGTTATGTCTCTTGTGTCACGTCATCAAACTATGCCCTTATCTAGCTGGTTATTAACAAACGCGATTCACTTGTATCAGCAGATCCAATCGGTTCTAAATATCCTGCGTCATACCGATCTTTTAGTTTAGTATCCACCATCGGTCTCAACAGGATGCATCCTTCCTAACAGACCTCATCAATCCCATCCATCCCCTTGATCCTATGGCAAAGGACGTTTGAAATTGATTGTGATATTTTGATGCTTTTGGCTTTTGTTTATCATTTGAGCTCCCTATCATCACTTGTCATGGTCGCCTTGATCCATCATATCATGGTGTGCTTTGACTAGTCAACATAGGGACGTATCTTGATCTTTTCTTTGTTGTTGTCTTCTCGGTTGTCCCATGTAGTACCCACCAAGATCCCTGAGGTCTTGTGTTACGCTGGGACATCCTTGTGTGCTTGTGGTTATCCCAATACCTAGCCCGACCAAGGTCATCACGACTTTGGGGTGTTGGGATAGCCTTCTTGTTTGTTATGTTTTTTTTATGCATTAGACACTAATCCACCTTGGTTCTTCATACCCTGGCATCTCGTGTCTTTTGCTATAGCAAAAATCAATGCTCCTAAAGATGGAAAATTGCATTTGGATTACATTTCATCTCCATCCTCTCATCTATCAAATCCCCCCCATCCATTCATCCTTCATCACTCTCCCCTCCCAATCTCTTGTCGCCTTTGTGTCATCTTCTTCATCTCCCCTTGCATCATCTCCTCCATTTCAAGAGCACACCCGTGTTCTCTTGAGCCCACATGTCCTCTCGAGGGGGCATCCTTCATCCCTAATTTTCATCATTTTTTTCCTTCCTAGTCACTCCTTTGAATGACTGGGCATATTTTCCAATCTAACCATCTTTTTCTAGGTTCTATGTTTTAATATTCTTTGAAATGATGCTACTTTGTAACACCATCTCAAAGAGGGGAAAAATGTAGACACCTAAATTTGGACACTTGACTTATCCAAATTTATTCCCTTTCGTCTAAGCATCCCCTTATTTGCATTAATTAAGTAATATCGTTATTATTTAATTAATATCATTAATTCTACCAAATCCCTAAGGTATTTAATTAATAAATAAATACCTTATCTCTTTAATCCTCCTTTTCATCAATTGAATTAAATAAATATGTCATTTATTTAATTCCCTTCATGTCGCATCCTCCATCATTTTTATCTAATCTTAATCCATCTTCTAATCTCATCATTAGGATGTGCACATGCCTAATCTTGATTAAGATGTGTCACATCCTCCAACTTTTGCAAGTTGGCCTCTAGTCTCTCTTAGCCACCTAACCCTCCTCTAATCCTTCACTAACTAGCCTAATAAACCTCTCAAAGAATTTTTAATTTCTTTTATCCTTCTAAGGAATATTAAATTCATTTTTCTCTTCCCCATGTGATCTTTGACTTGTCACATCAAGTGTGAAAGCTAAATTTCCTTTAACATGCCATTAATTAGTCTAATCAAGTACTTACATAACCTTAATCACTTAATTGAGTCAACCCTATTAAATGTTTTCTCCTTTTGAGAAGGCACTCCATTCCCCATGTGAATTAATTCACATTTAATCCCCCAATGCATTTCTTGGAATTTAAAATTCCTTCTCTCATCCCCATGAGAATATTTGAGGAATTTTTAATTCCCCACATGTCCTCTCACCCACATGGGGACAAGGACCTCCTTTTATGAGATCTTGTCCAATCCCAAGGTACTATATAGTACCTCCATTTCATGTACTCTCTCTCCACCTCATGTCCACATCACCTTTTTTGAGCCACTTCACATGCCACATGTCAAGATGTGAGGGCTTGTGAGTTCTCAACTCACTTTAGCCATACATTTTGATCTTGGTGGCTCAATATCAACCATCCATTTCCCTAGAGAATTCCAAAATATCTATAAATACCCCCTATTTTCTCTCATTTTGGGAGAGATCATTAATAGTAGTCAAACTCTTTCAAAAAAAAATTTCAAACCATACTTAGCCATTTTTGCATTTGCATCCACTTTCACTCATTTTCCATCCTCATTCCACCTTATCACTTGCATCTCTTGCCATCCAAGGAGCATACAACACCAAAGATCGAAGGGCCAACCAAAGGATTAATTCGAGACAAGGTAAAAAGTTTCATTTTATTTTGTATTGAATCCAACTAGGCTAATCTTGAGGTGTAGAGTGTTTTTAGTGTTATTTTCTCTCTTTTGTTTGTTGTTATTTTTCTAACACTTAGATTCGCCCTATCACAATTAGAAATGTGTTGAATACAAAAAATATTGTGTGAGTAAATTGGGTTCAAGATTAAAGAAATTCGAATAGATGTGAGAGATAAAAATGTGATATTTTAAAAACAAGTTTGTATTTAATTAGAAATATAATGATCATATGATAATGACTATAATATTGATAAATTTTGACACCTTTTATTTTTCCTTTTGGTCATGGATTTATATATTCTTTGGGAACATATTCTCAACCACCTCTTGCTCCAAGGGAACCAATATCAAGGTCTAGTCCCTCTCAAGTAGTGTAGCTTCTAAAAGTAAGAAGCTAACATGAAATGAGAAGGATGTCTCCATTCTCCCCTTTGATCTCTTTAAATTTTAGTCACTAGATGTAACATGATAATATTGATGAAATTTGACACTTTTTCTTTTTCTTGTTTATCATGGCTACACTATATATATAGTAATTTGTGTACTCTTAGGACCATCAATGTTATATATTTTATAGGGATTTCAAATATTATCATGTTACATCTAGTGACTAAAATTTAAAGAGATCTAGAGGAGAATGGAGGCATCCTTCTCATTTCAAGTTAGCTTCTCACTTAGAGATGGTACACTATTTGAGAGGGAGTAAACCCTCATATTGGTTCCCTTGGGAGCAAGAGGGGGTTGGGAATGTGTTCCCTATGTTTGTACTTTTTTACATGGAGCATGTCTTAATCCATTGGTAAAACGTTGTACTTGTAGTTGTAGAGTGTGTTTTGATTTGTAAGTGGAGTATTAATTTGGGTGCAAAGTATATCGTAATTCATAGCTCCAGATGTGTTATTATGTATGCATAGTATGTTTTCATTCATAGTTGAAATGTTACATTGTGGATATGAGTCTATCTCAATTTACATGTGAAGTAGTGTATTTTTGGATACGATTCAATCTTGGTTCACAAGAATATTTGGATAGTTAGTGCATCCATTGATATGTTCAATTATGTGTGTCTTAGTTAATTTGTGATGCTTTGTGTCCTCATCCATTATATGTTTATTTAGGTTGCTATCTCTAGTCCCACATTAGTGTCCCATATTACATCTATATTAGTATAGTTTATAAAGTAGTTGAGTTATAAATATTAGTTGTTGGCATTACTATTGAATGCACAAGACAACTAAGAGGGGGGATGAATCAATTTTACATTAAAAACATCAAGACCCTCATTGAAATTCAGATTTGCGTTAGTCCTTAAACCCTTAACAACCATTAAACCCTTGTCATGCATTAGTAGAATGTAAACATGAGAAACAATAATGAAAACACATCCAAACACATGAGAACACCAAATTTACCTAGAAAACCCAAGGGAAAAACCATGGATAGGATTAGCTCATAATATAAAGTAATTGCAACATCGAATACAATAGGCTCACTATGGGAGGGCTCACTGCCCAAAGAGAAAATAAGGGTTCACTGCCAGTTAAGAAAGAAGAAGAAAGAATATTGTTACAATGATAAATCCACCTCAAAGCAATAGAAAAGTTCCACCACTACTTCACTAGAACATTCACACTCTCTTTGTAGAATGTCACCTTCTGCTCACTTCTTCCAATAGTCTTAGGCATTAAAGCTCACACTGCATTTCACACTTTCACAATTCACATCTCAACACTTCACATTACACACATCACTCATACATCCTCCATCAACTTATCACTCATATATACCATCTTCAACCTTGAAAATAATTCACAAGGTTGACTATGCACCTCAAACATAAAAATTTAAATTAGGTCAAAACCAAAAAAAATCCAACAGTGAAAGGAATGAAGGTGATCCACAACACACCTTAACTCAAACCCAAATATAAACATACACACGACGCTATGATTCCACAAATACCAAAGCATATCCACAATTAGTGTAAATAGCCAAGGTCAGTTGAACCTGTGTTAACACCATTAAACAATTAAGTACACACTTCCTTTGATCCAAGGATGACTCACGAACCACACACATCACTTAAAAAATAATCTAGAATATTCCATCAACACCCTAAAATCCAACAAATCCTTTGCAACATCATACACCAGAAGAACATATTCATTCCACACAACCAACTAACCTTCCACACACTACAACACCTAAATCCAACCTTGTGGAGCACCAAAATTTGAACAACTCAGACTGGAGATAGATATAAGAACTTTAAGCACACTTCCATATCTGCAATACCAAAAACAAAACTATGGAGAAATATGGAGCAAAACCATTTCTTCCAGACAACAATGCTTTCACAATTCACACACTAGTGAACACAAATTCATATGCACAACGATCTAGAACAAGAAACTTTGAATATAACACCTCTGAACACCTCTAATCAACATATTTGAACTACATTGGAAAATCTTCATCCATGAATAAATGCAGAGAAAAAGACTAAATACCACTTTGTCACAATGAACACTCTTCACCACACTATTTCCTCTTTAATTCAAATTCTCTTAAAAGCACTTGGAAACCAAGCACCACAAACACATTCTCATTGTATATGACACCTTCTTAGCATCTCAACCACACAAGAGGTTAACATCACCAACACATTCTCATTAAAATAACACTAGATGTTGTCATTAAGTGATATTACTAATGACAACATAATGCAACTAACCAAAGCATCTTCATAAGTTGACAACAAAGGTTTATTGACATCAATGGAAACACAAATTTCCAACAATATCCCCATTTTTCATTGATGGAAACACATGGAAAAACCAACAAAAACAACAACTCTAATCACCAACTCATATACTACACCACAGTGCATACTACTCCCCCTTACACCAGTCTATAATTTTTGACATTTTCTCTTTCTCAAGAATTCTCTCCCCCTTATTTCATAAGGTTTTTAAGTTAACTCTCTCCCCCTTTCACATCAATTCCAAAGGGAAAAATCCCCTTTGATATCAATCACACATGTATCTACTATGCAACTTCCTTTTCTTCTACTGCACTTTATTTTCTTCACACCTTCTCTACACACTACACAACATACTTCACTAACCATATGTACCATAGAAAAATGGATCATTGAAATTTTCATGGTCTTTTAGGTCTTTCTCCTATGATGTTTGACTTGTCTTGCTTTGATTTAATGTTGCAATGTAACTTATGCATTCACATTAGGTCCTAAACATTCAAATTATGACATCTTGTGAAGGTGTTGTGAAGTGTTGTAACACATTTCTACACTTTTCTAGACTCTTTTCATTACAATTAACCTAAAAATAACCTTTTCATCACCTATCAAGTCCTATTCTAAAGTGTTGTAAAGTCTTGTAACAAGATTTCACGCTTTTCTAGGCTTAATTTCATTATTTACACCTTTCTTATGCTTTATTTGACCCCTTTATGCAATCATAAGACTTAATTAAGTGTATTTTTGAATGTAAACCCGACAAATAACATTAAATGTGACTTAATTCCTGAAACCCACTTACAAGCCTTGAGTGGGACCCATTCGCCATGGGTGACGAATGAGTCCCTCTTGGCTCCAAATTCAAAATAATTCAAATTTTTTTTTGAGTTTTTATTTAAAAATACCTTATGTCGGCCTGTGATGAGGTATTATTGGGTTATTAGGGAATAAGTGTGTATAAATAAGTGTTTTTCTCCTCATTTTACATCTATCTCCTCATTCATCAAGTTCACTTGCATTCATTCAACATCAATTAGCATTCAAGCACTTTGCATCATTCAATCAAGCACTTATCAAGCATCTTGGAGCAGTCATTGACATATCTTCATATTTCTTCAACAAGGTGGTGGTGAGTTTAGGACATTTTCATGTTGTTTATTCATCATTCCTTGTTCATTTCATTTTATTTCTTCATTAAGGGTTTGATTACCAAAGTGGGATTTGACCAAGGAAAATCCCTATACTCTAACCCTTAACCATTTTTCCCCTTTTGCATGTTTGTTTGTAGACTTTTCTATATATATATTTTTAAGCAATTAGGTGTTGAAAGGTGGTCAACAAGTCAACAAAGTGTTTCAAGTCAACTAAACCCTATTTCAAGCTTGGAGACAACCAACAGTCCGTTTTCTACAGATTTGACTCTGTCAACCCGACAAGAAGACAAGTGCAGATCTGGAGCTACAAAATTGACCTTTGATTTCACAGAATTTTGGAGGAGGACTAATTTACCATCAGTGGTGAATGAGTCCCACCTTAAGGCTGAAAAAGGTGATATTGTCAAATTCCAATTCCCCATAGTCGGAAACCTGTTTCAGGAGATTTTACCAATAGGAGGACTGATTCGACATCGGTGGCGAATGAGTCCCACTGGTCATTAACAGTGATTTTTCCAGCATTCCAAAATCTTCTCAAATCTATAATTTGTTTCTAGGTGAACTCTGATCAGCCTCTTTCAAAAAAAATTTGCATTTTTTCATATTTTAGTTCATTCTTGCATATCTCACTATGTTTTCAAACATTGCATGTTACATTAGTTTTGCATTAATAATCAGTCAATTACATCATCTAGTTTCATTTACAACATTGCATTTAGTCTTAATTACATCATACACTCCTCTATTTGAGTGAACCACCACAATTTTGGAGTTTTATCTCTCTCCTTTTAGGTGAAAGATCCTAAGAATGCAAGAGAAGTACATAAAACAAAAAAAATTGTTGGTTCACCATCAACAACTGCACATATCCTTTGACATAGCTGACAAAGGAAAACACTAGTATACCACAAAATGATAATACTTACTCCCCCTAACTACAACAACCAACAATGCCACTACCTATTCCCCTTGAGAGGTAGCCACCAACATCAGTCTAGAACAAGGAATGAATCTTGAGATCCACTGGACTGATGCATATCCTTATGCATCTAGTTGAAATAAGGAGGGGCAATAACCCCCAACTTCTCCCGAAGATACTCAAAATTATCCTTAGGAAGAGCCTTCGTGAAGATATTTGCAACTTGATCCTTTGTAGGAACATATTCCAACTTCACCTCATTCTCTGCAACCTTCTCCCTCAAGAAGTGATATTGGATTGAAATATGCTTTGTCCTCAAATGCATTAATGGATTCTTTGAAATATTAATAGAGCTTATATTATCACATAAGATAGAAATAGGTTCATCATACACCACTCTGATATCCTTCAAAGTTCACTTCATCCATAACACATGTGTGCAACATGATGCTATGACAATGTATTATGTGTCTAACATTGAATCTTGCTTCTTGCTTAACCAATACACCAACCTATTTCGAAGAAAGAATGCACCACCACTTGTACTTTTTTTGTCATCCACACAATCTACCCAATTTGTGTATGTATAAGAATTCAAAGAGAAATCCATATCCATTGGGTACCACAAAACATGTTCCAAAGTTCCCTTTAAGTATCTAAATATCCTCTTCACTACTATCACATGTGACTCTTTGGGATCTTCTTGAAATCTAGCCACAAGAAAAAATACATGCATGGTATCCGATCTAGTAGTAGTTAGATATAGTAGCCCTCCAATCACTGATTTGTACTTGCTCTAATCAGCCTTGGGAGATTCTTCATTCTTAATTTTTTTGCAACCAATAACCATGGGAATACATACTGGTTTAGAGTCTTCCATCCCAAACTTCAAAATTTCCTTGACATACTTTTATTGTGATATGAATATCCCTTTCTTTGTCTATTTTATTTTAATTCCAAGGAAGAAATTCATCTCTCCAAACATAGACATCTCAAACTCTTTTTCAATCTCTTTTACAAATCTCTTGTACATTGCTTCATTACCTCCAAAGATTAATATGTCATCAACATACACAACCACAATCAAGATTTTATATTTTTCAACTTTGAAATAAAGATTACTATTTGTAGTACCTTTATTAAATCCTTGCAGCAACAAGTACCTATCCAGTATTGCATACCAAGCTCTAGGAGCTTTCTTGAGTCCATATAATGTCTTCTTCAATCTGCAAACCATATTAGGATTACCTAATAACTGAAAGCCTTGTGATTGTTCAATATAAACGTCTTCATCCAACTCACCATTCAAGAATGCAAACTTCACATCCATCCAATGGACTTTGAAATCCTTGTGTTGTAAAATCCAAAAAAATCATAATAGCTTCCATTCTTGCCACCCGAGCAAATGTCTCCTCAAAATATATTCCTTCTACTTATGAGTAGCATTTACATATAAATCTTGCCTTGTTTCTTACCACTTCTCCACTCTCATTCAACTTGTTCCAAAATACCCACTTAGTTCCAATCGCATTCTTGTTTTTAGGTCTTGGAACAAGTTCCCAAGTTTGATTCTTCTCAATCTACATTAGTTCTTCTTCCATAGCCTTGATCCAATATTCATCTTTGCATGCCTCAATCATTGTTTTAAGTTCAACTTTGGAAAGTAAACATAAGTTTACTTGTTCTTCTATCATATAAGCCTTTCTTATTTTCAACACACCTCTACTTTTGTCACCAATGATTTGATCTTCTAAACGATTATTTTGCACATACTTAGGGGTCTTAGGGATCTTTTTTGGAGCTTCTTCCTCTTCAACCTGCACTTCTTTTTCCTTACCTTCATCTTTCTCTTCTTCTTTGCAAGAGGAATCATCTGATTCATATCCATCTATCATCACTAAAATTTTGTGTAAGTATTCATCCACTTTGACACTTGCACTTTCAACAATATTTTTCAGCCTCTTGTTGTAGCACTGATAAGCATTTCTTCTTGTAGAATATTCAAGGAAGATTCCTTCATCATATTTTGCATAAAATTTTCCTAAGTTTTCTTCATCTCTTCTAATATAGCATTTTCTTCCAAACACTAAAATATTTCATAGTAGGGGTTCTTCCATACCACAACTCGTAGGGAGTCTTTGAACTATTTGTCCTTTCTTATGCTTTGTTAAGTATATATACTACAATATGAGTTGCTTCTCTCCAGTATTCATCTCATAGATTGGCTTCCTTCATCATTGTCCTTGATGCTTCCTAGATAGTTCTATTCTTCCTTTCCATAACTCCATTATGCTAAGGAGTCCTAGGATCTGACAAATGCCTCTTTATTACATGATCTTCACAAAAAAATTTAAACTCGTTGGAGGTGAAATATCCACCTCTATCAAATCTTAAACATTTTTTTTTCATATCCATTTCATTCTCAACCATAGATTTGAATGCCTTAAACTTGTCTAAAGCTTCTAATTTTTCTTTGAGAAAAGTAACCCAAGTCATTCTAGAGTAATAATCAATTAATAGCATGAAATACTTATCACCTTGAAATTTTTTGATTCTGGTAGGTCGAAAAAGATCTATATGCACCAACTCCAAAGGACCGATAGCAATTTTTTCTTTGACTTTGAAAGTATTTCTAGCTTGCTTCCCAATCTGACATTCCTTGCAAATAACATTGATAGGATTTACAATCTTTGGTAGATCTCTCCTAGCTTGATTTGAATTCATCCTCACTAGGCTATCAAAATTGATGTGACACATTCTCCTATTCCATAGCCAACTTTCATTAATTTGAATCATAAAGCATTGACCATTTGCATCCTTATGTTGATAAACATTTCCATCTGTCCTTCTTCCTACTACAACCATAGTTCCAGAGCCTTTTTTGATCTCACAACCATTTTCCTTAAATACAAGATTATATCCTTTACTACACATTTGTCCTACACTCAAAATTTTATGTCGTAAACCCTCAACATACAAAACATCATTTGTATTATGCTTTCCGTTAAAACTGATTGAACCTTTTCCACATATCTTAGCAGATGTATCATCACCAAACTTAACTAAACCACCTTCAAACTTATCAAGCTTAACAAACTTACTCTTATCACCTGATATGCGACTTGATCATCCATTGTCAATGATCCAGTTGTTCTTCTCCTCTCTAACATGAAAAGCAGTCACCATTTCTCCTTCAATGTTATGACCTGCTTCCGAAGCATTTTCCTTCATACATCTCTCAAAGTTAGCAGAATTAGTTCCAAAATTTAGAGTCATGAACAAGCATTCATCATCTTCATCATCCAAATAATTAGATTCATCATCAAATATAATGGCATCTTCTTTAACATAATAAATTATCTTAATTGTTTTACCTTTATTCTCCTTAGGTCTATCTCTTGAAGCTTTGATAGGACATCTTAAAGCATAATGACCATATCTTTCCAAAATTAAGGTATTTGAAAGGTAACTTACCTCTGTGTTTTCTAGTGCCCTTTTTCAATTTCCTCTCAAATTTTTCTTCTAACTCATCAAATTTATCTAGGTCAGATTCCTCATTCTTCTTTGCTTTTCCAATTTTAAAAGAAATATCCTTTTTTATATCACTTGGACGAAACTCTTTCAATTCAAAAGTAGTTAATGCACTAAACAACTAAACTCTAGAATAATTATTCAAATTTTGAACTTCTTCAATAGTAGAAACCTTATAGCTATAATATTTAGTAAGAGTTCTCAGTACCTTCTTTACCACCTCATCATCATGTAGATTTCCACCAAGACCTCTGATGGAATTGACAACTTTTTCCACTCTATGCATGTAGCTTATAATATCTTCATCTTCTTTCATCCTTAGGTTTTCAAACTTGATCTTCAAATTTTGTATCTTTTCTTGCTTGACCTTATCATATCCTTCATAGATACTTTCCATCTTTTTCCAGATTTCACCAATAGTTTTAAGACTCATAAATTTCACAAGTTCTGAATTAGAAAGACCACTCAAAAGTGCATACCTTGCTTTTCCATTATTCACATATTCCTTGATTTCATCATAAGTACTCAAACCATTTGTAGGAATTGTATATCCGAAACAAGTTCAATATATTTCCAAACTCCAAACCCTAGAGAGATAAAAAATCCTTCCATCCTCATCTTCTAGAATGCATAATCAAATCCATCAAACAAAGGAGCCTCCTTCTTGTGTACCATCTTAGATCTACCTCAAGTGGTTAATATTTCTTCCAAGGAACCTTTATCTAATGAAATTTTTTGAATGCACAAGACAACTAAGAGAGGGGGTGAATCAGTCATACACTAAAACATCAGAACCCTCATTAACATTAAGATCTACATTAGTCCTTAAACCCTTAACAATCATTAAACCCTTATCATGCATTAGAAGAATGTAAACATGAGAAAAAATAATGCAAACACATCCAAACACATGAGAACACCATGTTTATATGGAAATCCCAAGAAGGGAAAAACCACAGTGAGGATTATCTCACAATATTAAGTAATTGCAACACTGAATACAATAAGATCATTGCCGGAGGGCTCACTTCCCAAAGAGAAAAGAATGGATCACTGCCAATGGCTCATTGCTAGTTTAGAAAGAGGAAGAAAGAAGATTGTTACAATGAGAAATCCATCTCAGAGCAACACAAAATTTCCACCATTGCTTCACCAGAAATTTCACACTCTCTTTGTAGAATGTAAACACCTTCTACTCACTGCTTCCAATAGTCTTAGACATTAAAGATCACATTGCATTTCACACTTTCACACTTCACATCTCAACATTTCACATTACACACATCACTCATACATCATCCATCAACTCATCACTCATATATACCATCTTCAACCTTGAAAACAATTCACAAGGTCGGCTATGCACCTCAAACGTGAAAATTCAAATTAGGTTGGCACAAAAACATTCCCACAATGAAAGTAATGAATGTGGAACACAACACACCTTAACTCGGTTCCAAATATACGCATACACACCATGCCACACTTCCAAAAACATTGAAGCATATCCACAATGTGTAAACACCCAAGGTTGGATGAACTTGTGTTAACACCATTAAACACTTAAGTACACACTTCCTTTGATCCAAGGATAACTTGAAAACCACACACGTCACTTAAACATAATCTAGAATATTCCATAAAAACCCTAGAATCCAACAAATCCTTCGCAACATCATACACCAAAAGAACATATTCATTTTGCACAACCAGCTAACCTTCCACACACTACAACACCTAAATCCAACCTTGTGGAGCACCAAACTTCAAACAACTCAAATTGGAGATAGATATAAGCACTTTAAGCATACTTCTAAATCCACAAGACTAGAAACCAAATTGCAGAGAAATGTGGAGCAAAACCATTTCTCCTAGACAACATTGCTTTTACAGTTCACACACTGGTGAACACAAATTTCTTTGCACAATCATCTAGAACAAGAAACTTTGGATATAACACCTTTTAATACCTCTAATCAACATATCTGAATTTCATAGGAAAATCTTCAGCCATGAAGAAATGCCTTGTAAAACATTGAACACCACTCTATCACACTAAACACTCTTTACCACACAGTTTCCTCTTTTATTCAAATTTTCTCAAAAGCACTTGGAAACCAAGCACCACAAACACATTCTCATCATTGGGAACACCTTCTCAACATCTCAACAACACAAGAGGTTGAACATCACCAACACATGCTCATCAAAATAACACTAGAGGTTGACATTAGTGATATTACTAATGACAATGTATAATGCAACTAATCAAAGCATCTTCATAGGTTGACATTAATGCAACAACAAAGGTCTGTTGACATCAATGACAACACAAAATTCCAAAAATTACATCACACTGAAGTAATTTAAGTGATGTTAGAATAGTTAATTTTTTATGCTACATGTGCATCTTTAGTTGATTAACTTATGTAAAGACTTTAATTAAACCAATAAAATTCATGTGGAAACCTAAACAATAATATACTATCATTTTCATTATTTTTTTATTCGTGGTGTAAGTTGCTACAACTTTGTGCTAACCATTTCAACAAAGGCATAACCTCTATGTTTTACATATCAACTACATTGAAGTATATGTTCCTTATAACAAGTAATATTAGAAAGGTATTGGCTTCCATTCTCACCTCATCACCAATGCTCCCATCAATATTCTAAGTTCTCCTAGGTCCTAAAGAATTTGAAAAGATTTCAAAACTATGAATCCCTTCTTTAATTGAATTGGTAAGGCTTTAGAAATGGACTTTCTTTCAATGACCACAATTTACAATGGTCCCGCATTACCAATACTTCTATTTACCACTTGTAGAGACACCTAAGATTCAATATTTTAAATTATTTCATAAATCCATTCACACCATTTAATATATTGTTTTAACAATTGCCCCTTAGTTACTATTAATTTTTTTTATTTAGTTCACAAAACCTACAAACTTAATTGACCAAGCATATTCCATTTAATTTAGAAGTGTTGATTTCATAACTTCTCCAACCACAATTGTAACGACAATTCTACACCACCACTCATCTGCTTACACTAGAAAGTGGTAAGCTTCCAAAGTCAAGGTCATTCCTAGACCCAAATTATCTTAATCCTTAGGTTTTCATTCATTAGGACTCTACATGCATATCCCTTTTAATAATTAGAGGTTACATATTTCATACACCGAAGATAAAGAGAATTCATCCAATACTCTTGTATGAGATCTTCAATCTCACTTTAAAATCACTACTAAGATTTTATTTTCAATTTAACCCAATTACAATAGAAGTATACCAATCACATTGCAAATAAAAATTGGTTACATGCCAACATTAGTGTACAAATACACACAAAACCACATAAGGACCATATCGTTCCAACATCACGCATTCACATAGTGATTGACCAAATATACACCATTTATACACAACATGGCTAGCTCCGACTTGTGTTGGACATATATAGGTGATTAGCTCATACCCATATCATAGGTTTACACTGTGACTAGCCTAGATATATGTCACATGTACATAATATGAATAAGTCACTCTTACAACACATATACACAATGCAATAACCAATACATGCATCATATATACACAATATAACTAGATCAAGCACCCAACACGTGTACACAATGTGAATACTGTAACATGCCCATTGTTCTACACAATAACTTTCTTATGTTTTAACCTCAAGTAAATAGTTTAGGCATCTAACCAATATGAGCAATAAATTTTTTCTTTCCAAAACTATAAAGATAGCATGCACATTTTAAATAAGCATCTTTCCAAAAAAATTCCATTGCATTATATCAAAGTATTACAACTTTCCAAAGTATTGATTTTATAATACATAATAACATGATAACCTTTCTCTTTTACAATCTTTCCATAGAAATGGATACCAAATACACATACAAGGCTCAATTGAGCGTACTAGCAATAGATGTACGAATGCTCTAGGTGTCCTCCATAAAATATTGGTCTCCTATTGATGAGGAGAAGCATCACTCAAGCGCTTTTCTGCCAACCTTGGACTAACTGTGGCCCCTTGCACATCTACCAAACTGATAGATGGCCCTACCCTTCAACGAAGAGATTGGTTTGGTAACCTTATAATAAAAATTGACCTTTCCTAAGCTTGGTGTTGTGTCCTACACATCTAGATCTGTCACACAATGGCTACAACCTACACATATGACATTCCCTGCATAGTATGTAAACCTAGATCACAGTGAACTGATAGTGTAAACAGTGGCAACTTACACTACTTTGGTCAAATTATTCATCACCCAGTACTTTGAGTGGACGTCATATACTTCACCCACCTTCCTAGCTCGATTTGTATTGAGCATTCAAAACCTATGCATAGGCTATCCCCTTACACCATGGAGTAACCTTAACCACAAGAATAACCTATAACCTCTATGTTAATTAAGACATTTGATTAAGTAAATTAAAATAACTCTAAGTCTCAACTAGGTTAAACATTAGCTATATAAGCTATATCCATAATATAGTATTTATCCCCACTATAACAACCTATTCCTTAATATGGAATATGTACAAACACTTCAAGCAATATAGATCCTCATACTAAATAAATCAAACATTCTTTTAGTTTCACACAATAATAAAATAACCTTTCCCTATTAAGAAATTGAACTAATTTTACAAACAAAAAAAACAATGTCACACAATATTTTCAAATAAAGTATAAAAGAGTAGAAATAAGCATGCCTATATATGCAATGCTCCAATTGATCGAACTGGATTCCTAACTTAGCCTTCCCCAATTTAGTAAGAAATTCCCCAATTATCCTTCTCCCTCTTCAACAAAATCTCACTCACAAAATCATCTCACAACTCTCAAAAACTCACTCAACTAAGAAAATAAAATAATAAAAACTTAGAAAATCACAACAAGAATGCAAATATACATCCCTATTGAGGTAGAGAGCACCTCTATTTATATACAAAGGTCAGCAACTAAAGGATAAAAATAGGGTATCAAGAATGGAACTTCTCAGCTCAAAAGGTTTGACTCAACAAGATTAAGAAAAGGTGGAAGCTAAAATCGTTGTTCAATAAACACATACTCAACCATAGTGATGCAAGAGCATCACACTCCACCTCCCCTTTGGCTGGCATTGCTCCCTCATCGGCTTAATTTGGCTTATCGGCAGGAGGTGTCTACCCATTCCAGTGATAAGGGTGTGGTGGATTTACATCGGCGAGAGGTAAGCTAGTTGGTGAGAGATTTGTAGAAGTCTCTTCGACATCCCTTGGGTGTGAAGTGAAGACATGTCAACAAGAGTCATGTCGGTCAGCGATACATTCGCGAATGTCTCTTCAACATTCCAAGGACTATGGGCTTAGTTGACCGTTGTGTTAAGGTGACCTCATGGTGTCAGCAAGAGATATTCCTAAGTCTCTTCGACTAGGTGTGTCTCATCAACGGTGTGGTGGTAGCGATGTCAGCATGATATGAGTGTTTCAGTGTGACATTGGAGAAAGTCCCTCCAACGAGCTGACAAGTGATGGAATGAAATTTCGTTAAAGTCTCATTGGTGATACTTGGGTGTTTCAAGGAGAGATGTTTTGAGGTCTCTTTGACAAGGCGATGGACATGAACGAATACAAAAAGAAGATGACCATGGTGGAACCGACAGGGAAGTGATAGAGATTGAATGTAATGACGTGTATGAATAGTTGGTGAATGGCAATAGGATGATTGGTAATTTGCATCCTTGTTGTGAATTACAAATGGTGACGAGGATAGTGATCATCGATGATATGGTGGTGGTGATGTTAGGAAGACATACATGGATCAGTGGGAGATCCTTCGGATTCTATTTGACATTCTGATGATGTCTGATAATAGTTCTATTAGTGAGACATATTCAGTTTCGTGTGAGATCTTGCTAAGTATCGGTGACATTCTGATGGTGGTAAATACATGAAGGTGGTCAACAATAGTGGTTGGTGAATGAGATCACAACATCTGGTGAAACGTTATATGACAATTCCACAACATTGTTGTGGAATAAATTGTCATTGGCCAAATCGGTTGGCGAAGCTGGAAACGAGATAACTATCTAGAAAATATGAGTGATCATTGGACAACATGGTGGAAACTACAGCACGAAGAGTGAGAAGGACTTCAAGGCCAACATGGAGGAGGAATATAGTATAAAGATATTTCCCGAGACTAGGAAGAGACAAGTAGAGGTGGTGGTAGAGTAGCCCGAAGAGAAGAGAGGTAGTAAGGAGAGTAGCATTCACAGAGGGGGATACATAAAGAATCAGGAGAAGACTGTTTTGAAAAGAGAATTTGATCTCTATAAAAGGGCTCTACAATTGAACTTTTGTATGTATTCAGAATATGTTCCAAATGAATAAAAGGGAGTTGTTTCTGTCAATTTGTGTTGTGTCAATTTGTGTGTGTAATCTGAGTTGGATGTGAGATTGTGATGGCCTGATAAGGTCCTCCGGTCTCGACTGTGTCAAGTGGTATTAGAGTTGGTTGTCTTGAGTCTGTAACAAAGCATCAAATGTGAGGCAGTTGCAGTAGGACCTATGAGTGTGGGTTGAAGCTAGAGGATTTGCAGAGTGTAGCGTATGTATCATGAGAAGGATTTGTGGAAAGGAATGTTTGTTGCAGACATGAAAGAGGGTTTGTAACTGCTATCCTCTAGCGGAGATAAAGTTGGGTAGAAGGTGTAGAGTTAGAGAGAGTGGGTAGAGGAAGAATCTTCTAGGATCTTTGTTGGGTAGAGGATAGTTGTGTAAGTGAGGTATTGTGACCAGGAGTAACTGTAATTGTAGAGAATTGAGTCCTAGAAGAGATTGTTGAAGGTGAGAAGAGACTTGCAATTGTAGAGGGCTTGAATCCTAAAGAGACTTGTTGCAGGAAGGACCTGTGACTACAAAGGGTAGATACCCTAATAGACAGGGAGAATTTTTTGCAAGGAGGACTTGTAACTGCAGAAGGACTTGCGAGTTCTTGAAGATGTCTTCAAATAAGAGGACAAGATCGGTCATGAGGAGACCAGTGATAATCCCATTTTGGGAAGAGTATTGGGAGAAGGTGAGAGGAAAGAAGTTGATTACAGAGCTGAAAAAGGTCAAAATAAAATTAGATTCCCTTGAGGAAAGCTTGGGAATGAAGGGACATAAAGTGCCTATCAAGGAGGTACCCATGGAGACAACTTAGTCTCTTGATTCATCTGTCAATGATTTGTTTGAAGTTGTGAATGTAGGTATGGAGAAGGTTGAGAATAAGACCTTGCAGATGATGAGAGAACATGAGAAATAGTGGAGACAAATGGCAGTAGTATGCCAAGAAGGAAGCATGCAATGTGGAGAAGATGAGGTACATTGTAAAGTACCTACAAATGAAGAAAGAAATTAAGATGAGGCCGAGTGAAGATTAGTTGCAAAGGATTTTTGATGTTGCAGGGCACGAAGATGTGGTGATGGATGTGAAGAATCCTAAATTTGATGAGAAAATTGGTGAAGATAAGGATTTCACTTTGTTGACAAAGGAAATAAGAAGAATCAACAAAGTGTTGACAATTGAATATGACAAGTTGATGGAGAAGAAGGAATTTATTGCACCAAGAGAAGATGGTGATGAAGAGTCTTTAGAGGCTCATGATTTTTATAACCCTTTTTGTAGTGTTGTGTTTGCAAGAAATAGAGAGGTTGCAACAGGATATCAAGTATGTGGCATCGCAGAAGAAATCCTCATACAAGAGGATAAGAAAGGAAAAGCAAGAGAGAAGCTTGCAATGGAGTTATGTCTTTTGCAAGGCATACAAAAAGAGGAGTATAGTGTTACACCCAAGGGTGATGTTGAATGTGTGGATGTGGCATTACCAAAGCAGGAGGTAATGCATGGGTTACTTGTGTTAGAAACCAAGATCAAATTTGCAAACCAGAAAAGACCTTCCATAGAAGAGAAAATCAGAAAAAGCTGAGATTTGCAAGAAGATGTGCAAATTGATATTATTCGAGAATTCAATAATTACATGATAATGATTTTCTTTATAAAAGAAAAATATGCATAACCCTAATCTTATCTTGAGCAACAAGATAGCTCAACAAGATAAGGATGACAACCAATTAACCTAGGAATTAAATAATTACCTAAGTAAACTTATGTAAAGTGCTCAAGATAAGATTAGGGTTATGCATATCTTGCTTTTATAAAGAAAATCATTATCATGTAATTATTGAATTCTCGAATAATATCAATTTGCACATCTTCTTGCAAATCTCGGCTTTTTCATTTTTCTCTTCCGTGGAAGGTAATTTTTCTGGTTTGCAATCAAATCTTGGTTTCTAACAACTTGAAGAGGATAAAATTGATGACCATGATTTTCCAGCATTCCATAGTGCAGATTGGTGGAGATTTGGAGTTAATAAAGAGAATTGGAGGAGGAAGTATGCACAGAAAAAGAGAAGCCAACAAGTGCGGATAGTGAAACTTCAAAGGAAACAGTGCAAGTATGGCAATGCAGAGTCGAGGAGATTGAACAACTAGAAAGTAAGGAAAAAGAAATCAAAACTGAAGGATGGAATAAAAGATGCCATGTGCAAGAGCACATGATTTTAATCACCTAGGGAGTTTGATGTAGGAGCATCATGCTCCACCTCCCCTTTGGTCGGTGTTGCTCCCTCGTCGATAGAACTTGGCTTATCGGCAGGAGGTGTCTACCCGTTCCAGCAACAAGATGATGGTGTTTTTAGTGATAAGGGAATGGTGGAGTTACATCGGCAAGAGGCAGGCTAGTCGATGAGTGATTTGTAGAAGTCTCTTCGACATCCCATGGGTGTGAAGTGAAGACATGTTGGCAAGATTCATGCTAGTCGGCAAGACATTCGTGAATGTCTCTTCGACATTCCAAGGAATGTGGACTTAGTTGACCATTGCATCGAGGTGACCTCATGGTGTTGGCGAGATATTTTCCTAAGTCTCTTCGACTAGGTGTGTCTCATTGACGGTGTGGTGGTAGCGATGTTGATGTGACAGGAGTGTTTTGGTGTGACATTGGAGAAAGTCCCTCTAACGGGCCGACAAGTGATGGAATGACAATTTGTTAAGGTCTCATCGATGAGACTTGGCTATTTTGGTGAGAGATGTTATGAGGTCTCTTTGACAAGGCGATGGACAAGAATGAATACAACAAAGAAGATGACGATGGTGGGACCAACAGGGAAGTGACAGAGATGGAATGTAATGATGTGTATGAACAGTTGGTGAATGGTGATAGGATGATTGGTAATTCGCATCCTTGTTGTGAATTACAAATGGTGATGAGGATAGTGATCGTTGATGATATGGTAGTGGTGATGTCGGGAAGACATAAATGGATCGGTGGGAGATCCTTCAGAGTCTGTTCAACATTCTGATGATGTCTGATAAGAGTTCTATTGATGAGACATATTCGGCTCAGTGTGAGATCTTGCTAAGTCTTGGTGACATTTTGATGGCGGTAGATACATGAAGGTGTTCAACATCGATGGTTGGCGAATGAGATCACGACATCTAGTGAAATGTTATATGACAATTCCACATCATTATTGTGGAATACATTGTCATTGGCCAAATCGGTTGGAAAAGCTGAAAATGAGATAACTATCTAAAAAATCTGAGTGATCATTGGACAACATGGTGGAAACTATGACATGAAGAGTGAGAAAGATGTCAACGCTGACATGGAGGAGGAATACAGTATAAAGAGATTGTCTAAGAATGGGAAGAGACAAGTAGAGGTGGTGGCGGAGTAGCTTGAAAAGAGGAGAGGTGGTAAGGAGAGTAACATTCACAAAGGGAGATGCATAAAGAATCAGGAAAAGACTATTTTGAACAGAGAATTTGATCTTTGTAAAAGGGCTTTGTAATTGAACTTTTGTATGTATTCAGAATATGTTCCAAATGAATAAAAGGGAGTTGTTTTTGTCAATCTTTGTGTGTGTAATTTGAGTTGGTTGGGAGATTGTGACAGCCTGATAAGGTCCTCTGGTCTTGACTGTGTCACATAGTGAATGAGTCACCCATTTAAATGGATAGCAAGAATGATATTCGGAAATGCAAGATTTATGTCTTCTATAAGTTGACTCTATTTGGCCATCTTTACTCTTGACTAATTCACATATTTAATATTGTTTCATAATCTAGAATTCATATTGAAAATTAGACTTCTAATCGGTTCTTCTCACAATTTGGCACCACATTTCTTCCTACACACCCTATTCTTTTGGTTGTTTTTTTTCAATGACTAGGTCAAAGTTTCCCATGTGTAGATATTCACTTTTTCCTTTACATTTGACTTAGTCTTTGGTAGTTTACTTGGCACATTGGTTCGCATTGGATACTATATGCTTTACATCTAGTGCTACCCATATTTCTTAATACTCAACACTTTAAATGTTTCAAACATTACTTATATTTATGTGTTGTTGAACAACTTAGCATTATTCCCCTCTAACTGTATGTTGGGCACAATACTTAGCATATGTTATGTTTATTATGCTATGCACTTTAATAATTCAACACTAAAGAAATTATTATCATATATACATAATATATATGTATATATACATAATGTAATACATTCATATGTATATATGTATATATATACTTATATTTTTATACTTATATATAGATATATATCACAATTCACAAGTTTATAAAATACATTATTCGATATACAAATACACATTCTCATATTCTCATAATTCACATATTGATGCATGTGTATGTATACATATGTATATATGTATATGTATGTATATATATGTGTGTGTGTGTGTGTGTATAAGAGTGAATTTGCACCCTAGGCGCAATTCCCCTTTTTTCCTTTATACACTTTAGAAAACCAAAGTCAGAGGCCTAAATTTACTTAAGCCCATTGTTGGTGGTCCACGTGGAGCCTATTTTGTGCGTCGGTGGAGGCGTTTCTGTTAAGGACGTTGGCACAATGCGCAGACGTCCACACGACGCACTTACATCCCTATAGATTCCTACGGCTGAGCCAACAGAGGCATTACTCTTCCCATTGGCAATGAAGTTGTAACACCTCCTTCGACCAACCGACTCGAATATGGAAATTTTCTTCCATTCCTCTTCAAATTCATCTTTTGGACAAGCATTTCATCTTCTTCCCAACATTGAGCTCACTCTTGACCACTTCAAGCATTCAATCCAACACTTTGAGCAACATTCCAAGCATCCCATTGTAGTAACATCTCACTCCATCAACTCGATAGAGCACATTTGGGACCACACCATTGCAGCAAAGGCTTGAGTTCCTCTCATTTCTCCCCCAAGCAGCCTTGAGTGCTCTTGGTGGAGGTGGTGGACGCACTTTGTGGAGCTAGCTGGTGAATAGGCTCTTCTACGAGATCATCTTTGTCACCTTAGCTTTGGTATATCTACTTTATCACCTTCGCCTATATTTCTCTTATTTCATAATATTGTTTTTTCTCTTAGAAGTTGTTAAGCTAGGTCATTAGTTGTTTTAACGAGTTCAACCTTACCTCGGCTGTGTTCTAACTGTATGGAATATAGCTCTCTTTTGAGACGCCAGCGCGTCGCGCTGACATCCTCAGGAAGAGAGCTCCCTGAGGTGAAAATTTGGACCTAAAACTAACTCGCCTAGCCCCATCTTAAAACTTGGGATTGATGAGTGGTCATAGGGTTCTATAATCCTCATCATTCTCATCCCCATACCTTAAACACTACACTTAACTGAGGTAAGTTAGGGCAGCCTCTCGTGTCTTGACCCTCCGTGACCTGGGGTCTTGCATGCGGTGGTCCCTCTCTCTTACATTTTTGGTGAACCCGACATGAACCATTTTGGTTCCATTCTTGAGATACCGACATTCCCTTTCCTCGTACTCTAGGAGTGTTGTAGGTGTGAGTGTTGTAAGGTTGTCGCCTTGCAACCCAACCTGCGATCCCTAGGTGGCGTAGTTGGAAGGTTCCAAAGGTATTGCATGATGAAACCTTAATTGGGTCACTGTCTTATCCAATAACCTTTGGGGATTCTGTGAAGGCATTTTCTAGTGTGTGTAATGGCCTCCTTTTTGTATCAACCCATCCCCTCTACTCATCCTATGGATAGTAGTGTCAGCATAAGCTTTAGTTCATAGGACCTGCCGATGGGCTTCAACAGGGAACCATCTCCCCTTGACATTCCTGTATGGATCAATGTGAACATCGTAGCAGGTGTTCTCATTGACCCAACATCACAAGTGAACATAATAATAGAGGAGATTATTCTAATTAACTTTTTACATAAGGATGGATATGATGCTCCCGTAAGTTTCATTCGCACGCATGATGGGCTTTCCATACCCCCCTTGGGTAGCATTGTCCTATCGGTCTTAGTCGGGCCTAAGTCCATAAACCTCTTGTTTGATATCATCCCTGGGTCCAAACTCTTTAGCGTAAAGTTGGGTATCCCTTGGTTGGTAGCGATGAACGTGGTACCCTCCGTCGTGCATAAATGTTTGAAATTTATCCATGGAGGTTTTGTGCACTTGATCCACGACACAGGTTATCGACCATTGGTTGCACGTGGTAGCTACTCCTTGGATCACCCGTGGCCTACGTCTGTGGGTCCCCTTCCACCTAGGAAAAACCTTTTGCATAAGACATATCAGAACTATAAGAAAGGATGTCTAAGGCCGAAGGTGAGGTATCCTCCCTCGCCCTATGCTATTTCACATAGGGCTTGTTTGAAGGGTGACAACGAGGCTCCTAAGGCCCGAAAGAGGAAAGAAGAGAAGTGGTCATGTGATCCTCCTTCTTCTGCTACCCTGTTTGATGCTTCTTCTTGCTCAGTTGTGGTACCATCAGGTTCTACTCCTCGTTTGTAGGAAAACCCTTCGGTGCCCGCTTGGCGAAAGCCTAAGTGTCCCACATTCGAGCTTCATGTTCTTCCAACGAAGCCTAGACCCATTCGGTATGAGAGGAAGAAGATCCTTCGAGGAGAGTCCTCCTTGTCTCAACCGTCGTAGCCTCCTACTGCTCCTGCTCCTAAGTTTGTGAGCGGAAAGAGGCCCGCTATCGAGGCTCTTGAGCCAACTCCTCCTGTCGCTCCTCAGCCTGCTCCCCCTGCTCCTATACAGGAACTTGTTCCTTTGCCGGAAATGGTTGTAATGGACGTTCCTATGGTTGAGCAGGAACCTCCTATCCCTTTGCAAGCTTCGACTTCTAACTCCAAGAGTCGTAGAAACCACCTTGTGTGTAAGTGCAAGCGTTGACGAAAGGCTCTCCTAGCAGAGCAGGCCGCCTCACAACAGAAGGAGGAAGAAATGACGACTCCTATTTCAGGACCTCCTGTCATGTCTCCTTCCTCCCTTCCCATTGTTTCTCTCCAACCTAATCTGCTCCCGACTTCCGTTACAAGCATAAACGCACCTAACCCTAAACAGGTATAGGTGTTTATTGCTCCTTCAACGGAGCCTCCTTTGCTAATGTCTGTCCCGGATATTCAACCCTTCCCTAAGCCCGTGGACATGGTTAACACTTCGGTCATGTCCACTGCAGTTCCTCTTCCTCTACACCCCTAGCTTCGTCTGTGGGGAGTTTAGCTCCTCCCATGAAGAAAGAGGTGGAGGTTTGTCCTTCTGGAAATGAAGGACGTAAGAGGAATCCACCTTCTTCGCAAGGTGGCCCCATGATGACTTGTTTTGTCCTTGTGACGGAACCAGTCCCAGCTTCCCCTGAGTTCCTCACCGCTCTTGAGTAATTCAGTGAGCTTAGCAGTGAACCTCAGGCACAACCTGCACCATCCACTGAGAATACGCATGATGCTCCCATGGGATGCATGTTTAATTCTGTGGATGAAGTCCTGACCTTGTCGGCAATCTTCGCAAAATCGTTGACCTTGACTCCACAAGAGCTCGATGGAGAGGACCTCGAGGGGGCCTCTTCCTTGGCCCTTGTTGCGGGAGGCTCAGATGCCCCTCCTCTTAACTTTCCACCCTTGCAGGCTCATCCTCCTTCCCCTTATGAAGATCTAGATTGGGAAGCAGATGACCTCTTGGATGATCAGTGTTAGGAGGAGGTCCCCTTTTTCTTGATCTTGTGTGTGTGTTTTGTGATGTGTTCCCCCATACTCATACTATGTGTGCCTGGATGAACCTCGTCACCCCTGTTGGTGCTTGAATACAGGTGTGATTTTTGTGTCATAAACCTTCTTCTATTTGTACCATCATTCTTCCATGTTTATGATTGATTTTCGATAAATTGGGGACGATGCAAAGCGCTGAGGGAATTTAGGCTTCCCTTCCATGTTGACCCAATTTTTTATTTTTACTTTGTTTTCCATTCATTCTTCTTGATCTGGTTGGGGATTGATGATCTTTCACCTTGCATTGCGGTTACCTATTACTATATGAGCTTAGACAGATCTGACCCCGCTAAACCAGATCCCCCTGTGTCCTTTGTTTGTATTTTATTTTTTCCTTTCCCTTTATCTTTCTCTCTTCTTTGCTTGAGTTGGCCCTCCTATGTGTTACAACGTTCTCTTCTTTAGCGCTTCAATTTAAAAAAAATTGAATTCATTTCCAAATGAATCTTTTCTTGAAAGTCTTTACAACATTCTTTTTCCTTAGAATTACATTCTCAACTTGGAACCCTAGCAAAATGTGTTTCCTTCATCACGGGTTCATAAAGAAAGGACTTGAAGACCTTCCTTTGAAGTGGGAATTTCTTTGACTTCCCCTCACATGGAGGCATGACCTTCCTTTTGAATTCCTTGATGAAGTGAACATCTTTCGAAAGGATCCCTTGATGATGAATCACTCTAAGGTGAACAATCGCTTTTGAATTATGTGTCCCTTGAGCGGACCCCCTTTCTTCTTCACGGTGGGTTCCTTAGGGACCCTTTCTTCAAAATCCTTTGTAATGAATGGACTCTTTTACATCTAGCCTAGGGGCAACCCGACTAGACTTGTTCCATTCACTTCTTTGCGTCTACCTTGGGGGTAGCCTGACTAGACCTTACTTTTCAAACAACATGTCCCTTGAGTGGCCCCTCTCCTTTTGAAGGGTTCCTAAGGGACCCCTTTGAAATTTTTTTGGTTTGCATGACTGGTCGCTTTTAGACATGCTCTATCTACAAGTAGACGTGTTGCCTCTTTTGACATGTTCTATCTGTGGGTAGACATGTCGCCACTTTTGACATGTTCTATTTGTGGGTAGACATGTGCCACTTTTGACATGTTCTATCTGTGGGTAGACATGTCGTCGCTTTAGACATGCTCTATCTACGGGTAGACGTGTCACCACTTTTGACATGTTCTATCTGTGGGTAGACGTGTCACTGCTTTAGACATGTTCTATCTACAGGTAGATATGTCGCTGCTTTTGACATGTTCTATCTGCGGGTAGACGTGTCGCCGCTTTGGACATGTTCTATCTATGGGTAGACGTGTCACCGCTTCCTGACACTACGGAGTCCGCTTACTTGGGGCTTCCTCCATGCGAGAGATCTTAGGGGTTGCCTCCTTGCAGGTCCGTAGGCCTGTAAGGTGCTTTGTCCAACTTCATAGTTTCGAGTAGCTATGGAGTCCTTCACATCTCCTGCACCTTTGGGTATGCCAGACCGAGTACTGCTTCCTCGATGGTTTAGGTATACTTTTCTAACCCTACTCTCTTCTTGATCTACTTTACCGAGCACTCATCAGTACTTGTGCTCGCTAAAGTGGGGGAAAAATGTATAAGAGCAAATTTGCACCCTAGGTGCAATTTCCCTTTTTTCCTTTATACACTTTAGAAAACCAAAGTCAGAGGCTTAAATTTACTTAATCCCATTGTTGGCAGTCCACATGGAGCCTATTTTGTGTGTCGATGGAGGTGTTTCTATCGGGGACACCCATGTAACGCGCAAACATCTATGCGGCGCACTTACGTCCCATGAAGATTCCTGCAGCTGAGCTAGCAAAGGCATTACTCTTCCCATTGGCAGCGAAGTTGTAACGCCTCCTTCGGCCAACCGACCTGAATATGGCCATTTTCTTCCATTCCTCTTCATATTCATCTCTTGGACAAGCATTTCATCTTCTTCCCAGCATTGAGATCACTCTTGACCATTTCAAGCATTCAATCCAACACTTTTAGCAGCATTCCAAGCATCCCATTGCAGCAACATCTCACTCCATCAACTCGGTAGAGCACATTTGGGACCACGCCATTGCAGCAGAGGCTTGAGTTCCTCTCATTTCTCCCCCAAGTAGCCTTGAGTTCTCTTGGTGGAGGTGGTGGACACACTTTGTGGAGCTAGCTAGCGAATAGGCTCTTCTACGAGATCGTCTTCGTCACCTTAGCTTTGGTATATCTACTTTATCACCCTTCGCCTATATTTCTCTTATTTCATAATATTGTTTTGTTCTCTTAGAAGTTGTTAAGCTAGTCCGTTAGTCGTTTTAACAAGTTCAACCTTGCCTCAGTTGTTTTTTGACCATACGGACTACAACGCGCTTTCGATACGCCAGTGTGCCACGCTGTCGTCCAAAATTCTATGCTGACGTCCTCAGGCAGAGAGCTCCCTGAGGTGCAGTGTTGGACCTAAAAATTGACTCGCCTAGCCCCATCTTAAAACTTGGGATTGATGAGTGGTCACAGGGTTCTATAATCCTCATCATTCTCATCCCCATACCTTAAACACTACACTTAGCTGAGGTAAGTTAGGGTAGCCTCTCATGTCTTGACCCACCGTGACCTAGGGTCTTGCATGCGATGGTATTCTCTTAAAATATAATACATACACGTCGTAGCAATTCATACACGTATATATATATATATATATATATATCCCATATACATATATATATATATATATATATATATATATATTAAGCCTTGATATTTAAACACATATATTCATAGTCATATTGATCGACATATATACAAGGAATGTATATATATATATATATGTTAACTTGTCCAATCGATATTCCCATGCATATGGGTAATTTGTTCATGAGCATGCATAGATACGTCTATCTATGTATACTCATGCATGTATTTACTAATGTGTATGAGTTTATCATTGACACATACATATATACATATATACGTTTTATGTATATATCCCATCGATTAAATATAAACACATAAAGAAGAACTCACACATTTCATAGAGACTCAATACTTAAACTCCTAAGCAAGAACATTCACAAATAAAAACACAAGCAAGACTATAGGTAACTTATTATTTCCCAGACTATTATCCCAACTTTACCAAACTAGAAGTGTGTGTGTGAAAGCTCAGTTTAGGTTGTTATCAAAGGCTAGCAAACCAAGTTCTTCTCCCTGAGTGATACTTCCCCTCTCTTCAGGAGGCTTGATACTATTCCTACATCCAACTTTACAGTTTGCAACAATAGTTAGCCGAAACAATACATTCACTTGCATCATATATTTTCATAATAAAAAAATTTCATAACATTAAATTAAATCAACATTTATTCTTCATATTTCCAAAACACATAAAGCACAAATACACTCCTTTAAAGCATTTTCACCCAACTAGGTAAAATTAAATAAGTAGTAACACAACGAGGTGTAACATATCCCCCCTTGTGAATCATCATCTTTGATGATTTTAAGTAGTAGACATAGACATAAACTATAAGAATAAACATATCATAAATTTTTTTCAAGAACTCTCAAAAGCATGTAAGACATGAGGAAACTTTTGCTTAATTTCAGCATAGTCTTCCCAAGTGGAAAAATCTTCTGCATACTGGTCCCGTTGGACTTTACATTGCAAAACCTCTCTATTGCATGAGTGAATCTTACGCATTCTAAGCACCTTGAGAGGCTCGATTGTTACCACTCCTAGGTCTTGTATCTATAAAGCATTCCAATCAATAACATGGTTATCCCCTGGTATATACTTTTTAAGGTATGAGACATGAAAGATATTTTGCATCCTAGAAAAAGTTGGTGGCAACACAATTTGACAAGTTTGATTGGGTTTATTTCCTCAAGAACCTCGAAAGGACCTATGTAGCACAAAGCTAGTTTGGATGACTTTCCAAACTTGATGGAACTCTTATGAGGTTTAACCCTCAACAACACCTTTTCTCCTACTACAAAATTTCTAGGTACCCACTTAGAATTTGCATAGCTTTTCTACCTATAATTGGCTTTAGCTAGCCTCTGCTTAATAATTCCTACTTGCTCCTCCATTTTTTATAACATCTTTAGCCCAAGACTTATCCTATCCTCTAGCTTATCCCAACTTATAATAGTTTTACATTTTCTTCCATACAATGCTTCGAATGGAGCCATCTTTATTGTTGAATGATAAGAATTGTTGTATGAAAACTCAACCAAAGGCGGGTAATCTTCCCACTTGTACTACTGATCCATGCAATACATCCTTAGTAGATCTTCAAGAACTTAATTAACTCTTTCATTTTTTCTATCCGTCTTTGGATGATAAGTTGAACTTATATTCAATTTAGTTCCAAGTGATGAGAACAAGGTTTGCCAAAATCTAGATGTCACACGAGCATCCCTATTCAAAATGATCTTTTCAAGAATCCCATGCAATATAAACACCTTTTGAATAAGTTTCCAAGCTATGATAGGAGCTCCATCAATTAAAGTTCTTGGAATAAAATGTGCCACCTTAGTTAATTTATCCACCACCACTAGAATATAATTGTGCTTATTCCTTGACATAGGTAGTCCTTGCACAAAGTCCATGCTAATGACTTGCCACTTACTTTTAGTTATATCATGTGGATATAAAAGGCCTGCAAGGTGATGATGTTATGCTTTTACTCTTTGACACTCTAAGCATCTTGTAGCATCCCCCTTCATACCTTTCCAAAAATATAGCAGATTCACATCTCCCAACATCTTTGTCACACTAGGATGTCCAAAGTATGGTGCATTGTGAACTTATTTCCACATCAAGTTCCTTAACTCCTCTGAATTAGGTACATATACTCTTCCTTTAAACCTTAGTAATCCATTTGGTTCAAAGTGAAAACCTTTGTGCCTTACATCTTGTGTATTATCCGTGAGTGCTTTCTTAACTTGCTCGTAGAATTTGTCACCCATGGATTCTTGCAACACTTGTCCCTTAAAGTTAGTTTGAATTGTTACCATTAAGGTGTTATTCCTTCAATGACTTAAGGCATTAGCAACACAATTCTCTTTTCCTTTGATGTAGTTGATGTTGAAGTCATAGTTTTTTATCAACTCCAACCACCTCCTTTGTTGTGCATTCAGATTGGGTTGAGTAAATAAATATTTTAGACCGTGATGATCAGTCTTTAGTTCAAAAGGCTTTCCCATTAGATTGTGTCTCCACATTTGCAACATGCATGAACAACTTCCACTAACTCCAAATCATGTGATGCATAATTTTGTTTGTAGGGATTTAGTTTCCTAGATTCATAAGCTATGACTTTCCCTTCTTGCATCAAAACTCCTCCTAATCCTTCACTCGATGTGACCGTTATGAAAGTAAAGTTTCCTTCTGGATCAAGTACCTTCAATATTGGTGTGGTAGTAAACTTCTCCTTGAGTAGGTCATAGTACTTCGAGTGGACGTCATATACTTCACCCGCTTTCCTAGCTCGATTTGTATTGACCATTCATAACCTATGCATAGGCTATCCCCTTACGCCATGGAATAACCTTAACCATAGGAATAACCTATAACCTCTATGCTAATTAAGACAATTCTATTAAGTAAATTAAAATAACTCTAAGTCTCAACTAGGTTAAACATTAGCTATATAAGCTATATCCATAATATAGTATTTATCCCTACTATAACCACCTATTCCTTAATATGGAATGTGTACAATCACTTCAAGCAATATAGATCCTCATACTAAGTACATCAATCAATGTTTTAGTTTTACATAAGAATAAAATAACCTTTCCCTATTCAGCAATTGAACTAATTTTCCAAACAAAACAAACAATTTCACACAATCTTTTCAAATAAAGTATAAAAGAGTAGAAATCAACATGCCTGTTTATGCAATTTTCCAATTGTTCGAATTGGATTCGTAACTCAACCTTCCCCAATTCAATAAAAAATTCCCCAATTATCCTTCTCCCTCTTCATTAAAATATCACTCACAAAATCCTCTCACAACTCTCAAAAACTCACTCAACTTAGAAAATCAAATAACAACAACTCAAAAAATCACAGCAAGAATGCAGATATGCATCCCTATTGAGGTAGAGATCACCTCTATTTATACACAAAGGTTATCAACTAAAGGATAGAAACAAGGTATCAAGAATGACACTTCTCAACTCAAAAGGTTTGACTTGACAAGATTAAGAAAAGGTGGCAGCTAAAATCGTTGTTCAGTAAACACATACTCAGCCATAGTGAATGAGTGACCCATTTAAATGGATAGCAAGAATGATAATAAAAAATGCAAGGTTTATGTCTTCTATAGGTTGACTTTGTTTGGCCAGCTTTACTCTTGACGAATTCACACATTTCATATTGTTTCATAATCTAGAATTCATATTGCAAATCAGACTTCTAATGGTTCTTACTTCTCACAAGTTGGCATCACATTGCTTCCTACAAACCCTATTCTTTTGGTTGTTGTTTGCAATGACTAGGTCAAAGTTTCTTGTGCGTAGATATTCAATTTTTCCTTTGCATTTGACTTAGTCTTTGGAAGTTTACTTAACACATTGGTTGGCACTGGATACTATACGCTTTACATCTAGTGCTGCCCATATTTCTTAATACTCAACACTTTAAATGTTTCAAACATTACTTATATTTATGCACTACTTCAACTTAGCACTATTCCCCTTTAACTGTATGTTGCGGGCAATATTTAGCATATGCTATTAGATGTTTATTATATATATATATACATATATATAATGTAATACAAGTTTATAAAATACATTATTCGATATACGAATACACATTCTCATATTCTCATAATTCACATATTGATGCATGCATATGTATACATATATATATACATATGTATATATATATATATTAATATACTAGTATGGTTGTATCATTTTCGTCAATACATACATGTATGTTAATATATATATGTATATACTCATATACTATATATATATATATCACACTTTGATATTTAAATACATATATTCACAGTCATATTGATCGACATATATACACAAAATGTGTATATATATATATATAATATGTCACCTTGTCTGATCGATATTCCCATGCATATGGGTAATCTGTTCATGAGCATGTGTAGATGTGCTATCTACATATACTCATGTACGTATTTACTCATGTGTATGAGTTTATCATTGACACATACATATATACATATATATATATATATAATGTATATATCCCATCGATTAAATATAAAAACGTAAATAAGAACTCACACATTTCATAGAGACTCAATACTTAAACTCCTAAGAAAGAACATTCACAAATAAAAACACAAGCAAGACTATAGGTAACTTAATATTTCCTAGATTATTATCCCAACTTGACCAAACTAGAAGTGTGTGTGTGTGTGAAAGCTAAGTTTAGGTCATTATCAAAGGTTACCAGACCAAGTTCTTCTCCCTAAGTGATACTTTCCCTCTCTTCAGGAGGCTTGATACTATTCTTGCATCCAACTTTACACTTTGTAATAGTAGTTAGCCAAAAACAATACATTCACTTGCATCATATATTTTCATAATAAAAAAATTTCATAACATTAAATTAAATCAACATTTATTCTTCATATTTCCAAAACACATAAAGCACAAATACACTCATTTAAAGAATTTTCACCCAACTATGTAAAAGTAAATAATTTGTAACACAATGGGGTGTAACAAATACCTTAACAACCTCATAAGTACACATAGAGGTTAGTTAGTAAAGGGAAGAAAACAAAATCTTACATAAGCATGCAATTAGATCCCATCTAGAAAAGGAATGCCAATGCAACACATACTACACCATGGGTCTCATTATTTTTCCAATCCACCCACTGTCATTTATAATGACAAGAAAGAATCTCATACTAGTTGTCATCATTGACAAGGGTATAAATATAATCATGCGCACAATACTTGAGACCATTTTTGTACAAGTAAATTGTGATTGATTCACCCATACATATTAACTAACTAACAAGAATAAGTGGATATGACAATACTACATACATCTTCCCATTACCTGATTCCTTAACACTTACCCTTTTTGCGCTCTTATTAAAAAAATGAATGTCAATGCATCCCATACTACATGATGGGTCTCATCTTTTTTTAGTGCTTTACATTAGTTGTGATGATGGGAAAGCATTCCATACTACTTATAATCATTACCAAATAAGGTGTAAGTGCAATAACACACATCATATAAGGCCATTAATAATATTTTCATAGCTTGTTGAACCTTTTGAGTCAGTGGACCTAACATCTATCAGCTCCATGTCATTGGTGAAAGATTGTCCAATCGATTGGGGGGTAGCTCTTGACATCTATCACCTACATGGTAATGGTTAAATTTAGCTAATCTTTATCATGCAATAGGTAGCTTCTAGCATCCATCACCTCCTTGCTATTAGTGATAACTAGCTAGACCCAAATATACAATTATCCTTAGTATCATCACTTTCATGGTATCAGTGACAACTAGATAACTATATCTGCATCATATCATGGATAGCTCTTGGCATACTTCAGACTTGGTTCTAACATATATTATCTACACAATACTAGTGACATCTGGCTATCCACACATGTATTAGACTTGGTTCTGACATGTGGGTCATCTTATGGCCAAGTACATATAATCCAAACATCATAAGAGCTCACAAATATTGGTCAAGTGGACCTAGATATATGTCACTTAAAGTAATTGATAGACCTATGCATTCAATCATATTGGTCTTGAGGTCAAATGAGTAACATACAATTAACACATTTGACCCACATGAGTTGGCCTCTACTCAACACATATACATAAGAAAATACCAACTTGTAGAGAAATCAAGTCCATTCACTTCATTCAAATTTTTATTCAAGAACACATTATTTATTAGATACAAATTAAACCCATAGTAGTAATATTAAACAATATCTTATTACAACTACATAACATTTTTTATAGTACCAATCATAAATCATGTCATACATTTATCTACTAGATAGATACAAGGGGAAAATACCCAATTATATTTAGTAATATACTATTAAATTCCTACATGTGGCATAGGTAGGCATAAGAAACTCTATCCTAAACTCAACACCAAATAAAATACATATTTAGAGAAAACATACCACACATGCATGATAAGATTTTTTAACATAATAAGATCTAATTGGATTATCTCAAGATTATCATTAAATATATGTTAACAAGTTTTCTTAACTCATTCATAGTCATATTAGGGCCAAGTTTATCATGCCTTGATTTCCTAGAAGAGTAGACCTCACTTGGTCTTGGGACTAACTTATACCTTCCTACACTAGTCAATGATCCAAGACACAGGGCCATAGTGTTCAAAACACAACTCTAATTATTTTAGTTCAAACAAGATTAGAGGTATCCTCAGACATACACATCAAGACAAACTTTAATGATATGACTCTAAAAGTGCTTCCATTATTGGAGTAGATTTTGGAAAGCCAAATACCACAAACCTCAAAGTAGGTAAACTTGATGATGATGAGTTGTCTTTTTATTGGCTAAAACCTATATAGTGAGGACAAATTAATTGAAAGGTTAGATCACTACCATTTGATATGAATTTTAACCTCATGATGAAACATACTAAAGGGGTAGAGATAGCCGGGTTTAGGAACAACCCCAACATTTGGAGCTATTCTCTAAACCATCCTTATGAGCTTGCATATAAGGGCATCCTTCACTTAAGGATTTCCTACATACCCACTTACAAATGGGAATGAAGTATCATGTAGTTCTCCTCACAATAATATCTCATAGTTCTCCATACCCAAGGCTTCCTAACCACCCTAGGTAACATTACTAAGGAGAATGGAATAAAAGGAATACTATAGAAGGTAAACCATGGAAATGAATAAAACCAAATAGGGTAACATGTCACCATTTATCAATACCCATTCTAAAACAAAACCATACATCATAAATTTTCATTAATTACTATGCCATACTTCAACAAGGTTCCTTTAAATGATTCCCAACAATTAATAGTGCTTAATGATATGCAGGGAAATCCAACACAATTCTCAATTTATCAAGCCTAAACTATAACACTTCCATCTAAAGACGTCAAGATCTCAAAATAGACCTCACCACCTTTATTATCCATAATCCAACACAAGTTTCCTATAATCTCTTATGGGTTCATCTCATTGACATTGAGGTTAGGTTGATTACTTATCAACCATAAATTCTCTTTGTTTGCAAGGACATATTTTGACCATTATCATATAGCTTGGTCATAAACATCCACAAGCCATAGAGGAAGTACATGTGAACTCATCGATCTTACAACCTAGGTATATATTTTCCTTAGCCATAAATAGTAATCGGATCATACCCAAGATAGATAAGGAAGATTTCATTTATGAAGTCAATGATCTCACAATTAACCTAGACCACTAATAATTATAGCACATGTAGTACAATATACTCAAAAGGTGTAGTGGCAAGACCATACACAATTTCCATCACCATAGTACTATTTCATTTTTCTAAAACACAACACAAGAATTAGTATCCTCACACAATAACATTGTACAAATTGAGAGGGGCCAAAACCATGTAGCGGATATCATCCTTAAACATCATTATTGCTTCCAACACTAATACTTCAATTATATCAATGAAGTGACAAAAAAATAGGTTGGAGGTGCTTATTTATCCCCCCTAATCTTTACACAGATGGATTACAAGACAAAAACATGGATGCTACCATACATGTAAGGACAATGGCAAAATTATCAAGTTTATAACATCATGATCTTGATATGTCATATGATTTTACAAATTTATCTACTAGTCTAACAATATTCACAAATTTAATGCTCAAAAGTTGATTTAGGGCTCTCAAAGGATACGCCCTGATGAAAGTAGAAGTATCACTTGTATCAATCCCCCAAGGGCCCACAATAGCATATGCAATTACAATCAACAAGCCACAACTAACCAATTAAATGAATTAGTATTACATGATAAAATCATAACTTCTTACGACAACACAATTTATCAACCCAACTCAATTTAGTATTAACACATTGTATTAAAAAGCCAATTTTTAAATGGTATGCCACCAATTTCAGCTAGCATAAAAATGTTTAAGGATCCCTTATGAGAACATTATCTAAACTTAGACTAAGCACATGAATTGTTTACAAAAATGTCAACTAGAAATGTGAAACATGCACAAGGTAGGGGAATAATACCCACTTTTTCACATACATAAGCATAAATCAATTATATCATATTTATTTTAGCTGTGGAAGTCAATTAATCAGAATTAAATGCTTTTTTCTTCAATGGAAGATTTTATATCATTCACAAAGAATTTTTGGCTGGGAGCATGAGTCTTTAGGCCGAAACCTCTTCAGTTAAGAGCCAAGGACTAAGGGGTATCCATTCCACCAAATTTGGTGAGGGCATGATTGCAATCTCATCCCTTCAAATTGAACCCACTGAAAATCAAGTCTTGCTGAGTGCAAAACCCAAACATTAAATGCTCTTTCAAAAAAAAATTGAAAAAGTGTACTGGACTCTGAGGATGATCTTGAAGACATTTTAATAGAGACGTTGAAATTTGCCCTACGGCCTCGCCCCTCACCGACGACGAAAATGGTGTTTTCCTTTCTACCAACTTCTTCATCGTCTCTGTATCTTCCTAGCTTCACCCCGTTCGACTTCTCAATTTTTTGCATAAATTCCTCATAGCATTATCCTTAGTTATGATACGTGTTTCACCATCCACATATCTAAGCTTCCCATCAGTAGGCCTGGGCATAATTTCCCCCCTAGAACTACAAATGAACTTAACTTTTCTTGGTAAAAATGATTTGATGGGCCTGAATGGTAAGATTGATGTGTAGAGTAGACACATGATGAAGTACAAGCAAAGGATCCATCCTCCAACCGATACCCACCATCATTACCAGACTATGAGATTTGTATTCCTTGTAAAGAGTCGGTGTATGCTGGCTTGAAATGGCTCCCCTAACCACTCAAGTTGCCTCTTTCTGCTCCTAGCCTAGAAATCTCAGAATTGATGCTAGAATCAACTCGCCCAATACCAAGAACGCCCCTTAAATCCTCATAAATGGAAGACTTGTCTAATAACCTGTTCAAAAGCTCTCATTTCGGCACAGGCATGGATGATATCGGTGAAGTTGTTGGAGTCTGGCCTTTCACCTGCCAATTGCGTTTTGCCTGAAAGTTTCTAAACCTTTTTATTTTCTGATGAAATTCCAGTAACCCTTATGCTTTGATGGACTGCCAAACTCTGTCCAATCGATTTATGCAGAGATGGGCGTACATACCGTGTTCCAGGGCGCCTACCTGCGCCATACTCTCTTGTCCTTTCTATTTTATTTTGTTTATTTAGTTTCCCACTCCTGGCGAGGGATGTGACACTTCTCTTCTAAATATTGGACCAGATGACTTCCTTTGCAACAAAAAATCCATCTTGTTGCTTCATATTCACCATCGATTCTTTATTTATAGGAATTTATCCCTGATGTTATGTTGCGGAAGTAAGAGCTGCAGCTTCCTATACCAATGCATGATTACCTTCTTAGGTACAAATTGCTATGTATAATGTCCATCTCTAGAAGTAAATGTTCGTTTGCAGTATATAGGAGTAACTGTTTGAAGTGTTTCAGTTAGTAGCTAAATCTGGTGAGGAAACAACAGCTCAAATGAAACAAATGAATGATGATGGACATGTTCTACATGAAGTAAAAAAATATTTGATTTCTGTGCCCAAAAGTTCCAGGAAGTTCAGTAAGCATTTAAATACTGGAAGGGATCTGTCCGATCAGAAAAATAAATACACTATGATTTAAAATTTAACAAAAGAAATTTTCGAAAGCACCGTTGCTGGAAAGGTTTAGACATAAAGAATTCTTCTCTCATTCATTCCTTTGTTTACATAGAACTTTTCTTCCTCAGGATTTGTGAGGTAACATATACAAAAAATATTAAATAATGTTACACATACAAGGAATTCAGATTTTCCAGTGTTTTTCACTCTGTTCTTGCGGATTACTTGCATTGCTGAACATCAAGACATAAATCATCTGTTATAGAAAGGGACTGGAGAATAGTAAATATACAAATACGACACGGAGGCAAGTACAAGGTTACTGAAGAATGTAACCCAATAATGAGGACAGAAGATTAAAAATCTTCATCTCCTTCCTCCTCTTCGTCATCTAAATCACCTGCAGCAACTTCTTCGTAGTCCCTCTCTAAAGCGGCTAAGTCTTCCCTCGCTTCAGAAAATTCACCTTCTTCCATGCCTTCACCAACATACCAGTGGACGAAAGCACGCTTGGCAAACATTAGATCAAATTTATGATCAATGCGGGAGAATACCTCTGCAACAGCTGAATTGTTGCTGATCATGCATACACCCCTTGCAACTTTAGCTAAGTCTCCTCCAGGTACAACTGTAGGAGGTTGGTGGTTTATTCCACATTTGAAACCTGTTGGACACCTGTGAAAAGAATTATATACCCCTTAGTAGCTTAATAAGAATAAGAAAGAACCTCCTGAATGAGAAGAAAAAATTTCAAATTTTCATTGAGGTTTTAGTCAGATACTCTTTTGTATTATTTGTACACAAGAAAATATGAAGTAGATAAGACATCTCATCCATCAAGCCAAGAAGGTCTTATATTTCATCATCTTCGCATGGTACTAGACGAGAAAAATTCAGGTATGTGCCTCTTGAAATGGAGCAACAATCTTACCAGTCTACAAATTGTACAGCGCGTTTTGCTTTGATGGATGAGACTGCTGCATTAACATCCTTTGGCACCACATCCCCTCTATACATTAAGCAGCAGGCCATGTACTTTCCTTTCCTGGGATCACATTTGGCCATCATGCTATTGGCCTCGAACACAGAATTTGTAATCTCCTTCACTGTCAAAGCTTCATGAAAGGCTTTCTCTTTAGATACTACTGGTGCATATGACGAAAGCATAAAATGAATTCTAGGGAAAGGGACAAGGTTTGTTTGAAATTCAGTTATATCAACATTTAAGGCTCCTTGAAACCGCAAAGATGATGTTATTGAAGATATAACTTGTGACACAAGTCTGTTCAAGTTTTGATATGAAGGTCTTTCTATGTTCAGACATCGCTTGCATATGTCATAAATGGCCTCATTGTCAAGGAGTACTGCCACATCCGTGTGCTCCAATAGAGAATGAGTTGAAAGGACACTGTTATATGGTTCTACAACAGCAGTGGAAACCTGATATCCATAAAATATGAATAATTAAGAAATAGTAGTGCCCTATAAGTAATTAATGTAAACTTCCAAAGCTGGGATTTCTCTGAAGTTTTTATAAATATATATAAAAGAAGTAAAATGCAAGTATTGAAAACAAAATACTTGTAGAATTCAAAATTAGATTGAGGCAAAAAGATAGAAAGCTATCTTAAAAGTAAAAGAGTAATTAATATGATGCCATGAACCAACTAATACTGTGACTCCCACTTACTGTCAGTTATTAAGTGTTCAGATAATTTAGGAAACTTTGTGTTCTCTGCTGTTTATGGGAAATGTGGCTGCTGTAGTGTAATTAATTGGGTTAGCCCATTTTATTATGGGTTTTGTTACTTCGGAGGTAGTAGGATCCTGAGAAACAAGTTTTTGGTCTGGGCTGGAGAAGACATTGTAAGCGAATTTATGCCGTAATTCATCGATGAAATGCAAAAGTTATGTTTATTTTTTGTGGAAATCTGTATATTTTCTACAGTTTTAGTGTATATTGCTCACTATTTTCAGAGGCAGCTAAAAGGTTTGCACTGAAGAATAGAGTAATCTGCACCAGTTTTGGTATCAAAGAAACCTATAAAATGTCCAAGAGATGAATCCATTTGAACTGGGGAAGGAAAGCTAGGAGAGGAGCTCGATATAGATGGAATACCGGAGATGTATTGCTTAGTAGATTAGAAGCCGTTAAAGCCCAATTCCGGTAGGATGAATCTGAAGATGCACAAGAGAATGAGGGAGCTTCGGTTGGAGTAAAAGGAGCATTAGATCCCATCAAGAGGTTGATTGAAGCTATTTTAAAATAAGGGACTAAAGTTAAGGTGGAGGTTTCAGATTTCAAAGGTGATCTAAATCCTGATTTGTTCATGGATTGACTACAAGATTTAGAGAAGTATTTTGAAATTAAAAACATGGATGTAGAGGACCCAAGGACAGATGAAGTCTCACATTGCCTCATGGTGGGATAACCTCCAAAATAACAGGAAAAGACAGGGTAAAGACAAAATTCAATTATGGTCCAAGATGTTGTAACGATTGAGACCCAAGTTCTTACCTGCAAATTATCAATAGAAATTGTTCGAATAGTTTCAAAACTTGAGACAAAAGGAGTTGTTTGTATTAGAACACTCAGAATAGTTTATGAGGTTGCAAATATAGACAGATTTATAAGAAATGGTGAGCAAACTGCTGCTAGACACCTCAATGGGCTATGGTTTAAACTTTAAACTCTAGATGAGCTGGCCCTCATCGAACTAAATACCATTGATGAAGTATATCAAATATGCTTTAAAGCTGAGGGGGAACTCAATTAGGGTAAGGGTAAATTGACAAGTAAGAAAAAAGACCATATTTAATTTAGAGGAAAAAGGAAGTTCCTTAGAACCTAGCAAGAATAAAGAGCTTGCGGAAGGTGAGGATGTGATATTCAACTCTAGAGGAAGAGGAGGCTTTAGAATTAGAGGAGAAGAACAAGCTATTGGTGGACAAAAACCATTTGGATGTTTCATATGTAATATAGCCTATTAGGCCATAGAGCGACCTCAAACCCCCAAAGGTCAATGGTAGTCCAAGAAGAAGAACCTCCAAGACAAGAAGTTGATGTAGAGATAGGGGAGAACTTGATGCTACCAAGAACTTTAATATCAAGAACCAAAGAGGCCCATGAAGTTGATTGGAAGAGAAATAGCATCTTTTGAACAAAATGCAAGTGTAAGGACAAAGTGTGCATGGTGATTGTAGATGGTGGATCTACCAGCAATTTCGTAAGTACAATAATGGTAAAAGAATTCCAGCTTCCTTGCATTCCAAATCAAACCTTTATATAAGATTTCATAGTTGGAAAAGGATCATAGTGTACTTGTGGATAAATCTTGCCTAGTTGCTTTTGAAATTGGTCCCTATGAAGACAGACCTATGTAACATGGTCTCAATGGATGCTTGTCATTTGCTGTTGAAAAGGCTCCAATCATATGACCAAAATGTAATCCATCATGGAAGGTAGAACACTTACGAAGTACAAAATGAGGGGAGGAGACATCTCCTAACACCATGGAAAGAAGAAGGGGCATGTGAATGTCAGCTCTATCTCTTCTAGTAGAAGCTAAGCTTGAGCTTGAAGAGAAGAATGGAACTCTAGATAAGCCAAGTGAGATGAACCATGTTTGGGAGCCAAAAGGGAAAGTGATTTGAAGAGGTATGGCACATAATTTATGCAAGAGAAGTAAAGCTACAAAGAAACTCAACGAATGAGGTCAGAAGTGCACCTCAAGAGATAGATGATGAAAATTTAATTGATAGTGATCTCCATTCAATTGAACTCACTAGAGAAACATTGGAAGATAATACTAGAGCCTAGGAATGGAGTTATGATACTTATGGGAGATTAGAAGAAACAAAGGGCTGTAGATCAGATCAAGGAAAAACTTGAATGAGGAATCAAAAGGTCAAATATCTAATGACCAAAGGATCTAGATTGAAGCCGAGATGAGAAGTATTACATGCATGGGGAAAAGTGCAAATATTGGATAGGCTTAAAGGCAACAATTCTCTTGAGGGAGAGAGGGTGACAAAAGTAATCAAGCAGTATTTTAGAAGTAGTCTCATTGGATCAAGAGGAATATTGATTCATGGGATGATTGGCAAGATCATGGGAAATCCTCAAATCTGGTTAGAGTTGACAGCTTGACTCAATCTGAGTGCAATGGGACAAGCATTGATCAGGACAAGGAAATAAGGTTTAGGTCTATTGGTGAAGCAGCAAAGATCATTTTGTCAATTATGCATTTGTATTCACACGACTCTGCTAGCCCAATCCAATCATGGAATCGTCAGAGGCCTCCACCTAACCCTAGAAGTGCAAGGATGAAGATCAAACAATGATTAAGATTGGGTCAAGGGATCATGAAAGAAAAATTTTAAGGAAAAACTATTGGCAGCTCATTTCGAAGATTGGCAATTATGTGCAGGCAATGAGGAAATTCAAGACTAAATTTACAAAATCAGATTCCTCTGAACCAAGAGGTTCAGAATTTTTAAAAGATGGGGATGTTGATGCATAACGGACCAATTAATGCCGTGATTATCACTTCCCAATTCCTATCAATTATAGGCATTCAGATATTTTAGGAAATTTTGTTGTGTCTGCTGTTTATGGGAAGCATGGCTGTTGTAGTGTAGTTAATCGTGCTTGCCTATTTTAGATTAGGGTTTTTGTTTATTAGGAAGTAGTGGGTTGCTGGAAAAGGAGTTTTTGGTCTGGGCTGGGGAAGACATTGTAAGAGAATTTATACTGTAATTAATTCAGCCATGAAATGTATAAGTTTTTTTTTTTTTTTTTTGGTGGAAATCTGTATCTTTTCTGCAGTTTATTGTTTATTGTTCACTATTTTTAGTGGCAGCTGAAGGTTTTCACTGCAGAATAGAGTAATCTTCCACACGAGAGACAGGGTATATTGTTATTTGATGATGTTAACAAGTTCATTAGTAATATTCTAAAAATCAAATAAGCACATACATATAAGATTTAATGTTTTCGTAAAGATTCAAACAGCTTAGCTTAAATAGGATGTAAGATGGTATAGGAGGAACCATGCCTGAGGGGAAGGATATATAGTAAATCCTAGCTTTGATTTTCGTCCATATTCAATAGAAAGATGTTCCAGGAGTAAGGATCCTAGTCCAGACCCAGTACCTCCTCCAACAGCATTGAAAACTAAAAATCCTTGCAAACTGCTGCAATTGTCACAGAGCTTCCTTATTCGGTCTAGACAAATATCTAATGCATCTTTGCCCACTGTCAATTGGAAAAGAAAATCCACTATCAGAATAATAACAAACAAAAAGAAGTCAGAGAATTTATCCAAACAGTTGAATGAAGAACTCATGTATTATGTCCTCACTTTAATACAAAATTTAAGTCTTTCCATCTTCCCACAGTTCCTATATATTGCCTTCATTGCCAAAAAATTTCAGCAGATGACCAGATGGCTAGTAGAATTTCTCATCCAAAGATGCATGTTGCATTTATGCAACCACAGAGAATTTATATAATGAAGAGCAGAATTGCAGAAAAAATGGATTGGAAGCGTATACATGGTTTGATATATTGTTTAACAAATTGGCTAGCTCTACAAATAGAGTGTTCATGGTGAAATGGAAGGGGCAAATATTTTCCAAAAAAATAACCCCCCTTGAACTCCCATGCTGATTTTGAGCCTGTACCTAACCAACTCAGATTTGAGAAAAAAGGAGGGAAGGGATGGGAGAAGATAAAATCACATAATCCCCAAATCAGGCTCTCTTACTAAAAATATTTTGATATATACGAGCAGAATGAAATGCTAAACTAAAATGAATTAAGCTAATAACTGTGTACAAGAATTTGTAAATTGGCTAAGCCCTTCCCATATTTGTACTGTTAAGAGAGAAGAGGGCCAGAGGATGAGGAAATCTGACCAGTATAATGGCCTCGAGCAAAGTTGTTAGCTGCATCTTCCTTGCCAGAAATAAGATGTTCAGGGTGGAATAGTTGCCTGTATGTCCCTGTTCTAATCTCATCGATGACTGTTGGTTCGAGATCAACAAACAGAGCTCTGGGAATATACTTTCCACGTCCGGTTTCACTGAAGAAAGTGCTATGTGCATAGTTTATTCCCCTGCTTGTCTCATCACTGCATTAAAAAAACAGATCAGCAAAATACATTGTTTTTGAGATTGTATTCAGTCTATAATTTTTAAACACTGTTCCATAATCACTATAGGTTACTAAAAAAGGACATTACCCAGACATGAAACCATCAGGCTGAATGCCATGCTCCAAACAAAATAGTTCCCAGCAAGCGTTTCCCACTTGTATTCCAGCCTGTCCTATATGAATATTTATAATCTCTCTCATCTCCTTGCTTACAGTCTATGGTCTTCCACAACCTTCTTCCTCTACTTTCCTCAGACACTGTGTCACACTCTCAAGAGGTAATTTTCCTGTATTTTACTTAAACAAGCAATCTGCATTGCAAACTCTAAAAGTGGAGATCAGATACTCTTTCATAAAAATTACAGCATGGAATTTTATGCAAAACTTGGCATAATAATAACTAGAGGAAAAATATAATAAACCGGATGAGATCAGATTTGAGATAATTAAAAAGGAAATTCTTAATAAAATTGCCAAGTATCTAGTATAGTATCCAGTTGATTGTTGCAATTCTGTTTGTGTGCTTCACTTGTTAGTATTTTTGGCCTTTGTAGTTGCATATGTTATTCTGTCTTTCCTTTTTGGGATGCCAGTGGCTCAAATGCTAATCCACCCTTAGTAGTGAATGCAGGTAAGCACAAAAACCCAAGGATTACTTGGGATCACCTCGCCCTGCCGACTATAAAAGACCAATAGTCTGATCTCTGAATAATCTGAAATGCAGATTGCCTTACCCATTTGGACAACTGCTGTAAGATAGCACATTGGGGGGCTTATTTTGATTGGTTAAAAGGAGTTTATGTTGTGCAGTTGATGTATCAAACGGTTAAGATAACATTCAGCTGAAATAATATCAGTTGCTGCCAAGAAGCTTGATTACTTCCCCCTATAGCAGTTCAACATTAGAGTACATATGTACAGCATGACATGGCACCCATTTTAGATTATACCCCCCCTTAAAAGAATCTGTCCATTTTCCTTCCTCTTATTTCAATCCTACTATGAATGAAAAGGTTCTGTTGAAATGCATCGCCAGCCATATCTTTTGCATGAATCTTGCTTGCTTCAGTCCATTCTTGTAACAGAGTATGTGCATGATGAGGATAAATTGCAGATTAACTACTAACTTTTGTTTTGTTGAGCTCTGGCACTGCAGCAACACAGAGCAATCTACACTTCCGACCAGGTTGAACTGGGCATGGAAAATAACATAGTATCAGAGCCCAATAGGAGTGTCAAGCAAATAAGTGTGTCTTAAGGGCCAAGGGTCCACAAAAGAAGCAGGAAATACGTTCAGCTTGATGCAAGAAAAGCAAGATGCAAAAATAAAATGAAAAAAAACGTATGTACTCGAGTACCAAGTATCAGCTGAAATGCATGATTAAATTTAATCTCAAGCCGCTCCGCAATTGAGACACGCCAAGGCAAAACAAGATTCAATATTGAACTCAAAACTTTCGTGAAAGGATTTGCCAAAGACAAGTTGTTATAGCAGGGGAGGCCTAATATTTCCCGTGTTTCACCTATATTTATCAACTAACTGTCCATAAAGGGATATACTATCTGAATCCTTGCAAAAAATCGTTGTTTTAAATCATTGTACACATGCTCGAGGAAAAAATAAAATTTGAAAAGAATTGTCATCTATAGAACTTTAGGCAACCAAAACTCCAAAATTAACCCTCCACGCCATGTAATTCACCTCCCTGAGATAATATTCTAAAGAAAAAACAAGACACGAGAAGACTTGAAATGGCAAAAAGCAACTGCTTATCTATTGATTTTGCCTAGATGGCATGTAGACAGTTACAGAGTGAAATTTGTAGAGGAAAATGTTTTGCAGAGAATTCCAGATACTTAAAAAATTAATATAATTTACAATTGATTATTGCTCCTAATCCGATATATATACACAGCAAATAAAAAATATAATTAGTAAAGGCGTTTAAAGTTTAGAGATATCAAGGTAAGAACAAAAATGGCAAATTCTGACTAAAAATGAAACATAAGAACCAATTTCATCTTATTCTTAACAATTAAGCCGGCGCAGGGAATTCTGAAATCCAAGAAATTACAATAACTTCGAATATTTTTAACGACCTGAAAATTTTGAAATTAAAATTTATACCCGCAAACAATGCAAATCTACATGCGATTTCTCCCAAAAAAAAAAAACTTTCACGCTAGTTTTTGGCTCAAAGAATCGCAGCTATTTCTTTTCAATAATAAAAATTGGCGAACGAAAACTAAAACACGTTGCAGGTAATCATCTAACTAAAATATCCCAGAGAGACAGCTATCTAACTCAAAATTTCTTCCGAAGAAACGTAATTTGAAGCTTCAATAAACTTTAGCAGACAAAATTGCTGAGAGTGATCCAAAAACGAGGGGTAAAACACTAATTTTTGCTTACGTTTATGGAAACTCGAACAAATCGAAGCTGTTTCGAACGTCACGAAATTCCAACAAAGGCAAATGCTTATCGATGGGTCCAAATTTTATGCTACAGTTCAACGGCAACCCAATGCATAAAACATGCAGAAGTCAGCACAAATTCGCAAGGCCAAAGCTGAAATGGATTTTTTTAGGAAAAGCAGAAAAAGGAAAAGGTGCCAGTGCCGTGCATAAAGCAAGCTCTAGACTAACTGTTGTATTGCCAACTAATTCATTTTTATTAATTAATTATTATATTTGCATTTAAGTATAGCAAAAACAATTTACATAAAATTGAAAAAAGCAAAGGGTTGAGGTTGAATTAATACTAGAAATAGAAATTAAATTTAGTTAAAATTAAGTTGTAACAATGGAGGTGTGTGATTCTAGAGTGTTGGTGTCGAAGTTGTAACAATGAAGATGATTGTCTAGGGAAATTGTGGTTGCACTAAATTATTAGGTGTGTGAGAAGTTAGATGTAGGTCTTTAGAGTTAATTTAATTGTTAGATTCAAATTAGGGTTAGAATTTAGAGAGAAAAGTAGGTGTTTAGGAAAGAAAAAGTGTGGTTGAATACGTGTAACACTTTCATTCATGTTAGAGTTCAAGTCCAAGAACAACCACCTTGCAATAATGTTCTAGATGACACACACATATGAGCAAGGGCAAAGTTGGATTTCTATAATATGAGGAGCCACATGTTCAATTAGGATGAGGTGTTCTAGAGGTTATTTATGTTCCAAGAGGATTGAAATCAATGCAAGTCATGCTTGTTGTAAATTGAGATTAAATTGATTGCAAAATGAAGTAGAAAAATGTTAGGTTTGCATTTTTTATCTCTATAATTAAAAGGTCTCTTATTTATTGGAAAACTTAGAAGAATAAGAATGGGGATGAAAAAAATTAGGAATTATATGTAAATGAGAATTCGGTTAAAGAGGTTTAATAATTAAGAGAAAAGCATCTATAGAAATAAAGTGACCCTACATTTATTTAGGAGTCTAAATTAAATGAATAAATTAATATAATTCAACTTTAGATAAATTGAACTAAGATTCATGTTATCAATAAGTAAATGAGAAAGTTAGAGGTGACTAAAGTTATAGTAATTAGCGATATATGTATTGTTGTAGTAATTAGTGATAGATGTTTTGTTGTAGTTGGTGTTTGATGATTACATCTTGTCTTTTAATATTGAAAGATTATTATAAACTTTAGACACAAACTTTTGATCTATGGGATTGCATGTAGATCAATCTTGAGTGACACAGTTATGTCCTTTGCTATTATGGATATTTGAAAATTGCTCACCTATAAAAATATTTGTTCTTAGAAATTGGTGGTGGTAAGAAGCACCTTGGGAGATCACTATGACCAATAGGAAGTCATATTGACTTTCGTGATAGCAATCATGCCTTTGTTGCCAATTATACAAGTTTGACGACGCAAAAGATAGAATATGTAGAATACCTAGATGATACCAAGTGAAGTAATCATGTTGCAAGATGCTAATGCAATGTTTTATAATACTCTCCAAGTGATATGACTAGTGATCCACAAGATAATCAAATGATTTGAGGATCAAGCAATGTATTAGGGATTCTCTTTAAATATGGCATTCTAGGTGCTCAATTTGAAATATTTAGTGTGCATACTAAAGTTGGCATTCAAGTTCTTGAAAATGGGCAACTCTTAAAAACAAAAAGATAATTTGAATTAGGAAGACAAGGCTATATGTGTGGTATTATTTAAGGAATAAGATTGTGCCCACAAAAAAATTGACTACAAAAGAAATGAGACTAAACCACTTAAGATTATGATAAATTGAAGACTAATCAATTTTAAATTTTAGTCAATTTATACATAAAATAAACCAAACTAAAACTTAAAACAATACAACAAAATAAAAATAAAAATATTTAAAATTTTCATAAAAAGAATACAAAATCTATAAAAAAATACCATATACAAATAAATAATTCAATTAAAAACTCTTATTATACCTATCTAATTCAACAAAAGAACACCTTAACAAACTCCAAAAAAACCCTAGAAAAACACCTACCGACTTATACATAAAATATTTTTAAATTCCATTTCCAGCCTATCCATAAAAAATAACAATATTATAATAAATTAAAAAAGAAAAAGCTTATGATGTTGTGTGGACTTCATTTTAAAATATAGTAGTGGAGGAATAAAGATTGTAAGAATGTAAAAGAGAAAGTGCCATTCACGATAATAAGCTTTATCCATGTGAATGTGAAAGGGAAAGCAACAGTCAATAAAAAATTGAAGGCGGTGGTTAAAAGTTGAATTTAGACGTTTTTATGATATTGTATTCGCTTTGATATGTCTTTTCATTAATTTTTATATTTATATTTAAAAATATTATTTGTCAATTCTTATTTTAAAAGTTCAAAATTGTGTGGTTAAGATATTTTTAAAAGGATACGGCTTCTAGATTATTTAGATCATAAATCAATCTATCAATTATTATAAGAACATCACTCTTTGTCATGTACTAAATATTTATAATCACTTATATTCTTGTTATAATTCTATTTTACGTTAGTCAATCTGATTACATCAACTCCTAGATTAACTCATCCATCAACAAATAATAAATCTTTAATTTTTATAGTAGGTCATTCAAACATTCATTATACCTATATTCATTTTGTCTAGTATGCTCTTGTTATTATTGTATTGCATCATTGACAACTATTTATACATCTTAGTGCAAAAATCTTCTGGATTTGACTGTGTGAGATTTTTCTTTTTCAACGTTTCAGATCAAACTTCATGATCCATCATGAGGACAGCAAGACAAGAGGAGAGAATTATGAAATTGACTCGACATGATTAAAAGTAGGGTGTGGGATAGGGGAGAGCAAGACAAGAGAAGAGAGAATTGTGAAATTGTTAGTAGACTCAACAAGATTAAAAGGAGGGGGTGGGGTAGGGGTTGAGAGGCAAAACCAAAAAAAAAAGGGGGAATTTGAAAATGAAAGAATATTTATCTATTTTATTTTTATATTTTCACTTCTCAATTAAACTAAAAATGTTTTAAATTTTTTTTGTTAATTTTACTTTAAAACTGAGAGGAATTATATATATATATATATATATATATATATTTTTTTTAAATTAGTTAAATTGTTTAAAAGATAAGCAAAAATTATTTGTCTAAAAACTTTTTAAGAAAGAACCAAAAAGATAAAAAATTAAAAAAAGGTTTAGTGTTAAAAAATATATTCAAATTTAAATTTTGAAAAGAAAAAAATTATGAATCGATACTGATTTTTTTTATCTCCTAATATTACTTAAACAATTAAAAAGAGAGATCAAACTAAAAATAAATAAATAAATAATAAAGATATATATTCAAATATAAAGTTTTTTATTTTTTAAAAATTATATGTGCAACTTAAGGCCTCAGAATTGCAAAAAAAATGGTTTTGTTCTAAGAATTAGAATTCAATTTGATTTGTCAATTCTTAAAATTATTTTTATTTATATACAATAAAAACTTAATAAAAATTAATCAATATACAATAAAAACTTAATAATAAATAAATAAATTTATACATTCGTTGTATATGTTGCTTGGTGTGTCTCCCAACTCTTTATAAACTCAATGAATCAATAAACAAAGCTTGACTAGCATACAAGGTGGGAAGCTAGTTGACTTCCCATTCCTAGTATAGCAAGTTTCAAGGGTGTTTTTTTGTATTGGATATAGTAAAACAAAAAACTTTATAGACCTACCCAAGCAATTATTAGGCCATGAAATTCATCATCAATTCAGATAGTAAGAGTTTTGCTTCCTATCAATAGATATGATTATAGCTAGCTTCCCAATATTAATATCACTTTTACATCATATTACAAAAAGCTATGCATCAGAATATATATATATATATACATGTATCTAGCTATTAGAGGTGTAACAAGTTTAGTCATTGCAATGCCCACTGCACTCTTTGGAATCATTTGCATCCACCACCATATCCATTGGCTGGCATTGGACCGTACATCCTCAATGGCTAAGGTGGTTACTTCTTCCTGCGAAGCTGGTGCTTGGGGGCCTCTTTGCTTGCCTGTGTTGTTGAAGACCCCTTGGAACTTGTTCAGAGCCCTTAAGAAAGCATCCACTTCTTTCTGGTTGCAATGATGGGCATGACCACATTTCACTTCCTCCCTGAAAAATATCATCACGCCTTCCCTAAAAATCCTTAAGAAATTTTCCATGGAGAGCTCCAGGTGTAGGATGACTTGCAAAATAGTATTTCCAAATATGAGTCACTTTGATGACTCACTGAGTACCCACTTACACCCTTGAAACTTATCTACATTTCTTTCCTTCCATACATGCCATAAAATTTCAGTAGAAAAACTAATACAAAACATTTGAAATTCTTTGCTCAGTTTCCTAGTATTGAATAACTACCTTATCATTTTTATCCCAAATCATTACAAAATAGTTTCTATATTTCCTTAACATACATGCAATAAAAAAGGATATGCCTCATAGTCTCAAGAGTCTTGCAAATGCTACAAATATCCACATCCACATAGTTAATTTTGTATGGTAACTTATGCAACAAAATGATCCATCTAAAACAAGCCTTCTTAGGCTCTTTGATGTTATGCCAGATAGAATCAAATATTTTAAACCACACATCAATAGGTAATTCAGTCCCCCAACACTGGTTAGTATGATCAACAACGATGGTTACACTAGTTAGCTCTTTATAAATTTGTTTAGCTTTAAGTTCAGTTAGCTTGGTTCCATCCTTGCAGACTAGATCACATGCCAGGTTAATATCCATGTCAGTGCTAGTAGGAAAATGGGCCTCTTTGCAGGCCTCAGTCAGGGTGTTGTAGGTTCTAAATTTGGAAATAGGTAGGATGTAGTGAGCAACCAGGTTATCCCAATTCTTGATCAGGCCGTTATTTAGAATATCTTTAAAAATTTTGATGCGCATTAAGCTCCATTTCTTGGTAGAACACTATAGCAAGGCCAAAGGTTTATTGTTATAGATCAGGTTCCACCAGATGAAACTACAAGAGCGACAATTGATTTCATTGCCTATTGAGATATTGTTAACTTTACATGAGACTTTGGATTTAACTAACTCCCATGCTTTCCACAAGCTCTTGAACACTAAGGAACCAACTAGAGACATGGGATATTTATTCAAGAGAATATCATAAATAGGTTGAACCTTTCCATGCCTTACCCTAATTGGGGACAACAAGTTGAATGTTATTTCTTACTAACACTTTCAACGATTCATTACCTTCCATAGCCTTGGCAACCCATTTTGCTGCTAGTGCAATGCCATGCAACTTTAAGTCCTTTAGTCCAAGCCCCCATGAGTTTTTTCTAAACAATACCAATCCCATTTTACTGCATGTTTTTTCCTTTACCATTTGACCAGAGAAAACCCCTTATTATTTTCTATATTTCATTCACTTGGTAACTACTATGAAGATGTGAGGTACCTTAGATGGCTCCAAAGAAGAAAATTGTTCCCTTGAAGAACCCATGTGATGAGTGGCACTCGTGTCAAGTATCCATTGTTGTGAAGAACCTGAAGTAGCCACAAATGCTTGCCCTTTTCCTTTTGATTGTGAGGAAGTGGAAGGAGATGAATCCTTCTTCTTGTAGGCAGATGGCAAATTGATGTTCTTCTTGATGATGTTTGTCAACTCATCAATTTGCTTAGTGTGGCAATGATGCTCATCATGACCAAACTTCTTGCAATATGAACAAGTTGATCTCTCCTTCTTGCTTGAATTTCCCTTCTTGGGAGAAGATGAAGAATTCCCTTGTTGTGGAGAGGATGATTGTGCTTTATCTTGTTGTTTCTTTGACATAGATTGCTTTTGCTTCTCGTTGGAACCCTTCCCTTGAGTCCCTTGATTCCCTTGATTAGCCACCAAAGCTTTGGAATTTGAAGACTTGAGAACCCTCATGCTTATGAACTTGGCTTGCTCTAACATCAACATTTCTGTGAATGCATCAAATGAAGGCATAGTGAAAGAACTACCCACTATCAAGCGATGGGTTTGGAAGCTAGAAACAAATGCTGCATATTCTGATGGAAGCTTTCCCAACAAATTGTAGACCAACTGTGCACCCTTCTTATCAATGCCACAATCCTTAAGCTATGCTCTTAGCTCATTTTCCTTAGTGACATAGTATTGGATTGTATCAAAATTCTTGGGATCTAAGATTGTGAGATAATTTTCAAGCTGATAACCTCTAATCTCATCAACTTGGCCATACAATTGACCAACATTTTTCCAAGCTTCTTTGATTGTTTCACACTTTTCAATTTGAAAGATGAGATCTTTTGATACATATTTCCTTAAAGTTCCAAGAGCCATAGTATTTTTAGTGAGCCAATCCATATGAGCAATAGGATTAGCTTTAGGATCAGATGGTGCAATAGCAGTTCCATCAATATAATGAGTTAATCCTTTTTCCATTAACTTACTCCAAGCGTCAATTTTCCAAGAAGCATAGTTATGTGGAGTTAACAAAGGAAACTTAGGAGAACCCATAGTAGAAAAATGAAAGAGAACAAGATAGAGAGAGAGGCACAATCACACAAGACACCCCCCAAATTCACTCAATCAAAGAACACCCCCAAAAAAAGAAGATGATTTTGCACTTTATACTTAGTGCATGTACAATGGCCACTTGCAAGCCAAGAAAAGTGGGATTCTGATTTTCAATGTTTTACAATAGCTTTAAGTAGGCTACAACAAACTCAAATGACTGATACAAAAGACCAAATTGAGATCTTATCTTTACAAATGCCAAAATAGGCCAAAAATGACCAAGTTATGAAAGTACAATTTATGATCACAATCACTACAAACTAATAGCACCACTATGAAGTTCAGAAAAAATCATGCACTTTCAAAAAAAATTGCAACTGAAAAGGAGTTTGTATGAGCTTGAACGGAGCCCCAGAAGTTGCAAAAATGGTGACAATTTAGCAACACATGTGACAAATCAAATTTTTTGGAAAATAAATGCTTCAAAATTAGAAACCAATTGCACCAGCACGTAGAGCATGAAAAATTAGCCCAAATAAAAAAAAATTGCACTAAAAAAGGCCTAAGAATGACCAAGATATGAGTGTTTGAAAATGAACTGCAAAATTGAAAACTCAAAATGGAGAGGGGTTGGAAAATTTTCAAAAATTCGGATGACACAGTGCTAATGTCATCAAGCTATGAGCTTAAATTTGATGGTTAAATGACCATCACACATAGAATGGGATTAAAATTGGCGGTCATCGCTCGACCCGTCAACATATTCTACCGAAATATTCTTCGCTGGTGACGGAATATTACCGTCTGACCGATGGAATCTTTCACCAATTTAGCCAAGCCAGTTGCAATGTGTTCGCCAATATTTTAATAACCTAGCCACCAAATTTCCAAAATAGAGCGCCACCAATTTAAATTGCCACCGAGTTTTTTAAGGTTCGGTCGCTGATTTAAATGAACCAGCCGCCGGGTGTGGTGGGGGCCGCGGCGGCGGGGCCTCCTGCCCTTGCCACGTGACACTGCTGGTATAGGCGGTACGCAGAGTACAATAGGTACTCTGCAGTCTGCAAAAAAAAAATTTGGGGTTTTTTTTATTAAATAAAAACTTTACTATACAAAAATAAATTGGCCTTTTTACAATGGTTTTGCAATTTTTTTGAAAAAAAATGTCGATGAAATGAAAAATTGCAGAATTAAATTTTTTGAAAAATAATTTCATACCTGACGCAATAATGACGACCTGGGGGGCCATACGGTTCCCTGGGGAATTTTTTTTTTCCTCACTAGACAACTGCTCTGATTTGGACAATTTGGCAGTTGATCTTAGGCTTTTTGGCCCTTCTGAGAACGATGGCAATGTCCTTTTTGGCTGAAAATGTTCTGAAATGGTAGCTAGCTCCTGGATATGGCAACCATCTCCAATCTTCAAACCCTTGTAGATTTGGCCTCCAATGTCCAACTGGGACAAAACAAAAGGCAAATATGACTATCTCGGACACCCCGAACACAATGGTGAGCTTAGATCTGATGCAACAAGCTCCCAAAATGCACCTACAATAAAAGGCCAAAAATGGAACCCTCCAAGAATCTCTCCAAAATGACAATCCAAAGGCTCTCCAATAGCTCTGATACCATGTAAGAATCGGCTATGAAGGTAGCCACCCAAGATCTAGAGGCCTAATAGAAAGCACAAGCATAAGAGAGATAGAAGCAATATGACAAGAATAGACTGTATTCTGCCAATAATGCAAATAGAATACAATGTGAAAAATTACCTAAGAGACCCCTTGGTTATATAGCCAAGGTGAGTACATAGAAGGGCATAAGATTATGACAAGTGTCATAATCTTATGACATGAGACAACTATGAAAAGTTATCACTCCACCTAAAGTGGAAAAGTGACAATGTGATAATCACCACAAATGGTGGATCACCCACAAAAGGTGGAGAGGTAATCACATGATGTTTCCACGAAAGGTGGATGTGATAAAGTAATAACATGATAAGTCCACCAAAATTGGAAATTCTCCAACTACCTCCTATGTGGTCCCTAAGTAAACTTAACTAAGGTGTGATAATGACCTAGGACAAGGTACACCACTTTTAATTACACCAACAAAACCAAACAAAAGCAAAGTAGATGTTTTAGGAAGAGAGGATCTTTTGACAAACCTAAAATCTACTAGCCAAGGATAGGTACTTCCTATTCCATGCCTCTATCATCTTCTCAATTTTACTACTTATCCACAACCACATTTCCTTCAGGTTAGGATTGACTACAAAAGGGATTCCTAGGTATCTTACTTGCTTGCTAGGTCCACCCCATTGAAAGTCATAGTTCCTTATCCAATCTGGGGGTGACTCATCCCAACCAAGAATACTGGACTTAGCTATGGATACCTTTACACCATAAGCTTGGAAAAAGAGATCCAAATTTCCCATCAGACTTTCCAAATTATTTTCCTCAAGTTCTGGGAAGATTGCAATGTCATCCGCAAATTGTATGTTGATTAATTAATTTTGGTCAGGGAGCTTGATGCCCCTTACTCGAGGACAGTGGAACTGATCCCTGAGAAACTATCAAAGAGCATCAGAGGCTATCACAAAAAGAGTTGGGGCAAGGGGACAACCTTGTTTGATTGATCTTTCCAATTCAAATTATTTTGAGATTGAACCATTTACCTCCACCTGGGAAACTACATCTCCCAAGAGGGAGTCCACCATGTTACAAAAAATTGTGGGGAATCCAAATGCCTCAAGTGTTGTCCTTAAGAAGGGCCATTCAACCTTGTCATAAGCCTTATCAAATTTTAATAATAACATTACAACATTCTAGTTAGAGCACCTTGCCCATTCCATAGCTTCCCAACTTGTAATTAGGTTTTCCAGAATGTATTTTCCCTTGATGAAACCAATTTGGGTGTTGCTAATAAACTTGGGTAAAATATTAACCAGTCTTTGTGCCATCACCTTTGCTAATATTTTGTAGGAAACATTTAGGAGGGTTATTGGTCTCTAATTTTTTATTAGCATCTTGTCCCTCCCTTTTGGAAAATCTTGATAAGTACATTTTTGATGTTTCTCCCCAACAAGCCTCTATTCAAATCCTCGTTGTAGACCTATAGAAAGTCATCACAAACCCAATCCACAAAGGTTTTATAAAATTCCACAGGTATTCCATCCCTACCGGGGGACTTATCATTGTTCATAGAAAGAATGGTCTTTCTGATCTCTTCCTTGGTTAGATTTGTGGCTAACTGGTTTGCATTCTCTTTTGAAATCTTTCTGGGAATATTCCCCTTTATAAAATATCTGGCTTTTTGTTTTCCATCAACACCTTTCTTTGAGGTGAACAGATTCTTGAAGTATTTTTGAAATTGATCTAAAATTTATTCTTGGGAGGTGACCAATCAGTCGTTATACCAAATTTGCTCAATTTGTTCCCTAAACTTCTTTTCCCTAATATAATTGAAAAAGAACTTTGAACCTATGTCCCAAAAGTTTAGCCAATTCAATATTTCCTTGATCTTCAACCCTTGGATCTTGTGGCTTTGGATCCTCCTAAGCTTATCCTTAGTTAAGGTAAGCTCCTCTCCTAACCTTTCATTTGTTGGGTCAACTTGGATTCTGGACTCCACTATCAAGAGGGAGTCTTGGAGTTCATTTTCCTCCCTCCTATTGTCTTTACCTTTCCTTTTGCCAATGGTTTGAAACATCTTTTTCCAGGCCTCAATATTGTTGTTCCATCTTTCAATTGCACTAACAGTTTTCATCATCCATTTGTTGATTTCCCTTATGAATGCGATGACATCTTTGCAATCGTTATCTTTTAACAAGGTGTTATGGATAAAGCCATCCTTCTTCCACTTTTTCCAAGGATTTTCTAGATTCATACTAATTTTGGCTTTGATTGGATGGTGGTCAGACATGGTGTAGGGATAAACATAGAATTTGAGTCCATCATTTGGCACGAAGCTAAAGTTGACCTTATTTACATACAACCTATCTAGTTTGTAGTAAATCCTCTTATCCCCTTTTTGGGCATTACACCAAGTGCACTAGACCTCTTTGTAATCCCTTTTTCCTTTTTTCTAGCGGATCTATCAGATTAAGCTTGCTTTTTAACCTCTACCAAAAATGCCTTTCATTACCTTTCCAGGCCATATCAACGTCACCTCATTTTTCCTCCTGGTGCTCAACCATGTTGAAGTCCCCACCCAAGATCCATGAGATCTCAGGTAGGTTGGAAAGCCACTACCAAAGGGTAGCTCTCTCCCTATGACCATTGGGGGCATAGATGGAATAGATTCCAAAAGCAATCCCATATTTATCCACGGTCACCCAAACTACTCTATTACAAGGGGAGGTGCCTTGGTTGGTGACATATTGGCTCCATTTGTTGGATAGAAGGATGACAACACCCCCTTACCATTTTCATGATTGGCGTTGAAGAAATAAGATTCTTTCCATATGAATTTCAAATTGGTTTCTAGTGTGAAGACCATTGCTTTGGTTTCTTGTAGTAGTACAAGATATTTTTCTTTTCATACTATATATTTGTTGTCGAGGGATTCCAATCCCATGACATTCCATGACACACAATTAATATTCATCTTCTACGTTCATGGGTACAACCTCTAGGTCCTTCCTGAATTTCTTGAAGCACTTCAACAATTTTTCATCACCTCAACTCTTTTCGCATTGGGGGTTTGAATTACAACACTTGTCTTTTTCCTTTTCTTCTTAGAAAATTGAACATTTTTGGGGATAAGGATAAGGATGACGTTTCAGGGTCTTCCTGAAATGTAATAGGAAAATAAAATGATTAAGAAAGTGCCAATGTCAGTTGAAACGCTAACTAATCTATGACTGACTTGGCGGGAAGTAATCAGAAAAATATAGAGATGGTTGAGGACGTGGATGAGGAGTGATCAAGCTAAATTTTTTTCATACATATTTTGAGGATAATGTTTGTTAAAGACTATTTTATATTTCTAGCCAACAACCAATTGTTAGTTTTATCAGACTCGTATGTTTTGTTGTTTATCGAACTTAAATGGTTTGTTGGTCGTAGGCCATAAACAAACCATGCAAACCTATCGGTGCTTGCTCTAGTATAAATATGTATAAGCCTAAAGACTTCAGATATAGATATTAATATAATATTGTCTTGATGTTCAAAAATCATTCTGAATCCATTATATGCATGCATGATTGAGCTAAATTAGAAGAGTGCATTAACATTTCTATCATCAATCGGCCAAGGAGGCAAGGCCCACTCCTCACGTCAATTGGTGATCTATTTGCAATTTTCAATGTGGTAATTTAATGTGTGTGATTTTATTTCAAGTTTATTTCTTTTCTGAACACAAGTTAATTATTTACAGTCACGTGGAATTCGATTTTTTGTATGTAGATTTGATTATTAGTTATGATTCATTTCTTTACTCATTAATGTATTTGTTAATAATTTGATAATTAAAGATTTGGTTCGTGAAATTGGAATTCACTGTTGATAGCACATCATCTCAGAAGTATACTTTATTATTCAGCCATCACACTTTCTGTTACAATTCCTGTTACTATAATTCCCGTCACAGTTTCTGCTAGGAAGTAGAAATAGCAGAATCAAACTTAGTTTAGAATTAAAGGTTTATTGTGCAAATCTAAAATACTAGTTTTAATAGTATTAAATGAGAATTTAAGAAGTGTGTGTTGGATTAAAGATAGGATTTTATTCATTTGCAAATTGAAGAAAGTGTGCTTTGATTTGAATCTTAGATTAAAAGATGTCTTTTAATTCAATTCTTAGATGATCCATCCCCCTTAGTTCATTAGTTTCATCCCTTAGGTAGATTTTTGCAACACCATTCATAAGCTTACACCCCTGGATTGGCATTGAGGACTAAATTGAGGAAATTCCAAAGATTGATCCAAATCCATTTTCCAAACCGAGATAGAATTGCAAGGATATTTTCATCCATAATATCAACCACAGTTTAATCCAATCATTTTGGCGTCATTTTCGGGGAATGGTGTTAAAGGCCTATCATCCTAGTGAACTAAGTTAGGAGCATTGTGCTAAGGAGAAAGTCTACCTGACAATCAACCTCGTTTGGATAACTACCCTTAGTTTGCTTTGTTATAAGTCATTTAGGGATAGTAGAGAGAGATTTGTTAAAAAGGATAAGGGGAGTAATACACAACCAGAAAAATCAAAAAATAAATCAAAGTCATTAATTAAGGGAGGAAACTCACAACAAGAAAAATTGAAAACTCAATTGCAACCATTAGTTGTTCATACATCACTTGAGAAAGAGTTACCTGAACATGATATTGAGAAGTGCGTTATTGATTCTACCATTGTTGAGGCGCCTGCAGATACCCGTCCAGAGTCTTCTGAAGTATTGCGGAAAAAGGTTGAAAATTTATTTCAGGAATCTTACAGGTTTGAAGCTGGTCCATTATCAGAAACTCAAAATCCATTTAAAACCTACTTTACCCCTTGGGCATTAGACGTCATGGCTGATCCCAACAACAACAACAACAAAAATAACAATGAGAGGGAATTAGCCAACAATAATCTGATCACCTTTGAGTTTCCAATTACACATCCTGAAGAAGATGCCTTATGAAAAGAATTCCTAATTTTTTGTTGCCTTTTTTTCATGGTCTTTCTATTGAGGATCCTGACATGTTCTTATTTGAGTTTGATGTGTTGTGCCACAACTATGATTATTAGAGCGATGTAAAAAATCTCAAATTTTCCCCAACCACATTAAAGGATACAACACTACATTGGTTTATGAACCTCATGAATATTAGAACATGGGAAGTCATGAAGGAATTATTTTTGACCAAGTACCAAGAGTATTGTAAAACAAAGGAATTTTGGGATGAGATCTTCTATATGACACAAAAAGAAGATGAGTCCATGGAAGATTACCTCGAACACTTCATGTTCAACTTTCAACGATCACAACAACCAAGGCTAACTCTTGATACCATTAAAATGTTGTTTCTTAGGGGAATAAGGGATGATACTATGGAAGCATTGAATTTAATAGGTAAAGGTAATGTCTCTAAATTGAGCTTTGCAGGAATTACTCAAGGTCTCAACGTTCGGGGAGGAATTATGGAAGTAAGTTCTCTTCCCTAGGAAACACAACAGGAATAACAAAGCATGAGATAGGTAATCTACCCAAAGACCTCAAGATCAATTTATCAAGTCATATGGGTAAATAGATAGACACTTTATATACACGAAGGAAACAGAAGGAGGCCAAAAAAGCCTTAGCCGTCTTTTGTCCTATTTGCTAAAAGAGGCATATTGGTGAAGAGTGTCCATATAATAGAACAAATATATCTTCTTCAAAGGAAGAAAGTAGGGAAACTACTTTAAAACCTCTTCTTATAGGGATGACCGAGGTAGAATATACAGACAAACCTATTTATTTCATGGCCCAACGAAGACCTTGGCAACCAAGAGTAATGCCCCCAATTGATTACTAAGCTGCACCCCAAAATCCTTTTCAATAGAGCTCTTTCCCAAACCAACCTAGATGGTATGGAGGTTGGAAATAACCTCCATACTACCTCCAGTGGTCACAAAAATACTCGCCTGCTTCAAAATCATGGCAAGCATGGAGAGCACCACCGCCACCTTACCCATAATATCAATCATTCCCTCTATATCCACCATCTCCAACAATAAATCCATATCATCAATCCCAACAACTCTTGCCACCTGTCTCGAAATCTAATGAACCATTTGGCTCAACTCAACCCTTGAAAGCCACACCAATTCCCACACAACCGTCACTAAATACAAATAATAAGGTGGCACAACCAGTCTATAATAATGAAGTGGCAAGATTCGTGACTTACCCTATCAATGCATTAGAGGTTGACGGTGTACACCTAAGGTCAAGGAAGAAACTTCAAGGGCCAACTATCATAGAAGTTGAAGATTCTCTAGCTGAGCCAGAGGAAGAGCAACCAAAGCCTCCATTTCTAGATAGGTTGCAAGAGCAACCAAAACAACAGGAAACATCTCAACTTGATTTTGATTTTATGAATGAATTACGTAATGTTAAGATTAAAATTCCTTTATTGTGGGCTATTTGAGATGTTCTAGTGTACACTAAAGCATTCAAGGAACTCTGTGGGAGGAAACAACAGAAGAAGTAGGACCCCAAGACAGTCCAAGTCATTGGAAAACTCACAGAATTGATGTTGGGGAGAATCTTCTTCCCCAAGTATGTAGATCTAGGAAGTCCAATAATTAAGGTATGTATTGGTGATGTAATAATTCCAAATACACTTTTGGATCTAGGAGCAACTATAAATGTAATGACTAACGAGACTAAGGAGAGGCTGGCCCTTCAAGGACTTAGACCTACTCCAATGGTCTTACAAATGGTTGATCACTCCTTCATAAAACCAAAAGGTATGATTGAAGATATCATTATTACTATTGAGTTTTGGGAGTATCCAATAGATTTCATGAATTTGCAACCAAAGATTAATCTGGGGGGATACCCCTTAAGTTTAGGCAGACCTTGGTTAGCTGCTGCTAATGCTTTCATTAATTGTAGGTCTGGAAACATGGTGATTTCAAATGGGGAGAAAATGAAGTAGTTAACGTTGTACCCTCTTGCGCAACCATTGTTGGAAACCAAGGATCCTTTATGGATCGATAGCGACTTAGAGGAGTCTTTACCTATTTTGACAATAGATCAAAGTAGGGAATTTGAAGATATTTTAGAAGAAACTATTATTAATCATTTTTTGGTAAATTATTATTTGGTTGATAGTGTTCAAGAGACAATGATTTTTCCTACGAGCATAAGGGATAATTGCCCATTTGGAAATTTTCTGTTAGTTAGTAGTTCACAGTCTAGTCAGCATTTTATTACTCTGCATCAATTATTGCCACATAATTGTATATATAGTCCATTTTTGGTAGCTGGAAACTCTGACCCATCTTTGTCTAATTCACAACTACTTGTTGTAGATACCCCTATACAGTCTCAAGCTACTAAAACCCTGCCTAGTAAAACACTTAATATCAATATGAATTTAAATGCCTCCAAATTAAAAGAGTTGATTGAGATGTTGTGTGCACACAAAGGAACCTTTTTCTTGGGATTATCAAGACATGAGAGGTATTCATCTCGTTACCTGTACACACCATATCTATATAGAAGAAGGGAGTAGACCTGTGCAACAACCCTAGAGAAGGTTAAACCTAGCCTTTCAGGAAATAGTTAAGGAAGAACTTTAGAAGTTGCTTAATGTAGGATTTATCTACCCTATATCAGATAGCCAATGGGTGTCCCCACTTGTGGTAGTACCTAAAAAGAATGGAAAATGGTGAATATGTGTTGATTATAGGACCCTTAACAAGGCCACTAAGAAAGACTATTTCCCACTTCCTTTCATTGACCAAGTCCTAGACACCTTAGCTGGAAAGTTTTTTCCCTTTCTCGATGGATTTAGCGGATATAATCAAATCTGTATTGCCCTAGAAGACCAAGATAAAACTAATTTTACCTACCCATGGGGAGAATTTTCCTATAATGTCTTACCTTTCAGATTGTGTAATGCACCCGCTACTTTCTAGCGAGTTGTTTTGAGTATTTTTGTTGATTTAATTCATGATTGTGTAGAAGTGTATACAGATGACTTTACTATTTATGATGATACATATGATTGAGGTAAGGAAAATCTTGAAAAAGTGCTTAAATGATGTATTGATACTATCCTTTCTTTGAGTCATGAAAAATGTCATATTTTAATGACTGAAGGAATTGTTTTAGGCTATTATATCTCTACAAAAGGAATTGAAGTGGATCCTAAAAAGATAAAAATTATTCAAGATTTGCTTGTTCCTACTTGTCCAAAGGATGTGCGTAGTTTCCTAGGACATGCTGGTTATTATAGGAGGTTTATTTAAAATTTTAACAAGATTGCCTCACCTCTCTTCATGTTGCTAGGGAAAGATGCAGATTTCTCATGGACACCTAAGTGCTAGCAAGCCTTCGAGGAAATAAAAGGTAAACTTATAACCACACCTATGCTACAAGGACCCAATTGGGAGCTACCATTCCATATACATATCTACACATCAGATACTTCTATGGGAGTTGTCCTCAGACAAAAGGAAGACACTCTCTTTTACTCTATTTACCATATTAGTAAGAATTTTAGTGGTGCTGAGGTAAACTATATTGTCACTGAAAAGGAATTCTTGGCTATAGTTTATGCAATAAATAAGTTTTGCCACTATATCATTGGATACAAAAAATTTGTGCATACAAATCACACTCTGCTATTAGATTTTTGATGAACAAACTAATTTTTACAAGACATGTAATCCGATGGTTGCTTCTCTTGTAGGAATTTGACATTACCATTCTTGACAAACCCGGGCCAGAGAATGTGGTGGCTGATTTTCTGTCTAGACTACAACATGATGACGAACCAGTTCTTGTGGATGATACTTTTCCAGATGAACACGTTTTTGCTATTTCTGTAAAGAGTCCTTGGTTTGCTGACATGGAAAATTATCTGGTTACTTGCAAATTCCCACCTCATTTCTCTCTGAGGGAACACCGAGACTTGGTTGGACTCAATGTTGATTAAGATGTCTTTGACATACTTCGCACATGCCACACAGAACCTTGCAGAGGAAATTTTTTTGCTTAGAGGACTACCCATAAGATCCTAACTACTGGCTACTATTGGCCTACACTCCACAAGGATTATAATCGTTATGTTCAACATTGTTATAAATTTCAACGTATGGGTTGGCTTGCCCACTCTGATGAAATTCCTTTACACCCCCAGTTATCCATAGAACCATTTGAAAAATAGGGGTTAGATTTTGTAGGGTCCATTAATCCACCTTCTCAGAATAAAGAATATATCTTGGTTTGTACAAATTATGTCACTAAATAGGTAGAGGTAGTAGCCTTAAAGCATGCTAGGGATACTAACATTTCCAACTTCTTCTATTCAAATATTTTTACTAGGTACAGTGTGCCTCAAGAAATTGTCACAAACCAGGGAGCACAACTCACCTCTAACTTGATTGTTGCATTGGTATGAGAATATGAAATCAAGCATCAAAAGTCTTCTCCATATCATCTGCAAGCTAATGGGAAAGTGGAAGTAACCAACCAAGAATTGGAGAATATTCTCATGAAGACAACAGCATTGCACAAGAAAGACTGGGTAGAAAGACTTCCTGAAGTAGTTTGGCCTATTACACAACTTGGAAGACAACCACAGGACCGACATCGTATGAGCTCGTTTATGGAAAGAAGGTTGTCTTGCCAATTTAATTCAAAGTGAAGATTCTCGACATCGCTCTTCAACTTGGGATGAGTCTCAATGAAGCACAACAAGAGAGACTTGCTCAACTCCATTCTTTAGATGAAATGCATCAAGAGGCCCTTTTTCATGCAGAAGTGGTGCAAAAGCAAAGAGCGCAGTGGAATGACTGCTTCATTCAGTCACAGACATTCCAACATGGGGATTGGGTGTTACTTTATGACTCCCAAATTTAGGATTTCAAAGGAAAGTTCCATACTCGATGGTTCGGTCCTTATGAAATTCAAACTATGTATGATAACGGTGTTGTTCAACTATGTACTGTGGATTCTAAATGCATGACTCTTCTTGTTAATGGGCATCGTTTGAAGCTTTACAAACAAACCCTTTCAAAGGAAACATTTTCTTGTACTGTGATGGAGGAACTGACTCTTGTTCCTCTCACTTCTTCTGAATAATGATATAACTTCAATAAAAAGAGAAAAAAATAAGTTCCTATCACTTTTATGCCAGGAACCTTGGAGGAGGTTGATATTCCTATCGCTACCTATTTTATGGTGCGAAAGGAATGGGATTATTCCTTCCCACTGTCTTTTCAACCTTTCTTCTTGATCATTTATGTTCCAGATTAGTTGACATTTGTTCATATTCTTTTTCGAGTAGGACCATCTATCTCTTCTCGACACTTTTATGGTTGGCACCAGTTCCTATTGTTACTGGAATTCTTTGAGTAGGAACTTCCTTTTTGTTCTGGTCTAGAGTCCTTTATATTTCTCATTGTTTCCAACTATGTTGCCACTTCAGTGCTCTACTGTCCTTTTCGCCCTGTTAGTAGTACGACTATTCTGTCCCATCGGCGTTTTTCACTATTGATGACCAAGCAGACTTTTCTCATGTGCCCGCTACTTTGCTTGGATTTTCATGATGAAGCAAATTTCTTATAGTGGTTCACGATTTCCACTTCAACTCCATACGACATGAAAAGACCAACGCTTCATATCGGTATTGGTACTTTTTAAAGTTTTATTTTTCTTTACATTTATTAAATGCTTTTACTTCTTGTGACGAATGGTGACATGCCCTATGGACGATCCATCACTAAGTTGGGGGGGTAAGCTTGTCTTATTAGATTATCTTATTATTATTTTATCTCACCTATCACTTCCTCAAAATTTTCCACTCTCCTTCATAATAGTAACTTAATTTCGCTTGGCTTCACCATACTTTCCCACATAGTTTTCCATAAATCCATCTTCACCTGTCATGATTACTAAATTTGAAATGCTTTTTCCTATTTTAGTAAACCATTCTTGCAAAAAAATTTGTTGTTGTTAAAACCATTCTCTGTTACACCCTATTAAAACCACTATCGCACTTCCTAGCAAAGATTTACCATGGTGAAGGATAGTAGGCCCTGTTATGAACCCACCTCATTGGAAGAGCTAAGGGCTCATGAAAACAAGGAATTTTATGTAGTGTTCAAAGAAGAAAAGTGGGATTTTTTCTTCAAGAAGTTGAGGGGTTTCGATAAAAAGGTTGCTCAAGAATTTTCTTTGAGCTTTGATGGAAAAATGTTTCCATGCATGGTCTAGAATTTCCTATTACTTATGCAATAGTGTTTGACATCACGGGCTTGCCATTAATTGGTGAGAATTATTTTCCTAGCAGCTCGAAGAAAGTAACAAACTTAAAACCCATGCACACAACATTTCTAAGGAGGGGCGAGTCTATGGAGATAATGCAAGGACAAGGGGCCAAATTGGGTTCATTACCAGGCATTTGGAATGGTGTAGTCAAGTTTATGATTCAGTATGTCATCTGTGAGGGAAGGTATGTTTGTGTATATGCTCAACATTTTAGATTGTTGAACCATTTAAGGTGGAATCAACTCATAAATGTACTTTATTTCTTACACTGCTCTCTGCATAGAATGAGTAAAGCTATTCAAAAAGGAAAAATGAATTCATTAGCTCATCATGGCATGATTCGGTTGTTAGTTATTGAAGCTCGTAAGATGCTCTCTCCCCCAGGTGACTGGGATACATTTGTTAACCTAAATGATGGTACTAGCTTTGATGCCTCTAAAGAACCCTCAGATAAATCTTCCTCTAAAGATTTTTATGAGGAAGAGAGAATTCCTGGCACACCCAAAGAAGGCCCTGGAAAAAATTATGAACTTAGTCGCAGAAACAAACCACTAGGATACCCTCTAAGAAGTCCTTGAACATTAAAGAAATTGGCACTTCCAATGGTAAGCCTTCCTGAGCTTGAGGGCCGTCTAGTAAAGTAGTTAGGGGAAAAAAAACTTTTATTGAAGTTTGTTCAAAAGAATCTAGTCTTGAGTCTCCCTGTGTTAAGGAAAGTAAAAAGGTTGCCACTAGTCCTATCAGTCAACTAGAAGACTTGGCCAATGTGGCCAGTCATATGGGAAATCCTAAGAATGTTGACCTATATTTTGATCTTGAGATTTTTTTTGAAGTCTTGAAGAGAAAAGGAAAATCAAGTAGGGAGCATAAGAGGGAAAAAAGGAAAACTGCCTCTAAACTAAGGAAAAAGAAAAAGGCAAAGAAGAAAAAAGTGAATAGGTCTCCTCCTCAAAACTCTGAAGATTCTGCTAGTGAGTCCCCTATAAAAGAACCCTTAGTTGAGCAAGACCATATTCCATCTGCCTCACAAATTCCCTCTCCACTACATTGTAATAATGAAGGGTGGACCAACGAGACCATATAGAAATAGAAGACATAATTGAAAAAGAGTCACTACATCATAACAAAGAAATTAATGTGGAAATCAATGAAATCCTAAACCAGATTGGCAGAGAACCATTTTCCGGAATTAATTTGGAACCAAGGGAACTAGATGTAGGAGAGAAAAATAGGCATGAGAGTTCTCTTTCCCCAATGCATCAATTTAATGAGGAGCAATTTAATGAAGCTGATGAGGAAGTAAGAACTAATGCATCCACTGTACAAATAAGGTCTGAGCAATTGAGTGTCCCAGGGGAAAAAAATTTGGATAATGAGCAAGAGAAAAGGATATCCATAAGCCCTATTGTTACTAATGCAGATAAACAAGGTAGGTCTGAAAGTCCCTTTTCCCTTGTTGAATAGTTTGGTGCAGAAAATTTGATCATAGTGGAGTATGTTGAACAAAGCAATGTTTAGAAAAGCCCTTGACCAAGAAAGAAAATGGATGACACTAATATGGAAACATGGATTGAAACAGAGGTTGAAGCTAAAGAGGAGTTTGAGGAAAATGAAATTATCCTCAAACAAATCAAAGAATTATAGAATTTAGTTGAGAAATTACAAGAGGAAAATAAAAAGTTAGGATCAACTTCACCAAGCCAGTGCCAACTCTCAGCTCCAAGAAAGTGAAATTCAGAAGTTAAAAATAGAATTGAAATAGGTAACAACCTCCAGGGATGAATATATGCTTGTCAATGACCATGAGATACAAATGGAAGAGTTGCAGCAACAGTGGTCCCGTGATATTTCCAGTACCATTCATAAACTAAACAGGTTAACTAGGTTTGTAATTTTCCTCTCCTTGCATTGTGACATGCAAGATCTTAAGCTGGGGGGCAATGATGGGGGTTAAAGTGTTCCAATAATTTTACCCTTTTTTTTCCTTTTTCCTTCATATTTCCTACCATCCTCTCATTATTTGTCACAGGAAGTATATGTATTTGGTGAAATGCAATAGGAAAATAAAATGATTAAGAAAATTCCAATGTTGGTTGAAACACTAACTAATCTATGCATAACTTGGCAGGAAGTAATCAGAAAACTGTAGAGATGGTTGATGATGCATACAAGGAGTGATCAAGCTATTTTTTGTTCATACTTATTTTGAGGATAATTCTTGTTAAAGACTGTTTCATATTTCTGGCCAACGACCAATTGCTAGTTTTATTACACTCGTATGTTTTTTGTTTATTGAACTTAAATGGTTTGTTGGCCGTAGGTCATAAACAAACCATGTAAACCTATCAGTTCTTGCTCTAGTATATATATGTATAAGCCTAAAGACTTTAGATATAGATGTTAATATAATATTGTCTTGTTGTTCAAAAATCATTCTAAATCCATTATATGCATGTATGATTGAGTTGAATTAGAAGAGCGCATTAACATTTCTATCATCAATCATCCAAGGAGGAAGGTCCCACTCCTCACATCAATTGGTGATCTATTTGTAGTTTTCGGTGTGGTAATTTAATGTGTGTGATTTTATTTCAAGTTTATTTCATTTTTGAACATAAGTTAATTATTTATAGTCACATCGAATTTGGTTTTTTGTATGTAGATTTGATTATTCATAGTTATGAACGGTTTCTTTACTCATTAATGTATTTGTTAATAATTCGAGAATTAAAGATTTGGTTCATGTAAATTGGAATTCACTATTGATAGCACATCATCTCATAAATATACTTTATTATTTTTCCATCACACTTTCTATTACAATTCCTATTACTGTAATTCTTGTTGCATTTTCTAGTGGTCTTCCTATCTCAGTTTCTACCAGGAAGCAGAAAAAACAGAATCAAACTTAATTTAGAAGTAAAGGTTTATTGTGCAAATCTAGGATACTAGTTTTAATAGTGTTAAATGAGAATTTAAGAAGTGTGTGTTCGATTAAAGATAGGATTTTATTCATTTGCAAATTGAAGAAAGTGTGCTTTGATTTGAATCTTAGATTAAAAGGTGTGTTTTAATTAAATTATTAGATGCATCTATCCCCCCTTAGTTCATCAGTTTCATCCCTTAGGTAGATTTCCACAACACCGTTCACAAGCTTACGCCCCCAGATTGACATTGAGGAGTAAACTGAGGAAATTCCAAATATTGATCCAAATCCATTTTCCAAATCAAGATAGAATTGCAAGGATATTTTCACCCATACTATCAACCACAATTTAATCCAATCAGTAGTCAACAACCAAGTTATCCCAATTCTTGATCAGACTATTGTTTAGAATCTCTTTAAAAGTTTTGATGCCCATTAGGCTCCATTTCTTGGAAAAACAACCCTATAGCAAGGCCAGAGGTTTATTGTTGGGGATCAAGTTCCATTGAATGGAATTACAGGAGTGACAATTGATTTCATTTCCTATTGAGATATTGTTAACTTTACATGAGACTTTGGGTTTAACTAGCTCTCGTGCTTTCCACAGGCTCTTGAACACTAAGGAACCAATCAAAGACATGGGATATTTATTCAAGAGAATATCATAAATAGGTATACCTTTCCATGCCTTAGCCTACTTGGGGACAACAAGTTGAATATTACTTCTTACTAACACTTTCCATGGTTCATTACCTTCCATAGACCTGACAACCCATTTTTTTTTTAGTGCAATGCCATGCAACCTTAGGTCCTTTTGTCCAATCCCCCATGAGTTTTGTCTAAACATTACCAATCCCATTTTATTGCATTTTTTTCCTTTTTCCTTTACCATCTGACCAGAGAAAACCCCTAATTATTTTCTGGATATCATTCACTTGGTAACTGCTAAAAAACCAAAAAAAAGCAAAGTAGATGTTGTAGGAAGAGAGGATTTTTTAACAGGCCTGAAATCTGCTAGCCAAGGATAGGTACTGCCTGTTCCATGCCTCTATCTTCTTCTCAATTTTACTACTTATCCACAACCACATTTCCTTCAGGTTAGGATTGACTGCAAAAGGAATTCCCAGGTATCTTACTTGCTTGCTAGGTCCCCCCCCATTGAAAGTCATACTTCCTTATCCAATTTGGGGGTGACTCATCCCAACCAAGAATACTGGACTTAGATATGGAGACCTTTGCACCAGAAGCTTGGAAAAAGAGATCCAACTTTCCCATCAGAGTTTCCAAATTATTTCCTCTGGTTCTGGGAAGATTGCAATGTCATCCACAAATTGTATGTTGATGAATTCATTCTGGTCAAGGAGCTTGATGCCCCTTACTCGAGGAGAGTGGGGCTGATCCTTAAGAAAATTTTGAAGAGCATCATAGGCTATCACAAAAAGAGTTGGGGAAAGGGTACAACCTTGTTTGATTGATATTTTCAATTCAAATTCTTCTAAGATTGAACCATTTACCTCCACTTGTGCAACTACATCTCTCAAGAGGGTGTCCACCATGTTATAGAAAATCATGGGGAATCCAAAGGCCTTAAGTGTTTTCCTTAAGAAGGGACATTCAACCCTATCATAAGCCTTCTCAAATTCTAATAATAACATTGCAACATTCTAGTTAGAGCACCTTTCCCATTCCATAGCTTCCCAACTTGTAATTAGGTTTTATAGAATGTATTTGCCCTTGATGAAACCAATTTGGGTGTTGTTGATGAGCTTGGGTATAATATTAACTAGTCTTAGCACCATCATCTTTTCATAATATTTTTTAGGAAACATTTAGGAGGGTTATTGGTCTCTAATTTTTTATTAGCATCTTGTCCCCCCCCTTTTGGAAAAAGCTTGATAAGTCCTTTTTTGATGTTTCTCCCAAAAATCCTCTATTCAAATCCTCACTATAGACTTGTAGTAGGTCATCACAAACCCAATCCATGAAGGTTTTATAAAATTCCATAGGCATTTCATCCCTACCAAGGAACTTATCATTGTTCATGGAAATGATGACCTTTGTGATCTCTTCCTTGGTTAGATTTGCGGCTAATTGGTTTGCATCCTCTTCTGAAATCTTTCTGGGAATATTCCCCTTTATAAAATCTATGGATTTTTGATTGCCATCAACACCTTTCTCTAAGGTGAATAGATTCTTGAAGTATTTTTGAAATTGATCTAAAATTTATTCTTGGGAGGTGACTGATCGGTCATTATCCCAAATTTGCTCAATTTTTTCCTTGAACTTCCTTTCCCTAATATAATTGAAAAAGAACTTCAAACCTTTGTCCCCAAATTTTAGCCAATTCAATTTTTCCCTGATTTTAAGCCCTTAGTGGATTTGGATCCTCCTAAGCTTATCCTTAGTTAAGTAAGCTCCTCTCCTAACCTTTCATTTGTTGGGCCAACTTGGATTTTGGATTCCACTGTTAGGAGGGAGTCTTGGAGTTCATTTTCCTTCATCCTGTTGTCTTTACCTTTCTTTTTGCTAATCATTTGAAACATCTTTTTTTAAGCCTCAATATTTTTGTTCCATCTTTCAATTGCACTAGCATTTTTCATCATGCACTTGTTGATTTTTCTTATGAATGCGATGGCATCTTTGAAATTATTATCTTTTAACAAGTGGGTGTTAAGGATAAATCCATCCTTCTTTCGCTTTGTTTGGGGATTTCCTAGATTCATACTAGTTTTGGCTTTGATTGGATGGTGGCTAGACATGGTGTATGGATAAACACATACTTTGAGTCCTTCATCATTTGGCACGAAGCTAAAGTTGAACTTATTTAATTACAACCTATCAAGTTTGCAGTAAATCCTCTTATCCCCTTTTTTGGTATTACACCAAGTGCACCACACCACCTTTTAATCCTTTTTTCCTTTTTCTAGTGGGTCTATCATATTAAGCTTGCTCCTCTGCCAAAAACGCCTTTCATTACCTTTCTAGGCCTTATCAACCCCACCCCATTTGTCCTCATGGTGCTCAACCATGTTGAAGTCCCCACCCAAGATCCATGGGATCTTAGGTAGGTTGGCAAGCCACTGCCAAAGGGCAACACTCTGCCTATGAGCATTGGAGGCATAGATGTAACAAATTCCAAAAGCAATCCCATTTTTATCCACGGTCACCCAAACCACTCTATTACAAGGGGAGGTGCCTTGGTTGGTGACATATTGGCTCCATTTGCTGGATATAAGGATGACAATGCCCCCCTTACCCTTTTCATGATTGGTACTGAAGAAATAGGATTCTTTCCATATGAATTTCAAATTGGTTTCCAGTGTGAAGACCATTGCTTTGGTTTCTTTTAGTAGTACAAGATATTTTTCTTTTTGAGATTCAAAAATATTCTTACTATATAATTCTTGTCGAGGGATTCTAGCCCCTTGACATTCCATGACACACAATTAATATTCATCTTCTACATTCATGGGTGCAACCTCTAGGTCCTGCTTGAACTACTCGAAGCACCTCGATAGTTTTTTATCAACCTCAACTCTTTTCACATTGGGGGTTTCAATTATAACACTTGTCCTTTTCCTTTTCTTCTTAGACAATTGAACATATTTTGGGATAGGGATGAATTTGTTATTTTTCCTTGGTCTTCCAGGGCTTTCCCTGGGTTTTGGAACCTTCTCAGGTTACTCATTTATGATATTCTCTTGGTTAAAAGATCCTATGTCTTTGGTCTGTTCCTCAATATTGATATTATTCCCACTCATGATCCCATCTTCTTTGAGTGGGTTAGGGTCATTAGGGGGAAATCATTCTCTTTGACCAAAGTGCAAATCCCTTTTCTAGATGCCTGTTCATCTTCTTTAGTGCCTTGGATTGCAATTACATTGGGGAATTCCTTTGTAGGGGTTGGCATAGCGTTTTGAACAAGATTTGCATTAATAACTTGGTTGGGTGACTCCAAGGTATCTCCAAAAAGTACAAAATTTGAAGTTGGTCCGTTAGGGTCCAAACTGATTTTGATTGGCTCAAAATACTTCCATATCAGGCTACTGCAGTCAGAATCTCAAAATAATCAATTTTTCCCTACTAGGTCTATTCTGCCTTTTTCAGAAGCATAACAAGAGCTCCAAGGTCATCAATGGAGGTTATTCAGCTGCCAGGCATCAGATTCAACATTCAAAGCATTCAACAGAAGGAAAGTTGGTGAGAAAGCAAGAAGAACGAAGAAGAAAGTCAAAAAATGTGAAAATTTTCTAACATTGGTTGACTTGGGTGCCTCAGGTGAGAATAGGTGCCCATCTTTTTAAGGCACTGAAAGTTGAAATTAGGGTTTACGCTTCCAATCAAAGTTGCTTAGTTCTATGTCAGCTCCGCAACGAATCCAACGGTGTAGTCAGCAGATCCTCCAGTCATCCAGGATTCGAGGCCGAACAGGGGAGGTCCAAACTGAAGTCAGAATGAAAAAGAATGAAAATGATCAAAATTTGACTAAGTCTGAGAACTTTGAGCGCCCTAGGTGAAGAAGCGCACCCAAATTTTTGGAGCACCTAACTCAATAGTTATGGTTTGAGAATATGCTCGATCTCATTAGTATTCAGCCAACTTCGCAACTTCTGTCTCCATCAAATCATCTGACTGTTCAATCTTCAGTAGGTTCAGATCAAAGAGGAACATACAAAATGAAAGTTTCAAACTTGAAGATGAAAATCAGATGAAAATGGCTAAGTCTGGAAGGTTTGGGTGTCCCAAGAGAGAAAGTTTCAAGCTTTTTTGCCAGTAGGGTTTTTCAGCCATCGGGGTTTTGCAAATCTAATCAACTGGGTCCCTTTCTAATCATATTCTGATAAAAACCCAAGTGCCAACTTTTTATGTGAAAATTAAAGAAATTAGGGTTTGCTACTTTTTCAGGAAAAATTCAAAATTTTCGAAAATGGACGATCAGGGTTGTCTTGCGATGAAATTCTGAGCAAAACCCATATCTTAGAAAAAATTTCAAAACATTTGTCCATTGGAGCAAGAAAATCAACATTCTAAAAATAGTAAGTTGCTCAAAACTTGTCTGAACCTAGGCGAGTTTACGATCATTCTTCAAGGTTTTTGAAATGGAGTACACTCCCAATGTTTTCAAGACTGGATCAACTCTTTATCATGATTACATCAAAACCGCTGAGATAGATTTGCATCACATTAAGCTGGTGTTCGATCTACACGCTTTGGAGAGCGCAGGCAACACTTCAATTAGAAACCTGAGACATTCTGGACTCCTCGCAGCAACGTCTATCCCTATATCAGTTTAGAGTCTTGAGTTCGTAATTGCTTGCATCAAGCATTACAACCTGGCTACAAGGGGGATTCAGTCAGTTGATGGCAGATTGATTTGTAGTCTGAAGCCTGATATGATCGAGAAGTGTTTTTCCATTCCCCCATGACCTGAAAGTGTTACTATCTCAAAGGGTGAATGTGAAAGGATATGGGAAATGCACAAAGATAAATATAGTAAGAATATTGCACATAGGTGGATGAAAGAAAAGCATATTAAAACTTTTCCAAAGAATGTTGGGTGAGGAGAGTTTAAGGATGAAATTGCTATCATTATCACCTTCCTCAATAGGGTAACTGGCTCAAAAGACACCACCAAGTTTCAGCCTTGGATGTTTTACGCCATACCCCACATCATGAAGAAAACTGAGTTCTATGATTGGCCTACCTTGATCAGTGACAGCCTACATCAACAGATAACAAAATACTTCCAATTTCATGAGTTTCATATGGTGTCTTACCTAGTCTACTTGGTGGCCTATCAAGGTCAATTCAGAGGGTTGAACACTGAGGGATAATTGAGTGTGCAACATATCTACAACTATTACCCTCAATTTGAATTCACGAAGACACTACATCACTACAAGAGAGTGAACGAGGCTTTTCTGATGTACACAGTGCGAGACCTAGACAATGAATTGCACGTCTATATCTTTTCAGTTGCCAGGGAAACGATGGTGGAGTGGGCAGATTGGTTCATACAATTTCCTACTTTCACCTATCTAAGGGTCTATGGCTATTCAAGTGCCCCGCTCATGTTACCAAGGTATCCGTTAGACGAGGTCGTCTTCATGGAATTCTTAAGGCAGGCACACGATGTCCACACAGTCTTGAGGAATAGAAGGAAACGCTCCCTTCATTTTCCATTAGGGCTGGGAATCTATACATGGAGGACTGCTGCAGATGCTAAAACAATGGGAGATGAGTTAGATAAACTCGACCTCAAGCCTTATAGCGAGAGACGATCATTTGATCCTCATGGTGTCTACACTAGCTGACTTGAGAAGAACTATGCTCATATATCCGCCCTTGAATATTTTTGGGCTAATTGTATAGATGAGTTCAAGGTGCGAAGGCGTAGTTACAGTAGGCTCACTCTTCATCAAATGGAAGACTGTTTAAATGAAGACATAGAAGGGTTGTCAGATGATGACGAGGACGTGCTTCTCCCGATGTACACTAAAAAGAAAATTGAAGATTAGACCCTTTCACAAGTTAACTAGGCTAATAAAGAATCCCTCTCAGTTGAAGACAGGACAAGACAAGTCCTTGAACATAGCAAGGTTTTCCTAATCCTTAATAGAAAAAACTCCATTACAGTAGCAGAGCCCCCAAAGACAATTCCTTCTTCTTCCAGAGCACAGTCAAAAGTAGAGGGCAAAAGTCAGTCTCAAGAAGGCGTCAAAGGTAGTAGATCAAGTAAAAATGTAAGAAGAAAGTTAGACTTCTCAAGCATAGTCATACAGGAGAAACCTACACTTGTAACAGAAGCTCCTCCTGACAAGCTTGTACCTCAAAAAGAAGCAGAGGAGCCACCTTTAACACACATTTCTATACCTTTGACAGAACCTTTACCGATTCACATCAACCTTGATATTAAAGATGAAGAGATTGAAATTGCACCTCCTAAGGAAGTTAGTAAAGATACTACCGTGTCTTGGGTTGAGAACTCCTTGGGAAGGGTAAGAAGAAGGCCTTCATATCAGGTGAGTGTTGATGATCTCAATAACATCTATCAGGAACCTCCTAAGCAGAAAGCAAAGAAGCAAGTTCACTTTGATAGGAATCCTGATAATGAGATAGTCATGGAGACTGCATTGCCCCCAAAAGACAAGAACAGGGATGAGGTGAATATGGATGACTTTGTGATGGTCAGGGCTAATCTTGGTAGAAATACCAGACATGTAGATGTGAGTCTATTCAGAGTTGTATATGAAAACCTTCAGGAAAGAGTGCTCAAGGATGGAGAAGACAAGGCAGCCCTCAAGGCTGAAAATCAGCAGCTCAGGCTTTATATTTCTAACCTTGTTCACGGTTCTTCATAGGCAACCCAGTTGCTGCCCCAAATTTTAGAGACACCAGCTAATCATCATCAATTGAGATAGTTGGTGATTTGTGGGAAAGAAACTCAGGAGTGGATAGAGAGTTTCATTGTTAGGGGAAAGGAGATCTTGCCATAGATGTTCCAGTTGAGAGAAAGCGCTCATGAGCTACGTCAAGGTATCCAAGGGTTTGAACAAACACTGGAAAAAGTAAGACCAAGGCATGAAATCATCATTGTTGATTTAGACACAACCTATGGTTCAGCAGTTTCAAAAGAACACAAGAGACAAATCCTTGCTTGGAGAGAGCGTCATGTTTTCAAAGTTAAAACCTATGAGAGGATATCCGAAGAATTTATTGCCTACAGACAAAGGGTGATTGAAGCTCTTCTTTTCATCAGTGAGTCTTTCATAGAGATTCCTTCTCAATACAGTCTTGAAGATGGTTCCTATTTCGGGCTTGATGAAGTGCAAGTTCAATTTCAAAGTGTTGTTCACAGTTGCAATCTAGTTGGTGGAAGGATGAGTCATATTTCAATGATGTCAGCAAAGTTTGAGAAAGCGGCCAATGAGGTCGAAGATTTCCTGAGATCTGTTGCAGATGCTAATGATATTCTAGAAAAGTGGTGTTTTGCTATTGAGGGCATATATGCACAGAACCAGGACACAATTTCTAATTTTCTAGTGGATGTGATCGAGCTTTAAAGCAAATTTCTTCTAGAAGCTTTCTTCTCGCTTTCTTTCTATTCTTGGAATAATTCTTATCCATTCTTTGAGAAGAGAAAGAAGATAAATTTAATAGTTGACGTTTCCCACTTTTTCTACTTTCTTAGGTGTTAGATGTTATCTTCTTTCTAGATTTAGTAATAAAGCTTGCTTGCTGAGCAAGCCCTAGATTTTGAAAGCAAGGAGATTTTAGGGTTCCCTACTCCTCTACTTGTCTATAAATAAGAGCCTTTTCTCATTAGTTTTTTGTAATGATTATTATGATAGCAAATTGCTGAGTCTCTTTTAGCCAGCAAGTTGTTATGTAGTGTTAGTTCAGTTTGTGTTAGAACCATGCTAGTGATAACAAAACGCTGAGCCTATTGTGCCTTCTATTTGTTATTCAAGTGTTGTTCAATTGTTTTGTGATAGCAAATTGTTGAGTCTCTTTTAGCTAACAAGGAGTTATTGTGATTGTTGTTTCTATTGTGTAAGAACAAGATTGCAAGCCTCTTTAGCTGTAATTTCTTGTTCCAGGCATGTTAGAAGTGAGTTTTGTTCCAGAAGTTTGAGTAATAAAATCATGAGCCTCCTTTTCCTTGATATAACAACTTAGATGTTCGTTATTTGTGTTCTACTTTTATGATCTTGATTTCAGCTTGCATTGAAGTGTGTAGATGTTTGTTGAGAAAGAGTTTATTGAAGTATTTTGTCAGAAATCAACCTTGTTCATTTCTAGTTTCTCTTGCTCTGCGTATTCCTCAAAAAATTAGAAACGTCTTTAGTTTAAGTTAGTCATAGTTGAAGTTCTTAAAACATAAAATATCACCTACGACGTTTGTGTTTAATAAACCTTGTGCTCTAAGCTGATAAAAAAGATAGGCAACTTAGTTCTTAGTTTACTTTCTTTCAACACCATCAGCAAGAGGGAGCTTCCCCTCCTAATTGTAAGAGCAGTTTTACTATGCATAGCTGTCTGTTTCAAATATGCATTCTAGAGGTGCGAATTTAAATTCCAAAAAAAATTTGGCACCCACCATGGGGCACGAGGCACTAAACAACAAAGAAAGCTTAGGATTTATGTCATGGGTATGACTATCTGGCATCCTACTGCTCCAGTTCAACAACTTGATCTTACACCTGTAGTTATCCAACCGAATTTCTAGATAATTGAAGGAGAGCAAGTAGACATCATCAACAACCTAAGGAGTTTCATCTTTGAGAAGAAGGAGACCCCTGCTCAGTGGAGAAACGTTGTTGTTATTCTAGACAAAGAGGAAGAGAAAGTCGATATTGCAATCGGAAGGCCTGTCTTGCCACCACCTACATGGGACTAGACAATCCTGGCATACATAGTCTATACAAGGAGGAGAACAAGAAAAGATCCGCTCTTCCAAGAAGAAGTTGATCCTTTCCTTCCACAAACACATCCTCCACAAGTTGGAGAGTCACCCAACATAGTTCCTGAGTTCGACGCAGTTCCTGAGTTCAAGACCGTACCTGTGTTCAAGGAAGAAGAACCTGAAGCAATGGGTGACAACAACAACAATGATGACAACAACCGCAATCGCAATCGGAGAAGAGGTACCCCACTGCTTTGGGGTGATCATATTGAACCTTTGGCCCTTGGAGAAAATCATGAATTACCTAAGGGGTCAAGAAAGCATTTTCCACGATTCCAAGGTGATGGAAGTCAACATCCTGATGATCATCTTTCAACCTTTTCAACGTCTTGCATTGTTTTTCATGTAGCTCATGAAGATATTGTTGTACATCTCTTTGTTGAGACACTCGTGGGAGCTACTACCGAATGGTTCAATCACTTGGAGCCTAGTTGTATAACCAACTGGAATAGTATGACTGAAAAGTTCCTTGCAAGGTTCAAGCTAGCTGAAGATATCCACCAGTTGTTCGCTCAGCTCTCAAATTCAAAGGAGGACAATGAACCAATGAGGGAGTTTGTGGCAAGGTTTAACCACCTGGTCACTCGTCTATCATACACACTCAATCCATCGCCTGAGATCCTGTTAAGCAGTTTTGTCAACATGCTTCCATCAGAGATAGCCTTTATCTTGAGATTGGCCAACGAGACAGAACTAGAAGATGCACAACAAGGTGCCATAGAAATTGAAGACAACATGATCACTTCAAGAAAGATCAAAGGAGATGTTATTAGGCCTTTGGTTCAGAGTTCTGTTGATCCATTACTTCAAAGGGTTTCCAATGAAGTGACTATTCTAAAGAGGCAATTTCCACTCCAGCCTACACCTCTAGCTCAAGTTGCACCACCACTTGCTTTGCCTATACTACAATCGTATCAAACACCACAGTAGCCTTATCAGCCTCAGCAACTGTACCAGCCGAGGAGAAATAACTTTCAGCCTTACAACAATTACAGGCCACAAGGGCCACCTCAACCAAGGCAAGCAGCTGACCATACAAAAAATGTTGTGTTTTGCTCTTTTCATGATTCCAATGAACATACCGGTGGCACTTGCCCTGAAAATGTCAGAATGAATGAGATAATGGGATATGTCGAAGTTGCACCTGCACCAAGTTTCGTACCAACTCCAAGTTCGAATGTTTTCTTACCTCAATCGGACGACTTCGATGGTGACTCTGCAATGGGCTACTTTGAAAGTGAACCCGATTTTGAAGATCAAGAAGAAGATATTCGTCAGTACTCTCTTGCAGTAAATCCTAAGAATCATACGACTCTTGTGTTCACCAGAGCTCAACATCTAAGGGCAGAGAGAGAGGAAGAAGAAGAGAGACTGAAAGTACCAAAAGACAAAGAAAAAGGAAAAGAAGTAGCTTCTACTTCAAATGTTAAGTCTTCTTAAGAGAACGTGAAAGCAGTTGCTGAAGATTTGTCTTCAACAAATTTTGATATTGTAGATTCTTTGATGAAGAACAAGGTGCAGATTTCTCTGTTAGAGTATCTCCAAGATCATCTAGAGCAAGTGGACCAACTTCTCAAATTTGTGAAGAAAGGACCTGTCAAGCAGCCCACATTGCTCGAATCATCCGTTTCGGCGAAAGACAAGCCTAAACCCTTCTATATTTCTCTGTACATAGGAGGTTACAAATTGAGCAATTGTATCATCGATTATGAAGCTTCAGACAATGTCATGCCTCTAAAAGTGATGAACGCTCTAGGAATTTCGTGCACCAAGATGAGGGACAAATGTTACTCACTGGAGTCCAAGTTAGTGCTGTTATTTGGACAATTAAAAGATGCTCAAGTAAGGTTGGCGGCCTGTCCTGAGAAGAAAATCATGATGACCATCCTGGTAGCTGACATTCTAGCTAGTTACGGGATGCTATTAAGCAGAAGCTTTTGCAAGGACCTCGGTGGAGAGATTCAAATGGATTGGTCTTCTGCAAAAATTCCATTAAAGGATGGAACTTTCAAGCTGGAGCCAGAACCCAAATCTCGATTTGCGGTTGTGAAGTCTCAAGATCCTCAAGCTCAAGTTTTGTATCAAGAAGCAGGACTTGGTACTTACGCCATGCTGTCAAAGATACCTGAAGAAAGTCAAGAGATTGCGTGTACCGCAGAAAAATCAGCAGAAGATCCTAAGTTGTGGACTTTGCAGTTCGATGGTAGTTGTTCCACTGTTGGTTCAGGAGCGGGAGTTGTGATAAGTTCTCCTGAAGGACTGTTGTATCCTTTTGCATATCGCTTGCAATTTGAATGTATGAACAACACAGCGGAATATGAGGCACTTTTACTAGGTCTCAGAAATGCAAAGGATATGGGTATCAAACATCTTAGGGTCAAAGGAGATGCGGAGCTCGTTGTGAAGCAAGTCAGAGATCAATTCAGAGTGAAAGCAGATCATCTTCGACATTATAGAAATAGGGTGTGGAATGCAATAGATTGGTTTGAAGCATTTGATATCAAGTACATTCCACGTCTATAAAATAGTAGAGAAGACGCCCTCGCGGTGTCAGCTTCACTTTTTATGCCACATTTTGACTTCCGTTAGAATGCATTTTCCATTGAGTTAATATACAGGCCAGTTGTACTTGACAACTATGATAATTGACAAGTCTTTAACGACGATGACCACATCAAGGAGTTTCTTGTTATGGGAGATAATTTCAAAGAATTTTTCTTTGAGGGCAGTTCATTTACTTATTGAGAAGTAGTAACAGAAGCTCCGAATGTGCCAAAGATTGCTAAAGACAAAGAAAGTCCAGAAGAGCCAGATACCAACATAATCTAGTTAAAAGGAAATAAAATTCCCAACGGCCTAGTTTCTTTGGAGAATATTTTTGACAGGCACGACAGATACATACAAGATCAGAGAAACTCAAGTGACAGAACCTCTGCCGAATATCAACAAATAAATATTGGAACAGTTGATAAGCCTAGGCTTGTTAATTTGGGTACATGATGTACTGCAGAGGAAACTGAGAGGTTCATCTCTTTGTTCAAGCAATACCGAGATGTCTTCACCTGGCCATATGAAGATTTGAAAGTTTTTACACCAAGAGAATTGTCTCACACAATTCCTCTTCAACTTGAAGCAAAGCCCTTCAGGGAAAAGCAAAGACACTACAATCCGCGGATTCAAGATACCATCTACGCAGAAATCTAGAAGATGGTGAATACAAAGATCATCTTTCTAATCCATCATTCCACCTGGGTGTCGAATATAGTTCCTGTGTGCAAGAAGAATGAAGAAATTATAATTTGCGTGGATTTTAGGAACTTAAATCAATCATCGCTCAAGGATAATTATCCTTTTCTGATCATGGAACACACCATACAGACGGTTACCGGTTCAGAGATGCTGTCCTTATTGGATTATTTTTCTAGTTATAATCAAATTGCAATAGCTGAAGAAGATCAATTCAAGACGACATTCACAACCCCATGGGGTACATTTGCCTATGAAAGAATTCCCTTCGGCCTCATCAATGCCGGTGCTACATTTCAAAGAGCCATGGATTTGGCATTTGGAGACTTGAAGAATAAATTAACTATTGTCTATCTAGATGACTTCACTGTTTTCTCGAAGACACGAGAAGATCATTTTTCACATCTAGGGAAGGTCTTCGAGAGATGCAGATAGCACAAAATATTGCCAAATCCCAAAAATTATATCTTCACAGTGATGGAAGGCAAGTTGCTTGGCCACATAGTCTCCAAGGAGGGAGCTCAAATCGACCCGAGCCGGGTTGAAGCTATCAGAAGTTTGTCTCTTCCAACAAGCAGAATAGGGGTACACTCTTTCTTCGGTAAGGTAAATTTCATACGAAGATTTGTACCAGATTTTTCTGAGTTGACTAAAGATATATCTGCTATGATGAAGAAGAAGACAATTTTCAAGTGGACAGAAGAAGGCAAGAAGGCATTTACAGCAATAAAAGAAGCCATTAGTCGAGCTCCAGTGTTAGTCCGTCTTGATTTTGAAAAGGAGTTTATCCTTTATTGTTATGCATTAGAGCATACTCTATCTGCCATTCTGACACAAAATTTAAATGAAGAAACTGAATCTCCAATAGCTTTTATGAGCTATAGTTTCAAGGATAGTGAATCAAGATACTCTCAGATTGAAAAGAATGCCTATGCAGTGGTCTGAGCTGTAAAAAAATTCATATTTTATATCTTGAATTCTCACACCATTGTATACGTCATAGATCCAGCAGTGAAAAGCGTGCTAACTCAACAAGAGATGGGCTCAAAGAGAGGAAACTAGGTCATGAAGGTGCAAGAGTATGACTTGGAGATCAAGCCAACCAAACTCATCCGCAGGAGAGGTCTTTGTCAGTTGATAGCTGAAGATGGAGATAAGAAAATTCAAGCCAAAGGTATACCTCAGATTGAACCTGAAGTTAAGGAGGATCTTCCAATGGTCTTACTGATTGAATCTTCGAGAGAATGGTTAATTGAGATATGGTATTACATGACTTATGGTGATTGTCCGAATAACTTGAAAAAGCAACAAAAGAGAACGCTAAAGTTGAAAGCACATAATTATGTAATCTTCAACAACGTTTTGTACAAGCGGGGGCTTGATGAAACATTTTTGTTGTGTGTCACCAAAGATCTATCAACAACGACGCTTGCCAGAAGATTTTCACAATCAAGCATGCGGTGGTCACTTTTCTTCGAAGGTGACAACTTTCAAAATCTTGCGGGCACAATTCTTTTGGCTGACTATGTTCCGTGATGCATATGAGTGGGGGCACAAATGTCAGTTGTGTCAGCAGTTTGTTGGCAAGGAAAAGTTAGCAACCGCTCCTCTCAGGCCAGTTGTTATAGATGCTCCATTTCAGTAATGGGGTTTAGATTTTATTGGTTCTATCAACCCACGATCCAGCAAGGGGCATATTTTTTTCCTTAAAACCACTGATTATTTCACTAAATGAGTTGAGGCCATTCCCACCAAGCGAGCTACGTCTGAGGTCATGTGCGAGTTCTTGAAGGAAAACATTGTCACGTGCTTCAAAGTGCCTCGCAAAATTGTGATAGATAATGCAATGTGTTTCTCATCTAAGGAGCTAATGGAGTTCTGTTTCGATCACACCATTACTTTATCTCATTCATTAGATTATTACCCCTAGGGTAATGGACAATCTGAATCATCGAACAAGAACATTGTCACAATTATCCACAAGTTGGTTGATTCCAGTTAATGAACTTGGCACAAGAAACTTTATGATGCTCTCTGGGCCGACAAAATTACTCCGAAGAGAGCCATTGGTACCTCACCCTTTATCCTCCTATATGGTACAGAAGCGATGATACCTATCATGTTGGAGTTGTTTGCTTTGCAGCTGGCGGCCATAGTAGAAGATGAAGAATTCACAGATCCAATCCAGAAGCGCTTTCTGTACCTGACAAAGATTCAAGAAGAAAGGGTGGAGGTAGTAGATAGAATCACTCAGCACCAGGAGCGAGTGAAGAAAATTTTTGACAAGAAAGCTCGCCAACGAGATTTTGAGGTTGGAGATCAAGTCCTCCTATGGGATAAGAGACATGAGCCCAAGGGAATGCATAGAAAGTTTGATTTCGTGTGGCTGGGACCTTTCAAGATTCATGAGCCCGCAGGGGAGAACACCTATATTCTCTCGTGCTTGGATGGAAGTCTCCTTCCTCTACCACACAGTGAGCAGTACCTGAAGCACTTCGTCCCTTCGGGGGTGGAGTAAGTTTTCTCAAGAACAACCTTTGTAATTTTATTTTATTTTTGCGATGTGTTTCCCCTTTCCATGATGTTTTTGTTATGTTGTATTTCCCCTTTCCGTAACAGTCCTGTCATGTAATAGGTGATTAGGAGTCTTGTTTTAGGTGATTAGTAGGGAAGTCCAACTATTAGGTGATTTCTAGGAAGTTCGGTTTTAGGTGACTAAGGAAAGTCTTGCAAATAGGTGATTAGGAAATGATGCTGACTCCGATACCTAATGAACAAGGCACTAGTCTAAGCTCAAATTCTAGAGATTCTATGGATCTCTAATGCCGTAAGTATCCGCCATGGTCCCCAAACAGAGCCAATGTTGTACCCAAAAATTAAAAATTTTGTTACACTTAGACATTTTGAAGAAATGAGTAAAAGTCTTGTTAAATCAGTCAAAAAGGTCAAAATTTGGGTGTGCATGTCTTGCATGAGGGGTTAAAACACAAAAAAATTCAAAATCTGATGATCTTGGTCTGCTCAGAGCAGCTTAATCTACAAAACCCAAATCTCAGTTTTTCATCCCTACTTTTTAGGAAAACTGATATTTTTAGAAATTTTCTAAAAATAGTAACTTTTTCTGGGTTTCTTTGGAAACGGATAATGGAAAAACTTTCTAAAAATAGAAAGTTGGTTCGTTAGGGTCGAAACTGATTTTGATTGGCTCAAAATACTTCCATATCAGGCCGGTGCAGTCAGAATCTCAAAATAATCAGTTTTACCCTACTGGGTCTATTCTTCCTTTTCAAAAGCATAACAGGAGCTCCAAGGTCATCAATGGAGGCCAGTCAGCTGCCAAGCATTAGATTTAACATTGAAAGCATTCAACAGAAGGCAAGTTGGTGAGCAAGCAAGAACGGAGAAGAAAGTCAAAAAATGTGAAAATTTTCTAACACTGGTTGACTTGGGCGCCTCAGGTGAGAATAGGCACCCATCTTTTTAAGGCACTGAAAGTTAAAATTAGGGTTTATGCTTCCAATCAAAGTTGCTCAGTTCTCTGTCAGCTCCGCAACGAATCCAACGGTGCAGTCAATAGATCATCCAGTCATCTAGGATTCGAGGCCGAATAGGGGAGGTCCAAACTGAAGTCAGAATGAAAAAGAATGAAAATTATCAAAATTTGACTAAGTCTGAGAACTTTGAGCACCCCTGGTGAAGAAGGGCGCCCAAATTTTTGGAGCACCTAACTCAATAGTTAGGGTTTGAGAATATGCTTGATCTCTTCAGTATTCAGCCAGCTTTGCAACGCCTGTCTCTGTCAAATCATCCGACTGTTTAATCTTTAGCAGGTTCATATCAAAGAGGAACATACAGAATGAAAGTTTCAAACTTGAAGATGAAAATTAGATAAAAATGGCTAAGTCTGGAAGGTTTGGCACCCCAGGAGAGAAGAGGGGCCCAAGATTTCAAGGGGTAAAACAGATGAATCTGGAGAAGTAGCTCTAATATGATTTCTTCACAGTTGATCCATCTCTCCAACAAGATATTCAACACGTTAATCAAAGGTTGCAGTCACCAAATACGAGAAATTGAACAGAGGGTCTGATGAGAGCTAAAAAGCTGAGATTCAGAAGCAAATAGAAAAAATGGAAAATATTCTAACTCTAGTGAGTTTGGGCGCCCCCAGCCAAGATGGGCGCCCAAGCTTTTGAAGGCCCAAACTCAATTGTTTGATGAAGTCTCTCCCAAAAGAACCCTCTTAAGATCTTCTCAGCTTCGCAATGAGCATAACCGTCAGTCAATCTGATGCCTAGATCACCGGATTCAACATGATCATCTGTAGAAGAAGAGTTAATGCAAACAAAAAAAAATGAAAAATGGCTAACTCTGCACAAAATGGGCGCCCTTGGAGAAGAAAGGCTCCCATGAATTTGAAGGATGAAATGAATTTTTTAGCTAGAGAGGCCTCCAGAACGATCTTCTCAGAACTGGTCTGGCTCTGCAATGAATCATTCAGCTCGCTCATCAGATTAGTTTGCAAGTCGGAAATCGAAGGTGAAGTAGGGGGTCAAAATGGTGAAAAGTTGAAAATATCAAAAAATGACTAACACTACTTGAAGTGGGTGCCCCTAACCAAGAAGGGCACCCAAATTCTCATGCCTTAGACAAATTTGCAAAGTTTTCAAAGTTTCAAAATTGCAAAGAGGAAGAAGGCGTCCAAGTTCAAAGAGCTGGGATTTTTAGGGTTTTGAAAATAAAAGCAAAAGAAAGCAAACCTATTTCAAAACCTTAAGTCTATTTAACACCTTTCTTTCATGTAATTTTTATTATTTTTGCAGGTAACATTCAAAGGAGAAAGTTGGAGCAGCAAGTTTCAAGAAATTTTTCAAGATTCAAGAGCTTAGTTTGCTGGTTATTCATCAAATTTTTTAGATCAGCAACATAAACACTTGCTTTTTCAAGCTTTTTCGTCCAGAAGATCAAATTTTTCGAGAAGAAAGCCAAGAGTTTCAAATTTTCAGCCATCTGGGTCTTTTCACTTCATTCTTCTGAAGAAATTTTCAAGAACTTCATCAAGTTGCAGCAGCTACTTTTTATTTGCATGTCAGTGAAATCCTCAGTGCATTCAGTTTTCAACCATCTAGGTCCTCTCAAATCAGTCTTCTGAAGAAAACCCATATCACAACTTTTTTTTCAAGAAAGTTTCAAATTCTAGGGTTGGCTGCTTTTTTGATCAGCCATCAGGGTTTTGCAAATCTAATCAACTGGGTCCATTTCTAATCATATTCTGAACAAAACCCAGGTGCCAGCTTTTTTCATGAAAATTGAAGAAATTAGGGTTTGCTGCTTTTTTAGGAAAAATTCAAAATTTTCAAAAACAGACGATTTGGGTTGTCTTGCAACAAAATTCTGAGCAAAACCCATATCTCAGAAAAAATTTCAAAAAATTTGTCCATTGGAGAAAGAAAATCAGCATTCTAAAAATAGTAAGTTGTTCAAAACTTGTCTGAACCTAGGCGAGTTTACAGTCATTCTTCAAGGTTTTCGAAATAGAGTACACTCCCAATGTTTTCAAGACTGGATCAACTCTTTATCATGATTACATCAAAACCGCTGAGACAGATTTGCATCACATTAAGTCGGTGTTCGATATACACGCTTTGGAGAGCACAGGCAACACTTCAATCAGAAACCTGGGACATTCTAGACTCCTAGCAACAACGTCTATCCCTATATCAGTTTAGAGTCTTGAGTTCGTAATTGCTTGCATCAAGCAATACAACCTGGCTACAAGGGAGATTCAATCAGTTGATGGCAGATTGATTTGCAGTCTGAAGCCTGATATGATCGAGAAGTGTTTTTCCATTCCCCCATGGCCTGAAAGTGTTACTATCTCAAAGCGTGAATGTGAAAGGATATGGGAAATGCACAAAGATAAATATAGTAAGAAGATTGCACAGAGGTGGATGAAAGAAAAGCATAAAACTTTGCCAAAGAATGTTGGGCGAGGAAAGTTTAAGGATGAAATTGCTATCATTATCACCTTGCTCAACAGGGTAACTGGCTCAGAAGACGCCACCAAGTTTCATCCTTGGATGTTTTATGCCATACCCCACATCATGAAGAAAACCGAGTTCTATGATTAGCCTACCTTGATCAATGACAACTTACATTAGCAGATAACAGAATACTTCCAATTTCATGAGTTTCATATGGTGTCTTACCTAGTCTACTTGGTGGCCTATCAAGGTCAGTTCAGAGGGTTGAACACTGAGGTATCATTGAGTGTGCAACATATCTACAACTATTACCCTCAATTGGAATTCACGAAGTCACTGCATCACTACAAGAGAGTGAACGAGGCTTTTTTGATGTACACAGTGCGAGACCTAGACAATGAATTGCATGTTTGTATCTCTTTAGTTGCCAGGGCAGCGATGGCGGAGTGGGTAGATTGGTTCATACAATTTCCTACTTTCACCTATCTCAGGGTCTATGGCTATTCAGGTGCCCCGCTCATGTTACCAAGGTATCTATTAGATGAGGTCATCTTCATGGAATTCTTAAGCCAGGCACACAATGTCCACATAGTCTTGAGGAATAGAAGGATACCCTCCCTTCATTTTCCATTAAGGCTGGGAATCTATACATGCAGGACTGTTGTAGATGCTAAAACAATGGGAGATGAGTTAGATAAACTCGGCCTCAAGCCTTACAGCGAGAGACGATCATCTGATCCTCATGGTGTCTACGTTGGCCGACTTGAGAAGAACTATGCTCATATATCCGCCCTTGAAGATTTTTGGGCTAATTGTACAGATGAGTTCGAGGTGCGAAGGCATAGTTACAGCAGGCTCACCCTTCATCAGATGAAAGTTTGTTTAAATGAAGACATAGAAGGGTTGTCAGATGATGACGAGGACATGCTTCTCCCGATGTACACTCAAAAGTGAATTGAAGATCAACCCCTTTCACAAGTTAACTGGGCTAATAAAGAATCCCTCTCGGTTGAAGACAGGACAAGACAGGTCCTTGAACATAGCAAGGTTTTCCTAATCCTTAAGAGGAAAAACTCCATTCTAGTAGCAGAACCTCCAAAGACAATTCCCTCTTCTTCCAGAGCACAATCAAAAGGAGAGGGAAAAAGTCAGTCTCAAGAAGGTGTCAAAGGTAGTAGATCAGGTAAAAATGTAAGAAGAAGGTTAGACTTCTCAGGCATAGTCATATAGGAGCAACCTACAGTTGTAATAGAAGCTCCTCCTGACGAGCTCGTACCTCAGAAAGAAGCAGAGGATCCACCTTTAACACGCGTTTCTATACCTTTGACAGAACCTTTACCGATTCACATCGACCTTGATATTGAAGATGAAGAGATTGAAATTGCACCTCCTAAGGAAGTTAGTAAAGATACTACTGTGTCTTGGGTTGAGAACTCCTTTGGAAGGGTAAGAAGAAGGCCTTCATATCAGGTGAGTGTTGATGATCTCGATAACATCTATCAGGAACCTCCTAAGAAGAAAGAAAAGAAGCAAGTTCACTTTGATAGGAATCCTGATAACAAGATAGTCATGGAGACTGCATTTTCCCTAGAAGACAAGAACAGGGATGAGGTGAATATGGATGACTTCCTAATGGTCAGGGCTAATCTTGGTAGAAATACCAGACATGCAGATGTGAGTCTATTTAGAGTTGTGTCTAAAAACCTTCAGGAAAGAGTGCTCAAGGATGGAGAAGACAAGGTAGCCCTCAAGGCTGAAAATCAGCAGCTCAAGCTTTATATTTCTAACCTTGTTCATGGTTCTTCACAAGCAACCCAGTTGCTGCCCCAGATTTTAGAGACACCAAATGATCATCATCAATTGAGATAGCTGGTCATTTTTGGGAAAGAAACTCAGGAGTGGAGCGAGAGTTTCATTGTTAGGGGAAAGGAGATCTTGGCACGAATGTTCTAGTTGATACAAAGCGCTCATGAGCTACGTCAAGGTATCCAAGGGTTTGAACAAACACTGACTGAAGTAAGACCAATGCATGAAATCATCATTGCTGATTTAGACATAGCCTATGGTTCAACAGTTTCAAAAGAACACAAGAGAAAAATCCTTGCTTGGAGAGAGCGCCATTTTTTCAAAGTTAAAACCTATGAGAGGATATCCGAAGAATTTATTTCCTATAGACAAAGGGTGATTGAAGCTCTTCTTTTCATCAGTGAGTTTGTCACAGAAATTCCTTCTCAATACAGTCTTGAAGATGGTTCCTATGTCGGGCTTGATGAAGTGCAAGTTCAATTTCAAAGTGTTGTTCACAGTTGCAATCCAGTTGGCGTAAGGATGAGTCATATTTTGATGATGTCAGCAAAGTTTGAGAAAGTGGCCAATGAGGTTGAAGATTTCTTGAGATCTGTTGCATATGCTAAAAATATTCTAGAAAAGCGATGTTTTTCTATTGAGGGCATAGATGCACCGAACCAGGACATAATTTCTAATTTTATAGCGGATGTGATCGAGCTTTAAAGCAACTTTCTTCTAGAAGCTTTCTTCCCACTTTCTTTCTATTCTTGGAATAATTCTTATCCATTCTTTGAGAAGAGAAAGAAGATAAATGTAATAGTTGGCATTTCCCGCTTTTTCTGCTTTCTTAGGTGTTAGATGTTATCTTCTTTCTAGATTTAGTAATAAATCTTGCTTGTTGAGCAAGCCCTAGATTGTGAAAGAAAGGATATTTTATTGTTCCCTACTCCTCTGCTTGTCTATAAATAAGAGCCTTTGCTCATTAGTTTTCTTTAACGGTTATTGTGATAGCAAATTGCTGAGTCTCTTTTAGCCAACAAGCTGTTATTCAGTGTCAGTTCACTTTGTGTTAGAACCATGCTAGTGATAACAAAACACTGAGCCTATTGTGCCTTCTATTTGTTATTCAAGTGTTGTTCAATTGTTTTGTGATAGAAAATTGTTGAGTCTCTTTTAGCCAACAAGGATTTATTGTGATTGATGTTTCTATTGTGTAAGAACAAGATTTCAAGCCTCTTTAGCTGTAATTTCTTGTTCTAGGCATGTTAGAAGTGATTTTGTTCCAGAATTTTGAGTAATAAAATTATGAGCCTCCTTTGTCTTGATATAACATCTCAGATTTCCATTATTTGTGTTCTACTTTTATGATCTTGATTTCAGCTTGCATTGAAGTGTGTAGATGTTTGTTGAGAAAGAGTTTATTGAAGTATTTTGTCAGAAATCAACCTTGTTCATTTCTAGTTTCTCTTGCTCTATGTATTACTCGAGAAGTTAGAAACGTCTTTAGTTTAAGTTAGTCGTAGTTGAAGTTCTTAAAACATAAAAGCTCAGTTGCGATGTTTGTGTTTAATAAACCTTTTGCTCTAAGCTGATAAGAAAGATAGGAAAATTAGTTCTTAGTTTACTTTCTTTCAACACCATCAGCAAGAGGGAGCTTCCCCTCCTAATTGTAAGAGCAGTTTTACTGTGCATAGCTATCTGTTTCAAATATGCATTCCAGAGGTGCGAATTTAAACACCAACAAACCCACATTGAAGCACTCTACATAAACTCACATGGATTCCAAATTTACCTACCCACACATTAGCAAACCAAGAGTCAATAAATTTTCTTGCAGACACTTTATTCATGTCAATAGTAGCCAAAAAAATGGTTGTTTCTTTCAACCTTGTTCTTTCATTCGAAACAAATTTGTTCATATCAACATTCAAAATTAACTTACAGTTCATAAGGGAAAGAGGGTAATCACCTTGATTTTATTCATTGCTCATAGTGCCTTCCCTACAAACACACTTAGCCGAGAATTTTGTATCAATCGGAAACAAAATTTCACCATCAACGACAACTTCTTTGAAATATTTTTCTGCATTAGACGAGGGGATTGAGGAGTTAACCTCATTTAATTTAGGGTCAGGGGGTCTATACCCCCTCCATTAATGCACATGATGCCAAGGGAAACTCATCCGTCATGGGTGAGGGGACAGATTAAACTCCAAAGGATGCCAACTAGAGAGTCAAATATGCAAATACAAGAATAATATTTTCAAAACAAGCAAATAGAGGAAGGAAATAAATGCACATAAAGGTCAAGCGTGTGAGGGTACGCATGAAAAAAAAACTTGTATGGTGGAGGGCACAACCTCCCCCACTTGGCACCCATGTCAGACATCGCTCCTTGCACGAAAACCCAGTTCCAATGGTGTTTATTAGCATTGCCAAGTTATTTGTTTATGGGTGGGGGTACATACTCTCATTTCTCAAAAATATAAAGATATAGGGTTCAAGGTCACATGAAAGAATTAGGGCTGCTCTCTTTGTGTCAAGGTCATACATGAGGAGATCAATACTTTAGGTGTGGTTTTGAACCAAATTCATACAAAGTTTCAAGTTTCACAAAGCATAGTAATCAAAATTTGATAGTCCCAAATCTATCTTAGATTTTAGGCACTCATAGTCAATTCAAGCTCCTTATCTTTAACAACAAAGTACTCATTTAATTTGAGTAATATTTATTGAAATTTCATATCCAATCTAGGTGTGCATTTTGAAACTCAACTCTTTTATCTATAATAATCACAATATTGATTTCATAATATTTAAATTAGCGTAGATAATTTAAATAGGAGTGTTTTGCTTCTTTTCATTTTGATGATCCTATTTTATCCTACACTCCTTCGAGTTTGGATTTATGTAGCTTATTTTATATTTTATCTTTTCAATTACTTTCAGCTTTCATTTTAGATTTGACATTAGCTCATACCTTCATTGCTTTGATTTGTGTCCAATTTCAGGTTTGGCTTCGGTGTATCTTATTTTCCATCCATTATTTGTTGATTATTATATTTTTAACTATAGAATCCTATAGAAAATTACCTTTGGCATTTATCCATGCATGTCTCATAGGTATTGAAGTATTCTTACATACATCAACTCATATATCAACAAATAAAAAATACTAATTTTGCACATAGATCATCCTGACATTCATTATACTTTTCTTATTCCATCTAGTATTAATATTTCATTATAATTATATCACATCATTAACAACTACTTATGCATTTGTTGCATATGTTTCTTGGTGTATCTTCCAACTCTTTACAAAATCAATGAATCAATCAATAGAGCTTGACTAACTTGCAAGGTAGGAAGCTAATCAACTTCCCATTCCTAGCAAGCAAGTTCTAATGATATTTTTAGAATTTAAAAGTTGTCCATTTGTATGTGAAGGTACATACACTAATTTATTGAAAATTATAAACATTGAGGGTTCAATGTCACATGAAAGATTTAGGGTTGCACTCTTTATGTCAAGATCATGTATGAAGAGATCAATGCATTAGGTACAAATTTAAACCAAATTCATACACAATTTTGGATTTTACAAAGCATATTTGTCAAAATTTAATCATCTTAGATCCATCTTAGATTTTAGGTACTCATAGTGAGTTCAACCTCCTTGTCTCTAACATCAATAGGTGTTTTTCCTATCTAGGTTCTATTTACATGTTAAGTCCACTTACGTCCTAGGAAGGAATATTTCTAGTTAATCATTAGTTTTCACTTAACTTATCTAGTTGGAATTTAATTAATGCTTGTGTCCTAGTTTGTTATGAGTTAGTTGTCTCATGTGATAAGATTAAGACACTTGTCATGATCTTGTCTAGTCCTATTCCTCACCTTGCCTATATAAGCAAGGCATCATATGTACATTGACATATTCAATGTGGCTACTATTTTGGCATTCTTTCATCCTTAATCACAACATGATATTTATACCATCTCCCTTTTAGAAGTTATTTTGTCTTGCAAGTGATCCTGGGGTGTTGAGGAGTTCACCATAAACTCCATGGTATTAGAGCTTCAGTGTTGTAGACTTCTTCCCAGGTTTGAGGGACCAATTTTGGCATGAAATTTTTTATGGATGTGAGTTGGGGTCTTGAGAATCTCACCACTAAATCTAGGGTTTTAGATAAAGTTAGGTTTGGCTTTCGTTTCATCGAATTTCATTATATATTGTTAGATCTACAAGGGTTCGAAGGGTTTCAATTGCCAGATTCAGGGGGTAGCTAATTTTTCAGAGTAGTTTGGGTGAAAATTGACCTCACCATTATGTTTGGGAGGCCCTAGAACCTAAGGATCGACTATCAATTCATTCATTTTTGACACTTTCAGTCGGGGCATGAGGAAATTTTTTTAGGCCATACAGATCCGTATGTGGTTGTATGAACGTATAGTACAAATATGTAGTTGCTGGAATATTCTAGAATCTTGTCAGCATATTCTTCTCTCTACACAGTAATTGTCTTTTATGTGGTTTTTAATCAATTATCACCTCATTGTACCTTTGTCGCTTCCTGGTACTATTGGTGCAATATTTATTATCGAGCAGGTTTTATTTATAACAATAATTTATTTGTTATAAACTTTGTTTTATATGTTTTTTATGCCGACTGATATATTATTGTCACTGACTATATTCACAACTCATGGTCATATGGAGGGGGCTTATGTTGGTGTTACACCCCCTTGTGTTATAACCTATTTAATTTTACCTTGATGGGTTAAAAATTCTTTAATTTATATATTTATGGTTGTGTTTTGCATATGAATCTTGATTAAATATGATGAATGAATGCTTAATTCAAGTTGATATTTTATAATGATTCTGACAATAAAATATATGATGCATATGATTGTATTATTATCAGATAACTATTGTTATGATGTAGTAATTTGATGTAGGAACAAGCTTGAACCTCTGTAAGAGAGGGGGAGTATCACTCAGGAGAAGAACTTGGTCTAGTAACCCTGATGAACCTAGTTGAGCATACAAACACTCACACCCTAGTTGGTCTAAGTTGAGTCGAGTCAATTTGGATGAATAGTAAGTAACGAAGGTTTATGATCTTGGTTGTGAATTTTTTGTATTCATTTATGATCTTGGTTGTGAATGTTTTGTATTGGTTTATGATCTTGTTCTATGAATGATGTGATTGAGGAATATGATTGAGTCTTTATGTCGAGTGAAAGTATTTCCTTGTGTGTTTATATTTATATCGATGAAAATGTATATATATATATATATATGTATATATGCACGTGTCTATGATAAACTCATACATATGAGTAAATACGTGTATGAGTATATGTAGATAGACGTATCTACACATGCTCATGGATAGACTACCCATATGTATGGGAATATTGAATGGATGGAAGTATGTTGATTGATGGATATGAGAATATGTGTTTATATAAAGATATTAAAATAATGTTATGTATATACATATATATTAATATACTTATATATTTGTATATATATATGATTGTTATTTTGATATATTTATTAATTGGAAATTAATTCATTTGATAATCTTGAGAGAATATATATATATATATTAAGTATTGAGATATATTTATAGTGCATAGTAAAGCACATAATTGGATATTAATAAAGCATTTTAGAATAATTATTATGTGCATCTAGTGTTGCCTCATATGGAAATGCATTACTAAGTTTGTAATCCATGCTTAAAGCAAAGTAAAGACCAAGTCAAAAGCCACACATGAAAGATAGCATAAAGTTTACATGATGGAAAGAGAATGAATGCAGTTTTAAATGGGTAGAATAAGTCATTGTTTGTGCTACCATTTGGGATGCTAAAACATGAAATGTGGTGCTAAAAAATGTAGCATATGGAAGAAAATATGAAGTCTTAAACATTTGGACATGCACAAACTCAGTCAATAAAGTGTTGACAAAAATATGAGAGGGTAGTTGAATTGCAAACTTAGTAGGAAACCTATAGCTTTTCATTATTGTCCCTTGACTCAGTAAAAGATTCATGTTGTCTCTCATAAAGAGGTTGAATCATCCATTGGAGGAATATGGAATGTTACGTGTTGCAAATTTGTGAGTTAATCAGCTAATTCGTTGCATGTGATTAGGAAGGCGAAAAAAAATTTAGCTTGTTTGTAGCCTTTTGAAGCTCAAATTTTAGTATATATAGTGGTTCTCTTCCTATAATTTGTTATCATTGGGATTATATTTATATAATGTTGAATATGTGTGGCTTAAATTGTATTAGAACTATACTAGTTCGTTAAGTCTATTTAGATGATGCATGAGATGGAATATGATGCTAACTTATAGTAGTTTTATGATTATGTCAAATTAAACATAAGAGTTTAGTAGGGTTATTCCTGGGGTTAGTAAAATCCATGGGAAAGTGGGTAACGTAGCTAGACACTAGATTGTGTACATGTATGGTTAGTGTGGTTATACTCAGGGTTAGTGAAATCCATGGGTAAGGGTGTAACCTAGATAATCAGTTTATTATAGACCTGTTTATTCCTGGGGTTAGGGTAATCCATGGTTAAGAGAATTACCTTGTCGAATATTTTATTATGATATCACCATAGGATAAATGTGTTTTTTGTTAAAGGTCAATACCAAATCAAGCTTAAGGGTGGGTGGAAAGATGACTCTCACTCGAACTATTGGATGTTGAATTCTTTGGCCAAAGTAGTGCAAGTAGCTATTGTTTACACTATCAGTTAAAGTGATCCATGATTGCAATCTAGGTAGGGAAACCAATGTGCTGTAGATATAGATATGTAGGACACAACACTATGCTTAGGAAGGTCATGATTATGGGGTTACCAAACCAATCTCTTCGTCAAAGGTTAGGATCATATTACTAGCTGGGTAGATGTACGTGGGACCGTAGTAAGTCCATGGTTGGCGGAAAAGTGCTTGAGTGATGTTCTCCCTCATACATTTGGCAACTAGGATTTGAGGATGTAGTGCCAATTTAGGGACATCTAGAATGTATGCACCAAGTGATGGGAACATCTAGGAGGTACGCACCAACATTGGGGGAATCTAGACCATTGTACTTTATTTATGTATCTTTATCATTGAGCTCATAGAAGCTATGTATGTAAACTTGTAACTCTATACTTATTTAGATATTGTAAATGAGAAATATTATCATGTAATTATGTGATGTGAAATCATTTTTTGAATTATTGAAATAATTATATGTTATGCAATGGGAAAGTTTGGAATGGTTATGTTTCAAATGTACATCTTATTATTCAAGTGAAAAGGAAAAAATATTATGGCTCATAATATTAGTAGCTTAAACTTCAAACTTTTGAGTAAAACATAGTAAAAATAATTAGTCTAGAATAGTGGGCACATTACATGTGGTATCAGAGCTACCAAGTTCAGAAATAGAACCTATGAGCTCGCTATGCTTTTTTCCAACATTATATGATTCTAATGTTTGGAAAATTCTTGTGCCAAGATGGTGCATCTCAATATATTTGCAAGGAATTCAATAATCATAAATGAGCGTTGTGTACGGGCCAAGAAGGAAAGGGAAACCATTGTTCAAACCATAGAGGAAACCAACTATGACAATGCTATTTGGTTGAGTGACACTGAAACTTTCATTCATTCCCTATCATAAATAAGTCAAGAGAGGAGAAGGATGTGTGAGGCTATCAACTATGTACCTCATGTCTCTCTTGCCAAGTTGGACTCTTTATCACTGTCCAACGATATGCCCTCAAAATGTAGTGTTAGTCTTGCAATGATATTTATGGACCCTCATGTTCTTCCTATGGCAGAAGTAATTGTAATATCTTCAAGTGGCGAATCAAAGGGATATGTCCCCCAAATATATGTATCTAAGAATAGTTCTAACGGATATTTCCCTTTTGACAATATATTTGAACAAAAATATGAGGGGTATACTCCACGTAGTTATGTATCGGAGAGTGAATCCAAGGGATACTCTCCCCTTGAATATTTGAATAGTCATTCCATGTAAAATCTAGGATATTGAAATCCTATTGAAATGAATGAAAATCATGTTTTGGACAAAAACTATGTATACAATCTTTGTGAAATTTCTTTTATGAATGCTTGTTTTTTGGAAATGTTTTAAGTGATATGTAAACATTACTAAAATATAAATGAAAATGAAACCTCTAGGTGTAAACTTTCTTGTTGAAATGGTAAGTAATAGAACTAACTTTGGGGAAAGCGAAGGAGCCAAAAATTCTAGGGATAAGTTGGACCATCTTTTAGCCATGATGGATGAAAAAAGAGCAAGAATAGGAAACCTCAAGTAAGAGGTAAGGGGAAAAGAAAGGGTGGAACAAGAAGTTCCTAATAATGAAGAGGAAGTTCATAATAATGATGAAGGGGAAATTCCCATGAACGTACTCAGTCTAGAAAACATGGAGATGATGAATCTCAATCTAGGTTGAAAGGAAACAAATGGAAACAAGTTGCTTGTGAGATATCACAAGACATGAGAAATATCACTCCTCCAAAGTTTAAAGGAAGTACTAGTGGAGATGTGGCTGAGGAATGGGTCACTAAGATGGAGAAGTACTTTGAGATAAAAAAAAATTAGTCTAAGTTCACTGTTGACATTTTATGCCACCCTTTGATGCCCATCATTTATATTCGATCAGAGATATCCTATGTGTGCATCTTGTTGAAATACATGTTTATTTATAATTCTACGGTATTTGAGGTTTTGAAACCCCTCAATTGTATCCAATTAGGGTTCTAAACTTGCAAGATAAGTCTTACAAAAACCTCATATGCTTAAACCCTAAACCCTAGTCTTGGTAAACACTTTTTTTATATTTCTCTGTTGACTCCCTATAGTTGGTTGTCGGTTTGATAGTTACAACTTATGTTATGTGTGGTCATGCTTTAACCAGTCCCTTTATCCTTTTCTTCCTAGTAAAGGCCCCATTCAAATATTTCATCAATGTCTTATGTCCCTAGGTTGAAAATAAATATTTTTTTATGAGCATTAGTTTTCCTAGGCATGTCCCCCTTTTTGAAGTCATGAGGCCAAGGCATGTGCTTTATATTGACTTTAAGTCATTCAGGTGGTGGGCCCTTTGATCCAACGGATGATGTGAGAGAATGTTGATTTAATCTTGGTCGTTCCCCACCAACCCACACAATTAAAATATTCAATTTAAAAACCATGCGGGCTAGTGGGTGTATGCCGCATGTCCATCCTTGTGATGGGCCCTACATATTTCAAAGGCTTGCAGATCCAACAACTCTCATGTGATGTATAGATTAAATCTTGACCATTCCTTGCCAACCCACGAGGAATCTTTTGAAGATGTTGATACTGCAAGGGACAATGAGCTGCTACCACATGACTTCATCCTTAGTACTCAGAGAACTATTAAGGAAAGGAAATATTTCATGAAATATTTCAATAGGACTTTAGAAGCATTAAAGGATGAGCTACTAAAAGGACTTTTGGCTCACGTGGTAAAAAGGAAACTGAGATTTTTTAATCTTGGCCATCCATTAGATGAAATTGTTAAGCATGTGGGTGTAGGCTTGGTTGGTTAAAAGGTGAGCAAGCTGAAGGCTACAATTTTGATCTAGGGCATTCCCTGCCAGCTCGTAATTGTTGATCATGGCCTAATGAACTCAAGCGAGCTAGCAAGATAATGACATGTGGACACCCTGAGGCTTGTATCATGGTGGGACCCAGTGCTTGGTGTGTGTGTTGGTTTCAATGGATTAGATTTAGTGTTGGATAATCTAACAATAATCTTGGTGATATATTAAGGCTACGCAACAACTGTTGATCATGATTCTCATGTGATCAACAACTACGTTTTAAAGTTTAATTAGGAATCTGAACCCAACCATCCATGCTCAATTTGATGACCGATATTCAAACTTTAATATTCAATTGATCTAGTTCACGATAAAATTGTAGAATTGATTATCCAACGACATTCTTAGCAATCATATCAAATCTAATCGACTTGGATCAATTTTTCATTCCTTTTCAACCTTGGTTTTCATTTTTGAATGACACCATTACTCCTTGATGTGTTGTAAAGGCCATATTCTTCTATCAGGGTATGTTGGATTGGATTTTGTTGTAGAATTTTTGGGTTCCCATCCCTGCATTAATGAGAGTCATCATTTTGGGGCTTGTTCGAGATGTCAAAGCCTTTATGGCTTGGAAGTTGCTTTGTTATGGGAGCAATTCAAATGTTTGAAAATGTAATTGGAGTTCACCTTTCTAAAACCCTAGTTAAGTTAGGGTTAGGTATTTGGATTCAACCCTCATTTACGCTTGAACTATAAAGTCAATGTTTGTATCTTTTTAAAGGGTTCTTCTTTTGGGCTCCTCTCACAAATTTATTTTGTAGACACTATATTTCTACATTTTGTGATTGCAAACACTAGCTTTATCCCTCATACCAATAAAATCTTGCCATTATCATAGTTATTTCTTGCATGTTTGAGTAAAACTCTTTTATTTTCATGTCTAAATGCTTGTTCTAGATGATTTGTTGATATTTTAAGCAATATGAAGAAAACAAGGAACAAGTTTCTATCTTGGTGCATCACCTTCATTTCATTTTAAGTTCTCTTTCTATCCCTTTTCCTCCATGAGTTGTTAGAGTAGAATAGCAATAAGGTTTTAATGTGTTGGATTAGACAACACATTTTCACTTAGTTTAGAAGAGGAAGTCGACCTTCTCCAGAGACAAGGTCCCACGCCTTGAGTCATTTCCATTGTGTCATTAGAACACTGAAATCTTGCTCAATAGGGTGCAGTTTTATGTGACAATAGTCACTAAAGTCGTTTGGGGAGCTTTCCAATTATTTGGTGAAGCATCTAATTAGTGGATGAATAAGAAGATGGAGCTTGGGCTAATTTCCCTAAGGCTCACATGGAGTGAATTATTGGAGATTTTTTGGAAATGGTGGTTGCCTCAAATATTCTATGATCAAAATCTTACCAACTTCCAAAACCTGAGGCAAGGAGATTCCTTAGTTAACAAATATTGGGAGAAATTCACTCGTCTCCTAAGGTACGTACCCATGTACCAAAAGGATGAGTATTTTCATATTAGGAAGTTTATCATGGGCCTAAATTCTCAGATAGGTGGCGAGGTAGATGTACACAGTCTAATTACCATAGAATTGGTGTACGAGAAAGAAATTAAGTAGGAACAAAGGCTTAAGTCTATCTCAAACTATCATGAGAAGAATCGTAAGAAGTTTAATTGGTCACAAGCCAATCAAGCTTCAAGGAAGCCTAGTGAAGGGCAGAAATACCAAAGGAAAGGGTACAAATGATCTCGTAATAAGTGGAATAATTCAAGAAGGGATTGTAGGGGGAACAACAATAATAATGACAATACTGGAAGGAATGAAAATATTTCTACAAGACCTACAACGAGGATTGGACCATTGAGAGGGTGTTATACTTGTTGTGGAGATCACTTTGCAAAACAGTGTCCCAACAAACTACTAGGGACATAGCCATAAGGGATCTACTACCTTCTCAACGAGAAGCATTCCAATAGAGGATCCATGCTGCATTGGACAATTGACAAGCTAAGTACTAGATCACTTCATTGGAAATATCATGTACTTTGTTTGGTACACCAATTTCAATTGTTATTGATACTGGTGCCACTAAAAAATAAATTCACCTAGAATAGCTAGTAGTATAACTAGAAAAGCTAGCTATATGGAAAAGTATTAGATGGTTGAATATGCCAACCAAACAAAAGCTAAGGTGGAGAAATTTCTATTCAAAGAAAGGGTTGAGCTTCTGAGTTTCTCTTCATAATTAAATCTATAGCACCCCTAGGATCCTATGATGGCATTTTAGGGATGAACTGGATGTGGAAACACATGGCCAAAGTATATTATCATGCTAAAACAATCAAATGTTTAGAAAATCTAGGTAACTAGGTATTCTTGCAAGGAACACTGAGAGGAGTTATCCTATGAAAGATATCCACCATGCAAATACATAGGGCGGAGAAGAAAGGTTGTCAAATCTTCATTGTAATGATGGAGAAACTTGAGGAATGGAATGAGCTCATTTCTCAAGATGATGTTGTATTTTATGGACCTCAAGAACACCAAGATGTTGAAGAAGATGACGTGCTGGAATCTAGAAAAATGGATATGGAGAAATATCCTATTCTACAGAAGTTTGTAGATGTATTTCCAGAGGAATTACCTGGATTAGGTACCTCCCAAGATAGTGTTTTACTTCTCCATTAACATATTTCTAGGGTCAAAGCCTATATCCAAAATTCCTTATAGGATGAATACAACAAAATTAATGGAGTTGAAAGCTCAATTAGAGGAATTTTGGTCCAAGGGACTAATTAGACCCAATGTTTCACCATGGGGAGCATCTATAATTTTCATGAAGAAGAAGTATGGCACACTATTCTTGAGCATTGATTATCATTTTCTTAACAAAGCAACAATAAAAAATAAGTATATGTTGCCATATATTGATGATTCTTTGATCAGATGCGAGGAGCGATAGTATTTTCGAAGATTGATCTATGTTTAGGTTATAATTAACTAAGGATCAAGGATGAAGATAGATCTAAAATAACTTTCAGGACAAGATATGGTCATTATGAGTGCACGGTCCCACCTTTTGGACTAACAAATGCACCTGCATCATTCATGAACCTAGTGACTAATGTATTTAGAGACTTCTTGGACAAATTTGTGTTGGTATTTTTGGATGATATTCTTATTTATTCCAATAATGAAGAGGAGCATCTCAAGCATCTAGAGATGGGATTACAGTTGATCTAGCTAAAATAAAAGCAGTACTTGAGTAGCCAGTGCCTAAGAATGTGCTAGAAGTTAGAAGTTTTATGGGTTGGACTAGTTACTATCGAAAGTTTGTTGTAAATTTTTCAAGGATAGCTTTTCCCATTACCTCCTTACAGAGAAAAGGGAAGAAGTTTGAGTGGATAGAAAATGTCAAGTGACATTTAATCTACTCAAGGAGAAGTTGACCACTACACCAATACTGAAGGTACTAGATCTAGATGGTAACTTTATTGTTATCATCGATGCATCGGGAGAAGGTTTGGGTGGAGTATTGATGCAAGATGAGAGAGTCATAACCTATGAATCAAGGAAGATTAAGCCTTATGAACAAAATTATGCTTCACATGATTTGGAGTTAGCAACTGTTGTTCATGCATTATAGATGGGGAGACACTATATGTTAGGAAAACCTTTTGAACTGAAGACCAATCATCATGGTCTAAATTACTTGTTTACTCAACCAAATTTGAATGTAAGGAAAAGAATGTGTTAGAGTTGATATCTGACTATGATTTCAACATCAACAATATCAAGGGGAAGGAGAATCGGGCTATTGATGCCTTAAGTCGTAAGAGGCATATCTCCTCCATGATATCGATTCAAAATAATTTCAAGGGTCAAGTGTTGCAAGAGTCCAAGGGTGACGAATACTATGATGTTACACCCCACCCTAGATTCCTAAATTACTTTTCACTTTATGGTAATTATTATGATGAATCATGAGATTAGGAAACTTCAAAAGTTGCATATTATGATGGATTTGGGCAATGACATGTTACTACATTTAAATGGAATGTTGAAGATTATTTGATTTCATGAATATGATAAAATACAATGAGATGATTCTATTTATTTAAATAAAATGATTAATGTAAATGCAATGATATGAGCACGCTATGATGTTTTCTAGGATAACTACTTGTTTGTTTTCTTGAGTGAGATTGCGGGAGCGATTTGAACACCTCCAAAGAGAAAGAGTGGGAGTATCACCTAGGAGAAGGGTGACGTTGTGGGAGTCTTCTATTATGCCATTTGAGCTTGAGATGGTCAAGTAGGAATCAGTTAACCTAATAGGTCTAGTGGATGTTTCTTGCATGCTTGAGGTCAATTTTCTTGTATTAACTTGTTGAGTTCCTTATTTCACGGTGAATGGTGCTTTAAGGCTTGTAAGCCTTCTTGCTTCTTTTCATATATATGTATATGTATGGGTGAATATAAATATGCATATGCATACTCGCATTTATATATTCACACTACCTTAAAACGTATTGGCATGATATTTCCTTCTCAACAATAATGCCATGTTTGACATAATTATTAATGTCGCAATTCATGTTAATGATGTCACCCTGCCTAAAGGTTACTATTATCTTTCTATTGGTATTAAAATTGACTTATAAAGTTGATAGAGGGAATGTTGGCTCAATTCCTTCAAACAAAGAAGAGCTCTTAATTAAGTGACTCAATACATCTAAATGAAACTTTTATCTTATATAAAAAGGCGGTAGATTGTATTTTATTACTTTCACCAAATGGTAATGCATGAAGCCACGGGTTTCATCATAGTGTTGGCAGAAAACACTAAAATGTTATCAAATAATTCTATAAGCTTAAGCGACAATTTATCATTGAAAGCTTGAAACAATCTGAAATCTTTTCACTTGTGGTAAAATGGAATCTTAAGTAATCTGGCATCGGATATAAGATCATTAGAGTGTAACAGTTTATCAATATTTGAACTTCTCTAAACTGGGTATCTCTTTTATCATCATATTATTTACCTCACACAAACCTTATCTACTTAGGTCAACCATTGTTTTCTCGCGTGTATCCTGAGAAGAGGAAACTAATTGTTAACTGTTTCTTGGTGCAATAAGTTGTTTGGCTGAGAATAAAAATGGTGGAGTATGATGCTGTCGAGGGACTTCTTGTCATATCATTGGAGTAGATCTTTGGGGGTGAGTTGGTAAGGATTTAGAACCTCTTGGCATTATATTGTTATTGGTGGAGGATTTAGAATGGGGGCGGGCTACATAAGGAGGCTATCGAAAACCTTGTAATCATCCACACCATGGAATTTATGCTTAACCAACGCCAAATAAATAAGGAGAAATGACATTATTGAGAATCTACTTCTCCAACAGAATATGCAGAGTTAATTATAATTGATCAAGGTTTGTTTTTGATGTGTTCATGGTAGCAGAAGATATTGGGATATCATTACTGACGTGAAGACTATTATTTTCCCCTTATCGGGTGTTGCCTACTGGAGTCATTTTTATGTGGGGTGTCGCACCAATCACTAAAATAATGTTGAATATATGATGAAGATTGTTATTGTGAAGGAAAAATCTTGGTTATGAGCTAGTATTAGCTATTCAAAGTTGGAAAGAGTTGCAGTAGAGCTGCACCTAAAATTTGCGGAAATCTTATGGGAGCTACGAGCTTGGAAGCTGAGAGAAAACTCAAACCTGTTATACCTAATTATGTAGGCAAGCGTTGTCCTCATACCTTTCTTATCATATAAGTAGAAACAAAAAACTTTAGAGTTAAATGAAAAGGGATATTTGGTTAATCCTCTTTTTAAACTCTCTTTCTTGTGCTAAGAAATAGCTGAGTAAAAGTTAAAACCTGTCACTTTAAACATGGAGAGACTTTCTTCTTTTGAAAGAATTTATTTCTCTACTTTCTCAATGGATAAATTACAATGGAATGTAAGTAATTGTAAATATAATTGGAGAAACCTTCATTGAGCAAGCTGTCTGTGAACTTATGAGTTATAGAAGAGCACAATTAGTGCTAGACCTTCATAAAAAATGATTCATTATATTAGCTAATCTTTCTTATTCACGAATTTTGTCAAAAGATTTATAATTTAATTGTAATCTTTTTAGACAAGACCTCTCTAGGAGTCAAGAAAGACTAAACCCCGAGGTCATGAAATGATTATTAATGGGATACACTCCTCGGCAAGGGGTTATGTCTATGATCCCTTTGCACTACAATACGACCAAGAAGGTCAAATGACCACCTATATATATATATATATCATGTAACCCTATTAATCTTTATGAGACTTTGTGAACTTGATATTTGAATCTTGAAAACTTGAGTAAGAGGGGGCAATTCCCTAATTGTATTAAATATTATTATCACTATGCTTGTATGACATAACGTCAAAATCTCTTTTATGACCGCGTGTATGGTATGATGATGGCATAATGTCATCAATATTGTTATGAAGCTAAGAATAGGTGAGAAGGTAAAACCTAATGATTTGGGTTAGGACTTGAATTTGAGGTAGTATCCTAGACCCTAGATGTTACAGAAGCATAACAAGGGGATTCAAAATTTGAAGTATTTTACCAAATTGGTTATAATATGAACTTGGTGAGTAAGCACATATAGTTATGCAAATTTATTGTAAGGTGGGATAGTTGGCCTACAATTAGGTTCTCCTTGGTTAACAAGATTTCACTAAAATGCATGAAGGACTAAAACCAAAATGAAGTTATATACTTGATGAAGACCTAACCATTACTTTGTATACTTTGTCTATGTATTATTCATATTATATTGTGACAATGAAGGTCAAAAAGATATTGTTTTATGTCAAGTTTTGTTTAAATTTTTTATATCGAGAGTAGACGCTCTCAAGGGTTAGGCTTAAGACTCGAGTAAGTGGTTGTAGCCAGGACCTAGGTAACTTTACATGGAAGTAACTCAGGTGTTCGAATCAAAAATAACCTACAATCTAGATGAGTTATTTACTTAGTGAATCTTCTCTTTCTGAGGGAGGATTCTATAGCAAAGCTAAAATACTAAACATTTGAGACTATAATAAGAAGAAAGAGTTAATTTAAGATAGTTGTCATTCGGCTCATGCCTCATATTTTAGGTACTCATGAAAATTCATCCTTAAAGGGGTAAGTATGCCCTAGTTTGAAAATGTATTCTTAAATGGGCAAGTATTCCCTAGTTTGAAAATGTGTCCTTGTTTTATTCCAGAAGGGTTTTGAGGATGTCCAAACCCAGGGAATTATTTCTTTTGTGTTGGGAGGAGAAGGTAGCTCTAGTATGCCCTAGGTTAGTAGTGTTTTCCAAGTCAAGAAGGGTGGTTGAAACAAAAATACGCTCTATAAGTGTTTGTATAGTTGTACAAAAACTATGGCCATAGTAAGTGCAAGAGCCATTGCTTGCACTTGTCAGTTCATCGTGACCCAGTTGCTTAGCTAGCCATAGTTTTCATGCTTCGTTGGAGGGTATCCATAGTAGCATGAAAATTTTAGTTAAGTAGTGCACAACACCAAGGCTTAGATGACAAACTAAGAGGGTTCCCAACAAACCTTTTGTTGAAGGGTAGGGCCACTTCCAATCAAGAAGGTGAGTGGGGGACCGCTTAAGTCCAAGGTTGGAGGTAAAGCACCCACGTGATACTCTCCCTCATGTAGGTGGCATGCTAAGTCTTAGAAGAAAGTAAGAATCAGATGAGGTTCTCTGACCCTATTCTCTCATAGTTTTTTATTTAGTAAATAATCAATTAAATGTTAAAAATATTTGTATCTTGTTTTTAATATTGGTGTTATTAGTTAAAAATTAAAGATGCAAATTTATTTATATGATTATGCAAAAGACATGTAGTAGGATGATGGTTTATGTTTAAATGTTTTAAAATATATATATATATATTCACTTTTCTTGTTTATGTTTTAACCTTTTGGTGAAAACTCTCGGTTAAACTATGTTAAAAGGAGAATGGTTGTTACATACGAGTAAGTCAAGCAAGCATTCACAGATTATCCACAAGACCCAAGCTATGAGGGATTTCATTTTGAATATGATGGTTTTCTAAGGTTTAAAGGAGGGATCTACGTACCTAATTCTGACGAATTAATGAATTTAGTGTGGAAAGAAATTCATACCGCACCATATTTTGGACATCTTGGCGTGACTAAGATTTTGGCTAATGTGAAGCCATTGTATTTCTAGAAGGGAATGATAGGGGATGTTGCAATATTTGTAGCAAGTTGCTTAGAATGTCAAAGGGTTAAGGTAGAGCTTCATCGCCCTGTAGGACTTTTGTATCCTCATGAAGTTCCAAAAAGTAATTGCCAAATCATTACAATGGATTTTGTGCAAGGTCTACCACCAACATTTTTATTTAGGTTCAATGCTTACAATTAATCAAAGGATTATTTGAACATTAATCAAGATTGACTTTAAAGAAAAAATTAATGTGTAACTCTAATTTTGATCAAGAACATATTCAAGGAAAAAAAATTAAGGTACAAACTTGCTAAATAAATAAAACCATAATGTGATGTAAACCACATAATGTATTTAATTTGTATATAATGTGACATGAAAAACCATGTAATGTGATGTATGTATGTATACCATAATTTAAATGTATGTAATGTGATGTAAATCATAACAAGTTTTCAAACCATAATAATGTGATGTAAATCATAACAAGTGTATACCATAATGTAAATGTATGTAATGTGATGTAAATCATAACAAGTGTCCAAATCATAATAATAGTTCAAACCATAATACTATAAAACATGTAAAAAAACTCAAATAGAACGATTTATAGTATGAATAGAATCATCTAATCCATGCCTTTTGTAGAGCCTAAACTAATGTGTTGTAAACTTGGTAGAACCTACACAATTCAGAGGTTTATCTAGCTAAACAGTTCACTCAACATTGCAAAAACTACATTAAAATTTCAACCCAAGGTAACTTGTAAACTTGTGATGTTGCAGCATTGTAGATGCCTTTAGAGACTCAAAACTATCTAAGCTATCCTATTTGAGTTATTTTTCTTGCTGGAAATCACAAGCAATGAAAGAATAAGCTAGAACTAATGGCTACAGGTACTTATAGCTTAAATTGTAATTGAACTACTACTAATGAAATATTATTGTAATGACTCAAAACTGATCAAAACTATCAGCTCAGCTAATTTAACCTCCAGAGTACTACTAGTTAACCATTACATGCATGTTCATGAACATTCATTACCAATAAGAAAAGTATGAGATTCTAGTTTAACTTGCATATAGTTCATGAAGTAATGATAAATAGAAAACAACTATTTAACAAAGATAAATAACTAGAAGATGAAGTGAAGAATAGTTACCTTGAGTGGCCTACTCAAGTGGTTGTTCTCACTTAACTAAAACTAAATCTAATTAATAGATTCTATGCATGATCCAATGAAATTGACTTCATTCATTGTATATCATGAAAGATTACATAAGATCTTTTTCAGAGATTGTATTCAATCATTCTAAATATACATCATGTCTTGAAACTGAAAATAAATGATGATGAAGAACTAAAAACCAATTGATCTACAGATTCAACCATCAGCTATATACAAGCTTGAGGGAATCTTATTCAAAGAAACAATTAACTGCAATCATTAACTTCCACTCCTAAATATCAGAGCGTATAGATAAGACTGAATTGTTCAAACCATAACTGAAAAGAAAGAAGAATCCTAATAGGACTAAAATTTTGTAAAATAGGATTTCATGTAAAACACAAACATTTGTCAAAATCCTATCCGTAAAGGAGTCCTTTTCCAATGCTTATTAACTTTGATGCATGTTCACTCTTTAAAGAAATAATCAAGCTAGACAACCCTAGTAAAAATGGGTAGAACCATTGCATCCTCCAAAATTTGCTTATGAGTTATTAGCTCCCACCTGATAATGTCTCCTCCCATTATGACCTTCTTTTCTCTACTCAATATATCCAATTTAGTCTTGAAAATTCAGCTCAATCCACTCTACCACCCTCAAAACCCTTCAACTTTCTGTCGTTTCTTTATGTACTTCTATTACCATACCATAACTATAACTTCTCTTCTCAATACCAACTCAATTTGAACTCACAAATAGGTTCTAGGTTCAACTCTAGTTTATACTAAGCTCAAGTGCTCAAGGTTTGAAACTGGAAATTCGAAGTGGTAGAAAAAATAAAATGTAATTTAGGAGGGTTTTGCATGTCGTGCATATCTATTGAATTTGATTTAGGTGGCTGATTTCAAAAAAAAGTGAGTTGAGTTGCACCCTCGTTGTACCCTCCCCCCAACTTAATGGTTGAATTGAACACACTTAAACTTACTATTGGGAAGTGGTATGATGGATAAGGAAGGAAATTAATGGTAAAAACATTTTGCATGCATGAATTAATATGAAAGATATCATAAAAGTTTATTGAAATTTATGCTAATTATGACAATATACCTTGTGTACTGGCTTGAAAAGATAATTGATTTTCATTTATGTAAAATGAAAAGCTTGTATTTGGATTTTGTACTGATGTGACCGGTATTAACTACATGTGAATGGATTATGAGGTGGCGGATGCAAATGGATGGGATGGATTTGATGTTTATTAGCTAGTGATTTGACGGCTTGAACGGTTCAAATGAGAAGTGGCATCAAGGAATAAAAGATTCATGTTGCGGGTACTTATTTTTAAATTATGGGTATTGCATGCAAGAGTGGTGAGATGAATGTGCATGAATTGCACTTAATGTGGCATGAAAAAAAATTGATTTTTTTTTCCCAGACAGTGTTATGAGTACTATCGACAACATGACCCTTTTTGAATTACGATAGTTATTTCTATAGGTCCCTACGACATCAATACCCCTCTGAATATGGTTGAAAATAGGTCCCGGAAGAGAAATTACAAACATCATTAGAACTGTGTTGTGTGTGCTTGTGAGATAAAGCAAAAGATTAAACCTAAGTGATCTTAGGGATTGAGTTGTGTAGCTCAATCACTGGGTCACTGGAAGTGCCTGGTATATCATGTGTTGCTGAAATATCACTTTGTGTGTCATATTCTATATTTGGTTCATTGTGAGAACCATATTGTTGAAACAAGGAGAATATGAAATCATCTTTCTGTATTGGCTTCTTATATAGCTTCAATTTGTGGCCATTTACAAGAAGAGAAAATCTGACAGCATCTATGATATGCAACTTGACTACTCCATTAGGATAAACTTGACTAATTTCATAAGGGCCCAACCATCTGGATTGGAGATTCCCCTTGAAGTATTTGTACCTTGAATCATATAATAGTGCACAATCCCCTACACTGAACTCCTTTTTTTTAATGTATTGATCATGCCACTTCATCCTTTGTTGTTGTACTACCACAGTGTGATGGATTTCCTCCATTTTGATCCCATCTAAACATTTAAGTTATGCAACCTTTCCTTTTGAGCTTTCGTTAGATCCATTTCCAGTTCCATTGTTGTCCTTAATGTTTCATATTCAAATTCAATTGGAAGGACTATTGTTTTACCATACACTAGCTCATAGAGTGTAAAGCCAGTTGTTTTCTAGGTTCTATATGCCCATACTACGTCTGGTAAACTTGCAACCCAATCTTTCCTATATAGCTGCACTGTCTTGGTGAGAATACTTTCAATTTATTTATTAGTGACTTCCATCTGACCGTTAGCCTAAGGGTGGTAAGATGTGGACTTCTTGTGTCTAATTTGGAATTCTTCAACCAATTTGGTGACGAGGTCAGAAGTAAACTATAGACCTTGATCAGTGACTATTTCTCTAGGTACTCCATACCTAGTAAATATATCCTCATTTAAGAATTTAGCTACATTTCCATCTATGGAAAACTGTAAGGCCTTTACTTCTACTCATTTAGTCAAGTAATCAGTGCAAACAAGAATGTATTCCTTGTTGTTGGAAGTAGGTGAGATTGGTCCAATAAAATCTAGACCCCCTTTATCAAAAGGAGTTAATGTTAACTGAGGCTGCAATGGTATTTCATCACTCCTAGTTGGTTTACCCATCCTTTGACACCTATCACAACTCCTTGTGTACTTAACAGAATCTTTGTGCAAAGCTGGCCAATAATAACTAGTTGTGATGATCTTAAATGTTGTTCTTTTTGCTACAAAATGACCTCCACATGGCTCATCATGGAAATCCTTCATAATATCAAATATTTCATCTTCCCTTATGCATCTTCTCGTGATGTTTTTTGGGCCAATATAAAACAAAAAACCTGATATCCAAGAGTATGAAAAACATTTGTGTACCAATTGTCTCTTTTCTCTAGGAGAAAAGTGTGGTGGAATCCACCCTGTTACAAAATAATTAGCATTGTCAAGATACCAGGGTATGTGGACATTTAAAACAAATAAATGTTCATATGGGAAGGAATCATCCACCACTCCTTCAGCTAATTTTGTTGGTAATCTTGAAAGAAAATTTGCCACTACATTAGCTTTATGATGGCAAGCCTCGCTAATCATAAAGAAATGTTTGGATTCATAGAGAAAATTTAGTTTAGGATTGAGATTAAAAACAAACATACAAAAAGCTTGATCGTCCACAGTCAAGACAAGAAGATCAAAAGAATGCAGTCTTTCATTTCCAATGACTTATATTGACTACAAACAATTGGTTCCCTGAAATAGCATAACATTCATTCTACAAAGACATTTCATTGTAAACAAATGTGGCATTCAATGTCTGGCATGTATTCATTCCCCACTCGATTCTACACAACCTTCAATGGTTATCCAATACCATTGGCATTTCAACGCCTCATTCCTCTCCTACAGGCCACGTTTCCTTCATAATTTTTCTCTTTTCATTCCAATAGCCAAAAAATTTGTTTCAGCATCCTTCTCCTTTGCACATTCGTTGCCCCCAACTTTTGATTCCTCCACTACTACAACACCTAACTATGAACTAATTTTTTTCAAAGAGCATTGACTGTCAAGAATTACAAAAGATTAAGAAACAAAACTTTAAAAAAAAACTTAACAAAAACAAATTTCCAAAAAGAAACAAAACCAAAATTAAGGAGATGATGCCCCTGCATCAAACTCCCCAGGAAGAAAGAAGTTCATGAGCTCCTACTCATGAGATTTGCAACCGAATAACCCAAACGAGAAAGCTCAAATTTGGTGAGCCAAGAAGCATCTTCCACTGGACGATTGCTCCACTTCATCAGATATATGAAGTACTCATGTCTTTGGGTCTTCTTCCACAGCTGTGTATCAAGAATGCATTTGATGCCTTGTGAAGAAGAAGAAACACCTTTTTGTTTCTCAATATATGAAGACTCAATCTCAATTGCATAATCCTCAACAGCTCCCTTCTAAGGATACAAAACTGCCACATTAAAAATAGGGGAAATGCCAAGGTCTGAAGGCATTATCCAAAAATATTTTGAGAACTTTGCAGGGTTCCTATCTTTTTCATTTTCAGTTTGTTGTACTCTCCCTTAGGAAATCTTTCCTTCCAAAGGTGAGCCAAAACAAGGTCTCCAACCTGAAAATGTATCTCCCTCTTCTTTTTATCAGCATATTGTTTATATTGTTGATTATGTCCTTTTATATTTGTTTTGACCTCTTCATGCAGATCATGGATGAGTTTAGCAAAATCTTCACCTGCTGCACTTCATCTTTCCATGTTACCAAGATCTCTCAACTCATACATCCCCCTTGGATGTAAACCATACACAACATAGAATGGAATAAATCCAGTACTTCGATTAGGAGAATCATTAAATGCAAACTTAGCTTGAGCCAAAGCTAAATCCCAATTACCTGGTGTTTTCCCAGCAATACACCTCAACATGTTTCCAAGACTTCGATTAACAACTTTGGTCTGCCCATCTATTTGGGGGTGATAAGCAGAACTAAAGTTCAAATTGGTGCCCAATTTCCTCCATAGGGTCCTCCAAAAATGACCCACAAACTTAGTATCCCTATTAGAGATTATACTTTTAGGAATTCCATGCAATCTTACTACTTCTTTGAAAAACAAATTTGCAATGTTAGTGACATCACGAGTTTTCTTACAAGGTATAAAATGCACCATTTTTTAGAACCTGTCTACCACAACAAAAATTGAATCATTTCCCCTTTGTGTACGAGGAAAACCCAACACAAATTCCATACTCACCAAATCCCAAGGCCTAGTTGGCACTGGAAGTGCCTAATATAATCCAGCATTTTGGCTTCTCCCTTTAGCATGTTGACAAACACTGCACCTTTCAACATATATCCTCACATCCGCTTGCATCTTTGGCCAAAAATAATGAGTGATCAACTACAAATAAGTCTTATCATATCCAAAGTGACCAACAAGACCACCACAATGCTTTTCCTTCAAGAAATTGTCTCTCATAGACCCCTTAGGAATACATAATGTATTCCCTTTGAATAGCAGACCTTCTTGAATCATATAGTCCACCCATGGCTCTCTATTCCTGAAAATAGGATCATAGCAAGCTTCAAATGCCTCCTTAAAATATGTATCCTCTACATACAACTCTTTCAAACTTTCAAAGCCCCGCACTATTAGTTTGTATTTCACATAACAAAAAATTATTTATACTCAAAGCGTCAGCAACTCTATTCATCTGTCCACTTTTATGCTTCAAAACAAAATTAAAACCTTGGAGATACTCAACCCACTTGGCATGTCTTTGATTCAATTTGTGTTGGTTGTTGATAAATTTCAAAACATGGTTATTTGTGTATACAATGAACTCTCTAGGCAGCAAATAATGTCTCCATTTCTTTAAAAATTGAACTAAAGCATAGAATTTCAAATCATAAGAAGAATATTTCATTTTTACATCATTTAGTTTCTCGCTAAAGAATGCTACTAGTTTGCCTTATTGACTTAGGACAACCCCAATAGCCAACCCACTAGCATCACACTCTACTTGAAACACTTTCTAAAAATTAGGCAAAGCAAGAATGGGCTGGTCACTCACCTTTTACTTCAAAAATTTAAAACTATCTTCAGCCTTCCTAGTCCACACAAATTTCCTCTTATTCCCCTTTATAGTTTCAAGAATAGGTGCTACCACATGAATGAAACCTCTAATAAATTTTATATAAAAACTTGTGAGCCCATGAAAGCTCCTTACCTCCATTATGCTTTTAGGTGTTGGCCAATCAAGTATGGCTTGTACCTTTTCTTTTTCCATCTTCAAACCCTTCTTTGACACCACAAAGCCCAAATAGATCAGTTCAGTCTACATAAACACACACTTTTTTAGATTCATCTACAACTTCTCCTCATGTAGCCTCTTCAATACCTACCTCAAATGCTCAATATGCTTCTCCTTAGACCTTCTAAACACCAAAATTTCATCCAAGTATACAATCACAAATTTACCACGGAATGGTTTCAAAACCTCATTCATGATATGCATAAAAGTACTAGGTGCATAAGAAAATCCAAAAGGCATAACAAGCCATTCATACAAACCATCACTAGTCTTAAAGTTTGTCTTCTATTCATCCCCTGGTCTAATTCTTATTTGGTGATAGTCACTCTTCAAGTCTATTTTAGAAAAATACATGGAGCCACTTAAACAATCCATTAAATCTTCAATTCTAGGAATGGGAAACCTATATCTTATAGTAATTTTGTTAATATCCCTTGAACCAGTACACATACGCCATTCCCCTCCTTTCTTTGGCACTAGAACTATGGGGAAAACATAAAGAATTAGGCTTTCCCTTATAAAACCCTTCTTCAAAAGGTCCTCCACTTGCTTCCTTATTTCCTCATTTTCCTTAGGTGTCAACCTGTAAGCAGCTTTGTTAGGAAGGCTAGCCCCTAGAATCAAATCCATTTGATGAATAATGCTCCTCATAGGAGGGAATCCACTAGGAAAATCAGATGCAACAATGTCCAAATGCTTATTCAAAATATCTTACACTTCAAGATGCAAATTACCAAGTTTTGTAGAAGTAAACACACTCCTAGGTTTAAGAACCAAAGAAAATCCCACTTCCTCATTCTTCAAGTCATGTAGAAACTCCTTACCACTTACCATCATTACCTTACTACTGCTACCACTATTGTTGTCCTCTTCAGGCTCCTTCATAGGCATCAAGGTATACTTCACTACATCTTTCTCAATAGTATATGTGTTCTCCCTTCCATTATGCAGTACTTTCCTGTCAAATTTCCACAATCTACCAAGCAATAGATGGCACACATCCATAGGAATCACATCACAAAGAACACTATCTTTATAATTACCAATCTAAAAAATCAACATGGGCTTTGCTCATTCACTAACAATTGATGACCTTTTTGCAACCAAGATACCTTGTAAGGAGATGGATGTTTAATCCTTTTAAGATCTAACTCTTCTACCATCTTTGTTGCAACAATATTATCCGTACTACCAATATCAATGATTAGTCTACAACATGTACCTTTGGACTTACACTTGGTTTTGAGCAAGGCTCTCCTTTGAATTGGTTCTTGGCTTTCTTTTTGATGCTTCAACAATACCCTCTTCAACAACAATGATTCACTCGATTATGGTTCCTCTTTATGGTGAACATGAGACCCCATGCTTTCTTGGTCAACATGAACAATTTGATTACTTCTTTCAAACTTGGAATGCCCCCCTTGAGATGATTCAAAGCATTCCCAACTCTTGTGTCCATACTAGTCGCACTCAAAGCATTTTCTAGCAAACCCTCTACCTCTACCTTGAGAACCACCTCTTCCATAGGATATACCCCCTTTGTTTTGAAAGCCTCCTTTATCATTGTTGGCTGCTCCACTAGAAGTTTCAGCCTCTTCTCCTTGATGATGTTGCTGCCCTCTACCAGTTTGCTATCCCCTTCCTCTAAAACCTCTTCCTCTCTTCTTCTCTTTTTGAATTTGTTTCCTTTGCAAATTTTCTTTTTCCTTTAAGGAAAGTTGATAAGCCTCTTCCAAGCTTCCAGGGGACACAAGGCTTAATTCATCTTGCAAACTATACTTCAGACCAGTCACATATCTAGCAATTTTCTCCACATCTTCCTCACTATGCTCTAATCTAATTACCAACTTATATAATTCCTTTGTATAATATTTCATAGACATGTCTTTTTGTTTCAAATTATGCAATCTTTTAAAGAGATTAGTTTGGTAATATGCTGGAAGGAACTTAGCCTTCATATTTTCCACCATCCGATCCCAAGAGTTAATCTTCTCCTTATTATTTATTTTCCTCTCAGTTTGGACAAAGTCCCACCACATAGCAATATGGCCCTTCAATCTGGTGCAAGAAAATTTCACTCTCCTCTCTTTTTCTACACTTGCATATTCGAAATACTTGTCTAAATCATTGGTCCAATTGATTAGATCTTCATCATTGAGACTTCTCGAATTAGTAGGAACTTCTATTTTGGGTTTGGAACCCATATTCATGACAATCCTCAATAATCTTTCCTCAAATCCTTCCTGGTCTCCTTGTCCTCCCTCATTGTCATCTCGTGGCTATTCTTCCTCTTCATCATCATCACTTGCAACTTCATCAGGGGTCCCTCTTCTCTGTGCCCTTTCTAATGCATCCAATCTTGTTATCAAATGCTACAATAATTCGTCACCATGTTGTTCCCTTCTACCTCTTCCTCGGGCTCCTCCTCTACCTGTTCTCCTTGGAGGAATTTTGTTTACTCACCAACACCCAATCACTTTTAGGCTCAGATACCACTTGATGGCAAGCCTTGTTGATCACAAAGCAATTTTTGGATTCACAAAGAAAATTCAGTTCAAGATTGAGATTAAAAACAAACAGACAAAAAACTTGATTGTCCACAGTCAAGACAAGAAGATCAAAATAATGTAATCATTTATTGCAACCGACTTATATTGACTATATAAAATTGATTCCCTGAAACAACATAACATTCATTCTACAGAGACATTTCAATGCAAAAAAATGTGGCCTTCAATGTCTGGCATGTATTCACTTCCCACTTGATTCTACATGACCTTCAATATTCAGCCAATGCCATTGACATTTCAACACCTCATTCCTCTCCTATAGGTCACACTTCCTTCATAATTTGTCTCTTTTCATTCCAACAGACAAAAAATCTATTTCAGTGTCCTCCTTCACACATTTGTTGCCTCCAACTGTTGATTCCTCCATTGTTACAACACCAAACTACAAACTAATTTTTGTCAAAGAGCATCGACCATCAAGCATTACAAAAGATTAGGAAATAGAACTTAAAAATAAAACGTAACAAAAACAAATTTCTAGAAAGAAACAAAAAAAAAATTAAGGAGCAAATGATTCCCCTGCATCACTTTACCTAGCTTGTCCACTATGGTAATATCAAATTCATGTACGAGTAGCCAACTAACCAATCTACCTCCTACTACTAGTTTTTTCATAAGATATCTAATAGTAGTTTGATCTGTGTGGACAAATATTGAATAACCGACAATGTAATGCATGAATTTATTGATGACACACACTACTATAAGCATCTCTTTTTCTATGATATTATAGTTCAATTCTACTCCTTGAAGATTTTTGTTGATGTAGTAAATTGCATACTCTTTGTTACCCTCTTTCTGACCCAAAACTGCTCCAATTGCAAATTTTGAAGCATTTGTATGTATATGAAAGGGTGAAGTCCAATTAGGTCCCCTCAAAATAGGTGCTTGATTCAAGGCATTCTTCAGCTCTTCAAATGAGTGTTGGCATTCTAATGTCCATTCAAATTCAATGTCCTTACTCAGCAAAATGAACAATGGTGTAGCAATCTTACTAAAGTCTTTAATAAATCTCTTGTAGTAGTCGACATGACCAAGGAAACTTTTGATATCTCTTTTCTTTTGTGGAACAGGTACTGTAGATATAATTTATATTTTTTGTGGATCAACGAGAATCCATGTACTAGGTATAAAGTTCCCTAATACAATGTCTTGTGTCATCATCATGAAGCACTTTTCATTGTTGAGTGACAGGTTGTGTTCCTTACATATTTTCAATACCTTTTCTAGATTTTTGAGGGCTTCCTCATAAGTCTCACCATATGTAGTGAAATCATCCATATATATTTCCATACAATCGTGGGCATAATCAGAAAAGACGGTGAGTACTACCCTTTGAAAGGTAGTTGGAGCATTGCATAAGCCAAAGGGCATAACAGAGTAAGAATAAGTACCCCAGGGACATGTGGATGTAGTTTTTTCTTGTTCTTCTAGAGCAATTTTTATCTAATTATAACCACTTAAACCATCTAGGAATGAAAAATACTTTATTCCCAGCTAAGGAATCAAGTGCTTGATCTATGAAGGGAAATGGAAAGTGATCTTTCCTAGTGGTTGAATTTAGTTCTCTGTAATCTACACAAACTCTTTGTTTTCCACATTTCTTAGGGATAATTACCAAAGGTGAGACCCATTCATTTTCAGATATATAGGATAGTTAAAACCTGCATCAAGGGGCTTTTGGAGTTCAGCTTTGACTATGTCTCTCAAAGTAGGATTCATACATCTCTGAGGTTGTCAAATGGGTCTATAACGATCATTGATATAAATCTTGTGGATACATAGGTCAGGATCTATGCCTTTCATATCATGGTAATCCCATGCATATGTTGTTAAGCGTGCCTGCAACATTGTGTGCAAGAAATTTTGTTGTTCTTCAGTCAAGGCATTGTTTATGTTCAACATTTTTCCTAGCATGACTTCTAATTCCTTAGATGATTCTTGCATAGATGAGAGATCGAGGATCAATATGATTGGTACATACTATTGTGTTAGTAAGGAATGAAATATTTGAGATATTTCTTTGAGGAATTGGTGGGTATGATACTTTGCAAGGGGTCTTGTAGGCATGTGAGGCAGTCCTATTGTTGTAGGCTCCTACAGTAGTCATTTTGGATTATGTGAGCAATGAGCTCATCTTCATACTGATCATCCAATAAAGGGTTGTGTTCTATAGTCATCAATGTCTGCAAAGAATAGTTATCTTCCTCATCTAGAGTGGGCCAAATACTTTTCTGAAGACCAACATAAGGTTGGGTTGGAGGATAGAGTACCAATTTCTTGTTGATTGTCCCATTGGATATTATCATATTGCCAAACCTACAACTTATAAATGCATTAGTTGTAGCTAACCAGGGTCTTCCTAGGATGAGTGGGTAGCTTGCAAGATTAACCTTTGGTTGTAAAACTATAAAATCAATAGGATATTCCCAGGAATCCAACGTAATAACTAAGTCTTCAATGATTCCTCTAGGCTTGATTGTTGACCTATCAGCTAGCTTTAGAACAATATGTGTATGTCTAAGGTTGGATAATTGAAGTAAATGTATTGTTTCCTTAGTCATAACATTGATTTTTCCCCCAAGTAGATATCAAAGTATTTATAATGAGGGTCTCATTGATCTTAATATCCACTACTGGACTACTAGGGTATGTATACTTAGGGACAGTTATGTTCCCTAACATGATATCTACAAGGTTTCCCAAGACATGGACTGTCTAAGGATCCTTCCTTTTTCTTCTTGGTTTCTTGAGGCATAGATCCCTTATAGTTTTAGTATAAAGAGGGATGTATTTGATAGTTTTGATGAGTGGAATTTTGATTCTCACATCTTTTAATTGACTCAAGAGGTTTATCTCAACCTGTGTGTGATGCTTTTGAATGGCTAAGCATTCAGGAAAAGGTGGATTTGGACTTGAGGTAGTTTGGTGTACCTGATTTGACTCAGGCTCCAAAGGTGTGTTGTCTGAAGCTTCAACTATAGGTGTTTCATCCTCTATTTTAGTAATTTGGGGGAATGAAGGTCTATCAATTTTTTTTCTTGATCTGAGGTGGACATCACTCACCTCTACCCCATATGTGGGGTATTGCATAGCTTCATTAGTATAATCCTATTGATTAGGCTTAGTGTTAAGGCTAGGTGTAGGTTGGGCAGGTATTTGTGATGGATTGGGTGGCTAGGATGTAGTAGTTGATGGTGGCATGATGGCTTGATGTTGGAGTTGAGGAGGAGGAAGCATAGGTCGCTAATAGTTCATGTTTTGTTGCTATCATTGTTGACCTCTTTGCCATTGAGGTTGCCACTGATTTTGTTGTGTTGGACATTGGGGATTATAATTTGAACCTTGGAAATTTTGTTCTATCCAAGGGTTTGGCTACTACTAGTTCCAATTTTGTTATGGCTATGGCCATTATTTAGGATTTTTCCACTGATTCTGACTTGTTGGCCAGGGTTGAGTGTTCCAAGTAGAAAATTTATGATTTCCAATAGGAAAGGATGAATTAAAGTTGAGAGGGTCTTGTGGCATACCTTGTCTTTGTTACCATGGCTTACTTTGACCTATATAAAAGAGTTGTCCATCCTCTCCTTCCAATGGCTAAAAATTGGGTCTCTCAACTTTATCTTGTTGGATACTAGCCACCCTCTTGCATTTACAATTTGCTTTCCTTTGTCTACAGCTTGGACAGTATTCAGTGATCATGGCCTCGGCTTTCTCTTGCTTCTTCTTGATGTGAAGAGTATCCAACTGATTTTCCAAGTGGTCAATGATGTCCTCCTTCATGTTGGACAACAGGTTGCTCAATTCTATCTTTGAAACCCATGTAGATGACTTACCAATAGTGGATATCATATCTCCTCTTGGTCTTTTAGTGAAGGTACTAGAATAATTTTTGTATACCTTACAAATGTCTTGAAATGGTATTTGAGAAATATCTCCTTGTCCAATGAGGTTGAGGGAATCCATACAATCATCATTGACTCCCCTAAAAAAGACTAACATGAGGGATTCTTCTAACAATTTATTTTGAGGATTTTTCTTCAAACAAAACTAAAATCTCTCCACATAATCTTCTAATGGCTCATCATCCTTTTGTGACATTCTAAAAATTTCATCTTTCCTCCTATCAAGTCCCCTACAATAGTCTTGGTACTTTTCCAAAACATTGTCTTCATTGTATCCCAATCAGGGATAACATCCTTGCCTAATCCCATGAACCATCTTAGGGCTACATCTTTTAGAGTTGTAGGGAATAATTTGATCCTATGAGCATCAAAATTATAGTCATAACTTTTGAATAGGACATCAGATTCAAAAAGAAATGTATCTGAGTCCTCAGTCATTAACCCATAAAAGACCGGTGAGGCTAAAGGAGGGATATTCTTCAGCATTGTAGCCCTTTCCTGGTTAGTGATGGGGAACTCAAATGTTGGACGTTTAGGATCATCATCGACTGCATCTCCCATGGTGAAAAATGTTCCCTCTGTAAGTGTAGTAGATGTTGGTGATAGGGAAGTTTCTTCTTTAGTATTAGCCTCGCTTTGAGTATTAGGTTCACCAATTTCTTCTATGGCTTCTTGGCATGAAGAGGGAAGGAATCTGCCCAAAGAGTCTCCCTACCTTTGCATACATGAAATATGGCTTTATATAGCAACGGTCCTACACAATGTTAGTGTATCTTCTGGTGTTCAAAAAGATTAAGTCTAACAATCCTAATGTTGAAAACAAAATGTAAACTATGAAAGCTTTAGAAAACAAGTCTATGAAGATAGAACCATCCTCAGAAATGGTGCCAAAAATGTAGAGCCTAAACTAATGTGTTGTAAACTTGGTAGAAACTACATAATTCATAGGTTTATCTAGCTGAACAGTTCACTCAACATTACAAAGACTACATTAAAATTTTAACCCAAGGTTTGTAAACTTGTGATGGTGTAGCATTGTATATTCCTTCAGAGACTCAAAACTACCTAAGCTATCTTATTTGAGTTATTTTGCTTGTTGGAAATCAAAAAATTGCATAACAATGAAAGAATAGGCTAGAACTAATGGCTACGGGTACCTATAGCTTAAACTGTAACTCAACTACTACTAATGAAATATTACTATAACAACTCAACACTAATCAAAACTAACATCTCAGCTAATTAAACCTCTAGAGTACTACTGGTTAACCATTACATGCATGTTCATGAACATTCATTACCAATAAGCAAAGTATGAGATTCTAGTTTAACTTGCATATAGTTCATGAAGTAATGATAAAAATAAAACAACTATTTAACAAAGATAAATAACTAGAAAATGAAGTGAAGAACAGTTACCTTGAGTGGCCTACTCAAGTGGTTGTTCTCACTTAACTAAAACCAAATCTAATTAACAAATTCTACGCATCCAGTGAAATTGACTTCATTCATTGCATATCATGAAAGATTACATAAGATCTTTTTCACATATTGTATTCAATCATTTTGAATATCCATCATGTCTTGAAACTGAAAATAACTGATGATGAATAACTAAAAACCAACTAACTGATCTACAAATTCAACCATCAGCTATATACAAGCTCGGGGGAATCTTATTCAAAGCAACAACTAACCACAATCATTAGCTTCCACTCCTAAATATCAAAGCATATAGTTAAGACTAAATTGTTCAAACCATAATTGAAAAGAAAGAAGAATCCTAATAGGACTAAAACTCTGTAAAATAGGATTTCCTATAAAACACACAAATATTTGTCAAAATCCTATTAGTAAAGGATTCCTTTTCCAGTGCTTATTAACTTGTCATAATGATGCACGTTCAATCTCCAGCAAGTGTCTTCAACAATAGTTATTACATTTCAGCTTAATCTAGAACTCTCTTGTTTTGTTGTTCCAATCTTCCTTTTGTTGTGGGTTCATTTTTCAACTGTTACATGCTACAGTTCCTCCTTGGCTGCAAAAAGGTTAATTCACAAAGCATGTACACAAGACTAACTATCATAATTAGAACATAGAATTTCATCCACTTTTCATACATATCTACATATAAACCATGCAATACTACTATGTCATAACCATATTTCCATCATTATATTTTAGGTCCAATTCTACATAATAAGTATGAAAAGGTAATATAATATAGGAGTATTGTCTGGAAAGTATATATAAAAGTTTATGAAAGTAGGCATGATAGTAACAAAAAACAAGCTAATAACTAGACCCATCACCGTGATCCCTCTCTTGATCCATGTCCTGATCTAGGTTGTCTCAATCCCTTTCTTGATCCAAGTTGTCTCGATCCCTGTCATGATCCAACCTGTCTTGATCCCTATCTTGTTCCCTATCCCAAGCCTTGCACAAGTTCAAGTACATGTAATCTAATTCAATACACATGTGTACATATATGTGAAATTATCTAAAACTTACAATGTACAAGTTCAATGCGTTCAAATGTACATCAAGTAATTTAAATTTTTTATTTTTTAAATGTACCTCAATTGTATAATGCATGGGATTGCCATCATGCTCCAAATTTCCAAACTCTAAAAAATTACCATATTGCTAGGAATTTTCTAATACATGATTTCAATGAGGAGTTAGTTCACTACTTTAAAATCGTTTTTTTTTTAAATATATTTTACACATGTAAATTTTTAGAACATAATTTATATATAAATTACTCAAGTACTTGTCATATATCATTTAGGGCTCTACCAATCCCACTAATATCACAAGAGCGATGCTCACATTTGTAGGTGGTACAGTATCAGTTCCAAAAAGAAGTGCACTATATGTGCCACGAACAAGATCAGGTGGCTTAGTAATCTCAACGTGATCTGTAACATGTTGAGGACCTAGACAAGCTACATGATCAATAGAAACATGTTGCACGTGGGAGTCTGTAGGATGGTGTAGAATGTTCTTTGAAGGCTCCACCTCCTAGTTCGTATGTGTAATAGGATTTTGACATCTAATAAGGATCGGTACATGATCAAGAGGGATCCCATGCTCCTCACTAATGAACTTTTAAGCTACTAATAGATCAGTAATAGAGACTGCACACACATTACGCATAGTGGTGTCACTCATATGGGTAACATTTGATGGAAATGGTAGATCGGCATGAATAAATGGATCATAAGTAGTAGATTTAGCCTTAGTAGGAAGGATAATCCATAGTTGTAATAAGTATCTACCAACACAATCAGATGACATATGATCGATTTGTGTGGTAATGGTGGAAATACTATTAAAAATCTGAGATATGGTGGAGCATGTTGCAATATCCCCTACTGCTACTAATTCCAAATGTTTTGGTAGGACCAAAAGGTTTGGACCAACTAATGCCCTCTTGTTCACGGGCGGTGGAAAATCAAGATGTCAATACTCAATTTTGTCAAAAAACCTGCCTCTACCCTGTCCAACATGCTCGAGAAAAGATGTGTAGTCCACATCTATCTGTAAATGAAACTTTGCATATAACTGTTTGAAAAAATTGTGGCAGATCATCATTATGAGGCCATCTATGATGAGTTTCCAACCTTCTAGGATATATGAATGGAGCAACAAGTTGATCTACACACCTAGTCACTATATATCCTCTAATTCTATCTTTTCCCTTAAAAGAGAACATGACATTCACATTATCTCATGAAACTTACTAACAAGTCTCCATTTTGTATGCCACTAACACTCTTGGCAAGAGATAAATAAAATTGATAAATGCTAAGATCATTGTAAGGATTGTATGATCAAATGTTCCCAATCACACATAATATCTCATCCCTAATATTCACTAATTTTCCTCTATTAGCCAAATTAGGAGAGTTATGAATGGTTTGATCTAAACATCTTTTAATGCATTTTCCAATCTCCCAATACTCTCCTCATATAAATTTGATCTAGCCTAATCATGATGCTAAGACTGAGGAGAATGGTGAGATGCTTGATCATCAGCCATATATATGTATATAAATAAAGATTTGCATATCATTAAAAAAAAAAAATTAATTACAAATTTATCAAGTTTCAAAACTAAAACATTTTTAACTTTATATCTAATGACATAGAAAGTTATACAACTTAGAACAACATAAGAAATGACAACTCCAGAGAGACTTGATGAGAAAATAATACATGAAGACCTGCAATATAGATAATATTGAAGAAGGTTATGACCAACCCATATGATTCTTTAGTGACCAAAACGTATTCCTATTACAACACGAGTTATAGGGGTTAGAGAAGGAAACCAAGTTACAAGTTACAAGGTTCAAACCAATTTTAGTCCAAACCTTTAAAAGTTAAATTGATATTTTGTGTTGAAGTTATGGCACAAGAGGATGGGGTTTTTGCATCACACAACATTTCCTAATATGAGGGATATTGCCACAAGACTTCCAAAGTTCAATATTGAAAACATGGAGTTTGTAGAGGATGCATGCTTCGAAATCATGCCAAGGTTGATGCTTTCTCAAGCAAAGAGCATAGGTATAAGCAAATCCTAGAATCATTGCATTTGGATGTGTGTGGACTAATGTCAATACGATCAATTGTAGGAAGCATGTTTTATGTTTCTTTCATTGATGATTTCTCTTGCAAGACATGGATAGATACTTCTTAAATACCAAGGATGAGATATTTAGTAGGTTTTAAGAGTTCAAAGCTTTGGTGTTTATCATGCACAACCATCTAATAATTAGCACACATGTTCTCTAACTAAATCAATTTTAAAATTTAAACATAGGTGAACAAAATCATGTTTTTGATGTTGACACAACTATACATTCATGTATATACATGTATATATATATGTATATATACATATGTACATACATATATATGTATGTATATATAAATGTATACATACATACATACACATATGTATGTACATACATACACACATAAACATATGTATACATACATACACACTTACGCATATGTATACATACATACATACATGTACATATACATATATATATATATATATATATATATATATATATATATCTGTATGCATGTACTAATAGTATTAAAGAAGGTATCGCTGATTAAAGGATTTCAGACATACAAAGTTGTACCCCCTTAACCACTTCCAAAGATTAAAAAAAATAGAATCAAATTGCAGAAGGCTTGTTGGACATCAGTTTGGAATGTTGTCTAGAAATGGGAAAGATTTGTAACATTTGAAGGGAAAAGGCTTGAGGAGGTGAATTAATGGGGTCTCTCAAGTCCTAATTTAGATATCTGATGCAAGACTCTTGATATTCCTTTGGAATTGATCACTCCTCAAAACATAGATGAAGTTGTCATGACTCTAAAGAAGGAGGTTGTGAAGACCCAAAGCACAAAATTGGAGAAAAATGGGGAGTACAGGAAAATTTTGGTCCAAGCTATTCATTCTTGTTCCATCAGGAGTACAGGAAAATTTTGATCCAAGCTATTCATTCCTGTGCCATCAAGTTCCCTAAATTTTCCAATTTGTGGTTGTTTTGCTCATGGACTTCTTAGGGGTAGCAATTTGGCATCTGCAATGTATGTGGTTATTTTTGTGTGGGAGACTATACAGACTAATCCTAATCTTAGAGTCTCCATATGATAAGGTTGTTAGACACTTTTTATTAGATCCAGTCATCACAAGTGTGCTCATGTGCTCTATGGATAATTGGGGAGTATTCTCTTTCTCTTACTGAAGTGGAAAATGGTTTATCAACCATCAAACAAGCTCTTGGGGAGCTACCATTTTACACCATTTATAAGGATGTTGATACGACTAATTTGAGGTCATTAGCCACTAACAAACCTCAACCTCCAGCATCCATGATTGTTTTTATAACCTTCATACTAGTTGATTATCATTTTATTCTACAAATTGCAATATGTTTGTGAAGGAAGATGTTGGGTTAATTTCCACAATGGGAGTAAATGGGTACATATTTTCCATCTCATGGTCAAGGCTCATTCATGGTACATATTGATTTTTTGTTTTTTTCAACTCTCATCAGCTTTAAACATTTTTATGTGGGTGAAAATATTAACGTCTTTTTTGTCTCAACTCTCAAGCATCTAGCCACATGCATGTTACATTGTACCACTTTGATCTTCCTCAATATTTGGAAGATTCTTATGGGGCTTTCATTGGCTCAAATATTGTGTAAAGTATGACACATTAAAGAAATAAAATAATTTTAAAAAAGAACTAGGGTTTGTTCATAGGATTAGGATTAGGGTTTATTCATTACCAAAACCCTTGTAACTGTTTATAAGGTTTTATTCATACCCAAAACCAAATATCACATATCTCACAATTCATTGCCAAAATAAGGGTTTATTCATACCCAAAACCGAATATCACATATCTCACAGTTCATTGCCAAAAATAATATTTACACTGCCATTCACTTGCCAAAAACGACATTTACACTGCCATTCACAATTTAAATGCCATTCTAACTTCTAAACATTTTATTCACAAATTTGAAATCATATGGCCCATTGTTGTGTTCCTATAATATAACCATAGTTGTCAACATATAGATGCACAGTTCTAACAAACACAAGAAATGCCAAAATGAAACCCACCAAGCAAGAGGAGAAATAACTATGAAAACCACCAATAAAGAGGAGAAATAACAATGAAACCTGGTGTTTGCTAGTCTTTTATTGTTGCTCAAACCCTAGCTCAATCGACCATGACTTGCCCTCAAGACTTCTACCCAAACATGCAAAAATGGGGTGGGCCATTTTTTAAATTTTATAATCCTTAGTTTCAGTCAAAAATTCTTCAGTTGGAAGGGTTTTGAATGAAACCAAACTGGCCAAATATATGTACCGCCACATTGGTTCCATGTCACTGTCACATGGTTTCAACCAAAACCCTCTCAACCAAACACTTTACAGCCAGAAATTGTTCGCTTGGAACCGTTTAGTTGGCTGAAAGTGTGACACAACTTTGTGCTTTTACCTATAATTTATTATTGTAAATATTACCATTCATTATTAGGTCTCGGATCTAACGATATATATTTTTTTGTATTGTCTTTCCCTAGAAGGAAACCCTATTTTATGAGGGCATTGTATAATAGTTGTGCATTGTGATGTATTTTGAGAGTCTGATAGTTGTTGTGTTGCCTCCGGATCTTTGGTTGGTGATGCTCTTATGAGAATCTTACTCTACAAGTATATTGTAATCTTTGTGATTTATGAATAATATATTGGGCAACTTTTGGAGTGGGTTTTTCCCCAAAAGGGCTTTTCCCATGTAGATCATTATGTTGTTGTATGCATGATATTTACATTTATTTTTGCTTAGGTTTTTGTATATGTTGTAAAGATCTATAAATTTTTGTATTACGATCCTCTCAAGGTTAGTTTAGGAAGTTGTTTCGTTACCTTAGCTTCCTTACAACTATTTCATATCTAATCTAGGTATGCATTTCAAATTTGGCTCTTTTATCTAGGTTAATCATAATATTGATTAGTTAATAATTAAATTAGCATAGATAATTTGAATATAACTATTTCATTTCTTTTCATTTTGGTGATTCTATTTGATTTTATACTCCTTAAGGTTTGGATTTCTACTCTTTTTTTAATTTTATCTTTTAAATTTTCTTCACCTTTAAATTTAGATATTACATTAATTCATATATTTATTTCTTGTATTTCTATCCTATTTACGGTTTGGATTTGGTATATCCTCTTTTCCATCCATTTTTTCTATTGTTATATCTTTCAATATATACTCCTATGGAAACTTACCTTTGAACTTTTTTCATGCATGTCTTACAAGTTTGATGCATTCTTACATAAATAAACTCCTATATTAATTTATATATCAACAAATAACAAATGTTAATTTTTGCACAAGTTTACCCTTAATTTTTTTATACTTTGTTCATTCCATCTAATCTCAGTATCTTGTTATCATTGTATCACATCTTTTACAACTACTTATGCATTTTTTATCTATGTTTATTAGTGTATCTTCCTACTCTATAAAATCAATGAGTCAATCAATGATGCTTAACTAACATACAAGATGGGAAGCTAGTCAACTTCCTATACCTAGCATAGCAAGTTCTAACAATGTTTATGAGCATCTCCAAGTTGTCCATATGTCAGTGATTGTACATACATTCATTTATTAGAAATTTTAAATTTTTAGAGTTCAAGATCACATGAAAGTTTTAGGGGCACACCCTTTGTCTCAAGGTAATGTATGAAGAGATCAATACCTTAGGTACATATTTGAACCAAATTCATACATAATTTTATATTTCACAAAGAATAGCCATCATAGTTTGATCATCCTAGACCTATCTTATATTTTAGGTACTCATAGTCAATTCAACCTCCTTATATCTAACATCAAGGTGCTCATTTTATTTGATCTATTTTATTAGCATTTCATATCCAATCAAGGTATGAATTTTTAAGCTAGAATACTTTATCTATTTTAGCCACGATATTGATTTCTTAACAATTATATTAGCATAAATAATTTCAAAATAAGTTTTATTTCTTTTCATTTTGTGATTCAATTTGATCCTACACTCCATAGGGTTTTGATTTCTACTTTTTTAAGATTTTATCTTTTTGATTGCTTCATATTTCATTTTAGATCTGGCATTAGTTCATACCTTCGTTGCTTTAATTGTCATCCCATTTAGGGTTTGGATTTAGTTTATCCTCTTTTCCATCCATTATTTGTTTACTATAATATCTTTCACCATAGTCCCCTATAAAAACTTACCTTTAGAATTCATCCTTACATGTACAATATTTTTTGAGGTATTCTTACATACAACAACTCTTATATTAACTCCTATATCAACAAATAACATACCTTAATTTTTGCACTAGGTCAACCCAACATTCATTGTACTTTATTCATTCCATCTAGCCTCAATATCTCATTATTATTGTAACACATCATGGAAAACTACTTATGCATTTGTTGTATATGTTTCTTGGTGTATCTTCCAACTTTGTATAAAATCAATGAATCAATCAATAGACCTTGACTAACATGCATGGTGGCAAGCTAGTCAACTTCCCATTCTAGCATAGCAAGTTGCAATGGTTTTTTTTAGCACTACCAATTTTTCCATTTGTGGGTGAAGATGCATACACCCATTTATTATAAATTATAAATATTTAGGGTTCAACATCACATGAAAATTTTAGGGTTGCACTCTTTGTGTTAGGATCATGTATAAAGAGATCAATGCATTTCATGTATCTTCTTTTTATCCATTGCTTGTTGAATGTTATATATTTCATGATAGAATCCTATAAAAACTTACCTTAAGCCTTTATCCTTGCATGTCTCATAGGTTTTGACGTATTCTTATATTTTATTACATTTAATCCTTTGATCCTTGATACACCACGTCCTTCTACCTTAGATATTGTGGTGCATTTTTTATGGGGGTATTATTCCATTATACTTATTTTTTTTATCCTTCATAGAGTTGATCATTTATTTCCCCTCTTGGATACACCATCTTCACTTATTTAAGGGCTTCATCTTGTTTATACTTCCCATATTACTAGTGATAGTAATTTTTATAGCATAATTATATTTTATCTTTGAGCACTTTTCTTTATTGTCGCACATATTAAAAAAATGTTGCTACATCTTACAATTGTTTTGATCTTATGCATTAAAATGCTCATGTAATTAGATATCCATTGATTGATGCATTAAATGTTGATATAAATAGATAATATAGAAGAGCATATTTACATGTTTTAAAAAACTCTTCATATATTATGAACATGTTGATGATGATATGTTTCCAATGCAAGTATTTAGAGAAAATTCAATTGATGAATATTTATCATGGTTTTATTTTGTAATGAAATAAATTGCACAATAGAAGAATATGATAGAATATAAATTTCAAATATTTCATAATAATTGAGAATAATAAGCCACTTCGAGGGGGAAAACCTCCAAATATCTCCAATAAGAACACAATTCATAATCTAATGATAAAATAAGACTTACAACCTCCTATATATATACCTTATTTATGCTTAGGATATCACCTCGGTCGACTTAGATAACCCTATATAAGCCCTAGGCTGACCTAATTAACTAAATAATAATATAACAATGATAACATGACTTAATTAGGAGTTAACATAGCCACAAGTTGACTATTCATAACTCAATATACTCTAATATTAAGGGTGTAGCATGCACCCCCTCTTCATAAAATAATTATCCTTAATGCTAATCAAATTTGGACGCTTTTGAATGAACTCCTCATCCTCCCATGTGGCATCTTCAATTGGTAAATTATTCCATTAGATGAGATACTGAGTGAGTTTTCTAGTCCTTAGCTTCATTGTGTGTTTCTGAAGAATAAACCTTGGTTCCAATATGATTCTTCCTTCTTCGTCAAGCTCTGACAATATTATCTAAGTAGGGATATTGTTCCCAATTACCTTCTTCAAACAAGAAACATGAAAAAATAGATGTATCTTTGTTGTTGATGGCAATTCAAGCTTGTAGGAAAGACTACCTATCTTCTTCATGATTTGATATGGGCTATAATATTTTGGAGACAACTTGTTATTCTTTGATTGTTGCTTCAATGAAATTTTCTTGTAAGGTTGCAATCTCAAGAAAACCCAATCCCCAACTTCAAAACTTCTTTCACAATGATGTTGGTCTACCTATTGCTTCATTCGATTTTCTATCATGGATAGATTCTCTTTTAAGTCATGAAAGTACTTGTTTTTTATGAATCATGTGGTCCTCTACAATATGCAATCTTGGTGACACCTTCAATGATTATGTGATGGAAGGAGGATGATATCCATACAATGCCATAAACAGAGACATTTTTGATGAACTATGGAAATTTTATACCACCATTCCACTAGTGGTAGCCAATCTACCCATTGAGATTGTTTATCTAAAGTGAAACAACGTAGATATCCTTCCAAACACTTATTAACAACCTTTATTTTCCCATTAGATTGAGGATGGTGTGAAGAACTATGATCCAATTGAGTACCCAAACATTTGAATAAATTTTTCCAAAAGCTAATAGTAAAGATAGGATCACGGTCACTAACAATAACCTTAGGTATACCATGTAGCTTTTGAACATTCTCTAAAAATTATTTTTCCAATATACTTGTTGTAAAAGGATGTGATAATGCAATAAAATATGCATATTTAGTGAGGAGATCCACAACTGCCATGATGACATTCTTACCATTAGATCTTGGAAGCCCTATGATGAATTCTATGGATACCACTTCCCTATTTTGGTTAGGAATAGCTAATGGTTGTAAGAGACTAGGTGTCTTAATTGTGTCCCCTTCATTTCTTTGACAACCCAAACATCCCCTTTAGCCCTTTCCAAAAGAATTATTTCTTTACCTGATGATATATCTTCAAAAATCTTGAATGGCCACCCACTGGAGACCCGTGAAGCTTTGTGAGAATATTTTGTTTGAGAGAGGAATTCTTACAAAGATACACTTTCTCTTTATACCAGAAAGTATAGATCCCTTCCAGCAAAACGTATCCAAACTACTAAGATCACTTTATAATTGTTGAATAAGATACTTGTAACATCATTATGCCACTTTGTTTTGGATTCTAATACCCAATCTTCTTGTAATATTGAAAGGGCACAAAATAAGGCTTCATCCTTCACATCCTTCCTTGATAGTGCATATACTACAAAATTTCCCTTCCCTTTCTTATATACAATCTCAAAATCATATCCCAACATCTTGGTAACCCATTTTTGTTGTTCTTAAGAAGGTAATATTTGTTCCAAAAAATATTTTAGGTTGTCATGATTTGTCTTAACCTTGAAGTGTCTAACCATTAGATAAGTCCTCCATTGTTTTGTTGCATGAAGAATAGCGAGCATTTCCTTCTCATAAATAGGTTTGAATTGATTCTTACCCTTCAATTGACAACTCTCAAAAGAAATGGGTCAACCTTCCTACATGAGAATTATCCCTATACCATTTCCTAAAGCATCACATTCCACAATGAAATCCTTAGTGAAATCGGGAGTGGCAAGCATTGGAGTTGTAAACATAGCCTCCTTTAACATTTCAAATGTTGTATTAGTGGATTCATTCCAATGAAAAGAATTTGTCTTCAATAAAGTTGTGAGTGGTGCTACTATACAACCATAATTCTTCACAAATCTTCTATAATATCTAGTCAATCCCAAGAAACCCCTCAATTTCTTAATGGTTTTGGGAATAGGTCATTCCATGATAGCTTTAGTTTTTTAAGGATCCACCTTTACTCCATGTGAAACTATGTGTTCCAAGTACTTCACCTCATTGAGACCAAAAGCGTACTTGGATGGATTAGCATAGAGTTTATGATCTTTGATAACTTGTAATACTTTATCTACATTTTGCAAGTGTTATTCTTGTGTCTTGTTATAAATCAATATATCATCAAAGAACACTAATATGAACTTCCTCAATATTTTCTTAAAGATAGAATTCATCAAACTTTGAAATGTAGATGGTGCATTGGTAAGACCAAATAGCATCACAAAAAACTCTTAATGATCCTTATGAGTCCTAAATTTTGTCTTACAAATATCATCTTCCTTAATTTGAATCTGGTGATAACTTGATCATCTAAGATCTAACTTTATAAAATACATAGCTCCATTCAATTCATCTAGCAAATCATCAATGAATGGAATAGGAAACTTATCTTTGATGGTGTACATGTTGAGCACTCTATAGTCTGGGCATATGCACCAAGTTTCATCCTTCTTCTGCACCATCACCATGGGTGAGGAGTAAGAACTTTTGCTATGCCTAATAATTCTTGCCTCTAACATCTCCTCAACAATATTTTCTATCTCACTTTTTTGTATATGTGGGTACCTATAAGGCCTAATGTTGGTTGATTGGCTCCTTGGAACTAGTTGTATGACATGATCATGATCCCTCTTAGGAGGAATTCCTTTAGGCATGTCTCCAAAAACCATTGAGTGATGATCAATTAGTTCTTGTAAATCTCAATAGGTGGGAACATTAGATTGAGAGACTTTAATAAACGTAACTAAACCACAAATCCATAAACTCCTTTCTTAAGAAACTTTTGCATTTGATGAGAGCTTACCATTTGTGGGGACTTTTCATTCAACCCTCTTAGCTCTATTGTCTTTCCTTTTGATTGAAATCTCATGAATAGTTCTTGGAAGTTCATCTCAATTGTTCCCAAAGTAGGAATCCATTGTACTCCCAAAACAATAAATGTTGCACCCATGGAGACAGTGTACATTGAGATATCAAGGTGATAATCTCACATAGATGATTTAATGCAATGGAAATTTCTAGAACAACTAACAGTACCACCATTTGCAATCAAGACCTAAAACTTTGGAGATGGATATATAAAACAATTTACATGAGTATCCAACTTTTTGTTGATAAAATTATGAGTAATACCTAAGTTAATCAACACGGTTACTTTCAACTTTTTAAAGAAACTCACTACCTTGAGATTTTGTGGGGTGCTAAAACCAGAGAGTGCATGACAATAAATGATTGGTTTGGGATCATATGATTTGTCATCTAACTCCCTATCACCCTTTAATATCGGTTCCTCTTCTTCTTCCTCACTTGAACCTTCAATACAGAACAATTTCTTTACACTACATTTATGCCCTCAACTATATTTGTTGTCACAATTGAAACATAACCCTTTTTCTCTCCTCTCCGCAATTTGTTGTGGAGTCAACATAGTAGGTTGTAGTAATGAATGTTTAGGAGATATCCTTTCACTAACATTTACAATCCATTGTCGCCTACTAGCCAAAAACTTCTCAAATTTTCTTTCCATTACTATTGATTATGATAAGGATTATGGTTGGAAAAATTGTACATATTTTATTTGATCCTTTAAACCACCTAAAAATAGTTCCTTCAAATTTTCTTGTCACATTCTCTACTCTTAGAGCAAGGGTTTTAAATTGTTAAATATAATCCTTACCATGTCTCGTTTCTTAAATTTAGTGAGTTGGAAAAAGTAGCTATCCATAAAGTTATCTCCCTAATGGGTAGCAAGTTCCTCTTGAAAAATTGACCATGTGACCACACAACCCTTCTTTCTCTTCTCATCACATAACAAATGATACCAAATAAATTGATTTGGTTCTAGGTACAATGATGCCATAGCCACCTTTTAAAGACTAGGAACAAGATTAAGATCAAAGAATTGCTCCATTTGGCATAGCCAATTGGTCGGATCCTTGCAATCAAAATTTCTCATATCCAACTTGGGTATGAATTGCCTTGGAATAGGATTATTAAAGGAATGATCCTTCTTAAAATTAGAGTCAAGCCCAAGGAATTCATGTCCAAAAAAGTATTATCTTCCACCTTACCAAGTGAATCTTTTCCCTTACACGTTATCCCTTAAATAAACATGTCCAAGTTCTTCAAAAATTCATTTATGTCATTCCTAATTGATGAAATTTCACCCTTGAACTTGTTGATCTCATCATTAGGGTTAATATCCTCAATTTCTACCTCATCCTTATCTGAATATTTCTTCGATGTGATAGCATTCTTTTTGCCTCTTGTTGCAGCCCCTGTCATGATGGTACAAAATAATTTTGCAATAAATCACACAAATAAATTCAAAATAATTTGAAAGTTTTTTTGTAACTTACCAGGGCTTAGGTCGTACTCTTTTAGAAAAATCTCCCCAAACTTTAATGTTTTGCAATCTTGAGGCGAAATGGTTTGGAACCATAAGTTTGCAATAAATCACTTATTTATACTTCAAATTATCTAAATTTTGAATTGTACACTCCTCTATTACTTCTTCAAAAACCCACCAAAAATTAGGAACCAATTCGATATGATTTGGGAGATATGCACTTTCCAAATAAATTGGCCAAAAACCTTAATTCTACAATAAATCACTCAATTCAGCTCCAATTCCTCTAGAATTTGGATTGTAGCTTCTTGAATATGTTTTTCAAAAACCCTTTAAAAATTAGACAAAAATTCACCAAAATCTAAGAGATGTGTTTCACAAAACAACATCCAAAATTGAAAAAAGCCTTATTGTCATGGTGCCAAGATCGTGCTCTGATACCACTTGTAATGAAATAACTTGCACAATAAAAGAGTGTGATAGAAAATATGCTACAAATAATTGATAATAATTGAGAATAACAAGCCACTCTAAGGGATAAAACCTCCAAATATCTCCAATGAGAACATAATTTACAATTTGGTGATCAAATAAGACTCACAACCTCCTATATATACCTTGTTTGTGCCTAGGATATCACCCAGGCCAACTTAGATAACCTTATATAATCCTTAGGCTAACTTAATTAACTAAATAACAATATACCAATGATAATATGACTTAATTAGGAATTAAGATAGCCACAAGCCGACTATTCATAACTCGATATACTCTAATATTAAGGGTGTAGCATATTTTGATCATGATTCTTGAACTTTATTTATGAATCTTGTATATGTTTTCATGGAAAAATTCACATTTATCCCTTATAAGTGATTACATGATGATACCAATATTCTAGTATCAAAGTGGTTTTCATGTGATTCAAGATACTTATATTATCATCCAAAATGTCCAACAACATTACCATAAGGTTAAACATTAAATTAGTGTTATTTATCATGAGAACACTTAATTCAAACACAATCAAGGAATCAAAGGAAGTTTACTAGATTGGGAGATCCTCCACATGTGACATTACAACTTTCACAATAACAACTTATCAAGTTACCTATTGTTAGAATTTAATTTATCCCTTTTAGAATAACACAAGAAACATGTGTAGGATAAACCTTTCTTCAAACTAGAAGGAAAAACCCCTTGTAAATAATATCTAAACTAAACCATAAAACCGATAGGGACAAACTTTATCTTTCTACAATATGCAAAAGTTAATTTTGTGGTTTTCAAAATTCAATACAAATAAACTAAAGAAACTACATGTATTTTTATTCTTGGCTATGAACACAATGATAAATAATTATTCTACACCTTGGCTAAAATATTTTATAATTTTATGAAATATACTATAATAGTTAACAAATGTTGTCACTTTATAGCTTAAAGTAGAGACCAAAAGAATGAAAACACACAAGAATTTAATTGGATCAAACACACAAAAATATATATGATGAATTAAATATTGAATTTTTAAAAACAAAACTAGAAGTACCTAAATCAATAAAGATTAAAATATGAAATAATTATTAAACTTGTGTTAACTCACAAAATCACTTACATAAAATTGTACAAATAACATTGAATAACAATTCCAATGTTCACATGTTTTAAAAAAAATCTTCATATATTATGAACATGTTGATTCAATGATATATTTTCAATGCAAGTATTTAGAGAAAATTTAATTGATGAAGATTTATCATGGTTTGATTTTGATCATGATTCTTAAAATTTATTTATGGATCATGTATATGTTTTCATGGAATATTTCACATTTATACCTCATAAGTGTTTACATGATGATACTGATCTTTTAGTATCAAATTGTATGACATGTGATTCACTATACTTATATTATCATCCAACATGACCAACAAAATTACCATAAGGTTACACATCATATTAGTTTTATTTATCATATGAGCACATAATTCAAACATGATCAAGGAATCAAAGGAATTTTACTAGATTGGGAGATTCTCCATGTGTGACATTACAACTTTCACAAGAAAAACTTACCAACTTGATAGAATTTAATTTGTCTCTTTTAGGATAACATAAAAACATGTGTAGGATAAACCTTTCTTCAAACTTGAAGGAAGAATCTCTTGTAAATAATATTAAAAATAAACCCTAAAACCTATAGGGACAAGCTTTATCTTTGTACAATATGCAGAAGTTAATTGTGTTGTTTTCAACATTCAATACAAACAAACTAAAGAAATGATGAGGGCCACACCGCCCAAAACCCACAAAAGTCACAACAACGGATACCAACACAGAAGATGCGAGACAGAAAAATGACTCACTTTCAATTATTTTAAGAAAATGAAATTACAGACTCAAAGCTTACATGCTACAGCCTCATGGGCTTGATTTTATTACAACAAAATTCAACTCTAACCAGAAAATCTACTATTCGGAGCCACAATCTGCACTATCAGGGCCACCTCCTACAACCCCCACTTAACCCTTTTTATTTTCCCCAATAACCTCTCTAGAATGTTCTAGAAAGTTCAAATTTCCCCTTTTTGTTTTGGAGCCAAAAGTCTCGCCGTTTGATTGTTGGCCTAGGAAGAAATTTTATGAAAATCACTTTTTAGAGGACCAACTTCGCGGGGCCATAATTTTTGATCCGGGTGTCTGATTTGCTATTATTGTATATCGTTGGAAAGCTTTTGATGAGCTCTACAACACATGAATTGACCATAGGTCGGTTTGGCCACTTTTTGATTTGTTTCGGGGCCTCTAAAGTTTTATATCTGAATTTGAAGTTGCATTGGAGGAATTTCCCGAGACAGAAACTTTAATTTCTCCCAAACCATTTCTAGGGTTGAGGTGATTCTTTCGCAACTAGAAATTTTTTTTCTACTCTGCTCCTTGGGGTAAATTTTCACGTCCATACGAGCTCGTTTAGGCCAACTTACTAAAAATAGTAAATGCTCGTTTTTCGCTATTTTTGACGCCTGACAGTCTTATACCCCTTAAGTGCCATCATGGGACTCAAAACAACTAAATAAAATAAAGAAAACATTTTTTTTTTGGTGATGCAAGATTGCCCTACACCGTTGGATGCTCCTGCATCAAGAAACTACATGTATTTTTATTCTTGGCTATGGACACAAGGATAAACAGTTATTCTACACAAGCTAAGATATTTTATAATTTTATGAACTATATTATAATAGTTAATAAATGTTCACTTTCTAGTTAAAAGTAGAGACCAAAAATAATGAGTAAAAACAAGAATTTAATTGGATCAAACACAAAAATAATATATGATGAGTTTCGTATTGAATTTTTATACACAACTACACATACTTAAATCAATAAATATTACAATATGAAATAATTATTAAACTCATGTTAACTCACAAGCTCACATAAACTCACACACATAAGCTTGAGTAACAATTCCAATATCAAGTGGGCATAAAATTAATACTCAATTCTTATTTAAGTACATAAAGAACTTATTCATGAGCTTTTACAAGGTTTTGCATGCTTATGCAATGCAACTTATTCATAATAAATATAAAATAAACTACTAAATTTCTATGAGAAAAATAGAATGCTTACACCCAAAGCAAGCTATAAATACAAAATTTCTTGAAATTGATCATTTAAAATAAAGAAAATTAAAATATATTACAACAAATATAAAGCATCTCATGATAAGCCTTCTAGAGGGTCATAGAAATAATTATCCTGTAAAATAGTCATGACTAGAAATAGCTAAAATGGAATGTCCAAGGTCCTTTCAATGACTTATGAGAGAATAGTGGCTTACTCACAAGCTAAAAATGGTATGCCATCAAAAAATATTGAAGCTCTAGCAACAATCTTAGTGATGTGAATAATTGAAAATATGTAAAAAATGTTTGGTAATGGTGATGTGAAGATTCACTATTTAAAAAATTAAAATATAGTCAAACAAAGTCCCCTCCAATGTTGATCCTAAGTGTTGAAAGATAGGGTAAACATATAGAGAGAAAAAAACATTATGTTCAAATCACAATTATCCAATTAAATATTTGTGTACTAAGCCAATATTGTGGAATGGAGTAACATATAAAAATGATAAACTACAAATAAAAATGTAACACTATATCTATGTAGAGGAACCATTCCAAGAAAAAAAATCCACCACCAAAGAGATTCTTCAATCTTGTGTCAACCAATAATAATGAGCCACAATTTAATAAAATCCATTTTAGTATTCTAATAAAATTTTGGCAACTCACCTAGAAAAGAACCACGCAATATCCATCTAATGCATCTTATTTATAGATAATTGAGGAGAGAAAACCATAATCACTTTTCCAAAACAAAACAAACGTCAAAAAATGGTATTGGCAAAAAAACAAATACCTCTTGACCAAATTATTCAATGAATTGAAGATAGTCATCATTAAAACATCTTTGAATCATGAAGAAGGTGGACACACATTCCTAAGAATAAAAATCCAAAATAGAGCTGCCAAATAATAGAGGACCCACTTGACATAACAAGATGCTCCATAACTCTCTATGTGACTCCCAAGCACTCCATTGGAAATATGGTCAACTTTATTGACGACGATGATGATTGTGTAACTCTTTCCAATTGCAAATTCCCTTCTAAATGCCATTATAACCAATATTACAAGTCCCAAGAGAGTAATAATAGCTAAGTAAAATCTTTTAAAACCACCTACATGGGTGTCCAAGTACCCATTGCCAAGATGTTGGAGATACATAGAAAGTAAATAGGATTGTAAGATTAATATCACCCAATCCTAAATTCTACCACTTGATTTATACACTGTAATGACAAAAGACCCACAACACTCCAAGAAAGGCATCGCATTCTCAAATCAAGTTCTATCTTTGGCACCCAATGTTGAAAGATAGGGTAAACACATATAGTGAAAACAAAACATTAAACATAGTTAAAAAAATGTTGAATGCTCAAATCTTGATTATCCAATTAAATAATCATGTACTAAGCTATTATTCAAATTGTATAACATAGAAAAATCAACAAAATACAACACATAACACCAAAATTACATGAAGAAATCCTTTTAAGAAAAAACCCACGAGCAAAGAGATGCTTCAAGATTGTATTAATCAATAGCAATGTATTACATAATATGATCCACTCCACTCTTATTTTGAAAGAATTTTGATAACATAGCAATACTCACCTACAAAAGATCCATAAAACTATCATCTAATACATCAAATTCATAGATAATCAAGGAGAGAAAACCACAAGTTTCCCAAAATAAAAATCCATTACAACCACAATCTTTAAAAAAATATAATGCCCCCATGACCAAATTACTTAATGCACTCAAGATAGACCTCACTAAAACATCTTTGACCCATGAAGAAGTTGGGCACAAATTCCTAAGTATAAAAATTCAAAATGGATTAATCAACTAATGTAGACCCCACTTGAATCATAAAAAAATGTGCTCCACACCTCTCTATGCAACTCACAAATGCTCCATTAGAAAAACAATCAACTCAATTGATGATAACAACCATATAACTTGTGCCAATTTTTAATCCCTTTGTAAATGACATGAAAAACAATATATGAGAGAATGATAATAATCAAATAGTCTTTGAGCCACCTTTATGGGTGTCCAAACACTCATTCATAAATGTTAGGGACACAAAAAGTCCATAGGATTGCAAGGTTAATATCACCTAATCCTAACACTAAGTGACAATCTTGTTGATCTTTGCTTTTGCTAAAATCATGACATGAAAATGGAGAAGTGACCACTTGGATTTTTTTAAAACTTGACATTTAAATGACTAGGAACATGCTTTTGGAGACTTAAACTGTTTTTATCTTTTATTCTTTGACAACCTCTTGAGAAGGCATGTGCTTAATAGGCAACTATATAATTTTATGTTTTTATCATGTTTTGGATTGCTAGTAGAGCAATGTGTGTCATAGGTCTATCCCACCACTTTAAAAAAAATTATCCCTCCTTTATTTCAATGTGCTCCAATACATAGAGATGCCAATTCTTATCACTTTATCAAATTTTGACACTCTCATGGGTTGATGTGTTTCAATACACTAGGACATTAGTTTTACAATTTCTCAAAAATTTGGCACTTCTTTCTCTTGGCACACTTCAATACATTGGGACACCAATTATTATTTTTTAAAATTTTGACACCCCCATGTATTGTATGCTCCATTACATTGGAATGTTAATTTTTACAAATTTCAAACTTCAGGTGCTCCATTGTCTTAGCACACTCGAAACACTAGGACACCAATTTTTAGCATATTTCAATTTTTTGGCACTCCTTTGTCTCGATGCAATCCAATATTCTAAGATACTATTTTTTAGAAGTTTCTATTTTTTGGTACTCTTTTGTCTCAATGTGCTCAAATACATTGGGATAGTAAATTTTTTTGACATTTTTAGCATCCCAATAGATAAGTGCACCCTATTACACTAGGATGTCAATTTTCACATTTTAGCACATTTTAGTAGGCTAGTGGATTTGCACACTCTAATACACTAGCACATGAACATTTCACACCTTAGACAATTTTTTGAATTTTCTCTTGTGTGTTAACTTTGATCTTCATCTCATTTGATGTGTTGGAAAGTGTTGTCTATTGACTACATAATAACACTAATTAAATATTAAAAGAACAATAACATGGGATACAATGATTTCACAATGAATAACTAGACAAAATTGTATTATATTTGACTAAAAATGTATAAAAAAATGTTTGTATGGTACAACAATTAGCTTTATTAGTGACCATGTTAATTTTTGTATAGGAGAACTTCTAAAATATTTGGTGCATTGAGTAAAGAAGTGTATTATTAGTTGTGGTGTAGGGAAAAATAGGTTACACAAATATTTATTGGTTGAGAGACATATCAACCCTTCCTTACAAGTTGAGAGGTCAACCATGGTAGCAAGCATCCTTAAGAACCATGACAAGAACTTGAGTTGTAAATAAAGGTTCAATATGACATTGGATTTTATGCAAGTTAAACATTGATGGGAATTGGGCACCACTCTATGCCACAATATATATAGAAAAATATTTATTATATTCATGTATAGTTGTGAATTGTACCCTACATAATTACAATTATATTCTAGATCTTCATGGAAAATGCAACCCTCATTCCTATAACAAACTTGATATTCTTCATCTTTCATGATAAAAATTGTCTTATGCTTACTGAAAATACTAAATATTTTTACACCTATTTTTCACACACATAGAATCTACTAAGTCTAGATATGAGTTAACCTCAAAGATAAAAGTGTGTTCATCATCCATATATGAACTACAAAATTTTCAACTTCTTTCATTTAAACATTTCATCTCTAGAAGAGATATAGATTGAGAAGCTAGAGTAGACTAAAATTATTCAATCCTTCTATGAGACAAAACCCTAAATATCTCCTCAAACAAAGAGAAAGATCAACTTGAATCATAATAAAAAATTATGTAGTTGGTGAAGGGAACAACAAATAAAATCCTATTTAATATTTATAGAAGATTTAAACTATAAAATTTTATGATCTAAAACATTTATCAAAGAAATAATAAATAAAGATGGGATTAGGTGATAGCTACCTTTCACATTCTATGTCCAATGCTTTTTACCAATAAGTTGCTACCATGGGGTTAGCTCCCTTTAATTATAAAAAAATAGAGAAAAGGAGGAGCTTCAAACCCAAGAAAATGGGGAGCATAAAGCAAAGAAAAATCTTAAGGACCCTTAAATGCAAAGATCAAACACCTATAAAGAGGAAAATTTGAAAAAAATATTAATAACAGAGCTAAGAGAGGAATGCAGGGTTGTTCACCCCAACAAATTATTTCTTAATGGAATTTCTTATCATGTTTCCACTTGCCCCTTGTCAACAAAAAATTCATGATACACTGTATTCCCTAATTTACTAACTCCTAAACTTTCATTCTTGGTTTTACTACTTCAATTTTCCTACCACATCTCTAACTAGAATGACCAAAGTTTGGTTTCAAAATAAAGCTAGCATTCTAAGAGATCATTCAAACATTGGTGATATCCATCTCATCAACTTCCTCCATGTCCTCTAATGCTTTCTCTTTCTATAGTGATTGTAAAGGGTTCTTCTCTTCTAAAATTTGTACAAAACTAATCTAACAATCTATATTAACCTCCAATATATCTATTATAGGGGAAGCCAAGGTAAAAATATAAATCACAACCTCAAAAGGCTTAGTAAAGGAGTTAGTACCAAAAATACATCTTGAAAAGATGGAGAGGAGGGATGAGCCAAGAAGATACCATGACTACACTATACAAAATCATTGTTTGGTTGCAGTCTTTTTGAACCCACTTCTTTACATTGATAGACCTATAGCATGGGGTATATTTAGTAATACAAGTTTCAATTTAGTGTCCAATCTAATTACACCTAAAACAACATTTAGGAAAGCCTTTAAAATCCAAATACTATGTCTAGGTGCCTTGAGAAAATTGAATCTTGATCATGTGTGAAATGGGCTTTGAGATATCTATCATCTAACACAAGCCCTCACATTGTTGGCATTATGTTTTTGTCATTGATGTCAAAGGTGTGTAATTGATATGGCAATGGATATCAGATGTCAAAGGTGAGGTGTTAAGGGCATTGATGTCAAAGGTGTGTAATTGATATGGCAATGGATATTAGATGTCAAAGGTGAGGTGTTAAGGGTTGGTACAAAGATTGATGCAAAAACGTGTCCACTATCTTGTCAAATTGGTGTTAAAGGTGCATGATGGTATTTGGAGACTTGTCATGTTTTGAAATTCTTCATTCAGTTAATGATACAAAGTGATGATGCAAAAAGTGTCTGAGGAAAGGTTGATGGCAAAGTATCAAAATTGTGTTCATGGTGTTACAAAGGGCAGAGTGCTTGACCTTGGTGTCATAATGGTGTTCGTGTCAAAGGCATTATTACAAGTGGGTTCTATGGCCATTTAAAGAACATTGAAAAGTACAGCCTAAGGTTTGAATCAAACACTCTTTATATTTCAAAAGTATTTTTCGAAAACTCTAAAGGCCGAGGGTTTAGGGTTCTTGGTAATTTTCAATACAACTCCTTCATACCTTAAGTTTTGAAGGTAACTTATTGTCTTTAATAGCTTTAATGTTTTGATTAAGAACCCCGCGGACATTTGAAGGTTAAGATACTTATTCAAAGATGAAAAAGCAGTTACCTCGAGCAAGGAAATACAACGTTTATTGTCGTCAGTTTTTTTTATTTTGTTAACTGTCTTCTTTCAAGAAAACTGTTTTCATTCGATGTTTTTGAAAACTGCGATTGGGACGACAGTTTTGAGCATCCTCAGCAATGACTTTTGAAAGGTGATGAGAAAGAACTTTGGTCTGCGTATGTTGTGGCTGAGAATGAAGGCCCGAGCTCTGAAAGAGGGTCTTGAAGCCTGTGAGAACGTGCTTTTATCAAGCTAATACACATGGAGGAAGAATGGAATAGCAGTGTATGATAGGATTGTGTGATACCTTCTGATAAGCTGCATTCATGAATTGTGATTTGTTTTTCCTTTGCACAGATTAGTATAATCTGGTTGAGATCATAAGTAGCTGGTGATTGTTTACAAATCATGATAGCATGTGAGTTTGTGTAGAAATGTTCAGAATAAGCAAATGTCCATATGGTTGAAGTCTAGTGCAGTCTAGAGTTTTGATGATCATGACAGGGGCTGTGTGATTATTTTTGTGATATTCTTTTTCTCTCTCAAAGTAGATTGCAGTTAAAGCAATGATTCAATGCAGTTGAGAAGACAGTGAAGGATTTGAATGACAGTATATGAAAGAGTTATATGGCTCTATTTAATTGCATTCATCATATATTGTTTTCCTTTTTTCACTCTTTAGTATGATCTGAATATAGTTACAAGTGTCAGGAAAAGAGCTTTGTGTTTGCATTCAAAGATTAACAATCAAGATATGTGACAGAGTCTTTTGGTTGATGAAGCAAGAGGAGTCTTGTAAAGAGCTTTCATACATTGTGTAGAGGAGAATCATAATGTTGAATGTTTGTATTTGAAAGAGGGAGAGAGGGTTTGTAAGTTTGATGTTGCAGAGATAAATCTTTTGAGCAATGGATTGTATTGTAATAGGGTAACCCCTTGAAATAGTGTTTCTTCTATCATTGGAGACTGGTCATTAAGACCAAGGAGATTTTGCCAGTGAGGCAGTTGTGTTTGCCAATGAGGCAGTTGTGTTTGTCAATGAAGCATTTTGTGTAGCCAGTAAGGCTTTGTCATTGAGGCATAAAAAGTAGCCAGTGAGGCTTTGCTAGTGAGACACAAAAAGTAGCCAGTGAGGCTCTGTAATCAGTGGGATTTTATTAAGCCAGTGAGAGAATTTTTTCGAGTGGTTTTTTTATCCCTATGAAGGTTTTCCACTCATAAAAAATATTGTGTTATGATTCTTTTGTGGTCCATGTGATTATCATGATACATGCAATTCAGTCTTGTTGCTTCCTTTATCTACTTTGCAACATTTGAGTTTTCATGTTGTTTAAGGATCTGCTATTGGCTGTCACATTTGGTTACACTCTTGAAATTGAACATTCAATGATTACAAAAAGATTATGTGTTTTGAAACACCATTGAATTGAAGTTGATTACCGAAACACTGATTCACCCACCATCGCCCCCCTCCCCTCTCGGTGTTTCCCGTACTCCAACACACATATATTCTTGAAGTATCATCATGATTTATGCCCAATTTAATGAAATCACCCACATTTCTAATCAAAGATTGTATGATTCTCAAGTCTCTCATCACCAACAATAGAGTTTTTAGATAATGAAATGATTCTTCTTTCATCTGGATCATTATACTATCATTTTATTCATCACTATACTATTATTATTTGTTATCATTCATTATCCTTCATAATCATTAATTAAATAATTCTTATTATTTAATTAAAGTGAGCTAACATTATCCATTAAATTAATTAATTGAATCCACTAATTTGTCCACCTATTATCCATTAATAAATTAAATAAATATAAAATTCCACCTAATATACACCAATTATCTATTTAAAAAATAATTAAGTCGTCAAATTTCATCTCATTTAGTTAACTACTTAATCAAAATTAATTAACATCAATCTATTATATCCATTATGTAATCAATCCACTCATGCAATTACTTACATGCACTCACTTCACTCTTCTATGCACTTAGTTAACTATTTAATGCAAATAGTTAACTTATTTTAACTCACTCATCAAATTTAGTTGACTAATAACTGTTATTTTATTTAAAAATTAAAATAATTCTCAACTCTTCCATTATTACCATCTTTGAATTGACCCCACAATCCATGCAATTGAATATTTAATCTCAAAAATTCATTATTTCCTCTAAAAATCTATAAATCAAGAATCACATCCATCCTTTTCATATCAATATTTAATACAACATTATTCTATCAATTTTATAATCTAGGGAATGTGGATGTTATGCTAAAAAATGGAGCACCCACATTGCATCACAAGTTTTTATCTTTGCATGACACTCAATCAAAGGTTTACATGAATTAGAGGAAGGTGATTAAATCATTTTTTTAATACTTTTTGTTTCTTCAAACTTCTCATTTATAAATTATATGGACATATAACCAGAGCGGGAAACTAGTAATAGCTTCTTTGGTAGGATCAAAGAAAGGGGCCTATTGAGTCATAAACAAACCTAATTTATCATAGAACCACATCCCATGTTTGTGAACAAACCTACAATCACTAATATAATGGAAGGTGACAAGGAAAAAACCATGATCTAATAGATCCCAAAAAATGGGTTTCTAGATTACACCAATTAACTTTGGTCCAAGATAAAAATTTAGGCATAGTTGGTCACTTCCTTAAGAGTTTCGAAACTAGTGATCTATTTCCAATACTTTTAGACATTTCATTCACACAATCATCTAGGATTTGGAAATCAAAAGGTTCATCATTCAAGGACATGCCATGTCCCCAAAATGAAGAATTGTGGATTTGGCTGGTTGCACAAAAGTGTGATTTGGTGAAGAACCTACCCAATGAAGACCATGATACTAGCATGGGGGAGCCTCTAGGGCATAAATTTAAAATACGATATCTACAATAATTGTTACAACTATGCATAAGATTTGTGGCATTTTTGTAATCCCTACAAATCGCATCACCTAATATCTCATAATACAAAGTAGTCATATATGGTTTGGTCATAGACTAAGGGAAAAAAGAAAGGAGGAATCCCTTTTTGAGAGGGTTAGTGTCATTCCTAAATGAGCCAAAGTTTCCTTTAAGCATAGGCAACACCAAAGAATCCCTTATTGTTTATCTCCTTATTCTCCAAAAAACACTACATTTTCCCTTCATTATCTATTTTCCTTGTCCTCCTTCACTCTATTTACTCAAAATGTCATTTTTTAGCTCTCCTTTTTTTTGTGATTTGAATCATTATTATGTCTAATTATAGTATTTAATTACGTCGAGAGGCGTTCTATAGTGGTAGTAAAAACCTATGTCAATAAAAACTAAGCTTGATTTAAATGAACGTCCTCACTGGTTGTTATTAGTGTTGACGGTTATGTTAAGGCATGAGAAGTTAGAAGCTGAGGCATTCGATTGTTGGATGGTAGTGAAAGAGTGGTCTCTGGTGTTACAAGTGGAATTAAGTGACTACGAATAGTGCTGGTGTTATATGGCGGGTGGTGTTTTCTTTGTGAGTTGGCTAAGTGATTTAAATAAATGTAAAGAGCAGCTCATTCAATCACTAATTTGCATCTGCTCAACGTAATACAAGCATTGCTGCTGTGAAGATTTCTTCGTATATGACAAGAAATGAGTGACATTAGATACCAGTGCATTTCCTATTGATCTGTCCTACATTTTGGAGACCAACGTTGAGAGTGTTATCTTGGAGGGCATCTGTACCTTACAAAAAAATTGCTCCTTGGTGAGTTCGTAAGCCTTGTCTATGCTTCCACATTTTGCATGCATGTCTATTGAATTGTTTATTTTATTTGAATGGTTCTCATACTTGTACAAAAAATCTCTCCAGGATTCTCTTCATTAAAAAGATTGATCGTTGCCAAGTTCACCCCGATCTCAGCTTTAATTTTCTTTAGAAGTAGAATTCAGTTATGTTTGGAGAGGCAGTTGGAATTGTTGGTCAGCTGTCACACGCTGAGATTGTTTATGAAAGGATTGATATTCTGGCATCTGTCACTGTCAAGTCCTTGTCACTGAACACTTTGTTATAATGAATAAAGAATTATTTTATTACAATTATTATCACTTACAAAATTTGTGCACCCTTCTTTCATGATAAAGAGGGTTGCAAAAAATGTAATAATTGTTTGCAAATACTAACATTAAATATTTATCCCACTTTTGAAATGGAAAGCAAATGTCTTTGAACAGAACTTGCCTTCATTCGGATACCACAGCAACAGGCAACTGTGACTAAAATGGAATTACGGTTATCAATGTGTTTGACGGGGTAGAAAGCCCATTGCCTGGTAAACATTCCTTAAGGTAGTGCATGCTATTGCAGATGCCTTTGTAGCTCCTTCTGCTAGAATACCATCCAGGTGTGCTGGATCTGAAGTAATCTCTTTATATTGTGTCTGTCAACATTACAAAGAATACTAAATGAGAAACAGACCTTTAATAAAATGGTCAGGCTCAAGGCATACTTGGTTGGAAAGGCACAAACCTGGATAGGTTCTAAATGTGCAATTACTGCATCAGCGACCAGAGGCTTGAACTGGCCCCAATTCATGTCCTTGCATTCCTCAGCAACCTCCTAAAATCAATAGAAAATAGAAATGAGTAAACCATTTTAGCACGTTGTGGTGCAATATGATAAAGTGGGCAACTCTTGAGAGATAAAGATGTCCTCCATTTTAACAGCAAATATTTAAAAAAACATAAAATGTGTTACTACGAACACATTATTGTGCTCCTATACATGAATAAATAGCATACAACAATCAAACAAGATAGATATGAAGAGTGAGAAATTTAAACCATAGAATATTGCAAGTAATTGAAAACATTGGGATTGTAGAAAAAAATTATGAAGACTGGTTTGAAAGATATTATATTAAAAAGAATAGTTCCATTTATTATTTAGTGTGACCTGCACAAATGTACTATAAACCATCCATGAATAATTTAAATGAGATGCAGAAACAACGATAAGTGTGTTTGTTTCACCAGACTGGTATATGAATTAGAAAGCCATTTCGTTAATTACTTTATGGCAAGTGTACACCTGCAAAGTACCCTAAATTGGGTTACGGGAATAAAACTTGCAATGTTTAAGAGTTGCCCATGTTGCCACACACTCCAGGTATTCCTCTTGTTTCAGTTCAGGTTATAATCCTGGTCCTTATCCTCAGGAGACTTATTTTAAAACTGCCTGAAACACCTTCTTTTCTGCAGTCTAAGGGGATCTTTTCAAGAACCTAAAATGCTATCTTTTCCTAGAAATGGCCCAGGCCATATCTAAGGAGAATTTTTGGACCCACTAGTCAATTTCTAAAATAAATACAGAGGTGAATGGCAAGCATCCTCAACTGTGGTGTCTACTTCCCGTGCCATGTCCACCATCCAATAGGGTCAGTTTGAGCTAATGTAGTTCTATCTATTTCACCTTTGGTTTACTATATGTTGGACCATGAAGATTTGTGAAGGAAAGCCATTGTGTGTGAAGTATTGTAAACTCCTGAATTAATACATGTTTCGAAAGGCCTTCATTAGCCCTTCTTTCACCTTTTCATCATCACGAGGCAAGCTTCTAGCCTTTGGTGCACACCATTTGGGATTTAGAGCAAAGGCTACCATAGGAAGCAGGGTGTTCATTGTGTTCCACCTCCGCATCACAATGGGCTTAATATGTTGCTCACATAATCCCAAAGTAGAATCCTTAGCCAAAATTGTTTTCTTTATCTTTCCAAGCATGTTGTCAAATGTCTCATATATCTCTCCAAGACTAGGAGAGTCTGTATCAACATAATCTAATGACATCTAAAACAAGTGTGATGAAAGAGCAAACATATCTGCAAAATGCAAACAAAAAGTTTAAAAGAATTAATTGACAAGCTAGAAACTTTGAAAGTTGAAACATTGAACAATAAAATTAAAATATTAAAATCAGAAATTTAATATGAAAATCAGCAATTTAATACTTAATATTTAATAAAATCAGCAATTTAATAATAAAATCAGAAATACCTTACCTCACAGTGGATAACCAATCATCATCAAAGATCCTTTGTTTGATGGTTTTTCCCTTCAATAGAGCTTGAATTAGGCCATCTACTCCACTCTGAATTCACCATCATCAATTGCAGAGGCTCATGCACCTCAATCATCCTCTAACAAAATGAAGTAACTAGCATATCTTGTCTCAACAGATTTGAGGAATTCCTTCATTGAAAACATCCTAAAGAGAGCAAGTGAGGTGTGGTCATTGCAAATGACCATTTGAATATCTCTAGCTTTTGCCACCATTTATTTCACCCAATCTATTTTCCCTATGTCTTTGAATGCATTGTTCAATGCATGAACACAACATGGAGTCCAAAAGATGTGCTTGTAAACACCCTCCACCATCATATCAACCAATTTGCACACACATGTCAATCAATGACCACCTGTACAACATTTGAGGCCCCCCCAACCTCCTCTATGGTCTCTCTCAAAATGCTAAATTGGAAGTTTGCATCATTATGCTTCCCTGAACATTCCACAGCTCTAAGAAAATAAGAGCCAGCTAGGCATGTGACTATGATATTGATGAGTGGCTGATGTCTAATATTGGTCCACCCATCCATCACAATAGAACAATCCGTCTTGATTCAAGTTCGCCTCAGATCCTCCATTAGCAAACTAACCTTAGAATATTCTTTGTCTAGGAGGGCAATGCATAGTTTATGATCTCCAGGGGAGCAAATGAGGGACCAATAGATGTTACATATTTGATCATTTGTTTGAAATAAAGGAACAGTCCACATGAAATGGGATGGCATGGGCTTAAAAAAAAATTGGCAGTGGAAGACTCTATTGCATCCCATGCCTGCACATTAAACATACTTGCAATTGTCCCTAGCCTCTCACCACCACTAACTTTCCTCTTTCCTCTTGTGACAACATCACTACTACCACTACCGAACATGGATGGCATAGGCATAAATGATTGTCCACTTGCAAAAGAATGTGCCGATCTTGTCACACCTTTAAACCTCATTTCTCCTTCCATGTGCTATCTATGAGCCTCTAGCTTCTCATCCTCCTTTATGTATCAACAAACCTTAACTCCATGGCCTGTAACACCCAAGAAATGAAACCATACCCTTGTGTAGCTCCCTCTAAAATTTGTGTTGCAAATGTGAGAAGGGTTTTTTTGTTTTTTATTAGTTTTTAGTTAAAAGGGCTCTTTGCATAAGGTTTCAAAACATTGGAAGGGCACTCAAATGGATTTGGTGGTTGTTCACCTCCACCCCTAACACTTTCAGACTCTGATGAATCTGAAAGTCTTACATTTATTTGAGTTTCTTCCACTTCATTGTCACTACTATCACTGCTGCTCATATTGGATTTGTGAAATATAATGAAACTTTAAACTGAAAAATGAAAAAAAATAAAAAATCAGACATTTCTTACTTTAAGCTTTGAAAAAAATAAAATAAAAGGATAGAAAGACTTACCTCTTTCAAGAAATTGTTGTTTCACTACCAAAAATGTCTTGGATTCAACCTCTCTTACAACTCCTTCAAACCCTGCTAAAAAATTTGTTTCTCCTTCAACTTCAAACCCTGCTGCAGCCTACAATATTCTTTTGACAAACATAAAATGAAACCAAATGGCAATAAATGAGGTTGTTTTTCCCATTTAGGGCAACCTAGGGTGTGGGATCCCACCAAAATTGAGTAATTTATTGCTTTTTTAATTGCTTTGTGTGTTTTTTTTTTTAAAGTGTGTTGGAAAATTGGGGACAGCCAGCTGTCCCCTTTTTTTCTTCTTCCTGTCCCAACATTTTGGAGATATTTCCAAAGGATTTTGATTTTTTGGGGATGGCCCTGGGACATCCTCAACGTGTCCCCCTGTCCCCGGAATGTGGGACGCATCAAAAAAGGCCGGGGATGCGTCCCCAGGTTTCCTTGAATAATATCATTTTCATTATGGTGTAATCTGCAGCTTCATGTTCACCATATTTCAAAATAGTATCAGAGCATTGGTAGATCTTGTGTAATGAATTTGTGTTTGTAGTTTGAGAAGAAGTATTTTGCAGATTTGAAATTTCCTTGGTGTGCAATTCAATATTTATTACAAGAGTTTGTGAATGACTTGCTAACTATGAGGAGTAGAAAGGCAAATATTGCCAATGGTAATGGCAGCCTTTTGATGAGCAAAAAAAAACACATTACAAAGAGAACTCTGCAGAAATCTGTACATTTCAAAGCATAAAAGGCATGAGAGTTACAAAAGAGATGTTAGATATCCAGGGAGAGAAAAAGATACAGGGGTATTTGAAAGAGATCTCCTCAAATGAATTTCTTCGCAATCTCTCGTTTAGGCTGAGTGGTGTAGGAGCCCACAAAAGAACAATAAAATATTTTTTAATTCATTTTGGGTCATTTTCTATTTAAAAATTTGAGTGTAATTGCAAGGGGGGCGGCTGGTCATCCCCATGAAGTTCCCACGTTTTTGGGATGTTTCAGGGATGTCAGGGCCAAAAAAAATTGATCATGGATGGCAGGGTGACATTTCCAGGGAATCCCCACGTCTCTGAAATGTTCCGAATATGGGACATGTCAAAAAATGCCAAGGACACATCCCTAGGGAACATAGACAAATAGCTCTCCTAGAAGGAATAAGATTGGTTAATGAAAATGGATGATGAAAAATTTAGGTGCATAGGGACTCACTGCTAATCAAAAGAGCAATCAGATAAAGGATAGTGCAATGACTGGAAAATAAACAATATCATTAATGAAATTCAGATGAAAATTGATTTTTTTAATTTCGAGATCTCATACCATCATATCAAGAGGATAGGAAATATGGTGGCAGATCTAGTGGCCAATTGGGAGGTGGAAATGTTAATCATCAAAGCTAATATTAGAAGACTACAAAAAAGCTGAAAACCTTGTCTTCATTGAAATTTGTCAGACTTGGGATTGAAAAGAGGGAATACTGATGTAGATAAAATATTTTAAAGCTAACACCAGAAGACTACAAAAAAGCTGAAGAGCTTGTCTTCATTAATTAGCCTTGGGAATGAAAAGAGGGAATACTAATGCAAATAAAATCTTACATCCATATGTACTCAGTAGTGCCTTTTCATTCTGGAATCAAACATAGGAGAATAACAAAATTAGAAAGAGTGATGGATAGATTATCAAAGAAACTGGCTTTATTTTTTCTAAATTCCGTTCCGTTGGAATATGCTTAGAGTTAAAGATGAGAGATTTCCCTGTGGGCGGAAAAGCAGATGCTTAGATTTGATTTTTGAAATTCATGTCGTGCTTTCACATTCCAATGTGTTAACACCAAGGCTTGGTATCTTAGCAAACATTTTTTAGGATTTAGGGTCCCTTGACCCTAGGCAGCTTTAGCCAAAAAAGAATAATACTAATAATGGAGAGACATGACCATCAAGGAATGTTGCTGAATAACTATTTATAATGAATGTGGATGGATATGGGATGCGGGAGGAATAAGGTGATGCCTATTATTTGAAATGTTATGTGGAAAATCAAAGAATGAGTGAGGTTGGTGTGAAAATTTATCAACGTTAAGACAAAATGGAAAGAAAATTGAAGATTTTCAGATGGGTTTGTCTCATCCAAAGCAGAAATTCTTTTATTCAAAATTGACCTTCAAGCAGATCTGGCTGTGGAGTGACATTTCATGGTGAAGCATGGAAGGAAATTGCTTTCAGAATCCATTAATATTCTGCATCTGAATATTGATCAGTCCTCTAGTACTGCCCAGGGTATCATATTTTTCTTGCTGGATTTTGGTGGAGACATTTATGGAGGGAATATTGGTACTACTGAGAAAAGCTGTCAATTCTCGTGAAAGCATAGGAAATTTGAAGCAAGAAGTACGAGAGTTTTCTACCCATTTTATAGTTCATACTCCATTGAAAGCATGATTCCTAACATAAGAAATTATGTGGCTTTTCACAAGAAGAAACAGGAAATTGTTGAAGGTTTCATCAGATATCCTGAGATCAAAATCAAACATGGTATATATTAAGAAACGCAAATAAGCTATATATTGCAGAGACACTAATCACAGTGGACAAATGGCGACCCCATACAATGTCTATGGGCAATGAAGATACCCAGCATAGACAAGACTGCTGGCAGAGCAGACAGCCTGTAAATCTCAAAAGGCCTTCATGCATGTCTCAAGCAGTGAAGAGGATAAAGTGAATTGACAGTTTTTTCTTACCAAGTCAATTATGTAACTGATTATAATTTATAACTGTTGGTAACTGATTGTGTGTACCGGAAAGCTTTTGGATAAATATTAGTTAGATAAACATAGAAAGGGCTCATTGTCAATGAGTTCTCTTTGAAGCAATACTAGTTGCCTTCTGCAGTTTCAATGCAGGAACTTTGAGTTGTTGATGGGTGTTTTTGGCACACTTTCTCAACACAGGCAGTGCGTAGGCGCACTACCTCTCTTGAAAGGAAATCTCCAACTGCAAGCGGCTAAAATTCTCCCCAAGGTCTCTCAAGTGTCAGGTCATGACTTGCATGGAACTCCTCAGTTGATTTTGATGTGATTTTACTGGTAATCACAGGGCGGACTTACGTAGCTGGATGCGAGGTAGATCTTCAAATCCGAAGTTTCTAAGATGGAGGTCAAGTTTCAGTTTGCTGTAGGTTCGGACAGCGGTCCAAAACTTCGATGTTTCTTCAAGTTTGGCTTTACAATGTGCAATGAACCTTAGTATAGGCCACTTCTTAAAAAAAAGGAAAAAAGAGCGGGGAAGATGGAAGGTTCCTGGACCTGCAACTAACCGTGAACAGTAATTATGGAGTTCCTGCAATGGACAGCTTCCTTAAAACAAGATTTCACTTAACTAGAAATCTCACAGTCTCATGAAATTTGTGCTATCTTCTAAGGTCTGCAGATATTTCACCTTTCATTCACCATATGCATGCATGAACAAAGATAAAACTGTGGGGCAGCTTTGAATTTAAGCCCAGACTAACTTTACACAGCTATCTACCGGCAGCAAACAGCAAAAAGTATGGACTAAGAAGGCATCTACACAACAAGAATTTTCACAACCACGGAACAGCATTTCTAAAATCTATCAAATCAAGAACACAGCTAACTAAAGCAGCAATATAGATCTAAGTAAAGTAACTAACAATGGAGATTGAACCATGAAACATGTGAAAAAATCAGAAAATGCACCAAGTCAATGTATTTTCATTAAAAATTTCAACAGCATGTCTTTACAACAACTCAACTCCCTTTGCAAATGAGAGGAGACCCCTATTTATAGTGCCCAAAAATTCAAATGAATGGCCAAGATTAATTCTCATTGTGTGGCCAAGATTCATTACAAAATAGGGTTTCACCAACCCCCAATATATTACAATTTAAAATTACATTTTGTCTCCTTCCCTATTTTGTCCTTTAGTGACGGCACTGTAGCATTTTTGTCTTTTGTTGATTGTTCTTTTACTGTAGCTACTCCTTTGGGGGCTCTTCATTGATAACAGGGTTGTCCTCTTGCTTCTTTGAAGCTATATATTCCATGAATTTTAGAGTTGGAGCTTGTCTACCTCAATGATCTCGTATCGTAGCATCTGGTAGCTCCATTCTTTGGCATTATCTTCTAGCTTCTTCTAGTCCTCATCATATTTTACGCCCTGATCTCTGAACAGCTCTGATTGGTCGAAGGCACAGGTGGCAAAACTCATGAATTCCACTGTTATTTCACTGGACATCCTGTCCTCCATTTTCTTCTGGAAGTAAGGTTTTATTTTCTCTGGATCCATCTACGCTGCGGGCATGTCATACTCCGTCATCAGCTTGAGATAACGAGCGCATTCCGCCCTAATTTCCTTAACCCATTCAATGTCTGGATCCACCTTACTCATTATCTATTCCAACCTTTCTTTTCTGTTATCGAAATCCCGCCTCCACACATCCATCAGCCAGTGATCGTCCCTTTTGAATGCAAGCCCCTTTTCCCATGTGGCTTTTGGTGACTGGAGGATGGCCTCAATCTTTGGATAGGTGGAGTCGTACGTGGCAGGGAAGTCAGTGCAAAGCTTTCTCGTGCTCTCGAGAGACTGTTGTAGGTCCAAGAACTTGTTGGCTATTCGCACAGCTCGGCTAATACCCATGTTCCCGACGTACAAGACCTGTCGGAACCAGTTCTCTGTAGTCTTGTCCAAGTTCTTTCTTCTCTCCAACTTGTCAATTTGTTCTTTGGACAGCAGTTGGGGTGGAGCCGCGGATGTGGTGGGCAAGTCATCAATTGAGGACCACTGTTGGATGTAATCCGTCAAAGCGGCCACTTGTGCTTTGAGCTCATCCTTCGAAACCTTGTCTTGTTTTATTAGGTGCACCACTGTAGCCACTGACTCCTCAAGATGCCCCACCTTCTGCTCCCTGGTAGCAGTTCCTAAATCAAGGGTGATGTTGTAGCTTACACCAGCCTGGCCTACCACAGGCGTTGCTATCTGCACAGCTCAAGACCCAGAAGCATCCATTGTTACCTTGGATCTGATCTTAGGCTTCTTCTCTTTTCAAGTCGTGATCTGCATTCGGGCTAAGATAGCCTCCAGCCTCGCTCTTGGGTCCTTTGGTACAGGAGTTTTCTTTTCAAGCTGTCTTTCCAGCCATTCAGGCATAGCAGACCTTTCCTTAGGTGATTCATGATCACCCTCGCCCTCCTCAGCCAAGACCTCTATTTCCTTATCCCCAAGGGCTCTTTCTTGCATTTTAGCAGCATCTCCTTCCTCTTCATCGGAGTCCTGGACAAACACAAGGCGCTTGATGGGAGGCTTGGTAGGTAATTGTTGCCGGGGACTTTCTTCTTTCTCTATTTCCTCCCGCTTCTTTTCCTCAATTTGCTCAACCTCGTGCATGTGCTCCTTGGGCTACTCAATTTCGAGGCTCTTGACAGCTTGAGCCTCACCCTCGGGTTTATCTTCTCCTGGATTGTCCTCTTGTTGCTGTCCTTCTTCTCCAAGAGGCGAACTATCTGCCTCTTCTTCACTGCCTTTCAACTGTCGGACCATCTCTTCTTCAAGATCGTCGTCGAAGGTTTGCACAATGACCCTACCACAGGCATCTTCCTCCTCATCCCCGCTCTCGGAAGAGCCTGTTCCTTCTTCCTCGTAGGCCACCCTGTCGATTGTGCGGTGTTCATACTCTGGGTGCTCGTGGTATTCGTCAGCTTCCTCCTCAAATGACTTCGAGGCTTCTTGCTCCCATCTCTCCCACTCCTCGGAGATTAACATGGTGGCCTTCATAGCCGGTGGTTCTACCGGGGGCTGTGAAGGTTTAGCAGTAGCGAGGACCTGCACTAGAGCAGCCTGAAGAGTGGGGTCCATAAGGATTTGGGAGAGCTCGGAGGGGAGACTTTGCATATGCTTCGAGAAGGCCTCAGGCAAGGCGGAAACAGGTATCGGTGCCGCTATAGTAGCTAATGGGAGTGATGTGGTAGGTGACATTGCAGCGGAGGAAGGAGGAGTAGTTACGGCAGAGGAAGAATCAATTACTATTACAGGCTCGGTCAGAGGTGAAGGGGCAAGATGGACAGAGATGTCCACTGTCGACGGGGATGTGGCGACCATGGCTAGGGAGGTAGATGATGGGGCAGTCGACACAGGGAGAGCCAAAAGCGGTTTTAATTGATCTGTACCTTTTGCTTCTTCCTCTTGGATTACGGGCTGCTCCGTGGTGCCCCCTGTTTGCTTGAGCCTTTTGGAAGGTGAGCCTCCTGGGTCCTTCCTTATGTAAACCTTAGGATCCGAAGACTACTCTGTCTCCGTTTCCTTCCTCTTCCTAGATCTGGTGATCGGAGGGGACTTGGATGTCCCGCCCGTCGAAGTTGTGGCAGCAGCCTCCTTCGTGGCACTTGGCTCGCTTTTGAGCCCTTCATATGTCAAGATCACCCCCTACTGTTTCAGTCGAGCTACCTGTCCATCAACCCACTCCTTGGTACGGGCCAAGATCGGCTTGGTTATAATATCGAGGTCATCGACCTCCTGTTCATCCCAGTCTATTGTTGGTATCGGCAAGTTGGCGACTGCGGGGTATCTGGGGTCCATTACGGTGCTTTCGTCCTCCTCAACCTGATCGGGTATGGGAAATGGTTGCACCCTTCTTATGAAGCACGCAGTCATCCGCATGTAATGCCTTGCATGCACTTCCTTGTCGTCCTGACAATTTGCCCAGAAATCCTCGACATTGTGTAAATGGGCGTACTCTAGCCCCAGTGCTTTCCTTACATGCTCATACGGGTCCATCCGTGGGCGAGAAGTGTGCAATTGGAAGTGGTATTCCACTAGCTCCTTTTTTGAATTCCCAGCACACTCGGAAGTTTGCAGTTTGTACATGCCCCGACCAAGGGTCAAGGGATAGGAGATTCCTGCCAAGTGTTTGCCGCTGAAGACTGACTGTATGTGCTGGAGCTGCCGGGAAAGTTCCAATAGGATGATCTGATCGTTGGGGTACCGAGGTAGTCTGTTTGGTCTTTCAGTGAAACCCTGGGCACGAATGTAGGTAAACTTAGGGAACTGAAGGAACAGGAAGGCGTATTGTTTCAAAAACGCTTGCGCACTGTGAGAGACTCTTCTCTCAAAATCCCCTCCAAGCAGTCGGATGACGTGACCAATGAAGGCATCATTGACCCTACAGTACTCTTTAAAATTCCGGAACTGAAGCTGGGGGTACTTGTCATAGACCTTCAATTTTCAACCCTGCTCCTCATCGGGTGCCACAAACAACCCATTGTACTACCTTTGGCCTGCCAAGGAGTAGACCAGGTAGGAGGTCATGTAGAACTTGGAGCTTTTCTTCACATTCACGAACTGCTCATGGAAGCAGTCGCTTATTATGCCTCCCCAGTAGAACGCGGATTTTGTGGTGACGTCCTCATTCCCACGGAGAATCTGTTCAACGAAGTACACCATCCACTCCTGAAAGAAGGCAGCAGTAGGAAGACCCATCACCATGCTCAGCATAGTGACTAAGTCATGGTAATCTTCATGGAAATCACTGGGGAAGAGTTTCTAAGGAACCTTCGCAACGCTGCCTCGTTTCTCTTTGAGCCAGTGCTGATTTATCAACTTCTTGCAATCGGTCGGGTTGTCATCCCATGCTGCTTTGCACTCCTCTATGGTAGGCGTCTCCATCTCGACGAAGGTGGGAATGTGGAAGGTCTTTGTAATGCCTTCAGCTGACATATCCGCTAGAATATTACCATCCCTGTCGATGATGGTCCTTGTCTCGGTTTGATAGGCCTGCCGACAAGCCATAACTAGCTCAGGGGCAACGAGAGATGGGGGGAAGCCCGCAGCTTTTGCGATTCCGCTTTGCCTGATCAGCCTTGCATTCTTGGTTGTCAAGTTGATTCTGACCCTTCGTGTAAACTCATCAATATCAACTTGACCAATATTGGTGTTTGTTATTTCTTTCCAGTCCGTGGTGATTTTTTATCGTAGAGGTTCACCCTGGAACTAGAACTTCATCTGGTCCTTGTCCTCTTTTCCGCGAGGAGTCTTGCCCGATTTCTTTTCTTTGTCTTTTTCCGCAGCTGCCCCCAAGGGTCCTGCAATTGATTCCATATATCCTGCGAGCAAAGACATAGTCGATGCAACTGATCATGAAAGCTTTGACATTAGTCGAAATCCTGTAGACGAAATCAACTTTAGACATTTTATCATTCATAAAATCATACTTTTTCTTCCAGATGTTATTAGTCTTTTAATTGAGGGCTTTCGAACAATCCAGGACTGAAGGCCTGGACTTCCCTGGTAGGAATGCTATCTTGGAAGGGCAAACGGGGTAGAGCGATCCGGGAGATTTCTCCCGATCGAATTTTGATGGTTCAAAAGGCTCGTAGTGAAGAGGGTCAAATTCGAGCACATGGGTCGAGATTAGATTTCAAATTTGAGGTCATTTGGATCGATTTGGGAGCATCTGGAGGTACAAGGCCGGAAAGCCGTCCGGGGTTAGCCGTTTGGAACGGCCGAACAGAAACGGAGTTTTGAGGACAGAACTTCGGGGTCCGGGACCTGGAGGGTCCAAGGGCGGCCGGTATTTCTTCAATTTTAAAAGCTCTCAGGCCTGAGGAGCCGGAAAGTCGTCATGCCCTCGTCGTTCAGAACGGCAATCACCGGACGAAAGTCCGGAGGGGGTGGCCCAATGGACCGGACCCAACACTAAGGTTGGGCGTTTGATTCTCTTCGTTGAGTCCCCACAGCGAGCAGGAAGGCGAAGCCCAGAGGCCGGAAAGGAGCAAGGTGGCGGCCATTTGAAATTCATTTTGCGTACAGACGGCCGAGGGGACCTCGGGGCCCGAAGGGCGGAGTTCCAGCGAAGGTTTGCTGTCAAGAACGGCGGAGTCCTAACGGAGTTCCGAAGGGCGGGGCCCAGCAAGGGCGAGGATGCCAAGGTTCGACGATTTGGAACTCTTGCGGCAAAAGGTTGGTCGAGACCCAGGAGGCCGGGAGGCAGGAAGTCGTCGCAGATTTGCCGTTCAAAACGGTGAAGCTCCCACGGAAGTCCGCGAATCGGGACCCGGCGAAGTGTCAGAAGGTGGGCTTGCGCTTAGGAACGGACGGCAAAAGGAGGCCCGGGGTCCGGATCTCGGGTGGACGGGTCGACTCCGCCATTTGGGAACAGCAAAAACCCCGCGGAGTTCCGAACACGGAAGTCTGCAGATCGGGACACGGGCTCTTGGCAGGTGGTCGGTAATTTGTCAACGCCAGACGGCGGGCTCCGAGGCTCGAGCGAACAAGGTACTTTCGCCGTTTGAGAACGGCGGGAGCTTGGCCGAATCCCGGACGCGAAAGTCCGGGGGCGCGGGCCCGGGAGGCCAAAATGGAGGTCAATTTTCAGAGTTAAGTTTGTGATGCCAGACGGCGAACCGCCAGCAAAAACCCAAGGATCCGGGCCCGAGAGATGCGAATGCCGTTTTGAAAAGGATGGTTATTTTGGTAAATCTCGCCGGCGAAAGAAGAGTCCGGGCCCGGGAGAGGCGAATGTCCCTGCGCGAAGAACAGCCGCACGCGGGTTAAGTTCTGGATCGATCCTATGGGGCGCAGAGGAGGTTTCTTGAAGATTCTAAAATATGGGTTTTGTGCGTTGCCTTATGTTTTATCAATTAAATATAATTTTAACCTGGGTTGTTCATCACTTTAGGCTTTAAAATCATGAAAAACTGTCGGGAGGGAAAACGGTAAACCTACCTCGGACACCCGATGCGGCAAGGCGTGAAATCCACTAAGGATCGGCAAGTGATAGTCACGGACGCGAGGACGGCGGTCGATGGAGGCGGTGGACTCCTCTGGCAAGCTCTCTGATCCCTCTCTGCAAACCTAACAAGTGAAAATGACAGGTTGGGATCTAATATTTATAGCCCCTCTGCCATTAATGGCCTTCTTAAATGCAAGTACGGAAAACAGTTTGGTTGGTGGGTTTGAATTCTCGGACGGCGGCGGGAGGTCCGGGGTCCGGGGGACGGAGTTCCGTCGCAGGTTTGTCATTGGGAACTTAGCTTGGAAACCACCAACGGCAAAAGGGAACTCGGGGCCCAGAGGGCGGAGTTCTGTCGGTGATTTGCCGTTGGGAACGGCGAAGTCCGGAGGGTCGGGCCTGAAGGGGGCGAAAGCAGCCGAGAAATTTTGCAATTTTCGTTGGACGGAGAACAGGGACCCGGGACCCAGGACTCAGGAAGGCGGAAGCCTTCCGCCATTCGGAACGGCGAAGTTGAGGGGGACACCCGGCCAAGGAAACCCGATGGGGAGGGCCCGGCAGGCCCCGAGGCCGCTGGCAGAGGCAAACTGCCAAGGAGACTCCACAAGGCCTAGATATAAATTGGTGTTGCATATATAAATTAATTACTGCTTGGCAATTTTTCAAGGTACTTTCAATTCTCTTTTATTCTGAATTTAATGCAAAAAAAATTATCATGTCATTTTCTGTTTTCATGCTCATTGTCAAACTGTCATTTGCTCCATAAATGGTTGTAACAGTTATTTCCTCTTTCTAAATTAGGCTATAGTGAAGTGAGTTTAATCAAAAACATAAACATTGAATACCATTAATATAGTGGAAGTCATGTAATTATCTCAAACCTTTTATTTTGGATTACCTTTTTTTAATAAAAGGATATGGTGAAGCCACCATGATAATGGAGGAACAGTAATTCCATATGCTACCATTGGATCTATTTGTTGAGTGGCAGAATCCAGAGGTAAAGGTTTGTTGTTGCCTTATAACCAGAATTACATTAATACCATTGAAGACTCTAATAATAATCTACAAATTGTTATCTTTCAGTGTCTAGTTTTTATAACTTTCTGATTACGATTTGGGATGGGAGGCAATATGAAAGCCTAAGATTTTAGATTTATGACTTATTATGTATCTGGGAAGAGAATGGCAAAATATATGGTTTACTGTTGGACAGCAACTTCAATCGTATGATGGGATTTTACTGTGAAGGTTGTATGCATGTAATGCAGGTATTTTTAACAGAACAAAGAAAAGAAGGAAGCATTTAGTTTATTATCTATTCTTCTTTACAATTATTCACATTTATGCAAAAATGTCTTGATATCTATTAATTTTGCATACATTTTTCCATGTCATAAGTACATGGTTTAAAAAATTGTAATACAAGCACATACAAGCACGTACTAGTTTGTATTTTATAGACTGTGTTTGAATAAATCAGATACTTCATATTGAACAAGATAACTACAATAAAGGTGCATTCATTGTATAGCAACAGAAATTGGTAAAAACACTCATTTGAAAAATAAACATGCAAGTCAACTGTACCTGTTTTGTTTTTCCAGTTACCAATTGGTATATGGAAAGAAGATTGTTGCATTCTGGTCTGTTTGGATTGTCAAATTCTAATCTGTCAATAAAATACCAAGCTAATAAGATGCCAATATTACATTAAATTGTATCATAATATTTCTTACAATTTGAGTTAGCTTGGGAAGTAAATGCACGGACACTAAATAGTTAAAATGAAATGCCATTGTAAGTGCAATAAATAGGGATCAGAATGCAAAATGACACTGATACGTGGTCAAATGGGATGAGCTCAAGAAGTTAATCATGAGGCTTTCATAGTGGAAACCAGTGTTCAAATATCAAGTACACATGTTATGTGCTAATATGACATATGTTTCATTGTTTAAATTAGGAAAACAACCATATCCAATTCTGGGTGTGGCATATCCCAATGGAGGAAATCATGTGCAAGTCCTAAGCGAATTTGCCAAACAAGATAACCCTTGCCCATGGCATCTATGCTGAAAGACTCCCAGTAAGGTGAAATATCCCGACTAGGATATTTACTAATTCTCTGATTTTGAAAACACAAATTTATGCCCTAGTTTCTGCACTTCAGAATTTCTGCTCAAAACCCTAACTGCAGATGTAATATTTCTGATTTAAAACATGCAAGAACAGCAGCATATATCTTTCCCAATGGCCTCAAATAACATAGCAAATATATTTAACTTCAAACATGAATATAACCAGCAATAGGAAACACCAAAATGTGTCATGTCCTCACCATGTAAGACTTCATAAAAGCATATTTTGCAGACCGGCCTATATTAGCATATATACAGGGCAAACCTAATGCTGGCCGACTCCTTTTACCTTTGGCGCCTCAGTCATTGATAAATATATTTAAATTATTGTTGGGCCGACTTCCATATAGGCCGACCTCCTCATAAGCCTAGTGTCACCTTGAAAGAATTAAATAAATCAAAACTAACTATGAGCCAACTCCTTGAGTGAAATTGTCCAGGAAAATATGTATAAAGGAAGTGACTGATATTAAGAGGTGATTCATTTCATTAAAAAGGCAGCGACCATTATGGAAAGGAAGTTAATTCAAAAAGGGACGCTAAAATTAGAAGCATTAACAAACAGAAAACTGTGCCTCTTCAGGAAAATCATGACATCCCTCTTAGGAGATCATGTCTCTTCATATGGTCGCCCCTCTTGAGGATTTGACAAGGTATATAAGGAGCAGCATGAGAAATACATTGGATAGGAAGGAACGAATATCTCAGGATATAAATAAGGGATATATATATATATATATATTCTGAGTTGGAAGGCAGTTAAAAAGAAATGGCAGTATTCAGAAATAAATCAACTTTCAAAAGTAATCACTATTGATGCCATCAGCGACTGATCAAACAGCAGACAAGGAAGGAGGATTTCAGACTATTTTACAACAGCAGAATTATAATAGAGAGATCTGAATAGAATAGCAGACGGGAAGAAATCAAATACCATTTGGAATTAGAGCCAATATCAAGTGGCATGAGGAAGAAGAAGATAGTTAAATAAGAGATATATGAAGACAAATAATAATCAATGATAAGGGAAGTAAGTTAAGTTCATATACATATAATGAAATATACACATATATAGATAGATATTATACAATTAGGCAATAATGATGCTTGCAGCAATTATTGAGTCTTAGAAGTAAGTATGATTCTTTAATATGAATATAGATAGTAGATTCTTATTCATTGGATTCACACTAAACAATATCTTCTGAATGTTAAGGGAAATGGAACAGCATTGAAGATATATCTGCAGACTGATATCTACAGCAGATCGTTAAGAATAATTATTTGCACACCAAAATTATTGCATATGCATTCTGTGGCTATAACAGTAACATAGTTGCATAGATAGTTGTATATCAGATATTATTTTCCATTCATTGCTTTACATATGTATATATCTTGTTTATGGATAATAAATAATATTCTAGTATAGGTCTTGTGATAGAATATGTAATCTGCTTGAGTGTCTGTGTAAGATGCCTTGCAAATTTCTGCCTTAAAAATTCTGTGTTATTCCCCTTGGAATTTTGTCAAACACCTAATTTGCGATCTGATCTTATGCTGTCATAGTTTCTGATTGTTTTGCTTCGTTTGAGGGGAGCTCATTTGAATGTCAATTCTGTTAAGCCACGAGTATGACTTGCACACACAGTTTAAATAATGTAGTGGCCTGTATAGTGCCCTGGCTGGGTTATATAACCATGCAGATGTTTGTTTGAATGACTAGTTTTTGGAGTGCATTTTCAGCCACAACAAATACAGTGTTTGCATAAAGTGAACATAGTTATTGCTGAAGAGAAAATAATTAGTTACAGTAATACATACAACCGATATAAGAGACTGAGTTCTTCATTTAACAGCAATGATTACAAGCACCTGAGACTGATGACCTCTTTATTCCCAGCAACAACATTTACAGCATTATGACTATGCTATAACAACCCATTTTAAACTAATTTCCTGATGTTACAGTTTTACAGAATATACCAGCAGTTTCATACATTTCATTTGGTGATACATGACACCCTACTCATCGAATATAATGCTGATGAAATCTATAGAAATCGTGGCCACTTACAAATGACTCTACCAGCAATTAATTAAAACTCCCATACTTGCACAAAGATACTAACTGACACACAGCTCTGGTATTTTATGAGTAAAGTGTCTCAGACCTGGGTGTTGTGCGTCCTCAGCTTGAAAGAAGAAAAACCAGTCCCAAAATGCGCATGAATGCAAAGCAACTGAAGTGGTTCCTCTGCTAGTCGTCCCTCCAAAATGATGGTGCCTCCTGCTGTAAAGGCTCCAAACTCCTACCAAGAACACTCCCAGCAGCAACCACGACCTGAAATACTGCTGCTTACCAGTCGTTTTTCTCCCAGGAAGTCACGTCTTACATTATCTGCTCAGCTCTTCTAAGTTCGCCTCAGGAATGGAGTCTTATATCAAACAATGCTGCGCCTAGGGATCCTCTGGTGTAAGACGCCTTCAAAGATTGAATAAACTGCTCCAAACGTCGATCTCATGAGAGGCAAAAACTCTGAAACTAAACTCACGAAAATATGAAATAGCGTCCTTCATTTCCAACACGTCTCCAAGATCTTTTTCCTTTCAAAAACCTGATATCATTCCAGCTAGGGAGTGGTGTTTCACACCCGAAACTGGTTCTGCAAGGTCTCCAAACCCTAAGTGAGGAAGCTCGAGCTCTCCCGTGAAAGATAGGTCCAAAAAATGAAAGTGCTCGAAAATGAGCTTTTTCTTCACTATATCCTCTAGCTCGAAAATGACTTATTTCATTTCATTTTATTTTATTTGCCCTTGCCCAACAATAATAAAGTGACTTGTATTGTTCCCTTCATGAAATATTTTCCTCATAGTCACTTTAATCAATTTTCATAAAGTCACCTAAAAATAGTTTAATTAATTATTTAATATTACCTTAGAGGACTTAGGTAATAACTAAACAATCAAATAAACGACTCCCTTCTTTTTTCCACCAATTGCCTTAGGGAGTTAATTGGCAACCAAGCATTCAGAGAGCTAGGTGGGAGGGGACATTACAGTCTGAAACCCACCTTGTGGGCAGGGCTTGGGGTGAAGTGGTAGGGGCCCAAAGAGCCCACTTGCGACCTCCGCCCAATCCCACAAGGTGGCAAGTGTCTTTAAGGGGTTGAGAACATGCCAGCCCCCCCTATGTTGCTGATATAAATCAGAAAAGCAATCTCCCAACTGAAAATCAGACCCAAGTGAGTGCAAATATCATCGCTAATGTCATATGATGATAGAGTATCATCCATATGCCATTCCCCAATGATGAAGAGATGATCCAAGCCTCTCCAAAACACCCAAACAGTTGTTGTCCTCCAAGTAGCTTGCAGGATTCCCATGTGCAATAAGGTAGAACAGTCATCTCTTATCAGAGAATGGAGTGGATCCTCATGAACTAGGGCAAGAAGGCCAAGATCTTCAGGCTTTCTTCCAAACCCTATGACATAGTCCAGCCGGAACACAAGCATTAGTAACTCAAAACCAAACATTATAGCAATACCTCCATATCTTGTGTCAAAGTGCAGCTTCACCTCCCAAGTATGCCCAATAAAGGCAAATGTGATGATAAGGTTGCACTTTGTCATTAGCTAACTCTTCATCTTCAAGAAAGACACAATGAATCTCCACAAACTGAATCACTTATGACTCCCTCTCCATGTGGCCATTTTACACTAGTGGTTGATCCACTAAGTGTATGCTCAACTACTCTCACCTCCTCTAGGCTTTGGGCCTTCAAGGGACCCTCAAACAAAGGCAGCTCATGAACAAAATTTTCTGAACCATACCTTCTCACTTGTCTACCCAAAACTGCATATTCTTCTTGCTTGCTTGCTTTAATAGACCTTTCCTTTGCTTGCTCTACCACTAAGCATTCTTCCCTTAGAAGAAACAGAGATCTAAGGTGTGACTCCCTTGGCCTCTTTGCTTGATCTAGCTGGTTACAGCATTCCTTGATCTCTTGCAAGTGTTGTTTTGCTTGGGCAACCAACATCTTTGCTCTCCTAGCTCTTTGCAGCCACCCATCACACATAAATTGTGTCTTCTTCACATCTTCCATAGTATGGCATGCAAAATCAGAACCTTTGTGACTTGAATCCACAATACATTCTTTGTATTTGACACCCACATCTTGAGTGCCAACATTGGGAGATCCCTCAACACCAATCGCCTTATGTGACAGTGAAATATTCCGAGCCAATTTTTTTCAATTTTTGCCAAGTACACAACAATGCAGAGAGCACCCGTTAGGGTTAGATAATTCAAACCAGCAGATTACAAATAACTCGTTGCCAAGAATGCGCACTCAATCTCAACATGAGAGAGGCTGTCATATGGCAAGAGGATCGTCGGTGCCTTAAACAAATGCAACTGAAGGTAACTCTAACCAAGAATGCGCCGGAGAACGACGAGCATATGGTCAGAGGATCCCTACCAACTAATAAGCTGAAGTAACTCGACGTCAAGAATGTGCTTTCCAATCCGAGATGGAATGGGAGCTACCATATGACGGAGATGCTAAGAATTACAATGCAATTAAGGAAAATAAGCGGGAATGCTGAAAGTAAACTCAACACCCAGAATGTGCTTTCAAACCCGGAGTGGGAATGGAGCTACCATAGGGCGGAGATATAAAGAATTACAAAGCACTTCAGAATGTATAGTAATCGTTACAAAACATGATAAGCAAGATTAGAGAACGGCTGACAGTACTACTGTTCAGCTTACAATATGAAGAGAAATCGCCTGCCAAGAGCATAGAATTAGAACAATACAGCGTACATCAATTAAGAGGATTCTCCTTGCTTAACAAGAATGCCAAGACCCTTTACTTCACTCAAATACCAAACTGAATATTCAGTTTAAGACAGATCTGCACTTTAAAAAGGTAAAACAGCAACCTAGCACCACACAAAAATGATCATATCTCACTCATTTCTAACCCTATTGACGTGAAATCAAATGCAAAACATTCCAATGATGATGACAATGAAGATGGATCACAAAAACTTCTCACAAAGACCCCTATTTATTTTGCACGGCTTCCAAAGCACTTACAAAGTGAAATTGCCTGCAAGCAAGGGCGATTTACTTTAGATAATTCATAGACTTCAAATAAAATTCTGGAAACTTGCACAAATGGTCGCCCTACATAGGAAAATAGATTGGAACAGTACCCAGAACAATATTATTTCTGTTTCTTGAGTTGTGAGTAAAAACAACCTACAGCCATACAAAACCAGCAACTCTAAAATTGACAGAAAATACAATAACTCAACTACAAAATGTGAGAAGAACCAACTACAATGAAAGGAAACCAACTACAACTAAACCTCTCAACTAGTTGCTGTCTTTCAAGCAAGAAGAAGAGCCAAGCTAGGAGGCTTACATTCCTCGAAGCAATCCCAAAGCCAATCCGGCAGCATAACTTTGCAAATTCATTAGATAAACAAAATGAGGACCCCGAGCTCCAATTTATAACTTCCGAAGAGCTTTCTAGAAGGTGCGCCCTAATCCCAAGCTGCTTTTAGGTTTAAACTTTGACCCAAACACTTTCTTCCCAATGGCGTACTTTCCTTGTGAAATATTAATCACTTCTCTTTTTTAAATAAAATATAATCTCCTTCAAAAAGGCGTCCATTTTCCCTTTGAGCAATTATAAACTTTAGAAATATTAAAATATTTCCTTCATGAGAAAATACCCCTCAAAGTCCCCTTCTTTAAAACAACTGTTAAGTTATAACACTAGGCCAAGGGGTGTTTTAAAAATAAAACATTTTGACTTAAAATAACTTATATCTTCGAAATGAACCCCTTAAGCCAAAAATGAGAATTACCCAATGAATTGCCAGAAGAGGAAAGTTGACTGGATTGATGCCGACTGGACCACTGCTAAAATTAGAATTTACTAAAAATAGTAAATTCCTAAAGATGCTCAGAATGCCAAGAAAAACATACCACTGCGAAGCCCTCTGAAAACCCAGAAGGAATCCAGAATCCAAACACCCAAACTCTAACAAGCAAAACCCTGAATCTTCAAGAGAACCCATCAAACAGTCGGAAACCCTAATTCTGCCACTGACTAGCCGACAATACACTGGGAATAGGCTACCAATCACTGAAAAGTGAAGAGCTAAAAACGGGGACATTACAGACAGCTGCTATCTCATGGTTATGCACAGAATTATGACTACTGTCATAAAACAGAAAATCAAAACTTACATCATACCTCTTTGTAATGCCTTCAAGGGACTCAAACAAGTCTTCATCCTTTGATAGTTGTCCATCGTCAAATGCTGGTCCAAGAGGTGCATCTAGTTGTCCTCTACTAAGACCTTGATTCTGCAATGGGATGGCAGTGGGCATGTATTCTGGATCTGCAGCAACTTGGTCATTTTTTCTTGGCTTGTTTTCAGCAACTATGTCATTCTATCTTGCCCAATCCAAATTCCTATCATGGTGTCTTGAAACAGTTTTTGACCATACTCTGGCAACAAACATATTTTCTTTTTTTGTTTTGTTTTGTTCAAATATATATAGATATGTGTGTGTATTTGTGTGCTTTTCACAGGCTGGCAAGATCACAGCTCTGATACTACTGTGATAACCTCTACTAGTTTGTATACAAAAGAAACGACAAAACTAAACACACAAACTATTCCAGCATCAAACAACTCCCAAATTCATGGCTAACTAACTGACAAATCCAGCTCCTCAAACTGGGCAGTTGGATGACAAATCAGTCCCTCAAATTAGGGCAGTTAACTGGCAGGTTAGAGGCCAATAGAACACCTACTTGCATTATTAAGTAATAAAATAAATAGCAACAACAAAATTAATTTCTACTCCTAGGCTAGTCCTCATTCAAGTGAAGCTTCAGACTTATCTATGGATTTGAAAAAGGAGACATTACATTCCATGGGCAAATTCAGACCAGTAGTTATTTATTTGCTAGTTGCTACACATTTATTCATACGCATTGCTTGACACTTCCCAGAAGCATGCCTTTCAAGCATTTTAACTATAAGCAAAGGCTTATACAGAACAGACCATGTTTTTCCTTAAAGATCTTATTTCACTTTGGAGTTTCTCATTTATCTTATAAGAGAGTGACTCAAAGAGGGGAAGAAAGATCTTTATTGAAGTCCATAAGAGAAGAGAACCATTGGAGGAATTCTATATTTCAATATCATAATAGATTAATACAAGAAGATGGAGGAAAGAGAGACAAACCCAGAGACACTATCTGTTTTACACCGCTTCAATTTGTTGGCTATTATCTGCACAAGCACTATGGAATAAAATGAGTAAAATTCCACTTCCAAGAAGATTTGCTCTTAACTCAAAGAATATAATTCAATTAAACAAAAGCTTAAAACAAGAAAATAAGGTAAAACAAAATGAGCAGTTCATATTATGATCTTGATTAAGGTCTGCAAAGCAGCAATTACAGTTAATATTGAAACCCTGTAAAGAGGATCTGCTCTACACAAATTTAGGATATGCTATCCTCAATATCCACCCATTTTTCTATGTATAAGATCTGCATTCTTGCATTCATCCTCCACAATTTATGATATGTCAATATTGATCTCATTAGTCATGACAGAAATGATTATATCATGCCAAGTATTTGCCACAAGTTCATACCTGTATATAATTGGATACACACATATATTGTGAATCTAAAGGTAGATGTCTAAACATAAATGCAATCAGCGATAAGATGAAATTTACAGCTGGTTTGTATTCTGAAATTATTGTGAAATGGCAAGTCAAAAATTATTTTTCGTCCGACAAGGTAATCCTAAATCACAACAGTAATAATTGAATTTTGAGGAGTTGAGCAAACAAGGGAAGAATATTACAATAACATTGATTGTATATAAAATTCTCAACAAGCAACCTCAATTATTGTCATTGTTTAACAAACCAACGTAAAGTAGAAGGCCACTAGACCAAGACAAATGAATATGATTTGCATGCATTGTTTGGCTAGCAACCATTTGAGCTTATAGTCTACTTAACAAAGCCCAGTATGTTCGTACTAGTCTCCTACCTACATGCAATAAAAAATTCATATATTTTGATGGGGATAAATAAGTACCAAATTGAAGTATATAGGCCTCATTAATTTCATGGATATTCTAGTTGATTGTCTACCAGCAATTGCTTCAAGTTCAACTGACAAACCTATTGTAATCCAGCCTATACGAACCTTTCTGTTGACAAAAAAATTTCACCTACCTCTCTATGGATTGCCTTGGCTAAGTTTTCTAGAGAATGTGTGCAGTAATGATACTCCTTACTCAAGAATAGGTTCTATTGCTCTAGATGCTGTACTTTGTGAATGTTTTATATTAATTTTTTATTGCTTATTGTACAAAATAGATGTTTTCCCCTAATTTGCACCATACCAAGTTGAGGGCAAAAAGAGTTCACAAAAACACTAATGCTTCACATAGTGTAAGGCATTAGGGACTGAAAAATGGAAAACGACAATTCTTGAGGTGAGCCATTAAATTTTTATTTTTATCATTTAATACATAAAAAATGCCTCACAAATATACAATAAATTGTGGATTCATAACTAAATTTAGATAAATTATAAAATTGCAATGCACAATCTCACTCATCACTTATGACAAATTGTTGACCCATAATAAAATTTAAATATGTTGAAAATTTTCAAAGAACAATCTCACATATCACTTATGAGGCAGAAAAGTCATATACATCTAAAGTTTATTAATTTCTAGAGCAAACAGATTTCATCCTGATTCTAAATATGCATTTACCAGATACTTTAGTTATAAATATTTCACATAGATAGATAAGGACTTATTCTCTCAAATAAATGCCATTCATAGCTCAGCAACAAATATGACTTCAACACTATACAACAAATAATGCCAGGGCTTGGAGGGAGCATCATCTTTTTAACAACTGGGCAGCCTGCTACATTTGGTAAATAAAAATTAATGGTAATTTTTTAAATAAAAAATGTTAAAAAACCCCTAAAAAGTTAAAATGGGAAGGATTGACATTGCAAATTCAGCACATGCATTTACTTTATTGAATTTCAGCTGCTTTTAGTTTGTTTAAGTTACTTCAATAGTTGTCCCTTCATTGTCCCAAAATCAAGGATAATTTTACCTATATATTTATATATATAAGTTACTTTAATAGTCATCCTCTCACTATCCCCAAAATTTGGGAGAATTTTACCAATCCCCAAAACCATGTCCTTCTAAGTTGCTTTGTGTCTTCCAAATGCACGTAGGTGCCTTTATGCATTAAGTCGTGTGTCAAGATTTGATCCCCATCAAATAGCTGACTTCTTAATTGTCAATCAAAAACCCCATAGCGCACCAACTAGTACCAGGTCTTTGGTGAGCCTGTGAAACACCGAAAGCCTTACAAAGGCACAAAAATGGACATTAAACTTGTTAAAATGGATATAATCTATCATCACATCTGAAATAACTTTGGAGAAGATATAGAACTCTAAATAAATTAACGTTGAATCCCTCTGACCTAGTGACTTTTCAAACCTAGTTGAATACTATTCCAAACCTGAATCACTCTAATTAAGCCCTAAGAATAATTATGAATTACTTGAGATCACAAAAAGCTGTTAGTGCTTATCACATGGCATACCATCATCCATTTAATCTTCACAATCATCTGGAAGTTGATAACAAGTGCCAAAGGTTGAGAGAGAACAAAATGAAAATGGAATTTTCAGACTTACACTCATTGACAGATTGCCCAAAGGTTGTGGCATGCACTAATAGTAGCCCCTCGAAGGCAAAGGCTTAGGCTATATAGTCTTCCCATAAAGAAGAGTATAATCAACAAATTGTTGATGGGTGAAGGCATCCATTTCGTCTATTACAAAAACATGAATACAACCCCTTGATAAACTACCAAAAACAACCTTCGCAAAGCTCCTGCCATAAGTATAAGAAGGAGAGAGGATCTCCCTATCTTAATTTTCTAGTTGTCTCAAATAAGCCAATTAAGCTACCATTAAGAAGAATAGAAAACCATGGACCGGAGATACAACTAATGATCCACTCTCTCCAATCAGTATGAAAGCCAAACCTCTCCCACACCTTGAGAAGGAAGTACCAATTAACCTTGTCATATGCTTTGTTAATGTCTAGTTTAACCATCATACTTCTAGAGTTGCTTTAAATGATGGAGTGAACCATTTGAATGATGGAATGAACCACACCATAAGCCATGATAATACCCTCAATTATCACCCTTCATAGAACAAAGCCATTTTTCTCAAGAGAAATGAGATTAGGAAGAATGTGTCAAAAATGAAGGACAATGGCTATAGAGATGATTTTGTAAATGGTATTATAAAGGGAAATTGGATGGAAAACAACAAAGAAAAACAAAGGAAGGCTTAGGAATCAAAGCAATAAAATTGCAATGAAAGTCCCAAAGAACTTTCCTAGACTATCTAGATTCCTTAGCAACCGAAAACACCTCCTTCCCAATAATATGCCCAAAGAGTTGGAAAAAAGCCACTAGAAAACCATCTAGTCCGTGAGCTTTATCCTTACTGATCTAAAAAAGAGATAAACGAATCTCTTCCTCTAAGAAAGAAGCCATATGAATTTGATTTTAAGCAACTAAAATCAAAGGGGGAATGAAATCCACTAACCTATCCTATTTTGTTAAATTAGAGGCCGATATGCAAATTAGGATGTCTTCAAAGAACTGACCACTTCTACCCTAATCTCCAAGAGTTGACCTAAAGTTTTGCCAAAATTAGAGGAATTAGAAAAAAAATGATTAACACTATGCTAAGCACAAGTAAAATTATGAAAAAGTATTGACTTCCAATTGCCTTGAGCCAAAATTCCTTTGATTTTTGTTTCCAAAATATCTCCTCTCTTTTAGAGTTCTGCCAATGCAGATAAGAGAGATTTTTATTTATGGAAGGAATCTTCATCCATGCCCACATTCTAGATAAGTTCATTGAAAGAGAACCCAACTCCAATTCAAGCCTTTTCATCAAAAATATTTTTGAAATGAGAGTTACATTCCTGTAGGCAAGATTTCACGTGAGCCAATTTTTTTTGCTAAGATGAACATCTTAGTTCCCTTGAGTTTAGGGAACCTTGTCCTCCAAAGCTTTAAACGTTCCTCAAAATCTAGATATCTGAGCCACATTAATTCAAATTTGAAAGGAAACTTTAGAGAAAGTTAATCCCCAATGATAGTCAAAGAGATAGAATTATGTTCACAACTTGAAATCAAAAGGATTTTACATTCAAAGATGTAATCCTTATTCAACCAAAAGTAGGCCATTAAAAATCTATGCATCATTTCTATCGTGTAGTTAAAGCCTTCTCCACAATTAGTTCAAGTAGGAAAACTATTCTTTGACTCAACATAAAACACTAAAATGGATCTAATGAAGTCAATAAAGTCCTTACGTGATTGAGTAGCCCTAGAGATGCCCCCATGCTTGTCCTTATTGGATAAAATAGCACTAAAATCACCAACCAAAGAGAGGGACCAACTTAGACCACAACCTCTTTTTAATGATATTTCCAATTGGACCCTAAACATTAAACACAAAAAACTAAATATTACAAAATAAGCTTTTTACTTTACACGGCTGCCAATTATTACTTAAACCCACTATAGAAACATCCAAAGATAGTGGGACTCTATAATTTCCACACCACCATAAGCTCCTATGGTACTCAAAAAGAATTCCTTCCAACAATTCCAGCTCTATCAAACAAGCAAGTTGACATCAACCTCACTTAGCTTCACCAACAGCTATTGACACTTAACTATTTCTTGTTATGCACAAAGGTTCATTGTTGGGAGGGCAAACTTCCACACGCATGTTACCATTAGAACTTAGAAAAGTAGTAATGACTTTCAACTTCCTTGTTGAGATTGAATGCAAAAAATTTATCTTTCCCTAATTTTCTACCTCCCTTACCCTTGAAGCCGCAAATAGGATTGCTCTAAAGACTTTCAAAATAACCTAATCCTCATCCACATCCAAAATAACCTAATCCTCATCCACATCAAAAATTGGAGAAACACCCACCAAATCTTCATTAGGTGGAACACCCAAACACATCCCTTTTTCTTTGCTCAACTTATTTTTGAGAAAGGAAGTGATCTTCTATTTTTTGAGACAAACCTCAGTGTCATAAAGCATAAACCAAGGAGACTGACTAAAAATATCCTTAGCCAAAGGGGAAGGGATCCTATCAAATGGGTTCTTGCATCTAAATTCTCTAAACCATAGAGAAATAGACGTAGATGGGGAGACTTCAATGATAGGATTGGTAGTGGGCTTCAACTTGTTTTTTATTAAAATCTGACTAATATTAAAATCTAGGTGAGATATAAAAATGCATTAGTATGTTGATCAGCAGTTAAACCATGTTTGAGTCCATAAATTGAAGCTCAAAGATCTCAAGACAATTTTGAAAAGGAGCCTACATACCCTTTGCTAAAGCCATGTTTTTTAATACCTCAAACAATAAAGAAATTCTTCTAGTGTCTAATAAGTAGTAAGATTATACACCGAATGATAAAGATATTCAGTTTTGTCTTTATTGAGAAAATTATCTATTTTTGCAGCGATAGAAAAACACATTTCCATATAAAATGACCAATAGACCAAATGTCTGAAGAGCACAAAAGATTTACTGAGAGGGGGGGGTGAATCAGTAAATCAAATAAAAACTTTTATTTTTAACTTTTCAAACTTATTACAATCAATTTTTGATATGAACCAATTTCCCCAAATTGATACAACTTTATTGAAATAAATTTTTTTTTCAAAGTAGGCACCAACCTACAGATTTACACCAAGATGATTTAGTAGAGTATAGCCTACAAGGAACACCTAGACCTCTACAAATTTAGTAGACACCTGCCTACAAGGAGCACCAACCCCTAATGCAAGGCACCAAACCTTGACTTGATGGAAGTGAGACTGCCTTCAATCTGATCTGCACAAGCCCAACTCTCCAATCTGCTCTATGTGATCAAAGATATCACCTTCAGCCTACACAAGGAGGTAGGAATCTGACTGAACTGCAAATATTCAACCACAACCACAACTTCAATCCATTCTTGAATGTCAAATATATATTTTGCTCAAGGATCACAACTCTTAACACATCTTTGCCTCTTCACAAAACACCTCTCTTCATAAAACACAACTCTGCTTCTTCAGATAAACGACTACTTTAACTTATTAAATTTCTGTTTTATGCACAAATCGATATTTACACACAGAACTGTCTTTTAAATGTTTGCCTTTTTTTTTTAAAAAAACGCACTACTTAATTAATTTGTATCTCTTTGAAAGAGACGTATTGCTTCATGAGATCGCTGTTAATTAATTCGTATCTCTTTAAGGAGACGTATTGCTTCATGAGATCGCTGTTTTCCAGATTGCATCAGATCGCACCACTTCCTCATTTATTCTTTAAAAACAATTTTTAATCTTAACAAAAGAACACATTGCTTCATACGTCTTTGTCAGCGCCTAAATCATTTTAAGAGAAGACGTGTCTTTTGGTATTTCGTCTTTTTCTCTCTTAATGCATCAATTCGTTTTAAGTGAAGACGTGTTATGCCTCTTCGAAGGTTTGAAGACGTGTTTGTTACTTATGCCTTTTCACTTGAGGACGTGTTATGTCTCTTCAAAAATACTTTCATTTAGCACCTTTTGATTAAGTCGAGTTAACACGTCTTTATTTTGTCCCTTCATTCGCATTTTGTGTCTTAACGAATGCGTAGTCTTTATTTTGCACCTTCTTAACAGATACGTATTACACTCAGATCATTCTTTTCAGTTTGTTTTACTTCAGATCACTTTTCCATTATAATATTTGTGAGACTAATATTATAATGAGTTCATTTTTTTTTAATGCTTTAACTAATTTGATAACATATCGAATATCTCAATTTGATTTATCCATATTGAACAGATTCTTGAAAAAGATTTTCAAATCTGAACATTAGTCTGAATCTGATGAGCATAAATCTGAAACTTCTCTAATCTGACCATGAGTCTGAAACTGATGATCCTTTATCAGATTAGAACTGTGTGATGTTGATCAGATTTTGATAGTGCCAAGTCTGAAAGCTGAATGCTAATCTGATCATCTACATACCATGTTCTTCATATCTTGCTTTGACATATCTTTCAGCACAGAATCATTCCAATCTGTTCTTCAAATTTATTAGAGCTTGCTCCATAGTTATTTTACTCCATTAAACTTATTCAACTTCATCAATCTGATTTATTCATCTTTAATAGACTGATTAAGCTCTTTGTCTTGACATCAATGACAATTCTTCTAACAATGTCAACAATTAGTTCCACCTTTGTAGTGAAGTATAATTATTGTTAGTAACATTAATGCTAAGACAGTAGTAAGAAAGTAAAGAATGGTGTTATTCATTCAAAATATAGCATGGATGCATAAGAAAAGAAGCTAGTTAATGAGCCTGAAGTCAATACATTCCCAGCATGCGTTTCTTCCTCTCTTCCCATACATTTCATTTCCTTCTTCCATCGATTTCCATCTAGTTTTTTGAAAATACTCCATTTGCTACTAAGGTTCAATTTCATAGGAATACGACAAAATTGATTAGTTCTATAGAAAAAATGATATGAAATAAAAATTGCTTATTTATGGTTTGTCCATGTGATTAACTAGTAGATTATGGTTTTTCTTTGTCCTTGTATTTGTTAATGTTATAGCAGCTTCGGTAGCTCCTTCCAGCTCACTTCTTTCGTGGAAGTCTTAAATTGAATAATAGCCGTTGGCTATTCAATTTACTTTTATTGTTTTGTACTTCATATTATGGGCCGACATAAAAGAATTCGAGTTGATCTTTTATTAGAAGATAATTAATATTTATTTTGAGGCCGACCTTATTAAAGGATATTCGAAATTTATTAGAGGCCGACTTGAAGGATTTTGATGCATGCGTCTCCATCATTCACTTGTATATATTCTCCTTGATTCGTTCATTGTGACCACCCAGCAGATTTCAGTTATTCTTATCAGCCTTGCATTATACAGTGCGAATTTATTGAAGTAGAAGATCAGTTCGTTTATTATTCCTGAGTTCGATCTCAGCTGACATACAGTGCGAACCTATCTATTTATAGTGCGAAGTCATATCAGATTACAGTGCGAGCCTGTCGGATTATAGTGCGAAGTCATATCAGGTTACAGTGCGAGCCTATCTGATTATAGTGCGAAGTCATCTCAAATTATAGTGCGAACTTACCAGATCGGTGATATCCATCAAGTGCGATCCTGTCTGGGAGTTGAGTTCGAAGACACCAGTTCAGTGTTAACAAGCAAGTGCGAATTCACCAGTGCATAGGTTGAAGACCTATCAATGCTAAGTGAACATTATTGGATCTGTATTCTAATATTGCCAGGTGTGATCTAGAGCTTGTTATCTGTCATTCTTTATTGCAAGATACTGCATATCGGTCTTGTGTTAGACCTTATTGTAATTTGTAAAAATTGCCACTGTTGAATCAAATATAAGAGAGATTTTTGTTGCTGGGTTTTTTCTCCCTCAAGAGGAGGGTTTTCCCAGGGTATATGCTATGTTATTTTGTCTGATTTCGAATTATTTTTCTGTGCATTTAATCTGTTCACCTAAATTTAACAGTATTATCCCAGTCCAAAATTTATACAATTTTTATTTTAAGATATAGTTTATAACTCGAACATTTGGTCAAACAACTTGGCACAATAAAATAAAATTCAGAGAGATAACATAGGTTGCCAAAAGAAATATTAATTTTTAATCAATACCACAGTAAACTGCTTACAGAATTTTATATTGTTGTTACCATTCACATTACACAGGATAACTACACTTTGTTCAATATAAAAATTCCAGAAATTATTAAATGCGGTTTGCTGACCTGCAACAACTCCAAATATTTTACTTGTACAGATAGAAATGAAGATACGGTGTCATCCAAGAGACCTGCAGCCTTAGAAATCCCACATGAACTTTATTGCACCATCCTTTGGGAGTCATAGGAAATGCGGCAGCTAATAAATTGGGAAGCGGCAGTCATAAGCAAAGAATCAAAGCTTTCCATGTCTCCTTCTGTTGTTATAGCCGCGGGCCTCTTACTTCCAGCAACAATCTATTAACAAGCAATAAATTAATATAGCCGTTGGCTATTTATTTGTTGAGATCGATTAATGAAGAGACACTTCTATTTTGTAAAAGCCGACTTTGTGAAGAGGCGCTTCACCAAATAACAAATTATATTTTAGTTAATGAAGCCGACATGAGAATAATGTTTGCCACCTTTAAGAGACACGTCTTTTTCTTAAGGCCGACCCATCTTGGAGAGTCGCCTTGGTTGGAGAAGAACATATCGAATTGTATTTATAAGGGACGCTGCTCTCTCCTTATTGATATTCATATTCGATTCAAGACAAGTGCGACTTCATCATCAGCAAGAGTTCGATATTGAGTTCTATATTATTCTGCATAGAGATCAATCTCATTCTTCAAGAAGTTCGACATTGTTGTTTTGAGTTTGCATCAAGTGTGGTGCTGATTGATTCAGCCTTGCATTTGGCCTCATTGTAAAGCGAATTGCTGTTCATTATTCAATATATAAGTGATATATTGTTACTGGGTTTTTCTCCCTCAAGTTGGAGGGTTTTCCCAGGGTATATGCTATGTCAAATTGTTTAAATTGTTCTATATCTGCTTATTTAATTTCTGATCCTAAAACTAACACCTTCAACCTTTCCCACATCACCACAAACTTCCAAAATGTGAGTCGATGCTTTTATCTTGGGTATATCAACTAGTTAAAATGTCATGGCACCCATATTATTTGTAAAGACTCTCCTAATCTGCCGCTAATGTGTTTCCTAAGTCTCAAATCTGTATGGCAATTTTAAACCTGAAATATGTACAACACAGCTACATGCATAAATGCAAACTAATGAACCATTGGCACCATAGTCGGCACAATATCTCCATTCTATTTGTACGGCTATCATTAACTGCAAATATATACGACTATTCCACCTCTCAAATTAATTTCTGATATTTCATTAAATTATCCAGAACTCAAACTCCGAAATTTGTCTTGAAACAAGACATCACAAATTTCAATAATCCTACCATTGAATTCCAATGCAAGAAATCTGAGTGACCTCTTCAACAACTAGCTAGGGTAGAATCTTGCACTACTCAAACCAACATCCCTTAGGGGTCTCGTCCTAGGGTTTTTGCTCCACAAGAAGCTCTCAACATTCACAATAGAGAATAAAATCAAGCCTAATTTTTCAAATGAGCTTCCAAATCCTCTTTTATAATCCTCTCGAAAACTTTTTGGAAAATTACAATTTAAAATCACTTCATAATAATAAAAATCCTTATTGCTCTGAAAAATGACTTTATTTAAATATTTAACATTTCTAGCACATTAGTCACTTTATAAATAATTGATTTAAGTCATCGTTTAAATATGCTTTTATTCAAGAACTTACAATTAATTATTTAATTAATAATTATTTCCTACACACCCAACTAAAAGTACAGAAAATGCAGAAATAGTCTGGAACTAAAAACTGGAGATGCCAATATACTCAGGAACTCACCTCACCCGAAACTTGACTTACTAAAAATAGGCACTTTCCAAAAATAACATTTCCCACCAAGATGTTTGGAATGCACCCAACATGACAAAATTGCCCTTGGAAAGCATCAACATACTCAACAAAAACCCCAAAGCTCAACGCCAACCAATGAATTCCATTTTGACAAGGCTGGCACTCACTGAGTCGGAGCTAACTACAATACTGAAGTGATTGAAAATGGGGACATTACATCCTCCTACAGCTTACTGTGGGAAGTAGTGTATGGCTGCTACATGTTAATAAAAGCTCCTATAAGGGATTTTATGGCAAAAGAATGTGTGTGGAATGGGCCCACTACAAAATTTTGTTGAAGGAGATATGTTGTTCCTGCAGCACTCTAGTAGGTCTTTCATCAGCATGTTGCAGGAGGTTCAACAGCTATAGCATGAGGCTGATGAGCAAGAACAAACTTGACTGCCAGGTGGCATCCATGACTGTCAGTTTCTCTTACCTAATGCCAGCATATCTCCAGCTCACCTAACACGTTTTTGCATCTTCCTGTTTTTTAGGTTTTGTTTTCGTCAGTTAACGATTGTTTATTTTAGAAACATCGTCTTGTATTTTTTCTTTATAAGGAGATATTCTCTCTATTTGTAAATACAGAATCATGAATATCACTAATATTTTCATGGTATCAAAAGCCTGGCTAGCCGATATTTTTTTTTTTAGATTAAAAAAAAAAAATCGAAGTCTTCTGTGAAGAATTTTTGCAGCAAGTAATCTCAGATTTTTGTAGAAGAAAATCGTGATTTTTTAAGAAAAAAATTTTGAGGGTTCTTTTAAGGAAAATCGTGGATATTGTTTGAGAAAATTCGCGGGTTTGTTTCTGATATTCACGAGTTTTTCTGAAGGCCGCACGTGAGGGTTTGCATTTTTTGGACCTCTGTTCTTCATCTGCGTTTCGTTGGTTCTGTTCTAAATCGCGTTTATTTTTTTCCTGAAATCGCGTTTTTTAGAGACGGGTTTCCTACAAGTTTGAGGGCGTTTTTTTTGGCGACAAGATTTTTCTTTTTTGGCGCGATTTCTTCCTGTCTAAACGCGGGTTTCTGGAAAAGTCGCAGCTTCATTTCTTCTTTCAAATCATGTCGTTTTTCTCAGACAAATCGTCGGGTTTCTATTCGTTCTTGACCGCGCGATCTGGAGTTTTTTCTTCTGTTTATGATGGTACGCGTTGGTTTTTTGGTTTTTTATGCACGCGATTTAAAAATCGCAACCCTGGCAAAGTTCATGGCTATCTTTCTACGAGCTGAACGCCATTTTCCTACTAGTTTTTTCATGAAATTTCTGTGACATTTTTCTGCACCAAGGCTTGTGGCGGGACTTTCTTGAAGCTTTACTGTTCGTGGGTTTTCAAAGGCGGTTTTCTGAGTTTGTGGGTTTACAATAATTTTCTAAGTTTTTATGGCAGATTGAAGAAAAAAAAATATTATTTTGAGCCAATTTTGACAGAAATTCTGGGAAAATAAAATTTCTGTATAGAGTTTTCGAAATTTTTCTTAAAAAATTTACACAATTTTGAAAAAAAATCTATAAAAATTTGTCTTTTAGAAGTTTTTCGAGGATTTTTTTCTAAAAAAAATCTTACTTTCAGAGTTTTCGAGGGTTTTTCTAAAAAAATCTTCCAATTTCTGAGCCTCTTTTACAGACGATTTTTGAAAAATCAGGTCTTGTGCCAGTTGATTGTCCAATGTTTTGCCAACTGATCACAGAGTTACCTCATTTTTCATGCTTTGGAAAACGGGAGGGATGGCATCTTTGTCCAATGTTATGTTGGAAATTTTGCAAAGGTTCAATGGAAAGAATTACAACACATGGAAGCGGTGGATGCTTACCATCTTTGAGTACCGATGTCTGGATGCACTTGTCCTAGGTACAGAAACTCGTCCCACTTCTGCTAAGAAGGATCAGGGCAAGTATGATGGAGGTAATAGGGAGGTAGTTATGCTTCTTAAATTGTTTGTCACCGATGAGATGTTACCAGAAATACCATCCAGTAAATCTGCTGCGGAGATCTAGAAGCATTTGAACGATCTTCATGAGACCTCAAACAAGGGAAGGGCTTTCTTTCTGAAGAATATGCTTTTCTCTATTATGATAGATGACCAAGTGTCTTTGCAGAAGCACTTGATGAAAATAAAAAATATTTGCGATCAATTGGAGGCCATTGGTCGTAAGATGGAAGAGGAGGATATGGTGGTGATCACTTTGAAGAGTTTTCCACGTTCCTACGAGCACTTCATCGAAACGCTCAACATTACATCCACCAATGTTGACTTGAAGTTCGATGAGTTGTGCAACAAGCTTTTGCAACAGGATAGGTGGAGGAAACAGTTTGGGAGCAGCAGTGAGTCTCCTAGTGTTGAACAAGCATTTACTGCCAAGGATGTTAGCAAAGGCAAGTCCACTCATCAGAAAGGACGAGGCGATTCGAAGGAGGGCTCCAAGAAGTCTATTACTTGCCATTACTATGGGAAGATTCGTCATATACAAAGGTATTGCAGAAAGCGGTTGACTGATGAGAAGTCCAACCAGGGAGCATCTCAGCAAAGTGCTCACGTGGTGGAGCAGATTGAGTAGAAGGAGTCTGCATACTATGCATTTTGATGACCAACACAATATGGGTAGACTTAGTTTTTGTTTGTATGATGACCATTAAGGGAGGGTATTAAAATATTAAATGTAATGGTCATCTTTGCTTTTTCTCAGCTTTAGTTAGTCTTTAGTTATCTTAGTGTGTTTTTAGTAACTTCTGCACATTTTTGCATCTTCCCGTTTTTTAGCTTTTGTTTTCGTCATTTAACTATTGTTTCTTTTAGAAACATCATCTTGTATTTTTTCTTTATAAGGAGATCTTCTCTCCTTTTGTAAATACAAAATCATGAATATCATTAATATTTTCACATTGTTTCAATTGCTCAATCACAAGTGATTTTGTTTTCCTTCTGACCAGTTCCACAAAAGCATAAAAAAACAATTATTGTATCGATTTGTTTTTCTGAACATTATTATAAATAAGCCATATCCACTATGTAACAATATTATAGAGAGAATTGAGAACAGATTGATAATGTGAAATTTGAATACACAACTACCATAATTTTCTTTCATATATGTAAATCACTTAATGAATAGAAATCTGGCGTTATTATGAAAAGCCATTAAGTAAAAAGTTGAGTCCAAGAGGCTGACCTTAACTAGTTAAAACACTGGGTTCTCATTGTGGAGATCTAAAGTTCAAATCCCCATAGAGGAATTATAAGTGGTAACTCTTGATCTTCCATAGTTGGCTTCTAATGTGGATGTGGTTTCTAAATAATGTGGATTTCTATGTAGTGACTATCGGTCTTCCATAGGTGATTTCCAGTGTGTGTGCTTGCAAGGAGCTTGTATTAGTCTCTAATAAGTGCTCACAAGAGCTTATATTGGTCTCGTGTTGATGCTCGTATCAGAAGAATATTTGTAAGCGATATTCAAGAGGAAAAAAAAATGAAGAACTAATGGCAACCCCTGTTGGTGAGAAAGGCCCTGCTCATAAGCAGCGTTGTTGTTCCAATTCCTCATTTCCATTTCTATCTAAGTGAGTAATTATGATGTGTTATTTTCCGTTTATCTAAGTTTGGATAAGTATAATATTTTGAATCATATATAACATTTTTTTTAATCTGCGAGTTAATGTACCTAAGACAAAATATTATTTTGTATTTTGTAACATTTACATGTGCAGTTTGATTATTTCCCATAAGTGTTCTCCCTGTAGCTGTAGCTGTTACTCTTTACATATCAATATTTTTCTGCCTTTTTTTATTTCACTTAGATTGCATCAATCCAATTAAATTGATCTGCTATGACAAGGTTGCACGATTACGTCCTTGGTTTGACAAGGGCACAGTACAACCCAAATGTTGTTTTAATCAGAAATGCAAATTAACAGAAAATTCAACACAATGAACAAAGAACACAAAATTTATCCTGGGAAAACCCTCCTCGAGGGAGAAAAACCCAGCCAAAATATCTCTCTTATATATTGAATTTAAAGGAGCAGAAATCTGCTTACAATCTTGGCCACACACAAGGCCGATATGATGCAATAAAGAATCGCACCTCACTTATATGCAAATACACAATTATATGATCTCTCCTTAATGTCGATCTGCTTTATGCAATAATATGATCTGTTGTAGATGCATGAACTCCTTGATAAGTGTGAATGTCTCTTGAGAATAAAATCGATGATCAAATGAATGAGCATCTCCTTCCATATATACGAAGTAAGGTGCCTCTTCACAAGCAAGGCGACTCTTCACAAGGGTCGGCCTCATTCAAGAACCAAGGCGACTTTTCATCTTGGGTCGGCCTTTAAAAAAGCAAGGCAACTCTTCACAAGGGTCGGCCTCATTCAAGAACCAAGGCGACTTTTCATCTTGGGTCGGCCTTTAAAATAATATTTATATATCATTTATTATTTCGATTTTGAGAGAAGGATATCTCCCGCAGCTAAAACATCAACACTCCCTCTTAGCTAGGGAGGTATCCTTCCAGATATCCATGTCATGGAGTCTCTCAACATGACATCCAGAATAGCTACACCCATTTGAGAAAAAGTTCATCACCAAGTCTCTCAACGTGATATCGTCATGGAGTCACTCAACATGACGTCCACCATGGCTACTCCCATGTGTGCAAAAAAACATATGCACAAGTGTCCATCACGGAGTCTCTCAACATGATGTCGTCATGGAGTCTCTCAACATGACGTCTCATCTCAGTCTAAGAGATGAACAAGGGCTCACACCTCATATTTCTCCGTCTCAGAGAAATATACACTACAAAGGCTTTCACCTCATATTTCTTCGTCTCAGAGAAATATACACTACAAGGGCTTTCACCTCATATTCCCCCATCTCAGAGGAATATACACTACAAGGGCTTTCACCTCATATTTCTTCGTCTCAGAGAAATATACACTACAAGGGCTTTCACCTCATATTCCCCCATCTCAAAGGAATATACACTACAAGGGCTTTCACCTCATATTTCTCCGTCTCAAAGAAATATACACTACAAGGGCTTTCACCTCATATTCCTCCGTCTCAGAGGAATATACACTACAAGGGCTTTCACCTCATATTCCTCCGTCTCAGAGGAATATACACTACAAGGGCTTTCACCTCATACTTCTCCATCACAGAGAAATATACATTACACAAATCTTCATGATGATGTGACTCCCTCTGAAGCTCCAAGTATCAACCTTCTGACCTCCTCGTCCAAGGTTGCCTCTGATGGATTGTCAGACTCCCTCTAAATGTTAATTCCTCCTCTTCAAAGAAACGTCTCCAGTTATGTGCCACCAACTCAGTCCCATGGCAGCAAAGTTGTGTCTTCATGTTTGTTCATTTCTTCAGCTTGTGTGTCTTCCTCACAAGATGCAGCAAGCTCTTCCTCCCTTGAACTCCTTATGCAATCTCTCATCATCCTTTTGCTCCTTGATCCGTCCTAAAAGCATTTTAGAGAGATTAATAATAGTTCAAAACTATCCCAAAGAGAAATATCAATGCTAGAAGCATACATGATTCACTATTCCCAATGTTATTGCATGAATTATTATTAACTATAAAATTCGTGATCATTATTCAAACATAAAATACTTATCTCTTTATGTTGGTCAATAGATGTAGTCAGGTGCTTGTCTTGCAATCTCTTCTCAGTTGTTAAATGTAAATGATAGAGTTCCCTAAAATCTCCGAAGCCTCAAATATATACACCATAGGTAATTTCCAAACTTTACACCAATGCGCAGAAGCTCATATGACTTGAAGAATGAACACTGTTTTTCAGACCTGAGCATTCCATTAAACTCATATCCCATACAACATAAGAATGAGAGGAGATAACATAGAACCTACATACTGTCTTCAGCAAGAACCAAAACATAACTCCATTACAGCCCACACAGATCTTCAGAACAATGTCAAGAAACCAAAGTACCATCGCATCCACTCACACCAACAGCAGCTCATGATTTTCCATTTACAACCACATCAATCATATACTTCCAGATTTGTTCTCACAATGATATCTAAACCCGATTTGCTGCCTTCAGACGCGATTCCTCCTAATATCTCTATATTTGTCTTGTTGCTCCAATATTATAACAATATTCTATCACAACTGAAGCTTCAAATATCGAACTCCTTGAAAGCACCTGAAGCTTAAAAATAAAATCAAATTCCTCCACACCTGGAAGTGATCTTAAATCTGCAATTGCTTATGATCGAATTTCCCCTGAACCCACTATGATACCATGTTGTTGTTTTAATCAGAAATGCAAATTAACAGAAAATTGAACACAGTGAACAAAGAACACAGAATTTATCTTGGGAAAACCCTCCTTCTCGAGGGAGAAAAACCTAGCCAAAATATCTCTCTTATATATTGAATTTAAAGGAGCAGAAATCTGCTTACAATCTTGGCCACACACAAGGCCGATATGATGCAATAAAGAATCGCACCTCACTTAGATGCAAATACACAATTATATGATCTCTCCTTAATGTCAATCTGCTTTATGCAATAATATGATCTGCTATAGATGCACGAACTCCTTGGTAAGTGTGAATGTCTCTTGAGAATAAAATCGATGATCAAATGAATAAGCATCTCCTTCCATATATACAAAGTAAGGTGCCTCTTCACAAGCAAGGCGACTCTTCACAAGGGTCGGCCTCATTCAAGAACCAAGGCGACTTTTCATCTTGGGTCGGCCTTTAAAATAATATTTATATATCATTTATTATTTCGATTTTGAGAGAACGATATCTCCCGCAGCTAAAACATCAACACCAAACACAAGCAAACAGAGGATTTCTACATGCTAAAACAGCAGAATGAAATGTACGTAAAAGATTTGACACTTTTACAGTCCATAATTTTGAAAAAAATGCTTCTGAAAAAGACCTATGTGAAAACTTTTTTAAAACCATCAACATTTTGGAACACACTATGTGATCTATCATAAGGATTAGGTGTACATTAGATTCCAGGTAAGAGCTCCTTATATGGATCTCTTTACACTATATTAGTAATTTAGGAGCAAAGTGGATCCAGCTAGAAAAGCAATGATTAATCAATTTTATTTGATTCAGTAATGTAATAAAGATCACATGAGCAAAATTTAAATAATTAGTAAGTACTTGATTAGAAACTCCTATAGATGGAGAGACCACCACAAAGTTTTTGAAAAATGGATCCCCAAGAGTGGATTAAGCATAGGCCTGCATCTCTATTTAGGCTGTTAAGTTGCTTGTAAATTTCAATGGCCTCTCTTAATAACATATGTAGATGGTAGATATATTTTGCCAGGTCAATGCATTGAACAGTGAGAAAGGAAAGCATAAGTTAGGAGCAGTACTCACATCTTTTGTATCAAGAAGGTTAATTCGAGATTGATCAGATGGTGCTGACTTTGACATCTACAATGTAAGAGATTTTATTCCACGATCAATATGTTAACACAACATATATCAAGATAATTTAAAAAAAAAATACTGGTTTAAAGTTTAAACAAACATATAATCAAGATAATTTAAAGAAAAGTTAAAGCCTGATTTGATAACAGATTTTTATTGACAATTACCATTCTCAATTACAAGAAACATTGGAAGGATTTCATTGAAATCAGTATTAAATAGCATTGTCCCAACCATGAATGAAAAAGCACAGTAAACCACGCTTACAAGTTCAGACAAGTGTTTAACATATATGTGTTTAGAAGTTGATCAGCTCAATACATTAAAAGATTAATATCCTGGGACTCAAACTGATATATAGGTTGGTAAAGATCAATCCATAGTTATTACTTATTCCACAACAATTAAATTCAGAATCGCTGGCTCAAGAAATTTAACCTAACAGATTTCAAATAGTGAGATAAACCTTTAGTTATTAAACTGCTCCCCCTACCAGGACACAGAACTGAATTTCAAAGTCTGACCTACCTTTGATAGCCCATCTGTAAGTGACATTATACGAGCTCCTGATGGTGGAATAAGTGCTTCAGGAATCTGTTTGATTACATCAGATTTATTAGCTAAGCAACAATATTTAATTTCGTTTTGTCAAGAAAAACCGAATCCTACATTGAAAGGTCAAAGCCAACCTTAAAGAGATTCCTTTTAGGCCTGTCATTAAACAAACAACCCATCAGGATAGTATTGTATGTGAAAGCTTTCATGAATTTTAATGCAGCACTGCTACAGTGCTTAATGCATGCTTTCTTGACTTAATGAAAATATTCTACAATTTTCAATACAATGTTGGGACTCTAGTTATACTGCCACTATAAATGCCTTGAAAAGTATAACCCCCATAGTTGTTAAAGTACATCAGAATAACTCACCCTCCAAGTTTCTTCCACTTCTTACCCCCAAAATGATAATTGACGTGCTCTGCCAAGTCACGTGCCAACTCAAGATGCTGCTTTTGATCCTCCCCAACTGGGACCAAGTCACACTGCAAAGCATCCATATAATTCATCAAGGGGACTCGAATTCTCAATAACTCTGAGAAAAATGGGTTTCTGTTGTCAAGTGAACATGAATTGTTATCATATTCACATGAACATCATACCTAAGAACTTTTGACATAAATTTCTGCAACCAATAAAATGAGTGAGAATTGACGGAACCTGGTATAGAAGGATGTCAGCTGCCATGAGAACCGGATATGTCAGTAACCCTGTTCCAACATTCTCATCACCCTGAAGTACAAAAATGTGAAGAATAGTTAAATTAGTAAGTAATATAATATGATACCTAAAAGCATGACATACTAAAAGTATACAAGGCTGAAAAAAAAACATTAACTGTCCCTTTCATAATTAAGAAAAAACACGACCTTTAGAAAAAATCATTCAATTTGATAAATCTAAAAGAACATCTTAAATTGCTCAATAAAATAAATAAAATCATACTAAACATTATAGTAAAAACTACAAGCTTTGATATATAGCCTGCTTATCAGCTTGAATATGATGCTGCTAAGTGGTCTACCTTTAAAAAATAATCTGCTGAGTAATGTACCTAGAGTCTAAATACCAATGTTCCACAAGGACATGACCACCCCAAAAAACCCCACCTTTCTAGGGTGGGGACGTCTCTAGGACTCAGGAACTTGGCGGAAACATCCCCCAGCCATCCTACCACCGCCATTCAAGTCTCGAGGACGTTTCCGAGATGCCACCTAGTTTGGGGACTCTAGAACGTCCCTGAGGCATTCAAGAGACTTTGAGGAGTCTCCCAACCGTCCCAAGGACTTCTAGGTGTTGCAAAAACAAGTGATAAATTTGTTTAAATGACATTCGCCATGAAGGTTTGTGAGGTTTTGAAGGCCTTAAGTTGTGCTTGGCGGCACGGGCTCCACCCCTCAACCCCACCTTGTATCACAACAAGGAATGTGCTAAGGGCATTGCCCCCAGACCTCACAAGGGGTGTTGCGCCTCAACCCCGCTAGAGGCTCTACCGCCAAACCCCCACAAGGGGCACTGCCTTAGTGCCCCTTGACCCCAATGGGGGTTCTGCCCCCAGACCCCTACAAGGGGCACTACCCCTTGACCCCGTTGGGGGTTCTACCCCCAAACCCCCACAAGGGACGCTACCCCTTGACCCCAAACCTCCACCCACCATTGTTAATGTCCAATGCAATCATTGCCATGTTTTTAATGTTTATTAGTTTAAGCTTTACTTAGCATGTCAAAGTTTCATTTGCAATTCTTATACTCTGTGTCACATGATTCGCCGAATTTCGGCCATGAAGTTCGAAATTCGACGAACTTCAAATCATTGAAATTCGCCAATATTCATGTTGATAAAGGGTGTAGTTTTTTTTTAATAAAATATATTTAAAAAATGTTTTTTTAAGGTTTTTTTCAGGTCAGGCGACGTGAATAATCACACCTGAATGCAGTCCTTCCAAGATTCATGAACCATTGTAGCTGAAAGTTGAAACAGAAGTGAATCTAAACCATGAGAAAGTTGATTCCTAATTGCACCTGAAAGCTGAAACGTGGAGTTATGGAGACAGGCGGTAGAAACAAGGAAATCTAATATGGCCGCCACACAGAGTAGATGCTTCAAGGTCGGAGAAGGGTTGAATATGGCCATTGCTCATTTAATATCTAATATTTCAATTTTAATTTTTAAGTTTTGTTTTTATTTTATTTTTTGCTTTTTCAAATAAAACTTATATCTTTATATTTTTAGGTTTTGTTTTTATTTAATTTTATTTAGTCAATATATTAAAATTTAACATTTTAAAATATTTAAATTAGATTTTTAATTAAAATATATTTATTATTTAACATATAAAATTTAATTTTTTAGTATTTAATATATAAAATTTGGTATCTTTATTATTTATATATTTAAAATATTTAAATTATATTTTTAAACATATGTATTATTTATTTTGCTTTGTGTTTAGCTTTATTAATATATTTAAGCATATTAGTATATTAATATTATTCTTTTACTTATTTTAAGTTTATTATTTATATTTTAAAAAAATCAAAATTACATAAGGCGAATTTAATCCGAATTTTTACTTTTCGAATTTTTTCCTTGCCGAACTTCATTCGAATTTCAATGTTGCTGAACTCGAATTCAAATTCAAAACTTGTGACTTAGCTTATACTTGTTTCTGATTTGCCCCCAAACCTCTACCCACCATTGTTAATGTTCAATGCTATCATTGCCATGTTTTTAATCTTTATTAGTATAAACTTTACTTAGTATGCCAAAGTTCTATTTGCAATTCTCATACTTATTCCTTACACATCTTTTCATAACTAATTTTTTGAGTACTATATGTATTTGCACCACCCCGGTGTCGCCTCACCAGCCCTGTGTTGTCATCCTCAAACTTAGGCCCTTGGTCCCCCTATCCCTAAAACCCATCCCCCCACTTCCCCATCAAGAAACTCCATGGAACTATGCTAAATACATCCCAATAAAATAAAGTAAGCCTACAAGAATGGAGACTAAGATAAAAATTAATAAAAATGGAGATATGATTAAAAAGTTGATGCGTTTAGACTTTAGAGTCACATTGGACTTAGGGACCACCAAATTTTGCAGCAGCAAGACAAATCAGGTTAGAAACCATCTTCATTGTTCTTGCATACATCGAATGAAACAAATGACTTTTATTCATATGGTAAGAGAACGCAGTGCAATCCTACTTACGCATTATTGTGGAAATGATATATGTAAGTATTTCTACACGGCAAGAACTCAAGTACTAAATTACCGATTCAGGTTTGGGCTTGGCTATGGGGATTCAGATATGGCAACAAAATTTGGGGTTGGGTTTGTTTTTAGTACATCCACACAAAAAATATAAAAAGCACATATATATACATATTTGCTGCCTAAAAACAGGAATTAAGTTCATAATTACACATAAAATGCATGTAATATGTTAAATTATGAAAAGTATGAGTTACCATATAAGTCATATAGGATCACAAGTATATTTTTAACTTCGGATAACCATATAAGTTAGACAAGATAATATGTATATATTTAACTGCAGATAACCCAAAAAATATAGCTGTAGCCTCAAAAGCAGGAAAAAAATATATATGTATGTTAACCAAACACAGCAACATTTATATGCTGAAAAATACATTTAAAGGTTAAACCTATATAAATTTAGAAAATGTTAATAAATGTAAATTAACACTCTGCATTAGACTACATCTTGTAATCAGTTGTATGACTTGATCACACACTCACAGTGATCAATCAATCTATATTATGTATTTCTCTCATTTTGATTTAATAGAAAGGGAGCTAACCCCTAGGCAGCAATTTGCCCAAAAGGAAAATGCAAATTAACACTTAAAAGCTAAACAAAAAAATAAATGTAAATATTAATTAAAATTCTTAAACCTAAAATGTGAAAGTTTATTAAATTATTGCCATCTAGCAGTAAACCACTACTGTTACTTTTTTTCCATTTCATTTCACCACAAATGTCCCTTAATGCCTAGCTCAATTCTATCAATTCTCTGAGTTATGTTGTCATCAACTATAGTTTATAGTTTATTGTTGGATACTAAAATAATAAATTCAAATAGTATAAATCCCAATTATTTATTTTTATTTAAACATATCATATTAAGTTTAAAATATACAAAATATAGAAAAATATTAGATATTGAAAATTAAATAAATTTAGCCGATATTGGCATAGTGTGATGGTTTAAATTTGGTATTGTTGTTCTTGCCACCAAGATTCAAATCCTGTTGGGGTGTTATTGTTGAGTGTTTATGTTGGGGATGAGGTCCCCCATTTGTGACCACACTAGTTCATAGCTCAAGGTCAAAAGCGTTTACCAATCTTTAATAATAAATAAATAAATTTAAAATATAAATTCAAATCTAACCTAAATATATTAAATATTAGTAAAACTTTGTAAAATTCTACATATTTTTTTGATAAGGACAAGCAGGTTATGAAGGGGCCCCGAAACCCTTTACAAGGACGAAAAGCTGCCAAAAAAACTAAACAAATAAAACCAGCAGCCCAAAAAGACAAAAAGCTGACAAAAGATAAAACATCAGGAACCCGTCAGCAAAACAAGAACAAAAACATCAGCAACCCAGCTGAACCAGCAAAAAGGAACACGTCAGCTACAGCATTTTATCCAAAATGTTCACCGAGGCCATATTCTCCTTGATGACCTCCTCCTGCATATCCACAACCTCTTTGATTTCATCCACAGAGACAGCCGCTCTCTTATTTGTTTTGCTCCTAGTCCTAAGGCACAGCCCAGCATTCACATCTTTCTCCATCACTAGAGCAGATTCCTCAGCTTTATCCTCCTGGTTCAGGCAATTGATTTCCTCAATCACATTCTTTAACTCACCCAAGTCCAGAGGTTTACCCGTCCAATTAAGAGCTTTTTCGTTTAGACCCGTGAGACCCCTAGCAGTGGTCTTAAGAGAATTATTGCTGATGTTAACCACCGTTCTTAAGTCCTCCATCATCTTACCAGTTCTCTCCCCCAGAATGGCAACACGGTAAAAACCTAAAATTCTACATATTAGTTAAAATCCTAAAACCTAAATAAAAGTTATGAAAATTATGAATAGTAATTATAAACATAAAACGTTAAGTTTTTAACAAATTATAAATATTAATTAAATTCCTAAAACTTAAAACCTAAAACATGAAAGTTTATAAAATTATCGCCATCCAACAGTAAACCACTACCTCTTCTCCTTTCCATTTCGCCACTCATGTCCCTCAATGCCTAGCTCAATTCTATAAATTCTCTAAGCTATGTTGTTGTCAATTGCTGCAATCTTAAAGGGTTTCAAAAGCCCATTTTGTTGCTATATGTGCTCACACATCAAATCATCAATGGGAAATGTGTCATTTGTACAAAGCTCAACCTTAACAAGGTAACCTCCATGCCAGCTATAACTTTACCCTTATCTCCCTTAAGGCATGCCATTTTTTTGGGTTGTCTTCTATAATGGCACAGCCAAGCAAGTTATGCTAGAGCTAAAAAATCACAGTGATCCTATCTTGCTGCTATCTCCAAACTCCTTCATCATTGCAGATCCATTCAACCATTCCATGACTCCAATTTAAAGAACACCAAAAATTAAAAATGTCGCTGGTTTTGTCCAAGTTCACCAAAGACAAATCTAGCCCTATTTGACAAGACCTTAAGCATCCCCATAGTCAAACCAACCAAGAATCCACACCGGGTTCAAACTGTTGATGTTATAGCGGCGGGAGATATCTTTCTCTCGAATTTAAATAATAAATGATGAATACATAATTCCAAGGCAAGTTGGACTTGCTATATATAAATATTATTTTAAATTTATAAGGCTGACCCTTGTGAAGAGTCGCCTTGCTTGTGAAGAGGCACCTTACATTGTATATATAGAAGGTGATGATCATTTCATTTGATCATCAATCAATTCATTCTCAAGACAATTCGCACTTCAAGAGGGAGTTCGCACTTTTGCAGCAGATCATAATATTGCTTCAGGCAGATTGACATCAAGGAGAATTCATTGTAATTGTACATTCGCATCGAGGAGAGGTGCTGTGTTTTATTATTTCAGATCGCCCTAGAGTTTGGCCCCGATTGTAAGCAGATTTCTGCTCTTTTATATAATATATATGAGATATATTTCTTGTTGGGTTTTTCTCCCTCGAGAAGGAGGATTTTTCCAGGGTAAAAGTGTTGTGTTTATTGTTCATGTGTTGCATTCTCTGCTTTCTGTTAAATCTGATCCTAAAACTACACAAACTTCAAACTAAATCTGGATCTAGGCCTCGAGGCAACAAACTAGCAATATAGTAAAATAATTAACATTTAATGCCATTAAATTAATGTATCCCTGGACCCATGATACAAGTGTGATGGACACTTAAAGTTAAGGCACTAAAAAGTAAAGTGTATGCTGTTTTTATTGACATGAAGCCAATAATTATCGCATTTTACAAAAAAATGCGACAAATAATATTCCAAGGCTTAACATAAAAAGACAAACCATAAAAATGATAGAGCAGCATACAAGCCATCATTTTTATATACATATTCATTGGCCATCATTGGATAGAGAAGTAAGTAAAAGGAGAGGCCAACGAATGATGACCTTCCCACCACACTCTTCTCAGCTTCCTAATTGTAATATCATTGTTTGTACAAATCCCCTATCAATAACAAAGAAATGGCATTGGTAGCGACATGGTGTAGGGGTTTTAATCTTTCTATGAAATGTGATGACGAAAATTAAAATCAGAGAAAAAAATCTTAAAAGGTTGTGGTTCCTAGACGACCCCCGCAAATCCAAGCCCATGGGCATACCCAAGCAAACTTGAGTCCAAAATCTCATGCCCTGCTTGCACTGACAATGGACCAAAAGGAAAACCTAGATCCAACGGTTTTTCTAAGTGAATTGGTAACATAAGTATAGTCATCATCAAACCTATTGTTGCACTTCGCAATAACCACCACCTCTCCAAACAAGTTTGTTTTTTTGGGCCCTTATGGGTGACTTTTTAACCCATGGATTTATACCAACTGAATCGTAATATTGCTTGCCATTATTCACTTCTTTGTATTGAAGATTATATTGGCATTGCTTCTCCTACATAGGTTTATCAATAATTTTCTCTTCATACAATATCTTAGTGCATCCTATTTGTGACTAATACAACCCTTACATAAACCAAAGCCCCAAAACTATTTTACCCCCAAACAATCATCTTCTTACTCACATTGCTTGATCTACATGCAATCTTAGCATGCTACTTCTTTAGAATTTTTGGCTCACTACATCAATCTACCATGGGACATTCAGTTTGTTCTTGAATCTTTCTTCCACATATCTATACATAGTCTTCTAGGCTTGCTAGTAAGGTTTGGTCGAGGAGTTGCTACAAGTCTTCCAATATGGATGATCAAGACCTTCACTATGCAGATCCATTTCCCCTTCGTGAGCATAGAAAACTCTCTTCTAGAAGACCCTTCTCCAAAAAGCCCTTTCCTAGAAGATCCTCTCTTAGGTGGCCCTCTCCTCCTAGATACCAACAAAGATGACCTTTTTCCTAGGCATTATAAGGAACATCCCCCGAGTTTACAGAGATAAATACCTCTATTATAGAGTTCCTAGGGATAACCCCCTCTTCATGAGCCTAGGATAACATCCCTAACCATGATGATGGCAATATATGTGTCCTAGATTCCATATCCTAAGGGTAACCATGATAACCCTCACTATCAAAGACACTATGATATTGTACCTCGCAAAATTAGTGATTACCCCCCATCCCCAATGGTAGGTGTAGCTTTGCCATTAACCAATCCAATGAAAAAATTTGTAGGAACCCATCAGCTGAAAGCATTATATCCATGATCCTTCCTTATCCAATGCTCAAATTTCCAAAGTTTTGTGGCACTCCTGGCGAGAGCCCTTATCAACATAGCAATGCTTTAATACTAGCACGCATGGATTAGGAGCATTTGGATGACAAATTGCTGAAGATGTTTCTCAAACTTTGCAAGGGCAAGCCCTCACATAGCTCCAAATTCTTTCTTTATATTTTGTCTTTACTAGACCAAATTTTTTCACTTTTATTTATATGAAAAAAAAAAAATTCCACTTAAGCCAAATTGACACAACACCATTTGGTACTTTTTGACCAATTTCAGTTTTAAAGTGTCTCTTAAGTGATTTTGTCATGCCTAGAGGGTATTGTGGCAATTTGGCTTTAAAAAGCCACTTAATTCAGTTTGTTGAGCTCGGAGGACAATTTGGCATTTTTGATGCTTGCTAAAGGTGCCATCTTGTGTGCTTCTTCAATCAAAATGGCATTCTTCTCTTTTATCTTTGTTAACTTCGTTTCACTCTTTTGCTTGACATGACAAACTAGCAAAGCATTTTTGGCATTGCATCTAGATGACTTTCCCAAAATCCAATCACACTAGCAAACTAAAAATGAAAACCCCATTTCCCTCATAAATTTTCATCAAGATCAGACAAACTAGATTGTCAAGCATTTTGGCATGCCTAGATTGTTTTCACTTTTCAAGCCCAAAATTCCTCCATGTACCTTCATTCTTGATTTGTTTGTATGACAATAATGGTATTTCATGGTATTTATTTGGCTTTAAACACATTCAATCACAGAAACAACACTAACATCCTAAATGGCTGAAAAGGGCTAAAACAATACTAATGACAAGGGTAAACGCCTATCCTACCAATATCATGAGGGGAGTCAGCCAATGTTTCCTTAGAGGAATGATTGAAAAGGGTTACACCATTTTTGGAAAAGAGTAAAGAGGCCTAGAACCTTTACCCGCAGATCACCCAATGTTATCATCTTGGGAATTAACACAGGCCCACAGGGGTTGAGTTCAATAAATTATTGGTCCATCAACATTTTCACTGGTTTCAACACAAGAAAGAATGACCAATAGAGAACTTTAAATCATCTTAAGCTATGCATCTAAAGCTCATATATCTATACTCATTATTAAAATTTGATACATCACTAATGCAGCATAATCGTTAGTCTTCATCACCAATGTAGAAGTGCTCAATCACCCAAGTCCTTAGTTGCATCTCCAAAGATATTAAGTTATAACCCTCCCCATGATATGAAAAGAATCCCCTTTATTCAATATCCACTTCAATTTCTACCAAAACAAAATTAGAGTATCACCAAAAGATGTAATGCCTACATTTTTGTATCAGGTCTCTAACTGTTGTAACACAACGCACAATTTTCATTCAGAAATTTGCAAAATAACTATAAGATACGGAACAAAACAGTTTCCATCAGTTTAGCCAAACATATGCATGTGATAATTCATTCGAGAAATCTTAGAATGTGCATGTTGATGGTGTAATCCTCATTCCATGATCATGTTCTTGGTTTTCTTTTGCTACACGTATTTAAAAGTTCTTGTAACGTAACATGGTAGGTTATTAGGTTTGTAGATTATCCAAAATTATACATGAGCTTGTTGTATATAGTAGGGAAGCTCTCGCATTGTACATTTCATTGGTGCACAGTTAATCTAAAATTGTTAAGGATCTTAGGACGTAACAATGTGCATTAGAACTCAATAGCTATATTTACAACTTAGAACAACACATGAATGTAAAATAAGAAACAGAAAGGAATGCTGCCATACAATAAAGACGCACCGACTTGCGAGATTTCTCTTTGAACTGTATCATTTTGTTCAACCAGCTAATAGGTGTGACACAATTTAGCAACCATGCAAGCTCTGCATGAGCCTGGACATGTGATTGGACAAATATGCAAGCCTGTCCATGCCAAAAAAAAAACTAAATATTAAGGTATTTTCTAAGAATAAAAAAATTAAAGCTACAGTTATATCAAGCATATATGACACCTAGAATAAAATCAAAGATAAAATCAATGATCAAAACAACCTTTGACACATCAATTCCACAAGCCATATACAAAGCTGCTGTATCCCTTGTAGCCTTTGACAGTTGTTCAGTATCATATGGTAAAGTTATCTGCAAAATAAAATCTTGAAAATAGTCAATTAAACAACTACTATCATTTAAATGTTTCAAAAAGTTGGGAATAGTTATGATAGCTGAAGGACTGCCAATGAAGTTTTCAAATGAGAATGCCTATCAAAGTTTTATTCTGAGGAAAAAGTTTAACTTTTATTACATCACAAAAGCAGTATGAACACACATAAAATAGAAAACACAACACTCAAAATTATCTTCTGTTTAAGCAACACACTCCCAAACCACACTGATAAATTGTGCTCTATTTATGGCTTAAAATTACGAATGGACAAAAGGCAAGCAATTCCTGTTAACTATATAAAAATTATGTCCATGAATCCTTTGTAACCTACATAAGACAAATTCAAACAATTGAGGAACAATCCTACAAGATAATTTCCAAATATTGCAGCATAAAATGCCATGAAGATAGGAAAGAACAGATCCATACAGCATGGAGGTCGACAACGAAGAACAGGGTTTCATATGTATCCTGCACAAAAAGCAATTACAGATTATAAAGAATTACTTAAACTCTAACTATACTATGAAAATCATATGAAATGGTAAGACTAAAATGGAAGCACCAACAATCACAGATAGAAGAGACAACAGCCAAGGTAAAAGAGAAAGGAACAAAAAGAATATAAAATGCAGGGAATAAATTTTCTCTGAGTATGAATGAAAGTATGCCAATCATAAACAAGTTAAGCTCAAACCCAAGAAATAAGTTTTCTGGTGATCAAAATAGTTAGGCAATAGGTTCCTCTTGCTTAAGGGATCCCATATCAAACTTCAGTGCAAAACTCAAAGTTCAACTCAACAGAAACATTGAGCTACAGCTACTTGAATATATTCATCCACCCATGCATGCACACAGTTCAGATTGCTTCTTTCACATTGAGTTATTGGAGACAATAACTCACATAAAACATATGCACACTGCCTGTGCAGCATGTTTCTAGGTATCTAAGTTGGCCTGTCAATACAGCCATACAAGCTATATGGTAAGTTGGGATATATTCTTAATTTGTTAGAAGAAGTTCAATATTTATCAGCAATATCTTCATCCAAATAACTTTACATAGTGATTATCACCAAGTTTTTAGGATCAATCTGTTCATAAACTTTAAGTTCATGAGTAAACTCAGGCAATTTCAATTATCTATTTAGGAAAAAAGTTGAAACAAAAGATCAGAACATAAGATGCTCCAGTGCATGTATACAGTAACTACTGTGTGGTGTGACAAGCCAAAGTTCTGGAGTCAACAATGTACTTATGAGATGATAAGATGCTTAGAATTTGTAGCAAGTTGTTAGAATTGGTTGAAGCAGTGGTTACCACATGACTGATTAAACCTAGTCAGGTCTGTACATGTTACCAATTTTTTGGTTATTTAGCACAGAAATTAATGAATATAAGATCTGTTGTACTTATACAAAAAAACTCGTACACAGTAACTTTTTATCTCAAAACACTGATCATTTCTCATCCAGTTAGTCATTATGGAATCCTCTTCCCATGTTCATGGAGGTGGTGATTTTAAGCTATAATTAGTGTCATCTCAAAGCCAACAGAAGGCACTTTCCAATGCATCAGACAAGACAGAGATCAGAGCTCAGATGCAAGAGAAAGGTCAAAATTGTCAAGGCATGGAAAAATGGCAGAGATGACTAAAGTGAGCACCTTGTAGAATTGGCCCAAAAGTTCAAAACAAAAAAGTGAGAGAGATGACTAAAGCGCATGCCTTTGTACAATTTGCCCAAAAGTTCATAACAAAAAAACTGGCAAAGACAACTAAAGCACAGACCTTTGTACTATTTTCCCAATAGTTCAATACAAAAAAAGTGGCAAAACTGAGCGATGCGCATGCTTTTGCCACACCACCATAAGTGGCGAAAGAGGTCAAAAGGTACACTTTTGGTCTAAAAAGTGAATAAATGAAAAGTGGATAATGGCAAAAAAAAGGTCAAAAAATGTGTTCAGTCTAAAATGTTCATAAGTAAAAAGTAGAAAATGGAATAACTGATAACAGGTTGAAAAGTATGCTTTTGGTCTACAAAGTGCGCAAGTGAAAATTGGAAAATGGCCAAACAAGTCAATAAGTGGGCTTTTGTTCTAAAAGCTGAAAAAAGTAAATAAGTTAAAAGTGGAAATGTGGCATAGCAGATCAAAAAGTGCAGTTTTGGTCAAAAATTGCAAAAGTGGTGAAGGAGCTCAAAAAAGTATGCTTTTGGTCTAAAAAATGAAAAGTGCATATAGGAAAAGTGACAAAGTGGCAAAAGCGCATGACACTCACATATTTTGGCTAATCACCAAAAGTGACAAAATTGGTGAAAATAGTCAAAAAGTGCAATTTTGCAATAAAAAACTGAAAAAGCAGTGTTTCTCAAAGTTTCCGAGATGGGGGATCACTGGGAGGAAGGGACAAGGTTTCAAGGACAGTGAAAAACTCCCAAATTTTGGGGGTGGCAAGGGGAAAGCTATTAAAATAACTAAAATAAACTAAAATCAATGTACTACATTTGCAATGACAAGCACCCCATTCTAGTTTTTAGGTGTTTTTAGCATTTTTTTTCCTTTAAAAGTTACCTTTTATATTTTTATGCACCACAAATGGAACAGGCTGTCTTGTTCTTAAAAAGGGGATGCCCACTCCAAGTCCCTAAGTCCTTGGGACGTCACCCAGACCCCCAAGGACATGTGAACACTATTAAAAAAGTTGACATAAAATTCAAAAGATAAAAAATGGGAGACAAAAAACACCATTATTGAAGGGAGATAGATATTTTCTTCATAAAACAAAACTGACAATCTCATTTCTTGAGATACAGAATGGGTTTTTTTGAATTCATGCAGTTAGCCCAGCCCAATTCATAGATTTCCTAAAAATTAGAAGAAAAAAAAAATTAAGGTTTTTTACTACCTAACACAAAAGAGTTTCACTAACAACAATAAAAAGAGCATAACCTGGGTTTTGTATAAAAATTTCAGATCTAGAAGGGAAAAGTTGTTTATTTCACAAGCAAGCCCTTCAAAAGAAAAATAAATAAATTATTTGATGTTTTCAAATTTTTAAAAGGTAACATGGCCAGTCACAGAGCCAAAACCATCAAAGGAGCCAAACAATGTTTTGAAATAACTATTATTAGCTATCTTTTGGCAATCTGCTATTATTAGAAGAATTATGTTTCTAGATTTCTTATTTTCAAACAATTTATTTTAAGCATTTTGGTTGTTAGAGTTTGCTGGTTTCAATGCAATCTAATTCTGACAAAAGCTTTAGTTAATTTATTTCAATAAATATCATTTGCATGGAAAATACGCAACTAATTTATTGCATGAGCACGCAAATATTTTCAAAAACTTATAAATAAGTGCTTTATGTACTTAGATGGAAACCAATTGTAGTTTTATGCCTACTTACAGAAAAAATTGTTGTTCAAGCTGATTTGTGTCATCTTGTGTAAGTGTTTTCATGAGTTCAATAGAGTTTAATAATTACGGAAGGCTATGTATTGCAAGCTTTATTAATTCGAGTATTTGAAGCTTTGTACATAAATCTCCAATATTTCACTCATAATATCTTATATTCATTTCCAATTCAACTCTTATGTACTCATCCTTTTGGTCTCTACTTCTAACAAAATGCATGAGTGTGTTAGCTGTCATAGGTTAGGTCATCAGCATTAAGTCAAAAGATTATAAAATCTCCCATCTTGTGTAGAAGAGTTGTTTAACCTTGTGCCCACACCTAAGAACCAAAAAGACAACATATCTCTATAGTTTAGTAACTAGGAGTTTAGCTTAGGTTTCAGTTACAAGGGTGCTTCAAATTTCAAGAAAATTTTATCCTTACACGTTCTGTTTTGTGTTTTCTTTAAAGGGACAAAATAAAATGCTAATGTTACACAATGCTCAATGATTGACCATGTTGGTGGAAGGAGTACAAAGGCATCAAGAAGAAAAAAAATTCATGAGACCCCTACTATAATCTTCTATACCTGGGCACTCCTAGAATCAACCTTAGCATCCCCCTTGCCAACTAAGAGGGTGCTCTCACAAATAAAGATAAAAGACAGATCAAAAAAATTTGTGAAGTGATAAGAGATATTATCTTTGTTGTCTCCACTAGGTGAAGATGGAAAAAGCACTTTAACTTTAGGTGTCATGTCTATTATGATATTGAAGGAGATATGATTGTTTGTGCCTTCAAGAGGCCCAAAGCTGTTTGGCATGTTACTTTTGAGAAGCAATTGCTTTTAGATAATGAGATCCACATGGAACTTCTAGGAACACAAATTTCAAAATTAGTTCCTTCTTTTAACCTATTTCAACAATTCAAATGACAAGCGTCTAGTGTTTAATGCAATAACTAGCACAAATGGTAATCAACTCCATGAGACAATGTTCCATCATGAGTGGTCGCTAAGGTTTCTCAAAATTCCATTTATTCACCACTATAAATGGTCAAGTACCCTTCCCCATTCACAAATCAAATGACATGGGCAAATGTACATTACCAATTTTCTCTCTATATATTGAAGAGTTGTTGGGCTTAGATGTGGAAAGCCACCAAGATGAGAATGTGAGAATTGAATAAATAACTAAATTTTGCTTAAAACCAAGTCCAAAAGGTTCTAGAACGAGGACTTGTCCAAAAAAATTTATCAAGTGTTTCCATTCTACCACAAAGTCTATGTAAAAAATCTATAACACCAACTTTATAAAACATATTTCTTTAACTAGCAAGCCTCAAGTCAAATAACCAACTAATGAGCACATGTAATGTCCCCAATTTTGAGTCAGCAAATAATTAAATAATTAATTTAATGTTGTCAAGAAAAGGTCGAAATATTAAGACAACTTAAATTAATTATGGGTGCAAAGTAACTTATGTTATAAAAAGTTAAAAATAAATTTAAGTTACTTTTTATGAGAATTCTCAAAAAGACAAAATAAAAAGTGAAAGGAAAAAATATGAGAATTCAAACAGACACGAGGAGTTACAAGGAGGAGGTGAATAAAAGAATTGAGGAGCTCATTGCTGGTAGGTTGGATTTGGTTTTTGGTAACAAGGTCTTGTTGGTGAACATAGTTCACAGACTTTCTAGGGTCAGAAACCCTCTGAAAGAAGATTGGCTTCAGTTTTAAACGATAGAAGTTTGTTGTAATTTGCAAAAAAAATGAAAGACAACTTCAATATTCCAGTTTGGCATTAAAGTTGAAGTATTGCAGGATATTTCTGGGTTTATGGTATTGCCAAGTTGCAGTATTGAATCAATTGTTATGTTATTTCTCAGAACTAGTGCCTTGGTATTTGTAGAATAATTGTGGGTCTAATTCTATTCAGATGTATTCTTTTTGTTGTGTTTGAGAATTAATGAAGATGAGGCTGTAATTGTATATATTTTCAAAAAGTGTGTGTATAATCTTTCTATTCTCTGCAACTCTTAATTGTTAGTAACCAGGGTTGTCGAGATTCTTCCCATGGTGGTGTAGTGAGGCAATTCCACAACTATTCACCACAACACCATCCGCCACATATTTCCAGGAAGAATTAAAAGTTGTTGCACTTTATCAATTCCTATTCGTATGAAATGGCTAAGACTTGGGACACGGGAAATATCTATACTCGTGCGTTGCCAGTCAAATTTTAATGTCCCTCTTCTCGTGACAATAGTTTATGATGAATTTTTCTAACATTTATATTCCCAGAGGTTAGAAATATTTTAGTCTTGAGGGAATAATTCGAATAATTAAATAAGGGCTAAAAGGCTATAATTAAATTTATTTAATTATTCATCTTTGAATATTGGTGGGACTTGTTGATGTGATTTTTGTGACCGCACCAATCAGCAAAATAAAGTATCAAACGGCTACTCCATTCTCTCTTGATCAAAGTATTTCATACGCTAAGATTGCGAGAAAGATCGTACGTTCAACTCCAAGGTTCCTTCAATGCAATGGAATACACTCAATTGGTTCATTGTGATATGTTGTTTTCACGAGGGGACTTACACAATTGTTCAGATGTAGCAGCTGACAGCAGATTAATGAAAAGGGGATTTTCACGTGATGCGAATGATTTGGCAATAAGGTACGAATTTCCTAAAACTAACTAGAAATGTACTGAATTCAAATGAGTGCAGGGTTTAGAAGGTCTAAGTTCTATCCTAGAGCAGGACGTGGGATCAATTTCGGCAGACTTCAACCAAACTTTGATTCGCCTCACGTTGGACAGCTTATACAAAGTCGGTGCAATCTTCAAGGGAGCAGCAAGAAGTTTTCAAGTTACAATTCAGCATAAAGACACCATCAAGACGACGCATGCCAAGACGTAAATCATAACCGAAGTTAAGCTTATTAAGTATTCCAGTCGACCACACAAGGCAAACTTGTCGTCAGCAAGCTGCTAGTGGTATGGATTAAACGAAACTGCCTTGATCAAACACCACAATCCGCAACTAACATCTACTTGCATGAAATGAAATTTATTCTACTTTACGCTACTTCGAAAATGGCTAAGTGATTTGGAAGGACGAAAAAGCCTTGCTAGCTACTCACAACAAAAGATGCAATCATCATCAATGAAAACCCTTTTTATTGAGAGAGTGTTCACAACAACCTTTTACAAAGCATTCAATGAGAAAGCTTTCCTTCCTCTTCAAGCTATGCTAACAAATTAATGCTAAGCTATCACAACTATCAGTCTCTCTGCTCTATTCTCTGATCTTAATCTAATCTCTAATGAGGTACAAATGAGGGGGGATGCCCCTTTTATAGTTGGCCAAGTCCAATGGACGGCTCAGATTACAATCAAATGGAGGGCTCAGATCAAGCCACATCAGCCCTAACCCTAAAAACTGCTAGAATGAGGAGTGGCACAATAAATGAATCAAAGATTCCCACTCACTCCCAAAATAGTAAAGTCAATCAATGCCCACTATCAATCTTCCAGAAGGTCATCATCCAGTAAGGCGTTTCCACTCTCCTTCTCCTTGGCTGCAAAATCAATGAATCTAGCCAGCACAGCTTCAACTTCCTGAATTGAAATAGGCAGGATATGATCAAGCTAAAACTCAAGTACTGTCACCATCTTCCCATGTC